>CM025855.1:1716071-2316071 GCA_003952965.2 Morella rubra | reverse complement strand
TCCTGTCCTGTCTCTTGGTTGACACAGTCGTGAACACACAACACTTACAAAAAGCTGGTCGATTTCTAGGGTTTATCAGTCACTCTCATGTCCCATTTCTAAGTTTCTGGGTTTTTTTGGGTTAATCTACCTTTTCACATTCTGCTCCGTTCAACCATGGTTGACTGGCAACAGCTCGCCCAATCCATACTTCTGGGCCTTATTTTCTCTTTCCTCGTTGCCAAGCTCATCTCTATAGTCATCTCCTTCAAAGAAGACAACCTCTCTATTACCCGCTCCGCCACAACTCCCGAAATCCCGTACGACCGGATAGGGCTCGGGTCGGGCCCGCCCCATGACACCGACTCGGTGATCGCCGAGCAGGGCAGCGTCAGAAACGACAGCGTACCCCCTAGCGATGTGGAAAATGAGGACGAAGATGACGACGATTGGGAGGGAGTGGAGAGTACAGAGCTGGACGAGACCTTCAGCGCGGCCACGGCGTTCGTGGCGGCGTCTGCGGCGGATCGGCTCTCAGAGAAGGTCTCGAGCGACGTGCAGTTGAAGCTCTATGGGTTGTACAAGATTGCCACTGAGGGTCCTTGTAGCACGCCGCAGCCCTCGCCTTTGAAAATGACATCTCGGGCAAAGTGGTATTGCATTTACGATTGGATTTCATTATCTTTTACCCCTTTTGTATGTGTTAGTTACATGGTAATTTGCGTTTTTGTCTTCTATTGGACTTTACTAGTGTTATGGGTTTCACGTGGGATGCGAATGCTTAAGCTTGGGCATGAGGATAATGGGGTGTAGGTTCTTGTTTGATTGAAATTGGAGGTAAATGTTTTAAACTATTGGATTTTTCGGTCAATGGGTTATTGGATATTGGGTATTCAGATTGTGCGTGGAGTTCTTGTGGTCCATATCAAGCCACAAAGTTAATTAAGTTTCTGAAAGGTGATATATGACTTACAAGCGCATTGCAATCTTGATGTATCTGACCGTTGCCGGTTTAGAAGTATAGCATATGGAGATATTTATTTGGGTAATTGCATGTGAGATTATTATCATTTTTCTCGAATCTTGTGGGAAGAAAACTGGCATTTGTTTGGGAGTTCGTGTTCAGATGAGAAATGATCATGTTAATGTTTTAGTCACAAATATAGTTGCTATGAGTGATTCTCTGAAACAGGTAAGATAGAAGAATTTGATTTTTACATAGAGTGGCGTGAGTAAGAGGTTTTAGCATGGAGGAAATCTTTTAGGCAAGATTTCTTTCGACCCTAAATTGAGGTCACTTGGGGAGGTGTCTGTCACGTGATGCTAAATCTACATTCGACATTTGATTGCTTGTACTGCAAAAGTTTCAGAGACAAGTGAACGACTGAGGGAAATATTGAGTTCAACATCGGTGACCTTGCCCCCTCCCCTCAACCCTTCTCTTTTCCAATTTCTCCTACCAAAGTGTTGGAGTTGGTATTTTTCTGACTTTCATTTAAATTGCCTGGACATTATACTTCTTTAGAGCTATAAAAATTGTGTTTTCTACTTTTGGCTCTGTGTGTGATTTTTTCTTCGGCCAACTCTTTCGTGCTAGGCAAGCATGGCAGAAATTGGGTGCTATGCCTCCAGAAGAAGCTATGCAGAAGTACATTGATATTGTGACGGAGCTATATCCTTCTTGGTTGGCCGGTTCAACTCTGGTTAGAAACTTTATGTTTTACCATCTTGCTTTTTTCTTTGATACTCGTAACACATGCTTACTCGCAATTGGATTGTTTTTTGACTGATGGATTACTAGAAGAGCAGAGGTGGAGAAGGTGACGCACTGAGTGCTGATACTAGAGGACCAATGGGACCAGTTTTCAGCACTTTTGTCTATGAGGAAGAAGCAGGAAATGAGTCGTAAGGTTCTTGGAACTTCTTAATTTAGAAGGTTTTGTGTCATCATTTTAAGCCCTTAAAAGAGTTATGTAGCAGAGGCAGTTTCATGTCCGTTTTAAGTAATGTCTATTTGTATGCTGACAGACACATAGATCGTGTGCATGTAAGTCTTGGCTTGGCTTTGATGTGGCTCAACCGGAAGCTGATTATGTTCTGAACTTAAGAATCCCCTACTATGCTGATTTTCAATCTTCTGCGTACTTTCCAGGAAAATGGATGCTATTCATGCCTTTGCCAGGGAAGGAGAACTGGATAATTTGCTTAAGTGTATTGAAAGCGGTGTTTCTGTAAATACTAGAGGTTTGTTTCTTTGTGGCTATGTACATTATGAATTTTTCCTACAAGTTTTCCATGATATCAATTCTATGTTGAATTCCTATGATAATGGTTGTTGAGATGCTAGGCTTTTGTACAAAGTTTTAATTGAGCTGTTGGAGGTTAATTGAAATAGTCCAAGCTGCTTCTGAACCACTTAGGCTAAGCTTTTATGAAGTGCATTTACCCATTCAAGGAGCCAAGCTCGAGCTTTATTTTCAAACTCAGAATGTTTAAGAAGAAGCTAACACTTGGGCAAAGTTCTATTGATTTCAGACTCTTTGCACCCTTCATTAAAATTTTCTGTCAGTTTGGATGGAAATTTATTTTTTGGTCTCTAAAATTACGATTTTACCATCATAAAATAGTCACTGCCAAAAAATTATGGTACAAAATTGTCATTTCGCACGTTAAAAAATCATTTTCCATTCAAATTAATTGAAAATTCTAAGGGAGAGTGTATAGTTTGATGGTACAAAGTGTCTTTAACCCTAGAAACTATTACAGTGGACCCAATTGGCAAAAAATAATTAACAATTCAGTATTTGTTCTAGTATCTTATAAAATCTGGCTGCATTGGTGATGGTAGTAAACTTGGAAGTTGACACAAAGAAAACAGCTTGAAGAGCGGACTCAAGTTCTGATAAAAATTAACTGAAATAGCTAGGAAATAGTCTCATTGTAGCTCAAGGTCAAGATTGACATAAATTGAACCAAGCTGATTTGAAACTTCCCCGTACTGAACTCAGTTGTATTTGGCATGGGCTCTTTAGCCCCAGAATAGATTCTACTTGTTGGAGTACGTGTATGAGTTCATCAATCGTTTGTAGGTGGATCTTTCCTGCTTTCTTGTGTTCATTTATTTTGTTAACCATGTCGTTTTAGATCTTCTTGGATTTAGGAATGCTGCTGCAACGTTTGAAAGAAGCTTGTTAGGATATCAGAGAAATTGGTTAAGACACTAGAGTGATTTATAGTAGCTTTGACACAGGAGCTCAGTTTTGTTCTGCTGCAAATTAATAAAGCTTGTAGACTATTAGGATGCTTCTATCAGTCCTATGTTTTATGTGTAGTGCATGGTTTCTGTCTAAAAAAAGAAGAGCAGAAAGGAGTTGGTCTTTTAGATTAACCTTAATTTATGTCCTAGGATAATGAAGACTTGTGTTTCTTTTTAAAACAGTTTGCCTAATTAATTGCAGATAGCGAGGGTCGGACCCCATTGCACTGGGCTGTAGATCGTGGCCACCTTAACATTGCTGAATTGCTCATTAACAGAAGTGCTGAAGTAAATGCAAAGGTACTTCAAATGACGTTTTCCTTTTCAGTTGGCCATTCAGGCATAAGTCGTATGACACGCTACCTTGTTACCTGTTGTGGCTAGAGTGGAAAGGAACTTTTAATGGTCTTCCTTCAAGCATTTGCCTCATTAATTTTAAGGATTTGTCCGTCCAGTTATTTCTTTGCCTCATCAACCTTCTTATCTGTAATTGAAGTCCTATTTTTCCCTCTCTATTTGCAGGATAATGATGGCCAAACACCATTGCATTATGCTGTCATGTGTGAGAGAGAAGCCATTGCTGAATATCTTGTGAAGCAAAACGCAGACAGAGATTTAAAGGACAACGAAGACAGTTCCCCTTCTGATCTCTGTGAGGCAAACTGGCCTTGGATGCAATGTGCAGGGAAGCAGATTGACTGATTAGGTTCCTTCCTTGCTGAAGTTATTTTTGACCATCTTCTGTTGGATGTATATGTTTATGTATAACCCTTAAAACTTCTTATATCGCTCAGATGTATTAAACTTGGCGATTAAGTTCTTTCTACCCGGGTCCCTGCCCCATTACTTTTTCTTTTGAAAATTTTCTTCACGAGATTGAATTGAAAATATGTGAAGGCTGAATTCAACGGGCACAAAACACCATGTCTGTGCATTCTTTTGATGTGGAATTATCAAAATGATTCACGAACCTTGCTCCCATGGGATGGGAGCCTAATGTTGCAGAAAGAGAGAGACATTTTACTGGGGGAAGTAACTGCTAGAAATATCGCTCTGAAATCTTTTGGCTAAGGAAACGATTGTCCCTGTCATAGGGAAAGCCATCATATTTGGCTTGCATTCCACTGAAAAAAACTTTGTGCATGCTACATTGCTGATTGCTGGTACACCATTAAGATTGGATTTTTTTTTTTTTAATCCCCCGGTCACTCAAACTGGTTGGCCAAAAAGAGTTGTGTATTTCTTCCACAATGAGGGAAAACACAACATTTCTAATGGAGTAAATCCGTATAATGTCACTATCTCAAAATTGAACAGAAGGAAATGGAGGGAGCTACTTCTTTTCCACATAGTTTCCTTCTGCCCTATGGACCAAGCACCAAGAAGGAATCAGCTAAGGCAAGATCTTGTTTGTCCTATTTTTGAATTCTCTTTGCAACATCTAAAGATCTTAAAGTTCATCATGAGAATCATCATCATCTCCACCATCTGATCCGCTGCCAGGGGCTCCTCCTGACCTCTGGTAGACTGCAGTGATGATTGGGTTGCAAACAGCCTCCACCTCTTTCAGCCTCTCCTCGTACTCATCTTTCTCAGCATTCTGATTGTCATCCAACCACTCAAGGGCCTCTTTAACTGCTGTGTCAATCTTCTCCTTCTCTTCAGACTCCAACTTGTCGGCAAGTTTGTCCTCGTCATTTATCTGGTTCTTCATGTTGTAAATGTAAGTCTCCAAGCTATTTCGGGCATCAATCTTCTCCTTGACTTTCTTGTCTTCCTCAGCAAACTCTTCAGCCTCCCGCACCATCTTCTCAATCTCTTCCTGACTCAGCCGACCCTTGTCGTTGGTGATGGTGATCTTCTCAGACCGCCCTGATGCCTTATCTTCAGCCTTCACATTTAGAATACCATTGGCGTCGACCTCGAATGTGACTTCTATCTGAGGAGTTCCTCTGCTCAAAGAAACAAGCCAATTCTAGTAAGTCAAAGCGCACACAAGTTTTGACAGAGAGGAAGCAGATTGAAAAGACGCATGAGAACAAACCTTGGAGCTGGAGGAATTCCAGTCAAATCAAATTTCCCAAGCAATCTGCAGTCTTTTGTGAGGCTCCTTTCCCCTTCGAAGACCTGTTAGAGAGAACCGGTTTGGGATCACAATAGATGCAGAGCAGTTGATTAAATTTGCACAGAAAGCCCGTTTGCATACAAACTTCCAAGATTACAGTGGAGAGATGGTTTCCTCCCATTCATTATGCAATGAAGCAATCATCCAAAAAAAGATTTTGTACCTGGATGGTTACAGTTGTCTGCTGATCCTGGTAAGTGGTGAAGACCTGAGATTTCTTGGTTGGGATAACAGTGTTCCTAGGAATCAATTTTGTCATCACTCCACCAACAGTTTCAATACCAAGAGTAAGAGGGGCTACATCCAAGAGAAGGAGATCTGGAAAGAATTCAACAGGGAAAAGTAGTCAGGAACCTGCAGATATATTCTTAAAAGATTGATCATGACCAATCACTAATGGTAAATATAAAAGTAAAAAGTACCTTTGATTTCATCACCACCCTCTCCACTCAAAATGCTTCCTTGTACAGCAGCACCATAAGCAACAGCCTCGTCAGGGTTCACACCCTTGTTGGGTTCCTTGCCATCAAAATAGTCCTTAAGAAGTTGTTGAACCTTCGGAATCCTTGTGCTTCCACCAACAAGGACAAGTTCATCAATCTGGTGCTTCTCCAATCCAGCATCCTCCATAGCCTTCTTAACAGGTCCCATCGTCTTTCTGAATAGATCGTTGTTCAACTCTTCGAATCGAGCTCTAGTAAGTGGTTCAGAGAAATCCACGCCATCAAAGAGAGATTCAATCTCCACACGGACCTGATGCTGGCTGCTCAAGGCTCTCTTGGCACGCTCACATTCCCTCCTCAGCTTCCCAAGAGCCCTGTTGTCCTTGCTAATGTCCTTTCCATGCTTCTTCTTTATTAATTTGATGAAGTACTCCATTATTCTGTGATCAAAGTCCTCACCTATAATGAATGAATACTAAACCTTCAGTTCCTTACCAGATTAAATTGGTCTCTACCCAGTACTCACTCGAAATCCATGGTTACTCTGCAGAGAGATATAGCACAAGAAATGCGACACTAAGCAGGATAATTACCTCCCAAATGAGTGTCTCCATTCGTGGCAAGAACCTCAAAAACACCATTGTCGATTGTCAAGACACTAACATCAAATGTCCCACCACCAAGGTCAAAGACGAGGATGTTCTTCTCACCACCCTTTTTATCCAAACCATAGGCAATGGCTGCCGCAGTTGGTTCATTTATGATTCTTGCTACGTTCAGTCCAGCAATAACACCAGCATCCTTGGTAGCCTGCCTCTGGGCATCATTGAAGTAAGCTGGAGAGTTCACAAATGGAGTATATTAGTAAATGACATTACTCATCATCAGGTATCTTAATCATAGCTTGCTTTCTAAATCATACTGGTACTGAATTTGATACAAAAGACTTCACTTTACCAGGAACTGTCACCACAGCATCCTTAATTTTCTTTCCAAGGAATGCCTCAGCTGTCTCTTTCATCTTTGTTAGAATCATAGCACTGATTTCCTCGGGACTAAAGACCTTAGTCTCCCCATCCTTAATCTTGACTTGGATGTAGGGCTTTCCATCCTTGTTCACAATCTTGTATGGTACAAGTTTCATGTCCTTCTGAACCTCCTTGTCCTCAAACCTACAGAAAGCACAGGTTAGACTCTTGACAAACATCATCCCTGACAAAATATAGCCAAACAAGAGAGAAGGAGACATTACTTTCTTCCAATAAGCCTTTTGACGTCAAAGATGGTCCTCTCGGCATTGGCAGCCGCCTGATTCTTAGCTGCCTCACCGATCAATCTCTCACCATCAGTGAAAGCGACCCATGAAGGAGTGATCCGATTACCTTGGTCATTAGCTATTATTTCAACATGTCCATTCTTATACACCCCAACACAAGAATAAGTTGTGCCAAGGTCGATCCCAATGACAGTTCCCAACTTGGTTGCTTCCTCTTTTGCAATAGAAAATGCAAACAAACTTCCTGTTTACAAAATCAAGAACTGTATTAGCAACATCTCATTCCGGTGATGCTAGACAACCACACGATTCAACTAAAACTTGCAAAATAAGGTACCAAATCATCTAACTCAATTACATGATAACCTATTAAGCATCTTCAGCCATGAAAAGCAATATTTTGATTATCAGCAGTCAATACCCAAAATAGTAGCTCAAAGATTGAATGGAAATAAAACATAAAGTATCACCACTGAACAGAGAGAGATTCATGGAGAGGTGAAAAACAAACACTCACCGAGCAAAACGATGCCCAGAAGGATCAGAGGAGCCCCTGGTCTGAAGGTAACCACCATAGCGTACAGTTTCAAACCTTTCTTTGTATATTATAATAGAAAGTTTCCGATTTGTGCTTGTGCGTTTGTCCCTGTCCCAGACTCCCAGTTCGAAGTTTTTGGTTCCCCATCTGAGGGAGTTAGTTACATATATAGGGAATGGTTCCGCAAGTATAGCGGGGAGTCAGCATTTCAGTGATTTGTCATCGATGATGACGTGGACCAATGGGATTTAGGAATTTATGGACTGTGACGCGTCCGTCTTCCGTGAAGCCTGGCGGAGTCGGTGTTTCAGAGATCTGTGTCATCAGTGATGACGTGGACCAGTGGAGTTGAGGACCTCTGGGCTTTGGGCCAATGAAAATGGGTGTTTTGTGTTGGGAAGATCCTGGTCGTTCATTTTCCAGATCTCACCGCGGTCTGTCTTGGTCAGAAAGAAAGTGCTGTTCACGATTGCCATTTGCTACACGTAGAAGAAAATATATCGAAAATGGCTGAACTGTTGAGCGTTTTTGATTGGGTCATAGCTCTCTACTTAATGGGTTTCGGGCCCATATTATCTGGGCTTCATCATGTACTGGGCTTGGGCTTGATCTTTGGACCCGGTGATGATTCATTTCAATTATAAAATTCCGAACAAAAAGCCATGCACAGCCTATTACCCCGGCCCTCACTTCTAACTGTCGCCAACCGTTTCTGCCACCACCCAGACCGAAGGCAAATAAACAAATCCACCAAATCTTCCTATGCCACTCTTTCTCCCTCGGGTGTTGCTCCTCCTCTCCAATGGCGAAGGAGGTGGTGTACACCCTCATGGCCGCCGCCTTCGTCGTCCTCATGGTCTTCTCCCCCTCCAAGCAACATCTTCGTGATCAGCGTGTGGCAAAAATCGCCGTCTTGGCCACAAATTCCCGGCCACATCTTTCGTCACACTTGTCGTAGAAATGGAAAGATTGGCTGAAATTCACGAACCTAGGAACCCCATTAACCCGCTGGATTTGAAAAACGATTCCTTTCTCTGCGATCTTGCAGATGCATACGAGCATTTTAGTGAAGGAAAATTGAATATAACACTGAGGTTGAAGATTCTGTTTCCTTTCTTAGACAAGGCACCGAGTGATGGGGTGGTAAGTTTCAAGGAGCTAGGGGCTTGGATGGCAGAACAAACGCTTGAAAGATTGCAGTATATGACAGAGAAAGAGTTGGCATCTCGTGACAGGGATGGGGACCAAGCCATATCTCTCAGGGAGTATCTACAACGACGACATAGGTAGTTGATGAATTCTTGTACATTTAAGATGGATGTATGCTCCATTTGATTGCCTAGAGAACGAAAGGAATGTGATGTACTACAAAGTGAAACAAAACTTAAGTTGGTATGACATGATCATGCATAAAAGTTTTTCCAACAAAATAGTTTGTGTCCCATCATCAGAAACTTTCTTTCCGTTTCCTTGTTTTCTTGGTAAGCAAACGGGGCAAATAGATATTGTATTGGATAAAATTTGACATTCAAGAGTGTGAAATAGAGAAAAACGGAATGGGACATGGTGAAGCTGGATGGTGGAAGGAGCTACTTGAGAATGCTGATGCTGATCAAAATGGATCTCTTAGCTTTGATGAGTTCAAAGAGTAGAATTTCTTTTTCCTTTCTTCTCCTTTTTTATCTCATTCGTGGGTTGAAATTCGGAAATCAGTTTTGCTTGCTGTCGAACTGGATGAATGTAACCCATATTTTCATTCAGCTTTTTACACCCAGAAGACAGGGACAACAAGAGAGTCCAGGAATGGCTTTTGAAAAAAAAGATACAGTAAGTTATTTCTTGATTTTGTATTTATACTGTAAGTCAAGCATTCGTGAGCTATATGGTAGTGTGCCAAGAGATCAATTGCAAGTATTTTTAGGAATCTTGATCTTCGAAAACTTACAATTAGCTTATTGCCTTCACATAACGATTCTTTGCAGGCATATGGACCTTGATGGTGATGGGAAACTCAATTTCATAGAATTCTATGAACAGGCTTATGATGTGTTCAAGAATTATGTGGGATTTGAAACTGCTGGGGCTGACTTACCCACGGCTGAAGGGAAGTTTGCAGAGCTTGATGTGAACAAGGACAGGTATGCATTCCTTGAAACTTGAAACAAGTTTTTCATTCAAAATTCTGCTTGATTGGAGGTTTCTACTCAAAAACTTTTAATTACTTTTGCACTCTATGGGGTAATATCTTTAGGGTCAATGTTAAAGGTGGATAAGCTAGTTGCTATCTTGGTCATTCCCTCACTTCTTGTCTGACTTGCAGATTCTTGGCAGTGGAAGAATTGAAACCAATATTCCATTACCTTCACCCAGGAGAACTGTCTCATGCAAAGTATTACACTGGTTACCTAATTCAGCAGTTCAGTTGCTATTCCTTCACTGTAGCCTCTGCATTACCAAAGTAATTAAAGTAACTTCATGGCATAATAAAGCCTATAAATAATCTATTGGGATCTAGATTATAGAAAGAACAACAGATCCAATGGGCCTAACCAATGTCTGCTTCAGAAGGAAAAAATGAATTGCAAATATGGTTGTCAATTTCTTCACTTGTGGCTTTGTGTCATTCAGGCTGATGATAGCAAAGATGGGAACTTATCACTTGATGAGATGCTCAATCACGAGTATGTTTTCTATAGCACAGTCTATAATGAAAGCAATGGAGATTATGACGAAGACTACCACGATGAACTGTGAAGTGGGATCCCCCATCTTTCTTTTCTCAGCACTCTAGTACAGAGGAAAATGGGAAAAACAAAAGTAAGAACCCAGAAACTCTTTCTGTGTTCTTATCTCTTGGACAGTACTGAATCTTTCATTTTATGCAGAAGCGCCTAAGTAGCTTTCTCAAGCGAACAGGGATTTCATTTATTCTGAAAGAAGGTCTACCTCAATGTAGACACCACTTTGGTTTGCAATTATTTTTTTTCTTTTCTCTTTTGATTTATTTTCCTCAAATATCAGAACTGGAGGAAACATCCAACAGCTTCAAATGTACTGAAATAGAATGAATATAGGGTAGGAGCGCCTGATCCGACTGCTGCATTAGAAGGCTACAGTTTGGAAGTTGGAATTGCTTTTGCCATTGTATATCGGGAAAAAAAATTTAGCACTTTGTTTCTCACTCCTATATTCTGATATTGTAGGAAAAGTGTTTTTCTTTAGAGGAGGCTTGGTATTGAATAAGGTGATGATTGCGTTTGGTTTAGTGGATGGCCATTGTTATTGATCAATCCACTTAAGATGGATTTGTTTTATTAGCAAAGCTTTAATTTTATTTGCCAAGATTCTGCCACTATCTGAAAACTTCTTATCTTCTCTCTCTTTCTTTCCTTATTTTGTGGGCACTCAACATAAAAAGAATGCAATAAGATCTTCAAACCTATATTTGTGGATAACATGTTACCATTTGTTTTACTTAAATGTTTAGAGTTTCAAAAATGCTACTACTGTGATAGACATCGTATAGATATTACAATCCTTTAGTCTAAGTATAAGATAAGATAAAGAAAACCAATAAAGCGGAAGAAAAAATTCAACAGAAAAAATTATTTTACACCCCCAAACTATGGTATCCAAATTATGGGCCAAAAGTAGGATTTTAAGAGTCTAACTTTATTTGAGGATGCATGTTAATTAATTTTCGTAGTTTGCTTGTTAATTCATACTCCTAAAATGTCATTAGCAATATAATTCAATGTAAAAAAAATTGACAAAACTATAGGTGTCTCCTATGTGAATTCTCTTTGTTTTAAAAGGAAAACTTATTATGAAGCAAGTAAATCCAAACCGATCGATGTTCATCAACGTGGACTGACTAATTTCAGAGGGTTGACAGTTCAAGGCGGTTCCAATATTAAGTTAGGTCAATTGTTAATTTTTATTAAGAAAATGCAAATATTTTATGAAATTATATATTAATAGTCGGTCCAATATAAATATTAAAATCTGATAATAAAATAGCCACGTGATAGCAACAGCATTGTGCCAGCCTATCCCACACATATTGTCTCCGTTCATCGAATAAATAATCTTTGAATAAATCCGTTATTAGCTGACGTTTTCTTTTTCTATTTTTTTCCCCTTTTCCTAAAAGAATAAGGCAATAAGCTGAAGCTTCAATTATTTAGGAGTTCTTATCGACTCCAAAGTATAAAATTATTTGTGGGGCCTACGTGACAACGCACACCTTCTGCCACGGCAATTTTCAAGAGGAGGACGCAAAAAGCCAACGGTTCTGATCTGTTTAAATTGGTCTGGGCGGCTCCGATCTGTCTAAAATAGCACTGGGTTCCCCAAAAAAAAAAAATTTCACCAACAAAAAAAAAAAACGGTTAAAATAAATGAAATTGTACATTTGACAGATCTCTCTCTCTCTCTGGGTTCCTACGCTCTCTCTCTCTCTCTCTCTCGCTCTTTCTGGGGTTCAGAGCGCCTTTACGCTCTTCCCGGTCAGTGACCGTACTGTCTCCCTCCCTCGATTTCATCAACCAGCACAGGTAATTTTGTTATTACCTACCCAAACGGCCGTGTTCGGTAACTTTAAGGATGGTTTTGTAGAGGGATTTGGAGATTCGAACTAGGTTTTACTGATCTCTGGTTCGGTTCCGTTCTTCTTCCAATTTTTTCATATGCTCGAATTGTGATTTATTCCTGGCAGTTGTCTTAATGTAATTACTAGTTAGTGTGCTATTGAAGCGCATTAAAATTTGGTGGAGTTGTCCGCGATGCTGCATTCAATCTGATTTGATCTGTGCTTTTCTTCAACTTGTACGTATATATGGTTATGCTAGGTTTTCAGATAGAAGGGCCTAGAATGAGGTTTTTTCATTGATCAGTGTGGTTCAAGTTAGTGTTTCTAGTTTATTGATTTTGGTTTATAGTGGGTTACAGGGGTTATTTTGATGTGGATTTATATGTCTTTTGGGTGAACTTTGGGTTTCTGATTTATTGTGTATCTGTGGCTTATTAAGAGTATATTTACACCCTAATATTGTCAAAGAATTTATAGCTGGACAATTGAATAATAGAGTTTCATTTCGAAAAGCAATGAAAAAGGCATCTCAATATTTGTTGCTGTAGTTATTTAGTGCACCTCATTTACTCCTATGGTTACAATTCCCAATTGATTATGCGTTGTCTTCAGGTATTTGTCTGATACTGATAACAATCTTTCACAGCCCACCTTAGAGTCTGGACTTCCTTGTTGGGATCTTTCATGGGTAGTAGTTATGGGTCTGTGTAATGGTTTTTTTTTTAAAAAAAATTCTCTGCACCTGAAAATGTTTTTTACACAGCTATGTTTCGTTTGACCTTTGATTTGCCTTGGAAAGTGATGACATATAAAGGAATTCAAAGATTATACGCTTTTATGCAATTTGGTTCAGAAATTTGGAGAAATGCACATAACACTCAAGAGTATATCCAAGCTAACTAGCAAATTATCTGTGTTTCTTCAGTTGGGTTCTGTTTTACTTTAGTTAGGGAACTGAAATGTCTCCTATATTTTTTACTTCCTTTCTCTTCCTTCTACTTTCTCTTTGGTTTGATCACACTGCCGTCCCTTCTTAACTAAGTTATTCAGTTCTTAATGGAGGTGGGTTTGGGATGGGTAAGAGACTTGTATGTTATGTGGCCCTAATAAGCTTGCTGATCTTTAATGTCTCTGAGTATTATTTGATACTTCCAGATAGTATATGGCGATGGAAGTTACCCAGATTCTTCTGAATGCACAATCGATTGATGGAACCGTGCGGAAGCATGCAGAAGACAGTTTAAAGCAGTTTCAGGAGCAAAATCTTCCCAGTTTCTTTCTCTCGCTCTCTGGAGAGCTAGCAAATAATGATAAGCCTGTTGAGAGTCGTAAATTGGCGGGTTTGATACTTAAGAATGCCTTGGATGCTAAAGAACAACATAGAAAATTTGAGCTTGCTCAAAGATGGCTGTCACTAGATGCCACCGTGAAGGCCCAGATCAAGACCTGCTTGTTACAGACCCTCTCTGCTCCTGTTCCTGATGCTAGGTCAACAGCATCTCAAGTCATTGCGAAGGTTGCAGGCATCGAGTTGCCTCAGAAACAGTGGCCTGAGCTGATAGGGTCGCTTTTATCGAATATTCACCAGCTACCAGCTAATGTTAAGCAAGCCACTTTGGAAACACTTGGGTATTTGTGTGAGGAAGTTTCTCCTAATGTTGTGGATCAAGATCAAGTGAATAAAATACTTACTGCTGTAGTTCAGGGTATGAATGCATCTGAAGGGAACAATGATGTTAGGCTTGCTGCTACTAGAGCACTGCTTAATGCTTTGGGCTTTGCTCATGCAAATTTTAGTAATGATATGGAGCGCGATTATATCATGAGAGTTATTTGTGAGGCAACATTGTCCCCAGAATTGAAGATACGGCAGGCAGCTTTTGAGTGTTTGGTCTCCATCTCATCAATTTACTATGAGAAATTAGCTCCTTACATCCAGGACATATTTAACCTTACGGCAAAAGCCGTGGGAGAAGATGAGGAACCTGTTGCTCTTCAAGCAATTGAGTTCTGGAGTTCAATTTGTGATGAGGAGATAGATATCCTCGAAGATTATGGGGATGATTTCACTGGGGACTCTTCCATTCCTTGTTTTTACTTTATCAAGCAGGCCCTTCCTGCCCTTGTCCCTATGCTGTTGGAGACACTCCTTAAACAAGAGGAAGATCAGGATCAGGATGAAGGTGCTTGGAATATTGCGATGGCAGGGGGCACTTGCCTTGGTTTGGTTGGGCGTGCAGTGGGAGATGATATTGTCCCACTTGTTATGCCGTTTATTGAAGAGAACATTACAAAACCTGATTGGAGGCAAAGGGAAGCAGCCACATATGCTTTTGGTTCAATTTTGGAGGGTCCTTCACCTGACAAGTTAATACCTCTGGTCAATGCTGCTTTAACATTCATGCTTAGTGCTTTAACAAAGGACCCAAGTAACCATGTGAAGGACACTACTGCTTGGACCCTAGGGCGAATCTTTGAATTTCTTCATGGTTCAACCACGGAGACGCCAATAATTACTGAAGCAAATTGCCAACAGATCATTACTGTTCTGCTTCAGAGCATGAAGGATGTTCCGAATGTCACTGAGAAGGCCTGTGGCGCTCTATATTTTCTGGCCCAGGGCTATGAGGAGGGGGCTCCATCATCTCCTCTAACTCCCTTTTTCCAGGAAATTGTTCAAGCCCTTCTCGCTGTCACACACAGAGAAGATGCTGGTGAATCTCGATTGAGGACTGCTGCATACGAAACATTGAATGAAGTGGTGAGGTGTTCGACTGATGAGACAGCTCCCATGGTGTTGCAGCTTGTTCCTGTCGTCATGATGGAACTGCACAATACTCTTGAGGGGCAGAAGCTTTCTTCTGATGAGAGAGAGAAGCAGAGCGAATTACAAGGCCTTCTGTGTGGGTGCTTACAGGTCATTATTCAGAAGCTAGGGTCATCAGAGCCAACTAAATATGTCTTTATGCAGTATGCAGATCAGGTGATGGGTCTATTCCTGAGAGTTTTTGCTTGTAGAAGTGCCACTGTGCATGAAGAAGCCATGCTGGCAATTGGCGCCCTTGCTTATGCAGCTGGCTCAGATTTTGCAAAATATATGCCTGAGTTTTACAAGTATTTGGAGATGGGTCTTCAAAATTTTGAGGAGTACCAAGTGTGTGCTGTGACTGTTGGTGTCGTGGGGGACATATGCAGGGCATTGGAGGATAAGATTCTTGCCTACTGTGATGGGATTATGACACAACTCCTTAAGAATTTATCGAGCAATCAGTTGCACCGTTCTGTTAAGCCTCCTATATTCTCATGCTTTGGTGATATAGCTCTGGCAATTGGAGAGAACTTTGAGAAATACTTAATGTATGCCATGCCCATGCTCCAGAGTGCAGCAGAGTTGTCTGCTCACACATCAGGTGCTGATGATGATATGACAGAGTATACCAATTCTCTGCGAAATGGAATCTTGGAGGCATATTCTGGAATTTTCCAAGGGTTCAAGAACTCTCCTAAAACCCAGCTCTTGATTCCCTATGCACCTCACATCCTCCAGTTCTTGGACAGCATATACATGGAGAAAGACATGTGAGTTTCTTTATAAAACAATGTTGATTTTCCCTCTATTCTTGTTTAAAATGTCTCTTTTCATGTTATATTTGCTGAATTCGTTTCTTAAATTTATTTGTAGGGATGATGTGGTGATGAAAACTGCTGTTGGAGTCCTTGGAGATCTAGCAGATACACTTGGAAGTAATGCAGGTTCTTTGATACAGCAATCTCTGTCAAGCAAAGACTTTTTAAATGAATGCTTGTCCTCAGATGACCATTTGATTAAAGAATCTGCTGAATGGGCCAGATTGGCCATTGGTCGCGCCATTTCCGTTTGATGCTACCGTCCCTTGATGTTCTAATTAATTTCGGAAGTCCCTGCATGCATTTGGGTGTGTTGAGTTGGGGTACAGGATCGCATGTGTCGAGTCATCACCATTTCCAGACAACAGTATGTCAGTCTTCAAGTTGTCACTAACTCTTGCATCATCACCAACAGTTGGTTCTAACTAATGCATGAGCACCATGGGGTCGGGTTCTAGTTTGTTGTGGAGAAAGTGGGTAGTGATGGCTTCACACTGAAATGGGTGGAGCCTCTATAAAAAAATCAGCTAAACTCTTGGGCTCATGGAGGAATGACATAGCAGAGAGAGAGGTGGTATGTGTGAGATGATAATCGACACAACTCTAGCTGCTTGATCTTGGTTATTTCATGGGACCCTTCTAGAGTAGTCCTGTTCGAACCAGGTGGTTGTTTAATCTCGAGGGGTTACTGGGTATTGAATGGACGAATGTGAGCAGTTTGTTCTGGTGGTCGAGACATCTCATCTCAAAAGCACCCAGGTGCCATATCCCTCAATTCCTCCTTCCTTCAGAAGGATTTCATTCCTGATTTCTCCTTCCCATAGAAGGTCTTCATATCTAATTTGTCCATCATTAGCAAGTCGTCATTCTTTTTGTTAAGTTGTGTCTTCATCTGTTCATCATAGGTCCATCATGGTTGGGTGGTCTTTAATCAATTTCTTTTCCTCTTTTTCCCCATATACTTTGGCATGTGGGGTTGGGGTCATCCACGTACCGCTGGGAGTCACCCACATACAGCTGAGATCATTTCATCCTGCATTGCATTGATTCATCCTTCATTTTTGTCAGTCTTTAGGTGTTTCTCATGTCAATGTTCAATTCCATGCATTCATGAAATCATTGGTTGTGCGTCATTTATTTCTTTTGTCGTTGGGTATATGTTTGTCTTTTCCCTTTGAGTGTGTAATCATAAATAGATTATCTCCACTTGTGGAGAGTTGTATCTAGATGTGAAAATGTCACAAATTGTGGTGACATTTAAAGGGCTGAGTTAGGATTTGGAGTGTCACTTGTTTGGAGAGGCAGTGTATTTGTGGTCTGGCCTCGCTTGTTATCTTTCAAGTGATTTTATAGGAAATATGAATATTTGAGAATTTGAAAAGATTTTGTTTTAAACTTTATTTCAATTGTTTTTTCATTTTCTATTTCTCTTATACGAGATGCAATATTGGAGGTTAGATTCTCTCTGGCTAATCTGTATAGCATTATTGTTAATTGGTCCTATGCATCAAACACAGTTTAGTTCTCAATGGCCTCCGATAAGTTTACATCAAGATCTGATATCAATATCTGCCATCTGCTGCGCTTCAAGTTCTGGGCAAAGAGCACCAAGTTTCTCATTCAAAAAATCTCAGGCCAATTTGAGTTGTTTGCAATTGGTTTGAAAATCTCTCTCGAATTGAGGGTTAACAATTTCCTTGCTAATTGGATCACCCCAACCACTTGGGGGGTAAAGGAAGGCCCATTTTGGGTTTATTTCAGTGTGGACTTCCTCGTTAGAGTGAGATCCAAACTTGGGCTACAAGTGAGATCCACACTTGCGGTCCCGTTGAGAGGTTCAGATTTTGTTCCCCCTACAAGTTAGTATGAACAAAGACATTTTCCTTTTTGGGTAAGCACAACAGATTAATATTAAATAGTATAAAGTTTAGCTGTTATATCTCTCTTCGAGTTGTAACTTACAAATTACAGAGTATCAGAATCCATGAAAATATGATGAAAATTTTCCTGTCGAATTCCAAAAAAAAAAAAAAAAAAGATACAATTGTAATTACTTGTAAAACTAAGGGGACACTCACAGAAAGTGTGTTGCTGAAAGCCGTTGTTCGCTGAAGGGTCACTCACTGTGTTCGTGAAAGTTTTGGGGAAGAGAATATTGGTTTTACTTTTAAGGTCGTACAGAGACAGTGCTGTGATTTGACTTCCACCTTCCATATCTAACAAAGCAGTGGAGATTGATAAGTTTACCAATTTTTGTTCTTTTTTTCCTGCTAGTCCTCCTGTGTCACTCTTTGTCCCCGGTCCTTGAAAATACACTGAAAACAAAATCCAAATGAATATAAATGGTTGGCCAGTGCTGGGAGAAAAAATTGTACAAAGAAATATTACAGTAAGCATCCTGAATGAACAGAACCTACCACTTTGAGCAGTCGTTTAGTGACCTTCAAAATGCTTCTCAGCGCACTTATCCTCTCAGTCCTGCCATCGCCAATGCGATCGCTCACCTTTGTTTCACTCATGCTCATAGGAAAAATCTTTAACAGGTGATAAAGACAAGATTTACAAATGTGAAAAGTATGCAACCAGCACATGATGCCAATGTGCACACTGTATAAACCATTATGGTGTTACTGTTTCATCACAATTAGAGGCTTCACATGCATGGCAAACCCCAAAAATTAACCTTGTGATAATCTGTTTATTAATACCCATTTCACAAGAATTGCAAATGCTTCGCGGTGCAAACTTCCTACGTTTGTAGCGCATTTTCTAATTAATGATCTGTTTTTCGACAACAATCTGATCAACCGTTGTCCGAAACGGAGTTTTAGTAGGTTTATAAATCAATCACAACCCTTCAAAACAATCATCATTACAAACATATGGTATCAGGGAGGAGGATTTGTGTTTAGCTTTTGTTTTTGTTTAACGCATGATTAAAATCCAATTAGTGTGTTGGCAGTTCAAGATGTTGAGTTGTCCCCGGCCCTTTTGCTAGTGCTCCTAGTACTGATGGCCCTCCAACATTCAACCCGCCCTAATGCTTTGTATCTATAGCCCACTCTTGATGTTTTGTCTCCTTCAATTGACTTAGAAAGTGATGAAAGCCGAAATATGAGGACCAAAAGCACCATACATCATAGTGGTCTATGGTACCACGGATCTCTTCAGAAAGAAGTCCATGATTCACCAATGTTATGTAGATGCAGTGATGAAAATTAAATCACTTTCGGAATAGTTTTTTGTTGGAAGTGTCACATACAAAGTTAATGGTGTATAATTTCTGCATGCCACATTCACATCATAGTATGCTTTAATTTCTAAGTAGTCGTTTTCATAGTCTTTTGTTAAAACAATGTGCGTCTGAGGTACTAAACAAGATGATCAATATGCTTTTAGAACAAGGGGGAGCCTAAAGTACTACCCAAATGCAAAAGATAAGTAATATGAACCTATGGCACAAGTTGGTGTCATGTGGAGTGAAGAAAAGTAACTGGCTCATAGAAAAAAGGTGACAGACACCCCCAAAAGCCAATTAGCTGAAGTGGCTAGAGTTTGAGCCATGCAAGGAATTGTTTGCAGTGCCACATGCATACAAATCCTTCTTTTTTGATGCAAAAATTAAACAGTGCAGTTGACTTTGGATTTGTGGCTAAAGGTTAATGCATCTCATCATCATGCTGTTGCTATTAGGTGGGGTGCACTATGAAAATAGCTCTCATGGCATATCCTCTACCACCGAGCTGTAAGCATAAAAGCAGACCCTCCCTCGCCCACCTTCCCTGCTAAACCCATAGCTCACGTTATATCAAACAGTTAAGAAGAAGAAGAAGAAACTAGCAGAAGAAGAAGATTAGCAATGGCTTTTAAAATCAAGACCATTCTTCTACTGCTCCTGATACTACTCATTCCATTGTCTGGTGAGAAAGTTCTCTATAACCAAACTTTGTTCCAATTCCAAATATCCAATTACCTTAGAAAGTAACCAAAGCTCCCGTTCCTCGTAGGTATGGTTGAAGGCTTCAATGATCGCATGAACCCCAATGATGGCTCGCTTAATTACAAGGTAGATACAAACTATGCAGATCCACGTATAGTAGATATGGAGATACATTGCGTAATCATGAGTCAATACGTACGTGTAAGGGAAGTGATCTCATTAGGAGGACGAAGAAGAGCTAGAGATTTGAAGACGAATAACTACTTCTTTCCCAATATATTATATTGTTACTCTCTTTTACAGTACGCAAATATTTTTAGAGGTCGTATTCAATGGTACCAAGTCATATCCAAGGTTTTAGGTACATCTGACATACTTCTTCTATGTTAACAAATGTTATTTGTTTGTGAAGGATGTTAACCGAATCAAGTTGAGGAAGCTTTCGGGGGTTGTTCTGCTGGATTACGATGACGCAGGACCCAATCCTAAGCATGACTACCCGAGGAGGAAACCTGGCAATGGTGGTGGCAGGAACCCTTAACTGCGTTTTGGGCCCTAACTATATATATATATATATATAGACCCTCTACTCTCACTCTCTCTGGAGGTTTTGTTCAGGAATATTATATGCCGACGTAATATGTAGCAATATTCTAAATGAGTTTCTTTGTTATATTAATGACATGTATGACCCTAGTTGTGGGCGTAGTACGAGGCCTAAAAATACATATGACATGCCCTTGTATACCGGATGTTTCCTGTGTATGCAGTTCTGCTGCTATTGCTTGTCCTGGATATATATATATGAAGTATGAATAAAAGAAGTTTCTGCTATGGCTTTAAGACCGAAACCTAAATTTAAATGAGAAGAACAGACAGTGCAAATTAAGACCGAAACCTAAATTTAAATGAGAAGAACAGACAGTGCAAATGTTTGCTACCACACACACATATACATATATATATAATAGGATCCCAATATGCAGAGGTTTACTGGTTGGCCCATCTTAACGGTGAATTTTACTGCAAACAAGCGAAAAGCCGTGGTGATGATCAGTACTGGATGAGGCAATTTAGAAGCTACATGCACACGAATCTGAACCCGGTCGGCCGGTAGTTTGGAAAACACTTCAAAAGTTAATTCAAGGAACAGCCTACTTTGCCTAAACATGATTTTTGTTGAAAATTATACTTGCTTCCTTCAGCAAATGCTCTAAATTAAGCTGATGTTCAGTGTAATCCCAACCGAAAATAATGCACGGATGCAGATTTTGTGGCTATAAGACAAGGTCTAGAATATAGAGGCATTTAAGCCATATAATTCTAATATACAGTTCTTCCCATTTCTTCGTTTTTACTTCTAAGGATTCTCTTCTGGTTGTGGGAGGGGGCAGGTCCGGGTTTCATGAGGTTCCAGAATCTTACAAGTGGAATCCCAGCTGAATATCGGCACTGTTAAAATCTGGTTTTGGCTTGCATTTTTCTGAAATCTTTGTTCTCACCGTCCATAAATTCCTTTCTTGCAATGATTTCATGGTCTGACTAGCCATCTGCTTTTGCATTCTGGATCTCATCAGCAAATGAAGTCAAAAACACATCCATGTAGTTTCTCTATACCACACTGAAAACGAAGGTGGGTACATGTAGTGCCTGGAAGATAATGGAGGTGGGGAACCCAACCAAGTGAAGCGTCCTTTGGCCTTGGCAATTAGGTAGTTCCATCCTCTTCCTCAAAATGATTCGATGTTTGACTATTTCCTATTAGACGGTCAAAACTTGGGAGCTTTGATCACCAATATATAGTAGGTAAAATTTTATCTCCCTATGAATATTGGCCCCGTTTCCTAGTCTAAAAGTTGAGAAAAATATACCAACCACATCCCTGGTCAATTTCAATGCAGAAATATATATAAATATATATATTCTAAGGGCCAAACTTCTTATCATGAGCAATACATTTGAGACTCGTTTCTTAAGAGGTGCTGACTTCACGAGTTTCTTCTTTTTCCACCCGTCCCTCCTCTTACTGCCTAGTTGGTAGTCTGACATCATTCAACTTCACCATTATTTGGCTGACCATAGCAGGCTTATAAACAGAAACTTCCAGAGAGCATATATATATATATATATATATTTAAATCTTCTCCTTCGATTCCTGAATATATTTTCAATTGATTTAGATTAGCATCAATCCTTTGTCTATGCACGATCATGGATTTAACTCTTATGAGTTACAAGTCTTGATGCCTGGTTGCCTCAAAACCGCATGCGTGGTCTTAGAGACAAAAAAGAATTTTCCATTTTCCTTTTTGTTTTTTGCTTGAACATGAATTCTTATGGGACTTGGAGGAAATTCTTCGAGTCCTGTAAACCCATTTGATTTTGGGAAGATTTCGGTCCTGATCTTCTTCTAGCAAAACACTTATTTCCCTCTCTATGGGTTGACTCAAGGACATATCCTAGCACCAAGGGAAGGGTGCAGAGAAAGTAAAAGCTCCAAAACCAACTATACTTATTTGATGGCTTACCACTAAGTCCTTATATATATATATATATATATATATATATATATACTTTGGTTAAGAAGTCAACAATTGAAATGTTTACGTCACAAATCCTAATCTTAGGTGTAGGCAATATCGCTAGTAGAACGAATTTTGCAATTGAATGATTTGTGCATTTTCTGTATCTGGAGAAGTAATTACAGTTACAGAATTTCAGGAAAGTGAAATGCTTAACATATATAGATCATTGCCTCTTCTTTAAGGTTATTCTAACTATATATTAAACCAACATAACGAAGGTGTGAGACATTTACAATGTCATTATACATACAGAGAGTGTGGGAAATCTATGGTGATTTATACACAATGCCAAAGGTTCCAATTTATAAGGACAGCTGAGCTGACATCCAAATTCCAACTGACACGATACCAAGAGTAGCAAAAGCTTGGCCCAATTCATATACAAAATTTTGCTGCTGAAGTGGCAAATTTTGCCAATCTGTCCTCCTATGCATGAGTCAGAACAATGACAAATGAGAAAGGTCAGCCAAAATAGTCAGAAGAGGTAAAGTTCCATTTCTAAACAGTCAAACAAGTGAATACCAATAAGTCGTATACCACAAGCATAACAGCTGAAGATGATCTTCTGAACTCTTGCTTTTCGTAATTAAAATTGTAATTTGAAAAGAAAATTTCTGAATCTTGACAATTATCATTTTAATGCATACCCTAAATCAGCAATGATGATGCTGACATTGTCCTGTGATCCTTGGTCCTGCAAAGCAGATGCAAGTTTTAGGTCATTAAAACTGCCCAAGCAAAATATCTAACCATCCATCTAGAATACAAAATGTCCATGCAATTCATTACCAGAACTGCTTGCGCAAGTGCTTCACAAGCAAGCTGAAATCAAAGCATGAAAAAAGTTAACACTGCACATGACTGAAATAGCAATGAAAAGAACAAAGAAATTGTTTAGCCTAGGTTCTAGGTTATACCAGTTTAGGGGCCCAATACATTAACACAGGTATAATATGTACCTGAACATCTCCATGCTGTCTAAGTTGATTCCTAACAAAAGTAACTGCATCTGAGCTGAAAATTAGCAACAGAAAATATATTAAGTAACTGCATATAAGCTAAAGAATAGCGAAAATGCTGAGTGATCCTCCTCTCTTTTAACCGACTGCATAGTGGAATAGCCAAGAACTAACATGAGGGCCAACAGACCTGCGCATGTAATCCCATAAGCCATCAGATGCTAACAGTGCAAACTCCGCATCTGAACCAAGAGCTTCTTGAAAAATATCTGGAGATGCAATCACCAAGTCTGCTTTGAATTCCACACTGACACAAAATAAATGGTTCCACTGTCAAAAATCTTGTGGGATACAATCAACCGCTGCACACTATGCAAGGGATATCTCGTTTATGTTAGTAATTCCACCTATTTTTGAAAGCAGTGCTCTGTGCTCCTATCTTTTACAATTGACAGAAGAGTTAATTACAAGAATATTCCAGTAAGCACCAGCCAAATCCTTGGAACTTTAAATCATATTTATTCTGACTTAGAAAATATAGGTTTGAATCGTTTGACAATTCAAATGCTAGTCAATTTATGGATCAGTGGTTCCCCTTCCATCCATTCCCGCCAATAGGAGAGAAAAGAAAAGAATTCTGGGATATCAATCATTCAATTGGCAGTCCACAGTTACGAATTCAAGCTCAGCAAGCACTCAAAAGGTGACCTAATCCCGTAGGACTTCAGGCTACAAATGGCCATATAGTTGATACAAAGGTTGACAACAAATGAAATATTGTGTTTAATTCGATGCAACATCATGATATGGCCCAAAAGTCTGAACTTTACGATGAGGATGAGACCCACTTCAGATGCATAACAAAGACAGCAACAACAATAAGGTGATCCCACGTATATGAGTGAAAAACCACATAATCAAGAAATGTATGAGGTTACCTACCGAGAAGCAAATTTTTCAGACCATCTCCCTTCTACTACTCCTTTATTCAGCATCCTATCCATTTGGAAGAACAGAGAAAACCATCAGGAGTCCCATAGAAGGGTGGGCCATTCATTTAAAAATCATGTAAAAGAATCCTGAGCTGTGCTTAAGCTAAGAAAGACCAAACTCGTTCTTCTTTGTCTTGAACCGCATGTCACCAAATGCACGAGCTACAGCAATGTCTCCACAAATCCTTCCATTATTAATCTGTGGAAACCATAAGAAAACATGTAATAAGAAATGCAATGTGGATTTCATATGAGCACCAAAGGAACTAATCTGAATTATCGAAAGATACAATGTCCTAATCAGGAGATGTCAAAACAGCAAAAAGCCATGAAAATTTGCCAATTGATCAAAACCTAGCGTCTTCAAACAAGAAGGGAAATTTCACTAATTTGTGGAAAGAAGAGAGCCCAAAATCTCTCTTAACATTGAAACAAACCAACTTACTAGGATATGGCAAGCCAAGATATACTGTCTTCATAGAGATTTTCATCTTAAATTACTGGCATTGATTTCCTACCAAAGGTTAAATAATTGGTGGCACTAGGCAAAAGCAGTAATGATGAGTTGCCAATTCACAACATCACAACATTGGTAATTAAGCTAAATGGATTTCTGCATTTTCATAGTGATTACAATTTGTTTTAGATATGAAAGAAAATGAACAGAAAAACACACCCATCCACCTGCATCTCTAACTCTTTTTATTTCTTGTAATGAGGCCTTGTTGCTTCCATAAGGTCGATGAGGATTGGATAAGACTTCCGGTTTTCCAGAACGAGATAGGACCTGCATCAACAAGCCGGCTGAGAAAATATAAAAAATCATATAAACCCTCCAATCACCAGTTTCATTAGTGCAATCCTATTCCTGAAACTTTATAGAGGTAGAAGTTCTTGGAGACTGCTACTTCTACCACACTCAACCATACTACTATCTGATAAAAAAAAAAAAACCACAGAAGGCCTTTTTGTTGTATTCTCTTTCCTTCCCCTATTGGTTTTGGAAATGAAACCAGAAGCAATTGAAAAGCAATATAAATTTCTTTCAGAAAAAATAAACAGAGGAAAAGAACCATGAGCTCCACGCATCTGAAAGAAATACTAGGATTGGATACGTACCACACATGAGTCACCAACATGTGCAATAAACAGCATATCGTTTCCAAGGAACATAACAGTAGCTGTTGATCCAGATTCGTCTTCCTCCTCAGATATTTCAAGCCTTTACAAAATGAAACACCATCTAAACCTTCAACGCAATAATATAGAGGATACAATCATATTGAGACTATATACATTATACAGGTTAACCAATACATATCTTTTCCTTAAAACATCCATGCGCACCTATTTAACAGCTTCATATCAGCCTTTGCAAAAGCCTCCTGTAATGCCTCTGTAATGGTTTTCAAATCCTTCCCACTCAAAAGCAATCCACCTTGTAAAGCGGCAACACACTCTTTATAGAGCTCATCCCTGTGGTTGGTACATGATCAGATAGGATCTTGCAAAGAAAACTTAGTTAAAGTAACATATCATGTTGGGTAACTAAATGTATATGTCAAACAAATGCCTATGTCTCGAATACAATCTAATCCAAGCATGCCAAATAATTGCACCACATCTGACAGAAGAGATTAAGAAAATAGAAACAAGCATGGCAACCCACTACTCCGTGAAAATAATGAAAAATAAATCACACAGAAAACCATACAGACAAGCAAGGAAAAAACAATCTTCAATTTTCTCGTCGAAGAGAACATCGTCCTGCAGCAATTATATATATTTCCATTTGGCCAAACCTGAGAAACTTGACTGAAGAGAGCCCACCATGCCCATCAAACACTGCTGCAAAAGAGAACCCGCCAAGTCCATCGGACCGGACAACGACATCGTCCTCCATCTCTTCCCGGGGACCCTGCCGAGTTGTTGACCCCCACCGAACACCTGAAAGACCTGTCACTGACGATGGTGCGTCGATAGCAATAGCCGAGCAGCATCGGGTTCTTGCCTTTTTGGGACAAGTATATTTCTTGGTTGGCTTGAAGCCCGAGCTAGTGCAAGTTTGGAGCTTTGTCGAGAGGAACTTCTGCAACTGTGGGCGTAGCAGTGCCATTAAACAGAGTCTGAATGGATGGGTTCCGAGACCGTGGAACAGTTTCGGACTCGGGGAAGTGGTGGAGGTGGTTTGGCGTGGTGAAGGATAAGAAAGAGAGTGAAGGAAGGCCTCTAACTGATTTAACGGATTGGATTCTAGATGGAGTAGGATTTCCAATTCACTGTGAAAAAGTGCTCGGAGATAACAAGGGGTTCAGATTTTGCCACATCATCTGGGCCGCTGGCCCACTTGTGATCCATAGGCCCATATGAATTGTCAGACTTGATTTGATTGCTTTCTTTTCTACAAAATCGATGGCTGTGGTTCATCTGTCACTTCTCCAAATGGTAGAAAACTGCCACGCTTGCTGCACCCTGGAGGGTTTGTACGTTCACTGAGGATTCCATGGTAAGCTTATGATGTGGACGAAAAATGTATTGTATTAGGCCCCAAGAGCCCAAAAGGCCGACCTGAATACCGCAAGCCCAACCTAAAGGTATTGGGCCTGAAGGCGATAGTTAAATATTGGGCCTATAAATCAAGCCTTTAATGTAAGTTCAAACCCATCTTAACTAAGGAACATCAGGTTAAAACACCCCGGGTCTTTACGTAGAAAAAAAAAAAACCCGGGTCTTTGGGGATTCGATAAACTGACTTGAATGTCGCCGATATTGAAAAGAAAAACAAAAAAACGGAACTTCTAACTTCTAGGGTTAGCGAGAAGGGAGGCAGTGGCACCATAAAACATTATAAAACGAAGCTGAAGAGGAGAAAAAGATATGCACTTTTTTCGTCCATCCTAAATCCTTACTCTCTTTACTCCTTTCTAACTTAAGCATAGGAGTCTCCTTACAATTTCGAGAATTTTTTTTTTTCCCTTTCTGCAAGGATAAGAAGATTCAAAAGGTGAAAAATTATTTCATGTGTGCATGAGATTTCAAGTTTTATAGAGATCACTGCTAATTAGTGGCAGAACCAGAGATTAGCAGGGATCATGCCCCCCACCAAAAATTTTTAAATCCACACTATTCCTTTACATAACGTTTGGCATTTTAAAATGTTAATCAAAATTTTATTTTTATCAAACACACTTCAAAATTTTACTTTTATTACTCATTTACCAATTTCCATACCATCTCTTTTTTAACACCAACACAAAATTTTGATAAAATTTTGAAACTAAACACAATGTTAGTATTTTTCTAGACGGTTCGACAAAAATTAAGGTTTGCCCCTCTTTGGTCCCTATATCTGTAAGTTTTACAAAAATTAATATTCAAGTCCCTTAAATATTTGAAATTACATGTTTGTTAAATTTTAATATTTAGTTTGAATCTTAATAAATTTGAAATTTTTTTAAAAAAATCAAAGGTTTTAGATTATTTTTTCCTTGTGACAATATATTTAACAATAAAGTTCATAATTTGTGGTTTACTTTTATTTTTCTTGAGCTCTTCAACTTATTTTTATCCATGTTGTTGCTATTTTCTCTACCAATATAACTTGAAAAAAAAATTGAATATTATAAATTTTGGGTTTTAAGGAGAAAATTATTATTTATAATTCATGATATTTGTTAATAACTATCACGACAGTATATATCTAAGTTAGTAACTTAATAATAACATTGTTATGTCTTAAATTAAAAATATAATACTATATATATTTCTATTAAATTAAATTTTTAAAAAAATATTATTATTATACCAAGTTGGCCCCTCCAAATATCAATTTCTCGCTCCGCCACTGCTGCTAGTTGCATTAACAGCTTAGAAATCCACCTTATTCAGTTCACAACCTCTCACGTGTTTGATTAAAGTACGTTCTTTGTTATTTATGAGCTAATAAGAGAAAGATTACCAGGCTAAATTAGGGAATAATAATTCGACAGGAAGCTAGGGAAGGAAAACCATTCCCCTTCCTTCAACTTTTTGTCTTTCTGGGCTCAGAGAGTTTCCAGCCTTCTTTTATTTCTCCTCCCTTCGGCCAGAGAATGGCTGGTTATGAGCAGTACGTTCATTTTCTTCGTTATGTTTCCCTTATGATATATAATTAATAGCTCAGTGAGTCTCACTGGTAACACCTGGAAACATACTCCCTGCTTGCAATGTTTCCTTTGTATGCATTTCCAAAGCAGTTTCCACAAACTTTCAGGCTTCAATTCGAGTGCGAACTCCGCATAAAACTACAAATGTTGTGTACCCTAGAAAGGTCAAGGTAACATAAGAAGGCATCAAAAGTCTTATTCTTTAAAACTTCAAGAGACATAATATATTTCTGTCCAAGTCTATGTGAACTCTTCTTTCAAATAATCAGGCCCGGGCTTATAGGGGTCTGATTCCTCGTATGCATCCGGTCGGTAAAACCCAGCATCATTCACTCGGTTGCTGAGCACATGAAGGATAGCTTTTTTCTTTCCTCCATACTCATCACGGTTGTTCTCCACATATTCAATGGCCTCAGCTGCTACCTCATTCACAAAATCAAACCTGTTATCCTCTGACAGCAACAATCTTTCAATGTCCATAGTCAATATCTTCCCGGTTTCCTTTATCTTTCTCACCTGCTCCTCGAGGAAAGGAATTCGCTCCAGTTTGTACCGCAACATGTCGTCCTTCTTTGTCTGAAACAAGGAAAAATTCTGCATAACTACTTCTAGACAATGCTTCTGAGCATTGAATCGGGAAAGGTATTAATCATAACATAATAATTATGATTATTATCTCATGAGATTAACTACAAAAACTGCTGACCTAGAACTTCGTGTGGATGAACATATTTCATTCATCAATAAAGAAGTTGTTCTCTTTGGTCACAGGTGAACTAAAAACATACTATGGCTTAAAGCAGGCCAATCAAATTAAACTAGCAGTGACAAAGGCCCCATTTGTTTCTGGTGGAAGTTTAAGTATTCAATAGCAGCATCCAGTTTAGTAATCCAACTTGCCATTAAGTCCACACTGATGAGTCCTTCACTTGCGCTGTAGCTGACTACGTCCTATCTTGCTCATTAAATGGCAGGTTTGACATCAGATTCCACTCCTTAACATCCGATTTTTTTTTTCCTCCCGAGTTTTAGAGACTGTTAGTTATACAACGAAAGTCCCGGCTAAGAGAAGTACTGTGCCCATCACCACTGTAATGACAAAGCCATTTGGCATGTTAACTTCTGAAGATTCTCCCCATTCACAGAAGGCAAAAGCTGCCAATTGCACTCGAAGTATTTAGCTAGATCCAGAATTTAGGGTGAAATACCCAGCCAGCCATTTTGAGAAATATCCGATGTGCTCAAACTTCTTAACAAAAGCATGAATATCAGATCAGCAGCAGGAATGAATCAAACCATATACTAACCAAGGTCAAGAACAACCTCATATCAATCTGATTTCGGCCTCTCTTCACCTCTAAGCTTTCATCTATGACATGCTTCTTCATAACCTTGTAAATCAACCCAAGGAACATCTTGAAAACACAGACGACTACTCCTTTCCACCAGTTCAGACTACCTTAAAACAGCAAAGTTTGTACTCATTTCTTAACAAGCAGCACTACTCCTTGATTTTATCGACCAAAATGATCATCCCTTCTCTTACACTAAAGATCTCCACCTACAGAGACTATTTCCTAGCAAAGTTAAAGCTATACGCCCACCACATTGAACAATAAACCAGAAATGATGCAATAAAGTTAAATTATGAATACTTCACCGTCCCGTAACATTCAAACTTACACCATCTTTACGCTTTAAAAGAGTACCTATGCTACTAATTTGAATTATTGCTCTAAACGGATTAAAAGCAAATAATCAAAGAAATAGATTCGTAGGTATAAAGAAAACAAGGGGCTTTCTCTGTACCAATTTCCTTCGCCTCCACACTCGACGGCCGCGACCATCCTTTTGCATTTGGGACATAACCTGCAAACGATTTTTATTGGCACTGAAAATAATTCTACCTTTAAAGACAAAATTGGCAGTCTTTCGAAACTAGATATTAACCAGAGGGCGAACGGAGCAGCTCGGCCCCCGTGAACTTCCAACACTTAGCTCAATCCTCTACATTTAGAAAATAGAAATTCAGGAATTAATATGGCGCCAAAAAGAGTTCCAATATCCTGTTTCGTTCCAGAAACACAGAAGGAGAAATCAAAATAACAAAAGACAACAAAAAGAGAAAGAGAAAGAGATTCGAGTTTTACTTTGTTAACTTCCTCATTTTGATTAACTTCATACTAAATGTTTTTCTATACTTTTCTTTTTGATAAGTTCCCTAGAGAAACAAACGGCAATAATTTCAGGGAGAGCGAGAGAGAAAATCACAGGCGAAGCTGAAGCTGAAGAGAGAGCGAAGGATAGTGTGGGAATCGCCATGGCCGTAGTTAACCGTGCTCTGCTTTATCCCTTTGGCTTTACTTCTCAAGAGAATGCCACCGAATTCTTGACTAAACTTCAAGAATACCATCATACATTGAGCTCGAGTACTCGACCCGGTAAGGTTTTTCTTGTGGAACCGGACCCGATTGTGATTCGGAGGGGAAAAAAGAAAAAAGAAAATGCAAAGGAGTTTTCCTCTTATCTTCCTTCCTTATCCGAAGCTTAGTCTACAAATAATTTGGACAAACAGCAATTTCGTATTTAATCCGTGACTGACAAGTAGTGTTCGTTAAATGTCATGTTTCAATTAAATGATATCAGTATAACATATTTTTATAATTTTAATCAATACCTTTAGATCGTAAAAACTATTAAAAAATTTAAGAGCACGGCTGTAAAAAGCAAGGCTTTAAAATAACTTCAGGCTTTTATTTGTATTTATATTTAGTAATCTTGAAGAAAATGTGGGTGGCATACATTGGATGGGATTAAAATAGCATTAGATTTTTCCTATTAATTTTGAAGACCATAAAGTGAAGCAATACACGCCAACCAATTTTAACTCCGGCCATTTATATTTTCCATGTATCCCTTACGGCATAAATATTTTTTATAGAGATTTTTTTTTTCCACCACTTCACTATTAACGCATAAAGTATAGAAAAGACCCTCCTTCATTAGAAATAAATAATAAATTAATAAAAAAAAATGTCATTTTTATCCATGATTTATAGGCCAAATATTATTCTGAGTTTTCAAACTATCAAAATTTTATTAACATACGTCTTGTCATAAGATGAATTATTGATATTATGTTACTTAATTTATTTTTTATGTATTTGGATACTAATTTTTACTAGATAATAAATATTAATTACATTTTGATTATTCGAAAATTGAATCCGATCAAATTCGTAATTTAATCCGTAAAAGGACATTTGAGTGATTTTTTTTGGACTAAAAAAAGTAAATATTCTTCTTAGTTAAAATAGTCAAAAGAAAGCCTCAATTTTTTCTTTTCGTCGTCGAGAGAGATTTGGTTGGGAGTAAAAGTCGAAAAGCAGAACCAGACCAATATTTTAGCATTATTTGGGAATCAAATCTTAGAATTGTCCTCCGGTTAGTCATAGAAGTTACAAGAGATTAATGAATATAGAATTAAATCGCATCTTACTTTGCTTTGAAAGCCAAAATATTGACAAGAGTATAGAATAAACATAAAGGCTGCTTTCAAAAAAATGAAAAAAAAAATAATAATAATACAAATTTGACTGATTTCGTACGGCAATGCTGTTGATTATGTTAGCCTACTTAAATGAGATTAGAAATAGAAAACAAATTTCAGATAAAGATACTTTTATATATATTTTGTGTTTATTTATTTATTAATTGAGCTTCTCAAAAGCCAATTTGAAAAGTCTAAACAATTCACCGCATTTGAAATATAATAGCTCATAATGCTTAAGTATCCCTCTCATGTAATTATTTGGTAATACTATTTTTTAATATTATTTAAGAGAATGTCCTTAATTTTTTTTACATATGTATTTTCTTATAGAACGGAAAAAAAAACCTTATGGTTATAAATAAGTTTATGGCATTAATTAATTATATCATTAATTTTGGATGGAAGATTATGTAGAAATTAGTTTATTCTCAAATTTGGAGTAATGATCCATCCTTAGTGTTTACGCAGCAAGTCTAGTAATTTCGGTTGGGAAGTAAATGTAACGAAATGGAAGTAACAACGTTACATTAACCCTAATCAGTCCCATAAGTTTACAATTATTATTTATTTTAATATAATCGTTCTTAAATTTCCTGCCAATCAAAGAATCCCAAAAAGCCTAACTATTATATTATCTTTTCCGAACTTTTCAACCAAGTTGTATGCTGACGTGGCGACATGTCCCATCATAGTGAAAAGCTACTACTACAGTCTGCAAAGTTAGGAAATCACGCACACAGTACTTTTACCTTCGCTACCTCGAAACTTTTACAAGCATCGACCAGACAGAAACGATGCCGTTTCGTCATCTGTTTTTCCAAGATTCGGCTGCGTATATAGTGGTGGACAGTAATGTGCCACAGTCAAACTGCCAACAATCTTGCAGCTCAAATCTAGAGGCACTCTGCAATTCTCTTGCTCTCTCTCTCTCTCTCTGTGATTCCGTCTTCTGGGGTTTTCAAAATTTGAAACTTTTGCTACACTTTCCGGGGAAACAAACAGGAACAGAAGAAAACAAGAGTAGAGAAAACGGGAAGCGGGAGGACTGAAAGATTCAGGAAACCCTAGAAAGATTCAAGAAACCGTAGCTCTTTACACTTGGACAATAAATCCGAAGCGAAAAGACCTGGAATTCCTTCAGTAACAATGTGTGGTAGTAGAGGACTCTGAGAGAGGTGACGGTTTGGACCCCCAGGCTATTTTTGTTTGTTGTGAGATGGAGAGGTCAAGATCTAAGAGGAACTACCACTATGACCAGGACTATGATTCGGAGACGGTGGGTCGGACGAGGCCTCGGTATAACCACCACTACGCGGCCACTCCTCCTACTCACCACCGACACCGTGGCGGGTCCGGTCGAGCATCGAAACCCCAACCGGACCCGTCACTGACTGTGACGACGACGTACCGCATCCTCTGTCACGACATGAAGGCCGGGGGGGTGATCGGCAAGTCCGGGAGCATTATAAAGTCGATCCGGCAGCACACGGGCGCGTGGATCAACGTGCACGAGCTAATCTCCGGAGACGACGAGCGGATCATCGAGATCTCCGACACGCGCCGCCGGGATCCGGAGGGCCGCATGCCCTCCTTCTCCCCCGCCCAAGAGGCCCTGCTCCTCATCCACGATAGGATCCTCGAGAGCAGCGACGAGTTTGGCGGCGGCGGCGGAGATGAGGGGTACGGAATGGTTGCTGTGGGTGGGAAGAAGGTGGCGACGAGGCTAGTGGTGTCGAGAATGCATGTGGGGTGTTTGCTGGGGAAAGGAGGGAAGATTATTGAGCAAATGAGGATTGAGACAAAGACACAGATTAGGATTCTGCCTAGAGATCAAAATCTGCCCCGTTGCATTTCCATGTCTGAGGAGATTGTTCAGGTTTAAACAGAATCTGGCATTGCATGTTGAAAATACAAGTTCCATTTGATTGATGAAGTTTGGGTCTTGGACGGTTAGACTAACTAGTGACTTCCTAAGAGTGAACTATTTGGTTTGAGCATAATCATTGCCCTTCTAATAGACGACCAAAACAAAGCAACACAAATGATTTGGAGCTTAATGCCTTATTGACATTGTAATTTCGAATTTGAGGAAGCAACGATGTAACTATTAAGCTCAGATGTGGAATTATGCTGACATTTGGGCTTGCCTTGGTTAGACTGAAAGTATTGGGACAGCCAGAGAGCCAAATTCAAACTGCATAATGACTAAGAGTAGTAACCACCTGTTGTTCTATTTTACTGCTTTGATATGGGACCTAAAGGACCAAATCATTGGCATCTTAACGTTGTGGTGACTGGTGTACAATATTTCTGATGGTATATGAGGCTATGAGCTGCTGCTGATATTTGATTATAAAGTGGTTATTATAATTAGGACTGGAGTTTGGTTTTCGAGAACTCCGTTTTGATTGCAGAATAACAAGAACCTGATTGTTACTCAGTAGTGCCATTAATACGACCAAAATTAATCTATCATTGGCAGGTCACATCGTAATTACTAGCCCATGGGACCATCAAAGGTACATTGTCAGTACCTTTACAGAACAAGGGAAAAACCTGAGTCTAGGCCGATTATATCTGATTTTTTTTTAAGTTCTTGTTATTTGCATGGCACATGAAGTTACAAATATGCGATTAGCTTGTTGTTTGTGCATCTGGAAATGTGTATGTATTACAGTTGTTTTCCCTCTTAAGACTTCAATCGGTGATTATATTGTAGGAGTATGTTTTAAGTTCTTTTGACACACTATCATGTTGAGCACCTCATATTTGCAGCTCTTGTCTATTGTGCTAGACATTTTATGGCAAGGCTTTGAGAAGCAGCTTTGTGTGCTTTATGTATTTCAGCTCCAGATTGTGAGCATAATGCTTGATGTTGGTGTCTCCAATGTCATGCTCGTTTATTCTTCTAGTTTAGCAGCCATGGTGGAGGGTCTGACTATCTGCTTACGGTATTCCATAGTTACTTTTTATGTTATTGCAGTAGATATGGCTATGTAAGTTCATGGCCAACTAAAGAACCTTTTCTTTTGGTTGCTTTTATGCAATTTGGTAGTGTCTAGTAAAGCATTTTTGTTTATCTGAAATGGCCACGTAGAATGTATCGTGTATAAACATTTTCTGAACCTATGATGTTGTATTAAGCCATTTTTTTTTCTTGTACAGAAGTTAATACGGATTTAAATATGATGCTACTCTTTTTTCTCCAGGTTGTAGGTGAAGTGAATTGTGTAAAGAATGCAATTGCTATGATTTCATCACGCTTGAGGGAGAGTCAGCATCGTGACCGTAGTCATTTCCATGGGCGACTACACTCGCCGGAGCGGTTTTTTCCTCCCGATGATGGTTATATTCCTCATGTAAACAGTGGAGCACGCAGATCATCCATAGATGGAGCGACTTTTGGGTCAAGATTATCTGGCAACCATATGAGAAGCAACAACTACGCCCGTCCATCTGGTTTTACAATTGAACCTGGGGCTGTCTCCATGGTGGACAATGTGCAGCCCTTTGATGGTGAGGACATTGTGTTTAGAATGCTTTGCCCAAGTGACAAGGTGGATTGTGTTGTTGGAGAGGCAGATGGAATCTTAGAATTGCTTCAAAACGAAATTGGTGTGGATGTTAAGGTTGCTGATCCCGTGGTTGGTTCAAATGAACAGATTATAATAATTTCTTCAGAGGAGGTACTTGTCATTTCACCATCTTTATGAAGTACTATGGATAAATAATATTGAAACCTGTGGAGGTCCATAATTTTCTGATTCTGCCATTCTTGGAGGTGGTTATAGTCTTCCACGTTTACTCTTTTGGCTGATGAGTTCCCTAATAAACTTCTGGAAATAATTCTGACACCTTGTTACATCTAAACAGTAAAACATATATATGTCAGTTGCTGTTGGTTAGCTTTCTAGTATGATGTTTCTACTTTAGTGGCTTATAACCAACTTTAGCTTTGTTTCTATTCTTAGGGTCCTGATGATGAGCTCTTTCCAGCTCAGGAAGCTTTGTTGCATATCCAAAGCTGCATTGTTGATCTCGTTCCTGATAAAGACAACATTGTCACAACTAGGTTGGTTGTCCCGTCTAGTGATATTGGATGTTTAGAGGGAAGAGATGGATCATTGTTAGAGATGAGAAGATTAACTGGTGCAAACATACAAATTTTGCGGAGGGAAGAAATTCCTGTGTGTGTGTCAGGGAGTGATGAGCTTGTACAGGTTTGTTGTTACACCTAAATCTTTGCCTTAGATTTTTCAAATTTGTTGATTCCTTGGGCTCCATATGGTCCAGGTAAAATTGGATGCTGAACTTTATAAGGAAGATGAGTTCTCAATTCTTTTGGCATCCTCATGGTGCGGATGGGCACAGTGGTTTGGGCATGTCTGATCGACTTATTCATTTAATTCACAGATTGTAGGTGAGATAAAAGCAGCTCGAGATGCTCTTGTCGAGGTGACATTACGACTACGAAGTTACTTATATAGGGAGTACTTTCAAAAGGATATGACTCCACCTTCTGTCTTGGCATCCGGCACTGTGGGCAGCAGTGCAGGACTGGATACATCTTCTCCCAATAACATGACCCTAGTTCGTGAAGGCCATGCTAGAGTTGATGCTCCTACTCCAACCTATCAGGGCGTGCAAGCCATGGCAATAGCTCAGCCATCAAGGGTAACTTCTTTCCTTGATAGATTGAGAAATTCTCTGTTTCCGTGCCTGCCAGTATTGGCTTCCATTATTCTGTTTTTCCTTTGTCAACAGCTGTCAGTTGTGCAATTGCTTGGTTATCTACCCTTCTTTCCTTTCTCAAACCTGGTTAAATGGAATCTCCCGTCAGGCAAACAAATCATTGGTTTTAATTGTGCAAATATTTTTGTGGCAAACAAGACTTGTTATGTCAACTTTCGGGTTATTGCCTCTTTTTGGTTGACTTTTGAGCTATGATTGGTAGCAGATTTTTGCCATTCACATGACCTCTTGACTTCTTATTCTAATACCTTAACCCTCATTTCTTTAGGACACTGGAGGGTCTGGCAGTGAAATGCCAAAGCAGAATGAAAGTCTCCGCCATGAAGATGTTCCAATTGGGTTGAATAGGTAGTGAATTGCTTCATGTTACTATTTTATGGACCCTATGAAGCTAATTCTTATTCATATTGTGTCTTGTCTTCTTCTTGCATTTGGCTGTAAATGTCCCTCCTGCTGATCATGTTTATATCTGTTTTTTCTTTTAGAATTGCTGTACCACTGGTCACTAGGAGCACACTTGAAGTTGTCATACCAGACCATGCAGTTCCCAAGCTTGTAACGAAATCAAAGAACAAGCTTGCTCAGATAAGTGAGGTACAGTCTGACTGGCTCTCTTGCCTATTTACCCAACCAAATTATTGTTTTTTTTTTCTAAGCACCCAACCAAATTATTGAAGTTGATGACCAAGCGGAATGCCTTTTGACCCTTGTTTGGATGGAACAGTTGTCTGGAGCCAATGTAACCGTCGTGGAAGATAGACCAGAGGCGATGCAAAAGACAATTCAAATATCTGGGACTCCAGAGCAGGCCGAGAGAGCCCAGAGCCTGCTCCAAGGGTTTATTTTGAGCAGTAAGTCTCGCTTTAACATATGCGCATACACGCACATCAATAGGTTCGTGTTTATGTGCACCTGGACTCCCCTATAAATTGAAATGACGGCTACACCTTTTCCCCTTTCAGCGCAAGAGGATGGCCCCTAAGTTAATGTGAGAAACGTGCCTACTGAAAGCTCCCTATACAAGGATCGGGGCTACGGCACTTCAGTTTTTGATACGTGATCTCCCTGGATGTGTTTTCATTAAAGAGCAAGGGGGCCTTTTGCTCCATGGTCACCGGATGGTTTGTATATCTTCCGCCAAGCTGCTGTTTTAGGAGTATGAATGTTCATAGTGAAAGAAACATTCCACTGTAAATGTAATTATCCTAGAGAGCTTTAATTATTGCTTTTCTGCTATGCTGCAATTCGTTTTATTGCCTTTTATTATTATTAATTTATGATCCATTTTCCTTGTTGGCCCTTGATTATTGCTCTCCATTTTGCTCCAGTGTTCTTTGTTTTTTTTGAATTCCTTTGGCCAAAGCCCTTTTGATGCATTAGTATTGATTTTATGTTCTGTTATTCCAGAGTGTCACAGGCCCTGGTGAGTAGTTTATGTTCTGTTAGGTCGGATTCCAGGCACAAAGATTAAGAAAAGAGATTTGAATGTTAATATGGATGTCAAACAGTAGACTTGATTGGAGCCTATTTGTTCTTTTCGAAAGATTCATTCATTGGAGTTGTTTGCTTTTTGTCGAAAGTACATTATGATTTTAAAGTTGTTGATATGTCGCTGTCGATTTTACAAGCAGTTTTCTGAATGGTTGGAATAATCGGCCGCCTTGGAGTCGGATGCTAACGGAAAGAACCCCCCCTTTTCATTTACAATAGAATTTTGGTATTTAAGACTTTGCTTTCTAATTTTGGAACTGTATTTTACATCATTTCTACACATAAATTTTAATTAATTTAAAAAAAACAATTTTTTAAATATTTTATTTTTAATGGTGAGGTCACTTTGTACGTAAAAAATTATTTTTTATCTAAATTAATTAAAAATTTTAAGAAGGGTATTATGTTTCTTTAGTAATGTAATGTGATAAAAATAATAAATTAGAGTGTAAAGTATCAAGATTTTTATAATTGGAGAGTGTAAAATATATTAAATTTTTTTTTTCTTTTTTTTTCAATCAAGTTTCATCAAAATAGAAAACACATTATAGCTAGGCAAATTAATCCCAATACATCTTTCCAAACACCACATTTTAAGCAATGCTAGCCTGCTAGGATAAAATCATCCAAATTCGTAGGAATAATTTCATTACACAGAAGCGATGGATTAAGCATTAAGCAATATAGAAAAATACAGACACAAGAAAAAATTAAAAAAGAAAAAATTAAGTAGCAAGAAAGAAAAGACCCGGGCGAAAGAATAAAACAAAATTTTGGAGGGCGTTGCAGGGATTTCGTCACCAAAACCCATAAGCCCCTCCTTTCTCTGGCACTGCAGCAAACGAGCACAAAACCCTAACCGGTAACTGCTCTCACTCCGCTGGCGTGGCGTCTCTCCGACGTTCTAGACGGTACGAAGTCTTCTCCTTTATCGTTTTCATTCCTCTTTATCGTTTTCCTTCTTATTTCTGTAAAGCTTCTTAGGACCTAGAGTTAAGGTTTATATTCCTGTAACGGATTAGAAGCGTATACCTTCTGAAAAAAAGAGCTGACTTCATCATTTCCTGTTTCGAAATGTGGTTTTTGATTAAGATCTTTGGGCTTTCTTTGATATATATACAGGCGTTAGATGGCTTATATGCAATCTGGCAGAAATGCTCTTCGGAAGATTATTACAGACACGAGCCTCCAGAGCAGTGATCGCATGGTGAATCCACTGCTATATGCTAGCCAAGGGCTTAGATATAAGAAGTTGGAAGTTATTCTAGCGACGGTCAGTAGAAGGATTTAAGGATTTTTTTGCAAAGTTCTTTGTTAGTCTGGTTTTCATTAACTAAGTGGCGGTGATACATTCAGAGCGTAGAGAAGCTTGGGAAAGCTGGTGAGACAGTAAAGGTTGCTCCTGGATATTTCCGTAACCACCTTATGCCCAAGTTGCTGGCGGTCCCAAATATTGATAAATATGCTTTTCTGATCAGAGAACAGCGCAAGGTTTGTTTCTGTTGCACAGATCTTATCAGTAGTTAAGTATCTTTTTTGTGGTTATGTTCTAGACGCACACAGATGAACTCCTATGCAAAGATGATCGAGCAAATATGCGAAGTTGTGAATCTGTGGGTAGGATAGAATAGGTCCTGGGCATCAGAAATGCCATAAAACTAGTTAGAATTTCGTTGCCTATACTATGGCATATCACTTAGATGAGATTTCTCGCCTCATAGCAAAACAAAGAGACAGCAATGCCCTTTCTATGTATGCAATGAATTGCTGACGATATGCTTCTCACCTATTTGCTTCAGATCTACCAACCTGAGGAAGAAGAAGAGGAGGTTACAGTGGTTAAAGAGTCTAAGGAAGATAAGATGAAAGACTATGAGAAGGCAGCAAGGCGTCTAGATAAATCTAAACTTGTTTGTACTTAAACTCAATTCTTTTAAATTGTTAATAAGCTCACTAGATGAGATTGCATTCGATTTCGTCTATAGATATGAATGTATGTATGCATCCCTTTCTTCTTTCCTATGTACATCTTAGTTTGTGTCTGTTGTTTGGCTAGTTACCCTACATAGTTGATCTCCTCATTGAATTAATTGGTGATGGTATCTGATAAATTAATTAAAAAATTTGATTGCAATACATCGGGAAGTGACATGTATATGTTTTGCAGGTATTGCGGAGGTTGGTCAATGTTGAAAAAATTCGTTCACGCACCACAAAAGATGAGCCCATAGAATTGCGTTCACCTGTAACAAAGGATGATATCATAGCTGAGGTTTGGTTTTTGTTCTACATGCTAGACAGATTATTCAATTAAATTAGACTTTAAAGCCTAGTGAATTTGGGGTCAGCTCTTTGGATCCTCACCAGCTAATTTTGTGGCCACATGGATTCTTTTTCCGCTGTTCTATTGCCTCCTTAATAAACATGACCTTCTTTTTGTCTTCCACCCATATTGTTTGATGTCTCCTTGTATCTCTTTACACATCAACATCTTGTCAGTGCATTATCTTTTATATATGATCAAACCATCTTATGTGACACACCTCGATCCTTTGCTCAATGGGAGTCACTGTTGCCTTTGGAATGATGACTTCATTCCTTATCTTATCCATCCTAATAATTCCCTCACCAATATTATCATTTTCATTTCTGCAACACCCAAGAGGTACACATGCATTGTTTCTTAAAAAGCTTAACACTCCATGCCATAAACAATTGGCTCATGGTAGTCCTTATTATAGCAAATTATTACCATGACAAAACGAAGGGGGGTTTTTTGGTTATACACTTGAATTCCTCTTAAGTTTTGAGTACTATTTTTTCTTTGAGCGCCTGTAGTTGGTTTAATGCACCTTGACAGTTTCTGAATTTTATAACATATATGGTTAACATTTTGCTTTTAATTGCTGAAAGCTGGAAATCTATGAAGTCGTTTGATATTTATTGATGTGTAATTCTTTTAACTCAGCTCACACTGTGATTCCTCTTTAGGCATCATATGTTTTCTATGTCCATCTTGTTTTGTATTTTTCTTAAGTTGTGTTTGGAATTGTAACTTGCTTGTTATCCTTTGACTGAAATGATGGGTTCTGGGTAAGTAGGGGCAATGGTTTAAGTGATCGGGGATCTGATGGAGATTGCCCTTGTAATTTGTAAAAGACATGGCTTTTCACCGTCTGATGTGACTTCTCAAAAGCTAATTGGACTTGGTATGCTTGGAGAAGGTAATTTCTTTCTACACAGAAGAAAAAGGAACATTTGATTCGACCATGCTAGTCTAGACCATCAGAGTACACTAGGTTGTGGTTCTTCTATTGCTGCATATAATTTGATAATGAATTACGGATACACTTCACAGATATGTTTGGTTTGGCTATTATGCAAGTGTTAGAATGCAGTCATGGGGGCTAACCATAAATATCTGAGATGAGGCTTGGAGTCAGCTGTTTTATTTGCTGCGTCTACCCTACCTCCCCCTGGGTTTCTGTTTGCCCCGCTAATGCATTTTCTGTGCCATTTCAGGTGGAAAGGCAGCTGTGTGTGCGCCTTGCTCCTGAAAACGTGCATCTACCTTCTCCTTTAACAACTTTTGGCGAAGTTGAGGTGCCACTACACTTCCCGAAGTCTATCCCATTGCCGGAGGGGAAAGTTCAGTGGACTCTTGCTGTGAAAATCCGGGGTAAATAAACATTGGACAACACCCTAATTTTGAGCTCGGGGATGCTTCCAATGAAAATGAAAATATGAGTCTCTCTCATGTTTTTGGGCTATAGTCCCCATTTCCCACAGTTCATTTGAGAACTTTTCTCTCTGCTTCCTCTTTTAGCTTGATAAGCACCCTTGTCCCAAAACATCTTGGGATGATTTGGCTTAACTTTGTAATTAATTATTTTGGTATTCATTGCCATGTAATTTAAAAGTATTTGATTTTGTAATCGTTCTCTGATTATCTGTCTGATTATATGGCAAAGCTGGTTTCACAGTTAATGACTTCTCTTGTCAAAGAATAAATTCGGTTCTCTTAACATTTATTTTGATTTTGAGCTGAAAGGTTTATTGGATCATAGTAGAAGTTCTGTTCGGAGGACGCACCATTTTTCCCTGTGTGGATGATTTGTGGTGAGAGGAATAATTGAGTAAAAGTTACTTTTGTCCCCTTAAACTATGAAAGTAACTTCAGAAGATGGTTTCAACTATCCTCCTTTTACCATTGAGCCAAATTTTATCAATTTGCCTTCTTAGAAAAGATTTAGCCGTCAATGACGCGCAATGTGTTATAAATGAGCATTGTGATTTGGCTGTCAGATTTAATTTTAGGTTACAAATTTATTGATTAGAAAAGATTACAGGCTTAATCTATTGAATAATTTCACTTTTGTTGATGTTGAGTAGACTACTTCGAACTAAAATCTTTTTTCTGTAGAGCCCTAACCTAAGTTCTTCTGTAAGCATAAGGTCCCTCGATATTGTAACAAAATTTCATTGTTTGTTTTTCCGAAACGCAATAACATGTCTTGTTAGGAAAAACTACTCATTACCTTTCTGGAAACTACTATCTTTGGCAATCATCGATTCATCCCCTCCAATTATCGGCCTATGCCAAATCGCTAAGGAACTGGAAATCTGGGATGTGAAGTTTTAGATTTTAGGAAACTCTCAGAAATTCGTGAAAAAAAAAATCATGGAAAATATCAGTAAGGTTGAAAATGCTATTTGTAATTTGAGTAAACCGAGTCCGTCAAAACATCATCGAGTTGGAGCCAATATGCCAAATAATTGTTAACATTTGTGATGATGCCAAAATTCAGTTTGGCCCAATAGATGAGCGATGGGCGCTTCCAAATCTTCCTTGAGGTTGTCGAACTTGCGAAACAAGACAAGATGAGCAGGGCTTCCTCGTGGAGATGCGCCTCCGATGATGCAAAAATCAGCGTTTGGAGAGTATAAATTGAAAAGTAATTTTGGATTGTCCTTAAATTATATATCTAATATTCTAAAATTTTAAATTATCTGTATTTATTTTTTTTACCAATTTTAATACTCTAAAATTTTAAATTATCTTCATTTTTTTTTTTATCAATTTCAACGCTCTAAAATTTTAAACACACCAAAATTTTAACGAACAAAGACTTCCGTATTCGTTTTTATATGAATATTGCTGTGCAAGAAGGGGGATGTGGGGGTGGTGGAGAGAGTGTATCGTGTCCTTTCTTGCGGCATGCGGAATCTCCTTCTGTGACTGTCTTGTCCCAAGTGAAGGAGAAAATCTGCATACGTATTCCATTGCGTCTGCAGGTGGACAAAGGGCCCATGCAGGGGCTTAAGAGCTGTTGGGCGAATTTCGAAAGAGAGCTGTCCCGATGCGTGGAGCTTCATCCCGGAAGATGATCATGAGACGTGGCCTTGTAGGCTAGGACCCCTCGTGGCTTTCTTCCTAATTCTTTCTCCAAGGCCCTTAGGATTGGGGGCCCTTTGGGTAAGGCCAGCGGAGCACGCGTCCTTTTTCAACTCATATAATGAACCCTCTTGCGTTTTGCTAGGCGGATGCAGGCCGATAATTCCGTACTCATAAATTTGAAATTCGTGCTAAGTAGAGTGTTGCTTAGAATGTAGCTTCTATATTCTCTAAAAAAAAAATAATTATGATTTACTTATTTATATTTTATGAGTGGTTAACTGTAGTATAAGTGACGGTTTGGCAAAAACCGTCACTGTCACCACAATTGACGGAATCACATATTTGATACTTTCACCGCACCGTTAAGACATAATAACAGCCTTTACTGATGAGGGTATTAACGGTGACTGTTATACTATAACTGTGTAACTGTTGAGTCAAAAAAATGGGCTTTCCTCTATTTTGTGTTATTTTCCTTGGATTTATTTGGACCATTAAAACCATTTGATGTTCATATATAAGCAACAAATATAATCATTCAAATATCATAACCTATTTAAATTTCCAACATAATATCATAATTAATAATTCATATCAAATGGACAAATATCATAATTTATTCAAATATATATCATAATCATTAATACTCATAATAAATATAATAAGCTGTCCAAAAGTCCAACATAATATCATATTCAAACATAAATACTAAAGTTTAATAGAAGTGTCCAACAATATGACATCAACCAACTAACATATTCCAATAAAAGCCCAACAAAAGTATGTCATATAATCAATAATCATCTTAAGTCTCAAGTATATTTTATTGGCTTGTTATTATTGATGGAGTGAATTTCTCCGAAGATTCACTGTAAAAGAGGCCCAGCCCAAGAGGGGGTAACGAGCCGTGGCCCAAGTCAATATAAGCAAGTCCTTACTAACCAGGAGCGGATAAAAATCAAAGAGAGACAACCCCTCTTTATGACAAGTCTCATTGAAGTTACAAAAAAAGTCTCCATGAAAAAATAATCATCTTATTATCTGAAAAAAGATACAAACAAAGAGATATGCTACTATTTTATCTAATAAATGCAAAAGATAAGGAAATCGAGACTCTACTACCGATTTATTCAAGAGAAAGCAAAGAGCAAGAGACAGGCCCAAGCCCACCAAGAAAGAGAGGAGATATAAGAACACAAAAGGGAAGTAAAGAGGTAAGCATTACTTCTCTCAAAGAAATACAAAGAACTTGAGGATAGAAAAATGGTAGTTAACAAAAGCATCGGAGATATCCCCTATGAAGAGTATCCCGTGTTCTTAATTGTTTTCTCTGCTTGTAGGAGGATTGTAGGAGGAAGAAAAGTATAGCTTAAGCTTCCAATCAATCTCAAGCTCTAGGTTTTCTGATCTAGTTTCCTTAGACCTTATGCTCGGTGAATTTTACGATGAGCCTGTTAAATTTGGTTTCATTAATTATCATTAAGCTGCGGGCTCATATAGAGATGAACTATGGATCTCACTAATCTATTTTATCTTGGGCTCCATGAATTCTGAGCCCACCTGATATTGAAGCCCCGTCATCCTAGTAACTCGCTGGTCAACTCGCCCATTCTGTTTTCTTTGAGAGCTTTCATTCCACCAGCCATTGCTCGAGCTTTATCTCCCCTGCAAACTCCTCCATGGCAGCTTCCCTGCCTTTCCTATCCCCCTCAGCTGACATCTATAGGTGCCCTCTCACTCTCTCTCTTTATCTTTTCATGTTTACCATGTGTGTGTCATGAAATTTAGCATGTTGAAAGGTGTGTGGGTTTTTGTTAATATGGGTTTCTAACTCATTGCTTTCATCTGGGATTGTGTAGTTAGCTATCAGTGCAATTTTTCTCGGACTCTTTTGTAATGGGTTTTTCTTGTGCTAGCTATACGACACCATTTTTTATTTCGCTAATTGGCCTTGCTTCCGCTGGCCATGCTACGGGTATTATGGCATGCTAAACTGGTTGAGCATGTAATTAACTGCTTCTTGAGTAAGAAAAACAGAAGATTCCTCAATCTAAAGCGTAAAATTTTGCATTTTTGTTTCTAAACCATTTATTATTAGGTGGAGAAAAAAATAATAAGTTTTTGGCTGAAACGGACTCATTTTTCAATACGAATGTCGTCTGTGTTGAAGTTTTTCAACATTCTTCTGCTCTCATGTTCTTTGCTGTTCTTACTTGAACGTTTTAGGATGAGTCAAGCGTGTCTACACATGCAATCAGAACATTTACGGAAAGCCACAGCATGTTTTCCAGTTTGTCTCCGAAAGAAGAAATGCAGCAGCAAGCTTTACATGATACCCATCAGAACAATTCCCCATCGCACAGTCCTTCGACCTTTTGCATCAGTTGGCTCATTAGATACAAATGTGGCAGGCCGTGAAAATAATGCTTCTGGTGTTTCAACTGCAAAAAACTTTCAGAGGTGGGATAACAGAAGTAATTGCTGCCGTTTTCCTTTAGTGAGCATTGTTGATTTAATGCATGTTATACCTCTTTGGGTCCTGGAATTCAGAGGTGTAAACTTTTCTGAGAATATATTAGTAGTTGATCTAACAATTACTGGATACAAGATCTAGTGTCACACATTCAAAACATGCATATTTCTTGATTTAAAACAACATTGACGGGTATTTATGATTGGCAGGTGTAAAATGCCTTTTGACCAGACAAGCTATGCGTTGGACGACATGAATGATTTTGTGAAACAGTTGCAAGAGTTGTTTGATGAAGTGAAAAAAATGGTTGTGATGGGTAACAAAATTGATGCTGCAGATCTACTTAAAGCAAATTATGAAGCTGTGAAAGAACAGATGAATGAAGGTAGAAAAGGCATTGAAGAAGCTTCTCTTCTTGACATCATTGCCCTTGGTTATATGGCGGTTGGAGATTTAAAGTTTGTTGCTTCCCTACTGACGATGGTAATTACGTTTTCCATTAAACGTTTGTTGCTTCCCTACTGACTATGGTAATTGCATTTTCCAATAGCATTGTACACACTCTGATGTCATACATTCTGAGACTTTGTATGGTTTCTTGTAATAAGCTCTCTTTCTGTCATAATAGAAGGAAAGAATAGGAGATCATATTGTTCTTTTTTCAAGCTCTGTATACTTGCTAATGTCAAAGGACAACTTTGCTGTCCTTATCTGTCCATTAAATCTCCAGATTTCCAGCTCTCAAATCATCTCTATGTCAATGGACAGCTTTTGTCCGTTGACAACTAACCCATTACAAGGGTACAAATATGTGGGGTTTAGAATTCTTGTCAGTGTAGAAGGGTATCAGAGAGGAAGAAGAGACATTCAATTGGCTTCTCTTCCTTTCTTTTCCTTTTTTATATTTCTCTGCTGGTTGCTTACTTTCTTTTTACTGTTAAATGGATTATACGATGATCAAATACCAAAACAGACGAAAGTGTGTCCTCCACAAGCACATGTTCACCCAGACTTAATCTAGTTTGAACATTGTAATTGTGTTTCTTAATGCAGACAAGCATGTGCCTCTTTAGGTTTGGATAGTCGGCCATATTGTTTTATTCTGGTATTTATAGCAGATTTATTGCTCACATTAGTACAGCCTGTGGGAGGATATGTGTTGGGTGCAAAGTTTTTTTCAACGCGTTTGCATTTCTTGCTGATGGCAGTTGACTGAGATTGTTGACAGTCTAAAGGACAATGAACCACTTCTGGATGTGGTGCTCGTGCATATGGGAAGTTTGTATTCAGCTTTGGGGAAGTTTGACAAATCGTTGCTTGTGTACCGGAGGTCTATTGATATTCTGGAGAATAGATATGGTAATTGGTGCACTTTTATGTAGTTATTGTTACTTGAATTGGCTGCTGTTTTGTAAAAACTTGAATCACAAACTAGTTGGGGGTTTCAGTTACTTAATTTTGATTATGAAATAGTTTATGTTAGTGTTGTCAGACTTTCTAAATTAATATCCTAGATGCCCCCCTTGACTGACTTTACTTTCTAAATTACCAAGTTGTAAAATTGGGTCACTATTTTTTTTATCGCTACTCTGCAAAGCACAAGGCTGAAGTCTAGTGTAGAAACACCTTTTACAAATCCCTATTGGAGGAAGACCCCCTTGGATGGACAGAAGCACTGAATCCTTAGAAACAATGCTTATTTATAGGCCTCTGTTCCTATTCCTTGGTGGACAAGGGATATGTGATTATTTCCTTGATGAGGAAAATACTAGCAAAAAAGTTTCCCATGAAAATTCATGTAATTAATCAAGTCAAAACAAGAATTTGAGATGATTTCCAACAAATGCGTAGTGGTTTAGAGGACATCTCATTTCGTTTTCCACTGTCAAATGTTTTTAGTTCAGTATAATGATATGGAGTCTCTTCCGTTTCCCAGTGGACTGTTAGAGAGAAAACAAAGTATAGAGGCCTCTTAATAATGATGGAGACTATTGCATTTCCACAAATTTCTCAAGCCAGGACACTACATTCATTATTTTATTATACTTTTTCTTTAGCAAATTGTGGCTGCTAAGATACTGCTTCCTTCAATCTAATGTCGAGTTCATTATTTTGTTCTTTTAGCTTCTGTTACCGCTGTTGCATGTTTGATATTTACTTTGTTGTCCAAATCATCATGAAAGGAGCAAGTCAGAAACTTAATGGTTGCCTTAAAAATTTTTCTTCTAGGGAAAAGTAGCATTTTTCTTATCACCCCATTGTTGGGGATGGCAAAAGTACTTGGATCCACTGGCAGATCGACAAAAGCAATGGAAACTTATCATCGTGCCATTACTATTTTGGAATTGAACAGAGGTGCTGAAAGTGAGGATTTGGTTGTAGCTTTATTTGGTCTTGGCAATCTTTTACTCAAAGAAGGAAGACCAACTGATGCAGAAATTCATTTTATTAGGTTAATTTCTTGATGTGTGTGCATAACTTAGTTTGCTTTCTTTCATGTTGACTGGATTGAACTGAGCTTAGAATTGATTATTCACTTTCGTTTTCTAAATCCTTTGTAGGATTTTAACGTTATATAAGAAGTTATATGGAGAAAATGATGGAAGAGTTGGAATGGCTATGTGTTCCCTGGCCCATGTGAAGTGTGCAAAAGGTGACTTTATCTGTGTCTCTTTCAATAAATATTTTTTTTTTCTTTGAGAAAGTGTCTTGCTGTTCCTTTCTTTCCTGCATTGGTCCTTTTACGACTTCATGCATTAACTTTTCATAACATGCACTCACCATCTCCCACAGTGGATTGAAAATGTTCTCCAACAAGGGAACAACAGTTTGACTATATTTCGTTGTTTTGATAAAAAACCTATGACAGCTAGTGATACGAAATAAGTTTATTCATGGATGATGAGATTCGTACATCGCTCAGAATTCTTCATTTGATCCTATGAAAACTGTGAAATTCCAAGCCCTTTTATCTAAATCTCTAGGTCAGTAAATCATTTCTGTTTCATCAATCACTCGGATTCTCAAACAGCTTATCTCTTCTGCAAATGTTGCTTAGGAATCCCCGATGAAGCCATTCAACTGTATCAAAAATCTCTTCAGATCATCAAAGATTCAAACTATGTGGCTATAGATGACAGCATAATGGAGAAGATGAGGATAGATTTGGCAGAGTTACTTCATGTTGTGGGAAGGTGAAGTCTGATTCTTGTTCAGACCAGTATTTCAAGTGATTAAGTTGTGTGATATACTGTTTTCCACATAGTGCTACTTTACTAATTATAAGTGCTTTGATCATGATTAGAAGTACCCATTTCATCTCATTGCTTTCAGGGGAAAAGAAGGCCGAGAAATGTTAGAGGAATGCTTGTTGATCACTGAGAAATACAAAGGGAAAGAGCATCCCAGCTCAGTGACGCACCTTCTGAATCTTGCAACCTCCTATTCACGCTCGAAGAACTTTGTGGAGGCTGAACGCTTGCTGAGGACTAGTTTGAAAATCATGGAGAAGACAGTGGGGCCTGATGATCAAGCTGTCACCTTCCCCATGTTGAATCTTGCAGTTACTCTCTACCATTTAAAGCGGAATGAAGAAGCTGAGCGACTTGCACTGGAGGTTTTGCGCATCCGTGAAAAGGCATTTGGAAAAGATTCTCTTCCTGTTGGTAAGCTTGGTTTGTTTCTTTTTGCTTAATGTTCAAATACTGTCCATTTCGTCTATTATCCTCTCCCTTCGCGTTGGATATGTTGGTGATTATTTATTAGCCATTACTTTGTTTTGCCTGATCTGGCCGTGGACAAGGATCTTGAACAGTGTCCAAAAGCATTTAAAATTTTTCTCCTTGAACTTCTTCTCTGAGCTGATCTGTTGTAACTTGTATGGCAGGGGAGGCTTTGGACTGTTTGGTGTCCATCCAGACTAGCTTAGGGAAGGATGACAGTGAGCTCTTGGATCTGCTTAAGCGAATTTTGAGTATCCAAGAGAAAGAGTTCGGCTATGAGAGTGAAGAAGTCATGGAGACCCTGAAAAAAATTGTGTACTACGTAGACAAATCGGGTCAGAGGAACGAGAAGTTCCCTCTGCAGAGAAGATTGTCCATTCTTAGGAGGAAATACAAACAGAGGATTCAATGTTAATTTCATTCCATCGTGATTTGAGCTATCTATATTATGCCTATATTTTGGTTCTCTTTCTTATGGTCTGTACCACTGCTTGTGCGTAGACTTAAGATTTATAGGATTGTTGTACTGCTACTGCATGAGCGATACAACAGCGTCCTTTTCCGGGTCTAACTTTGGGGTGCTATTTAGGCAACCTAGCCCAATCCCAACTGAACCCAACCTGGACTTTTGGTAAGCTTGGGTTTAGATTTCTAAAGCCCCAGTTGGCCTCTACCAAAGATGTAAAACAAATGCTACCCAATCTATAAACCCTGTCTGGCTGTCCATCGTTGATTCGTTGCAATGCAAACAGGCAGACACTTGCTCATGCACTGGGGATGACACTCAGAGATGAGGGTGGTCTAAACCCAAACGGGGTGATGTCTGTCAACGACCTCTGATTCCACTAAACATGGATTGATCTTTTGTTGACAATTGATCATGCTTGGTTTGCACATAGCGCAGAGGGTCTCCATTAACACTGGAGTTCAAGCCCCATTGGGCCAAATTGTAGTCCCTACCCAAAAAATTCCTCGAATTAAACATGGAGGAAATGAACTCAATTTAAAATAAGATAAAAATTTTGTTTTATAATTAGTTGTCACCTCACGACTTTGATAGTCTCTGTAATTTATTTCATTCGGGATATATTGAAACACTAAACATGCCTAAATAAATCAACTATAATAGATTGATCTTTTGTTGACGGAAAATGGTAAAAATTGTTAACTAATTATCATGCAGAATAATAATTTCAGGACCTAACTCTTTAAAGTGCCATAGCCTGTCACATCTGCATAGCTGGAAGATAGACACATATAACTCCCAGGGATGAGACTTAACAGGCTTATTCTGTCGTTAAAAAAGAAAAATTGTATTCCGTTGGGAAAAGGCTTGGCCTGAAACTGAAACTTGTGTTTTTCTGTCCTTTGGGTTTGACTTTGAGCGTTCGATAGAATAGTAGTTGAAAATGATTGAAGATTTTTCACTTCTAAATTTTCTTTTTGATAATGTGCCTCTTGTTTAATTGCAAAAAATGCCCTTTTGGGATAGTAACCTTCGGATCGAATTATAACTTTCCATCTTTATAATCAATAATTAATTATTGAATAAAAAGATTAAGAGAACTAATTGTCTAGTATAAAACAAGTTTGCCAACAACGCCCTAAAAACCCCTACTGTTTTTTCCCATCATCCAAACAACTGAAACCTACGTGATGGTGACAGTAGATTTTACTTCTTAACCCTCTAGCATGAATCATCCCACCCTTAAAAACAAAAACAAAACAAAAAAAGGATCTTTTTTGGATTTTAATTTAACATATTACCGGAAACTTTTAATGAGTTTTTAAATTTTATCTGATAAATCTTTGAAGGTTGAATAATTAACAAAAGATCCTTCTATTAATAGCATATCTATTTAATTTATGGAATGCATGTGAAGTAGTTCTATGGACCATAACGAAGAAGTAACAAATAGGGAAATAAAATGACCATGGAGATTGGAGATTCAACCTCCATCATCCTGTCCATGGCTGTTGGAGACCATGGGCCAGGTTGGACCATGCTTGTTTTTAATTTTTGAAAATTCTTTGTGAAGAAAACTGATCTATTTGATAATGGAGTCAATTTTAGGTGCTCATTTTTTTTTTTTCAAAGTAATAAATGCATCAGGCCAACCATACAATGATACAAACAATCGTTTTAAGATGGGAATTGGGAAGTGACTGATTTCAACCCTTCTTAAGATGGAGAGGTTTTCCTGAGTCAGTTTTTGGAGTTTTGCTTTTAAAAAGAAAAATCTCATATAGATATTACTATATGGACGGACAATGATGTAAGAGCTAAGAACGGATGACGACTCTCGGACCAAACTCCTCTGTAGACAAATACATATGATTTTTTAGCGGCAAATCCGAGAAATCCCATTTCTTATTGAGGTATCCTTCTGTTCTTTGACCCCGAAGTATGGACGCTCTCCTTCTATTCTTTGACCCCGAAGTATTTACGCTTTAACTGTTGCCCCTGTATCTTGGATACTGAATCTGCCTCGCTTCGTTTCTGAATGTCTCAATTTCTAATCAGAGGGTTGTATATCTGAGTATCAACGGACCTATGAATTGTAATACTTTCTAATTTCACCTTCTGTGATGGCGGTTACTACCGGCTTTATTTGTTTATTTATTTTGTATTACTTAGAAGATTTGAACTTGACAGACGCTATATGGTTGTGTTTTTCTTTCCGTTTGTCCTAGTTTTCAAGCGGATTTGCGCAGAATTACTTGATGTGGGTCTTGCGTCCATTAATAAGTGATAGAACCTGGAGTTGGGTTTCGGGTTTCGTTGATCGGATGAAATATGAATGGGTTTATTTGTGACTTTAGTTTGGCTTTTTACGGGGAAATCTGAACTTGCGAATCAAATTTGTGGGTCTGCTTGCTGTGTTATGTATTTGGTCATCATTTAAGGTTGCTTAGAGGGCTTTCAAATTTGCTTCATGATGCCAGTTGGCGTCCTCTATGGAAATTGCTTGCTTTTGAACCCTGATAGAAGATGATACCACTTCCTGAGAAGTTCTCTTTGTTGGTAAATACGGGTTAGGTAAGCATGATGTTTGCTGTTAAGGAATACATCAGGTAGGGTTATAGTAATTGCGCAACTTCTGAATATTATTTGCTTAAATGCTTCCTTATTGAACTCAAGCAGGTCTTAGTACGAACTTGAGCATGTCTCTGGAATTCTGCTTTTCCTCTTGTGACTTTGTTAGTATGCACCAAGTGGGTATTCCATGATCTGAGTTCTATCCATTTTTGTGAAGTGTTAGGATTCATGGCCCAAATAATTGCGGCAGGCTTTGGTTAGTCAAGCGTAGTCATAGACAATTATTCAGCATTGAGCTTTCAGATGCTTTAATTATAAACTCAAAGGAGTGATCTACAGATACTACCGTATAAGAGATTCTGACTATGTCAGTCTGATCTGGAGGTTGGTAAGGTAATGGCTCGTGCAGGAGCAAAAGCAGCGAGGCACCAGTACTTTTTCCAAGAAGATGCCAGGAGAGGTCCAAAATTTTCTTCCTCCCCATCATCGTCTTCCTCAAAATCAGAGTCTGATGGTGCACCCAATAATGCTGCAAGTGGACCTGTTCCTCCCTCCCCTACCAACATGAAGTGGTGGTTGAACCGGCAACCAAACTTTGGGCAACACAAGGATTTTACATATGAACATCGGAATGCTTTGGAGGCTGAGCTCGAAGTTTTGAGTTGTGGCTTTGTTAATAAAAGTGAAACAATTAGTGAGGATTACAGATCCAAGGAAGAATTTTGTAATCAGTTTGTTACAAAAGATTCTGAGTATTGTTCGGTGGAGAAACCTTGGGAGTTTTCTGCCACTTGTATGAAAAATGAACATGACACTGGCATTCCTGAATTCAGTGCTGGACTTGGTTATGATTCAAAGAGAACTCCTAACAAAAAGGACTTGGGAGAGTTATGGTACTTAGATGATAAGTTCATGGGCTTGGATTCTTTCAACTGCTTGTTCCCTGAGCAAGCCAAGAGGCTTTCTTCTGATCTGGGATCAGATTGGGCGGGTTCTGAGAAGAGTGAACCTTGGTGGCGCTCTGCTGGTCAAGATGAGTTGGCTTCCTTGGTTGCTCAGAAGTCACTTGAACATATTGAGAATTGTGATCTTCCACGACCCCAGGCCAAGCAGTTTAGGAAGGGGCCATCTGCTCGTACAGAGTGTTTTGATCATGATGAGATTTTGGCTTCATCTTTAAATCAGGTGGCTGAAAAGAGATTCTCCAATCTGGAGAAGTATACCTGTGAAAGCGCTACTACTGATAACTCCCTGCAGAATACAGACCAGCCTTTCAGGTAATGCTGTAGATTGTTCCCTATCAATTTTTTTGCGGTTTCACAACAACCAACACTGCCACTTTTACGTGGTGTATTGATGCTTCATGAAGCCATCCACTGTTTTGCCGTACTTTTAGAGCATAGAGCATAGGAGACAATCTAGGATGGGATGAGACCCAAATGGAAACCTCATTTTTTCACATCTGTTAGTGATAATATGTCCTCTGGAGCACTATTTTGTCTCTTGTGGCATCATCTTTACTGTTCCATTAGAAGATAATTCAATAATGCACCAACCAAAAATGATCATACTTTTTGAAAGACAATTATTCTTTAGTTCATACAGGAGGATCTAAATGTCTAAAAGGGTCCTGAATGTCACAAGGGTCCACCATATTGTAGACATATTAATCATTAATCAAGCCCTTTCACTTTGAGGACGTCAAACAGTCACAGAATGCTTAGAATACACGAGTAGAGTCTATGTAACAATCCAAAATGAAATATAAAGGATGCAATTTATTTGATCTGTTAAATTTCCTCATTTCAAAACTGAAGGAATTGTAGACGTACAACCTCCTGCTATTTTACTTGTATACACTGCTAGAGAACTAGACGAAGTTTTTTTTTTTTTGCCTTTCAAAAGGCAAAAACAAAAGTCTTGTCATTTAAAATCTGTCTTCTGATAATAATTTTCTGATCACCCTGCCACAAGCAACCAAATTGAAGGAATTTATTGCCTATGCAATGATTATGGTGACGTTTCACACAATATTTGATCCGTTTTCTGTGCATGTTTCTGGCTCAATTTTTTGCAGTTTAGTGAGTATCGAATTGATATTCTGTGGGGGCCTGAAGTCCCACACGACACCCATGGTATGCCACATACGTGTATGCAGGGAAAAGGCAGTTTTATTGTTTATTTTTTTCCCCGGGGGGGGGGGGGGGGGGTTGTTGCATTCCTGTATTCACATTAACCCCACATTGTTTTTCAGTTGCAAGAATATGAATCTGCATTTTTTGACAGTCAGTTGTGCAGGGACAAAAGTATTGGGGGTCCTTTCTAACGCATTTTCAAGTATCTTTGTTTTTTGCAACCTATTCTCAACTAACAGGGAAGAGAGTTATACTTGCTATTTGATTTGCCAGTAGCCATAATTTTTGGGGCTTACCTTTAAAAATGGGAGCTTTTTCTTTTTTCTCCTCTTTATCTTTTCATTTTGTAGATAGTAATGCACCATAGTCCTACTTAGTCATTCTTGCAGCTCTGTTGAGTGATATCGTTCTGTTTCATTTTTAATCCTATGTATTCTGACAGTGAGCTGTTAAACCAGTCAGTGGTGTAATTGATTTCATCATCTCCCTGTTATTCTACTGTGACAAATTGCCTGATCTTCCTGTTACACCTACTGTGAAACTGCCAATTTTTGAAGGTGTATTGATTTCACCTAAGAAACTGCATTATATATGATTTGCTAATCTACCAATCACAGAATTGTTCTTTACTCTAAATTCACAAAATTCTTGGAAGTTATATTCGTTTCTACTGGCTTTCCCATTTCTTGTGATGTTTCAATGGTTCGAATATCATGTTCGTGTTCAGATTTTTAGAGTTGATGCCATTACTGTATCTAGTGCCATTGCAGTCTTGGAGCACCAGTTTTGTGACTTCTCCTACTTTTGCATTGCTGATGAAAACATTATGTATTGAGTTCAATTCTTTGACATAAATACTACTTGTGTTTGCTACAGCAACAGTACTGGTAATAGTACAAGCAAGCATGAGACTGACAATGATCCTAGCAAGACTGAGTTATTGGAGGCACTGTGTCATTCTCAAACACGAGCAAGGGAAGCTGAGAAAGCAGCACAGCAAGCCTATGCTGATAAGGAGCATATTATCATGCTCTTTTTCAGACAGGCGTCACAGCTCTTTGCTTATAAGCAGTGGTTCCAACTGCTGCAGCTTGAAAATCTCTGCCTCCAGCTTAAGAACAAAGATCAAGCTATGTCCAGTCTTTTTCCAGTTGTTTTACCATGGATTCCAGACAAAGGCAGGCAAATCAAGAAGGGTCAGAACAAGGCAGGAAAGCGAAAGCACGGTAAACAGAAGCGAGAGATTAGGAGATGTGCAGTTGCTTTTGCAGTGGGGCTGGGTCTTGCCAGTGCAGGTTTGCTCCTTGGTTGGACTACGGGGTGGTTGTTTCCATCTCTTTAAATTCCTCGATTATCGCTGTCAATCGATTCTTGTGCAGTTGTGTATCATTTTCAATGGACTTCGCTTTTCATTTAGGCTATTCAGTTGCATGGGATGCATGTTTCACATTTGTATTCAAACTTCTGTAAGTATGCACGTACTCATTTAGGTCTGTTTATAATGTAGAAAACAGAACATTGTATGTACAAAAGAGTGACTAGTTTTTCTTTTTCTGTTTCTCTTTTGTGATCTTATCAAGAGACTAGATGTTAATATGCGTATCATGAAGTCAATTATGTGCAGAAGAGGTTATCAGCTTTTTATTCCCTTTTTTCACTGTGGGATTCTTCATTGGTTTTACCTTAAATCAGGGCTCCTGGAGCAAATCTTTCTTCTTCCGGGACTAGACTGTCACTCAATTTTTGATAGAATTCTTTATGGCGCTGCAATTTATAATATGTGTCGCCTGCCTCGGAGACTCATGAAGTAACTTGCATAATTCAAACCTCTTCTAGAAGCCATCTAGCTGGAACTAGCTTGTCTGATTAGGCAAACGACCCAAATGGGCTTGTCAACCAGCCAGAAAAAAAAACAAAAGAAATCCTTGGTTTGCCACCAAACACAGCTTGATTTGGTCTGTCCGTGCGTATCTGTTCCTTTGTCAATCTTAACAATCATCCTTTTATCCGCAGCAAAGGCACTCAAAAGTCCTTGTGGAATTCAACTCCCTATATGTAAGAGTGCATTAAAAAAGTCTTTAAAAAAAATGAAATTTTTTTAGAAAATATTTTTCCGAAGAAACATACGGTTGCGGAGCCGGGCATTGTCACTGCTATGGGCGGTTACAGCAGAACAGGAACTGCTCCCAATCTCGTTAGGAGCGGCAATCGTCGCACCAATTTTAAGGGATAAATGTATAGAATTTATTCCACAATCAGAATCATCCATAAAGTGAAAAAAAGGAGGGGGGTAAAATACACTTTTGCCCTATTGCCTATCAATTTTAAGGTCCTGTTATTTTATATCCTAAAACTATCTATTACTTTATATTTTATGCTTCAATTATTAATATTATATATTTTACACCTCTTTAAATAAAAATTAATATTTTTTAACAATAAAATGAAGATTTATTTATATATTTTTTAGATTGGGGATAAAGTTGTCATTCACCGAACAAATTAGGATATTAGTAATTGCGAGTTTGAAATATAACCTTAACAGTTGGGTGAAAAGTGTTGGATTCTAATAATTAGCAAGAGAGAAGTGTATCTAAAGCGAGAAAGAGAATGTGGATGTGTCTACCAGATCATGTGAATGCGAATACACGTGGAAGATGAGTTCTGTGACGTATTTCTTACACGTGATATGCATGACATCCATTGGGGACGCAGATGTTTCTTTTCAAGACAATCTTATCCCTTAAAAGGGGGGACCTATCGCTCTATCTCGTATCTATCACACACTTGAATGTGATGTGGGCAGTCACCGATTAAACAAAACATAAGAATCAGTTCAAACCTATAGATTTAGATCTTCAATAATTTTTTTTTAGCATGTTATATTGCGATTTCATTTTTGAACAAAAGTGCATTGAAGGCTGTTTCAATTAGATTCCGATTCAATACTAAAAATACAATTTCTTATACATCCTAATAAACAATTTTTATTCAGTTTTTATATGAGTTCAGACCAAATTAATTAAAAAGAAGAAAATATAGTAGTTGAACCAATAATGCATACTAATTTGATCTCAATTGTCTATGAGACTCATCATTAATGCTATAATTGAATGTGAACTGTTATTAAGAATTGTTGAATATACATGAGTGAGAGAGTAAAAATGTTATCTCATTTTGGGAAGAGGTTAAGTGTGGGTGGTTAATATAATATAGTAAGACCCAAACCTATAGCAAGTTATGAAATCGTATGACACAAGGTGGATCCGAGGAGAGGAGCCCTAAGAGAAAAAAAAAGGTCTATGAGATCGAGATGCTTCTACTTGGCGAAGACTGTGCCGTGTCATATGATCAAGAGGGAGTGTGTTGTGTGGTATGATCCACAAAGAGAATCTAAAAAATAAAAAAAATTTGCTTAAAAGGGAATGGATTAATGCGAAGATAGACTCATGCGTGAAGGATATTATTGAATATAAATATGCGAGAAGGTACAAATATTATTCTTATACGGTATATTATGAGCTACTAGAGTCTCTTCGAAGTGATTATCTACCCGATAAAAATTATTAGGGTCGTACTTTTCGAACCGAAACTAAAGCCATTTCCACTACCCAATAATTAATTTGTTGAAAATCTTTATTTGATAGGACTCTTTCAAGTTTCAACCCTTTATTCTGAAGATTTCAACCTGTATTTTCTATGGTACCTTCCAAACCGTGTATGAGATATATAATGTGTCAAAAGCAACGAGAATGGTGGTGTCATCCATGACATCGTTGTCAGACCCGGCTAACAAAAGAAATAAAATTATTGAGCAGGAGCCAGAGTCGACCTTGACCACAACTACAACCACCGCAGCCGACCTCCCAACGCCACTCCTTATCTACCACATGCTCCCACCCATATTTGGAAGGCCCACCAACCACAATGACAGGCAGAAGCATTTACCTTTCTACCTGTTCCAGTTATTGCTTACTCAGATTGCACCTCTGTCTTTTCCCTCTCTAGAAACATTACACCAAACTTACCAATTCTGGGATCATTAGAATGTTTTCCATGCGTGGAAATTGCAGTTTCCATGCGTGCAGGTTCCTGCTTTAAGCACCGCCAATATAGGAAGAAAAAAAAAGGGTGGGGGGGAAGTTCCAGGCATGCACCCTTAAGAAAGACATCACATGATTTATATATTTACAGACTCATCTTCTCCATAAATATATGTATACACAGAAAAATGCAATAACATGAATATTAACTGTCACTACCCATTTACTTTCAGAAGGTCTGGTCAATACATTCTAGTAGGAGACTTAAAAAGTCAAACATTTCCAGAGGTTTTCGACACAGAAGAAAGATTCAAACCATGCGGCTTTGAATCGACCCAAAAAGTGCAATCCCAATTTGAATATATTTTCATCATATTTGGTACCTGCTCTTGTCCCTACTGCACTGTCTTTTCCCACGTTGTCGTAATGGGAAAAGTATAGAAAAATAGGCAAAATCAGATACCGTTGAAACTGCCCCAGAAATTATTCAAGAAAGTAACAATTTTTTTACCAAATTAGCTTTGAAATTTACGTTAAGAAGCTTCAAAGTCTATACATCAGTTTAGCTGTTTTAAAATATTCTTTAAAAAAAAAAAAAGGGTTGTCTTCTCATTGTGTCTGCCATCTTTTTTGGTTCCAAAATGCTTCGAATTGCATGTCTTCCTTTTTCGTGGTAAGTTTTGACTTTCACACGTTTTATTCGCCGACCATCCGACGTAGCACCAGCACACCACTCCTATTTAGCCACGCGTTCCCCGCCGAACCCTTTAAAAGCACTCTCCCAGCCTGTGACCCCCCCTCCTCCTCTCTCTCTCTCTCTCTCTCTCTCTCTCTCCTCTCCCTTCCGAATTACCAGTGAAAAAGAACACACAAAGGAACCAAACGGTCCGAACCCGACATCCATTGTTGCCTGTCTCTTTCGTCACGACGATGCCGTTTTGCACGGTTGGGACGCAGCAAGGCGGCGTCGACGACACCAAGCTCAAGAACAGTGGAGTCAGAATCTTTTACAGAACCTACGGTCACGGACCCACCAAGGTCCTCCTCATCATAGGTCTCTCATCAACGTTTTCATTTTCATTTGTCTTTGAGATTTGCATTCGTTATCTTTGTTTCGAAGTGGGTTTTGGTGGAACGTTTTTGGGTTTATTTCCCTAACGCTCCATGTCAATGGGATGAGCTAGTTGACATATTTTTTCAGAAGTTTTTACCCTCTTCAAAAAAAATGAAGAAAGTCTGGATTGTTGATGATTTGGGTGATAAATGGTCAGGACTGGCTGGGACCCACGATTCATGGGGTCCACAGATCAAGGGGCTAGTGGGGACCGATACACCCAATGACGATGAAACAAGCACCGGCGATTGGAATTCAGATGACAATGAGAGTGGCGGTGGTATTCAGATATGTGCGTTCGATAACCGTGGAATGGGTCAGAGCTCCATACCCACAAAAAAATCCCAATACACGTGAGTTTTTATTTCAATCTCATGTACTTTGAACGTAAAGCAATTTCTTTTCTTTTTTGGGTCCGACAAGTTTCCCTTTCCCTGTTTGTTTTGAAAGTCTAAGACATGTCTGGCTCTCTATGGTACCGTCCCAGCTGATTTTTGTTTGTTTAAGTTCGTATATTTTCTGGGTTTTACAGTGTTTGGTTTTTACATCCACATTTGCATTCGAATGTGTGTTCGCGCGTGCGCTTTTTTGAGTTGTTGTACCAGTTCGTATCGATTAAAGTGAATATTCGGCTAAAAATTTGTGATTTGTGTTTACTTTATAGTGGGTTATAGATATCTAGGGAGCACACTTTTTTTTTTCTTTTCTAGATGATATCTAGGGAACAGACATTTGCTTGGATTCTGCTCTATTTTGGCGTTCGACTTACAGACAGAATAGGATTCTAAGTGAATATTTCGTACTTAATAAGCCTTTAGTGACAGCCTTTAGTTTGTCGCAGGAAGTTGAATATTGGAAACTGTTTACAGGGGTTGAATAGCACTAGGGAGCACACTTTTTTTTTTCTTTTCTAGATGATATCTAGGGAACACACATTTGCTTGGATTCTGCTCTATTTTAGCGTTCGACTTAAGTTTAGAATAGAAAAAAGGTAAGTGAATATTTCAGTTATCTCTCCACTTGCGAAAAACATAAGCCTTTAGTTAACTGCGCTAAAAAAAAAACTATTAGAATTCAGAGTCAAACAGGACAGTTGAATCAGATCTTTTCTTTTTAATGGTTTCAATTTCTCAATAAAAAAAACAGTTCTGTTACTAGAACATAATGGAATCTCTAATTCATGGCCTGTGATTTTTGGGTGCAGAACAGAAAACATGGCAAAGGATGCAATTGCTTTGTTGGATCATTTGGGCTGGAAAAATGCCCATGTTTTTGGACATTCAATGGGTGAGTCTATGACCCTAAGTTTTCATGTTTAGATTCTGACAATGTTTTCCTGTAGGAAAACATTGTCATTTCAGGAGTCACTTTGAATTTTTTTTTCCTAGTCTCACTCTGAGTTTTCATTTTTACAGTCTGACTATGTTTAACGTACAATTTCTCTTGAATTGGAATCTTGCATTTAGGATAACTTAAATTGAGCTCGTACTCTCGCTAGATGAATTGTAGCCAGGAGATAAAAAGAAAATGTTCAGGATTAAATTTGTTTCAACATTTGAAATTCAACTTATGATTCCCTAAATGGTTTGTAACAGCGAGACCAACAAGAATCAAAGCGAATGGTTGATTTACATAATGCTTTGGAAACATAAAGTAGATTCGTACTGCAGGAAATTGATTCTGCTTGATTGAAAGTGAATCAAATTCATTTTAATGTTCTTTCTTTGTACTATCAAACCAGGAGCTATGACAGCTTGCAAGTTAGCCGCAATGGTGCCTGAAAGAGTTCTGTCATTGGCTTTACTTAATGTAACAGGTGGAGGCTTTGAATGTTTTCCCAAGGTATTGTACATATTCTGGCACAACTCAGCTAATTAAATAAATGTCGCTGCATACCCAATTTTTGTCTAAAGGGTGATCTAATTCCTGTAACTAGAACTGCAACTACGCGATTCGACAATCAAGTCTGAATTCAATATATTTGAAATCAGGTGCATTACTGTTGTAATTTGTCTCGTAATAGAAAATAATTAAGATGTGTTCTACTATGTACACCAAAACTTCTTCAGGTTGACCTAGACCTAGGTGGTGGTACACATTGAGTGTTATTTTATTACCAAAACAACTAGATATGTCTCCCCTCCTTGTCATCTGGAGGAGATTAAATAGTGAGTGAGGAGGAAGAGCAGGATTAAAAACTGCTTGATTTCTCAAGGATTTGCATGTTCTTCTTTTCACGATATTATTTTCAATTTCCAGCAAGAAGAAGCCGTAATCAATCATGTCAAACTTCCAAAGTTATTTATTTTGGCAATTTTGCACAATGAACTTCAATGGAAAGGGAGTCTAAACTTTAACTATTTCGATTGATCGACTTGCATAGAGTTGGACATTTTAAAATTTTTGGTTAAGTTGATGCATAATTTTCATGGTAAGAAGATATTACACGATACAATCGAAGTTCCAAGTTCTATCAGCAAATGTGAGATATAATGTCAACCCTCATTGGAATCAAATGTGTTTTCCGTCAATGTTGGTTTTTATGCTGTAAAACATAAATTTTATTTTCCTCCGGAGATATTGAAAGTTGCCATAGCTTCCTACTTGTTTTATCTGCAAAACATTTGCCAGTTTGTTAGTCCTGGATTTGGAAACACCAAAAACATGACATAGTGTAATAACTTATCTTTGCTGAGCTATTTGGACAGAAGATTTGCTGAGAATTCACAACATGGTATGGTTAATCTGTAACTGAGGTCAGTTTAGTTTAATCTGAATCCAGCGAAGCCTACTTAAGTTGCAGCGTGAGATGATATCATCAAATGAACCATCAGGATCCATATGAGAAATCTGATAGTTATCCAGATGCAGGACACATTTTTATGAAACAATAGGGAGGTGATGCAGGACAACCTTGGATTCATTGAGGTTATGGCTTGTCTTACTAAAGAAGGGTGGTGGATCATGTTTAGGACTGCTGGTAAACAGCGTTTTTATATTAAAAGCTGAATTATTTGTGAGAAAAGAAGGCAGAACTTAACGAAATTGGAGTTCAGGGGTACACAAGTAGCCGGTTTCAGGATGCTATGAGTAGGGCCTGGTGGTAAAGGTTTCGGGATGAAAATAAGATTTTTGGGTGTAGGAAAATAATGAAAACTAGTTCTGCTCGTGATGTTACTGGAGAATTTAGTATAGAAGTTAAGGAAAAGAGGAAGAATAAGGAAACAGATAAGGTTGCACAGATCAAAAGAGAAAGAAGAGGAGAAGAAGAAAGAAAACAACACTCACACTGGCAAAACTTGTAAGTTGATGAATATCACTTGTGTATCACTACAAGATGGAGTTAAGCCTTTGTAAACTAGAAAACAATATGGTAATCCCTGACTCAATTAAATTCCTAGAGTGCTCAGAAAAGAAAAACTCGATGAAGTGTATAATGCCATGGTTGTTACGGACCAACGATAACTCACTTGATGCGTCCTTGATTGGCACAAGGGCCAAATTCTTAATGTTTGGCTTCTACACAGCAGTTCTTATCTAGCCATCTAGAATCTAGGTCGTTAGTTGGAAATATATTTCATTTGGTTTCATCAACTATGAGCATATGCTTAACTCAGCATATGGTGATACCAAAAAGTTTTCCGAGTGCAAATCATCAATTGGTGTTCTTTTACGGATACAGTAAATTTGTGTCTATTGCAGCTCTCAAGGGCAATTGATAGGTTATACTTATGGGGATCTGCTGGATATCTTGATGAAAAGTTACTTTAGAGCTATAAATTGTAAATCTCTCACCTTGATATAAGATTTAGAATGTTTAATTACTCGATATGCCAATGAACTTATTGTCTGAAGGATGGTTAAATTATTTTGTTTCTTGCAGCTTGGCCGAGAAATTCTATCTGTTGCAATCCGTTTCTTACGGGCAAAAACTCCTGAGCAACGGGCAGCTGTTGATTTGGACACCCACTACTCTAAGGTAAAAGATGCTCTCAATTTTGGATTGAGATTTGCTGTTAATGTAGACTGGGCATTTGACTGCTGTAGAAAACTGTTAGTCGAAACATTTGGTAATTCAAGAATTTGTTCCGACTGTGGTTGGTATCTTCAGAAATTCGCATGTTAAGAGTTTCCTGGCTCTAACTCAATGAACTTTTAATAGATAAGACGATCTTGATATTTATTTCACAATTTTTTAACTCATCCACATCCATTTATTTTGAATGACAGGCACAATTTGATTCTTTGGGTGGTTAACTCATTTAATTTCACTTGTATATGATATGCAGGAATATCTTGAGGAATGTGTTGGACATTGCACAAGAAAAACAATCTTATATCAAGTAAGGCTTATCAATCTAAGTCCTTGTGTGATGATTTTGTTTACGGATGAAAGTGGAAAAACTCCCTTCCTTTACCATCATAATTTGCAAAATCATTCTAGTCACCTAGTTGTAAGCATCATCACTTTTCTTTAGGGGGTACGTTCTGTTTGATGACTCAGGAAGTGTGTGGTGCCATTACTAGCAGCACAACAATAATAAGAGTACCAACCCAAATCATCCCAACAAGAATAGTACCATTGCTTAGTGTTTAGGTTAGACATAGGGTTGGACACAGCAGATTGGGTCCTTCAGCTGTTATAAGAGCAATAATTTGTTCCTGAAGTTTTTCGTAGACATTTACATTAAGCTGTACATAACTTGACCAACGTGCATGCTGCAGAAATATGTATCGGCTATATCAGCAATCGGGATGCAGTCTACTCGTGGTTTTGAGGGTCAACTCAATGCTTGTTGGACACATAAATTGATGAAAACAGAAATTGAGCTTATCCGTTCTGCTGGATTTCTTGTTTCGGTCATTCATGGCAGGTGCGCAGCCATAACTTCTTAATTGATATGTCACATAACAACTTTACACACCCTTTCCTCATTGCACTTAAGCACAGTTGGTACTCTGTTCCCTATCAAGAAAAAAATATATGCCTTTTCTTTTCTTCTTTTGGTAAGCAGTACATATTCCTTTCATACGTAATGACATCTCTTGTAACAACAAATTTGTAAGCTTGAACTGTGATGGATTTACAGCATCTAACTCTTAAGTTCATCAATGTATGGTTTCCACTCATGACTACTGTCTGAATGTATAGGCACGATATAATTGCACAAATATACCATGCAAGGAGACTTGCTGAGAAGCTGCAGCCTGTTGCTAGAATGGTGGAACTTCGTGGAGGTCATCTAGTGAGCCATGAGAGGACAGAAGAGGTATATTTGGCATCACTTAACCATTTTATTATGATAAGTAGGTCATTGAATGGTGGTATATGAGAGAGAGAGAGAGAGAGGGGAGGGGGGGCGGGTTGGTTGTTGCATCAATATTATTTCTGCAATCACTGGAATTGGATCCTAATGCTTTTGAGATTTTCTTCAGATGACTTGATTTCATGTACCTTACAAGGAACGGGGAACCTTATACTTTACTTTTCCCCAAATATAATAGGTTAATCAAGCACTTCTTGAGTTGATCAAGGCATCAGAAGTGAAGATAAATCCTCATGATTGGACTAATTTGCCAAAGAAAAGCTCCGGTAAGTATTCAAGACTGAAGAGAAAAGCTTGTGTGTGTGTGTGTGTGTGTGTGTGTGTGGCTGGGTTGATATCATGACCTTTAGCTGCAGCAGCTGAGTCCTCTAGGTGTTAATCGGGTACACGGGATTTTTCAAGTAGGATCATTAGTCAATAAACTCCCTACTCCCATGAACATGTTCCCATACGTGGAGTTTATGAATTAGGGTCGATATGCATGTCAGTGGGAAGCATATGCTGATGTATGATGTTCTTTTGGGCATGGTGGACAGGGACTCGGATCTTGTTAATCAGATTAAGCGTGGAGGTTGGAAACAATGTCTCTCTCCTGTTTTACTTGGCAGCTAAACTGCATTTTTGCTTGCTATACCTCTGTGGTCTCTTTGTTTTGGCATTCGACTATGGACGGCGGGTTGTAAGAAGTTTAAAACCCATCAGGGTTGGACCTTCCCTCACAGCAGACAATAGTCAATGATCACTAATTTATTGACGGTAATTCTAAACTTTGACAGTAGCCCCTCTTTCTTCATGTCTAAGAGCACGGGGGAGAGAGCTCAACAGTTTTTTGCTCATCTTTTGCAGGGGTTCAATCAATTTGGCACCCTTCCATTACATTACATACAAAGAAACCGAGGTGATGAATGCACAGGATTCTCGAAACTACATATTTATCAAGAGGAGAGAGGACTTCATATTCGGCAATCTAGTTTTTCACAACAGTTGGGAGGCACAAAGGGTGGGAGATTGGGACAACCAATATTTTAGACAGATCCCTCTCCCCTGCCATCGGTTCATTTTTAGTCTCAAACATGATGCTAAGAGATCCCTCTGTATCTGCAAGACATCCTTTACTCACACACACTACATATTTTTTGAGTGAAAAAGATGAAAAGGCTTTTGTGGGTCGTTTTGTTGCAAATTCTTCCGGTTCTTGAGTTACAGAAAAAATCACAGTTCAAGCCCACCAACATGGTAAAATTGCCTTCTCAACTTGATGGAACTTCAAACAACCAACATCGCAATTGGGTTCTGGTTTGAGTGTGAGTTTCCAGATTGAAATGTGGTCACCAAGAACAACAAAGAAACTCCAACCAACTCTCCTGAAAAACTAGTCAAGTCTTTAGTACAACCATCTGGGCTTGTTTATGACAACTCAAATATATAAAGAAAAAAACAAAGAACTGTGTTTTGTGGCAAGCAGCAATAGCTCATCGGAAACTAAACAAAAATAACCTGTGGACCTTTGAAAACAAAGGCAAGGCACTAATAGAAGTTTTGATTCGATTAATCGAAGATTCCATGGTAAGTTACTTTCACTCACTTCTAGTTAAAAGAGAACTAAAACAAAAAAAAAAACTAAAAAAAAAAGGTTAAAAGAGAACAGTTGCAAGGTAAGGACAACCTACCACGTATATTGCATAGGTAGCACTTCAACAGAAACTTCCAAGAGACAGAGAGAGTGTGTACCTGGTTCTTCTTTCTGAAAAATAAGGATGAACATCTGAGAGACCGTTAACTTTTTTTTTTTTTCTAAGCAAACATCTGGCTATTCATTGAAAAGGCACGCTCATAGTGGCGGCATAACCACCATTCGTTACATCAGAAGGCAAAGAATCAAGCCTGATAATACCAGAGTAATGAAATTTCATACACCAGTGAGCTAGTTTATGAGCAGCAGCATTGCCGTCCCTAGCGTCCACACAAAACTCCAGTAGTGGTGAATGTCCAATAGACTTCTAATGGTGTTCACTTCCCCGGCAATTTCCCAATCCGGTATCCTGTCACGATCTTGCACCTGGTTCACTAGCTCAAGGGAATCTCCTTCGATGATCCCCGGGACCCCAACAAAAAAATCAGCACATAAACATGTTAAGCGGGCTGCCTGAGAGACCGTCAGTTTACTTCGCTTGGAGAAGGTGTTATAAAATCGAAGGAAGAGAGAAAACTTGAGGTAGAGGGAGAGGGAGAGAATCTCTGAATGGTGCATGATAATAGCCGTACTGCCTATGCAATGAGATTGATGAGTATATTGTATACAATCCAATCGGGTTGCGGTAACGGGCTATGCCAAATATACCGCGAGAATATACCAATTATATGATAAGCACTATGAATGACGGTGATGTGGCAGGAGGGATAAGGGCAGATGAACTCATTTGTTTTCTTTTTTATTAAGCAGATGAACTCATTTGTTGAAATAATATATATCACCTTTTGATTGGAAATTGTATTTCATTGTTAAAATTTTGGGGTGTTAGAGTTGATGAAAAAATAGAGAAAGGTGATTTGAATGAATTTTTTTTATATTTATTTGGAGTAAAAAGTGGTGATTTGATAGAAAAATAGAAATTTAGAAAATTATTTTATTAGAGTCAAGGGCCTAAAATGTTAGCTAGGGGTGGACAACGAAAATTTCGGATTCGAAAATGCCCAATCCAAAATTTTCGGATACCGAATTTTGGATCCGAATCCGAAATGCCCATATATCCGGTCCAATCGATCAATTTGGATTCAGATCGGATCCGGAGTTGAGCTATAGACTTGTACTGTAATTAAGCCTATAATCTATAACTATCTAATGCATCAACTCTAAGTTTCATACATCAATATAGATTTACTTGTGTTTATGAATGCCCGCCGTCAGAAACATCTAATCTACCATTGAAAAACAAAAAAGAAGAGAAGATAAATATACAGTTATCAGGTGAAAATTTGAAAAATCCGATTTAAACTCTGTTAACATATAAAGGGATGAGAGATGAATAGGTTACTCTTTTATTTAAAAATTAATAATAATTTTAAAATAAGTTTTAAAATTATTAAGTCTAAATAAATATTAACTTAATTAATAAAATAACCAGCGAAATATTAAATCAAATACCAATTCTATTAGAAAAAATAAAAATTTTATTCACGAAGTAAAAAGCTTTTAACTATCTTTTTAGTTGTGGATAAAATAGCAACGATGTATGTCTTCACAAGGGGAGATCTTTGGCTCCAATCTTCGTAGCAACATAAATATTGTAACTTAACTAATACTTGAAGTAGTGATGAGAGACCCTTAGATGGTGTTCGGCTGTAAAAATTTGTTCTCTCTTTTATCTCATATCATATTTCTCACATTTTACTATTTCAAGTCGCGTTAGACTACAAACGAAATTGTGTTACACGCACCCATGAACAAAGTGAATCCCCACTGCGATCAAAATCCCTACTTTAAGAATAAAATTTGAAGAAACAGCTGAAAAAGATTATTTCCCACATTCACACACTGCCATAGAGTCAGAACCCCGAAACGCCCAGTTGACACTCTGATTTGTAGCACAAAGACAAATGTGCAAACAAAAAGACAACATATTTCAGAAGAAAAAGAGAGAAACAGAGGGAGAGAGAGTAACCAACTGAACTCCAATTCCGTTGGAGGGTCTGCCCGGTCAGCAACTACAGAAGCCATGGTCCCCAACTCTCTGCAAACGAACAACCGTCAAATGTTGCGTGTCTTAAAGAATTAGGGTTTTAGGGCAAACAGGCCTGGCAGGGGTTAAAGATGAGCTCAACGGCGTCGTTACAAATTAAGGCCTTCTGGGCTTCTGGAGCTGTTGGGAATCAGGGTTACTGTAAGCCTAGTTATCGACTACAAAGTTCCCTTCGCAGTTCGCAGTGTTAGGCACTTTTTTTTTCCTAAGTCGGAATGTTCCATCACGTGATTTTAGACTTTAATCCAATATATATATATATATATATATATATATATTTTTTTTTTCCCTAAATTAGGCATCCAAGATTCGTTCGTGGCTTTAAGCCTGCCAGTCTAAAATCACGTGATGGAACAAACAGCCTTCCGACTTAGGAAAAAAAAAGAAGAACAAACAGCCTTCCCACTAAACAAAAAAAACTTGCCTAACACTGCGAACTGCGAAGGGAACTTTGTAGTCGATAACTAGGCTTACAGTAACCCTGATTCCCAACAGCTCCAGAAGCCCAGAAGGCCTTAATTTGTAACGACGCCGTTGAGCTCATCTTTAACCCCTGCCAGGCCTGTTTGCCCTAAAACCCTAATTCTTTAAGACACGCAACATTTGACGGTTGTTCGTTTGCAGAGAGTTGGGGACCATGGCTTCTGTAGTTGCTGACCGGGCAGACCCTCCAACGGAATTGGAGTTCAGTTGGTTACTCTCTCTCCCTCTGTTTCTCTCTTTTTCTTCTGAAATATGTTGTCTTTTTGTTTGCACATTTGTCTTTGTGCTACAAATCAGAGTGTCAACTGGGCGTTTCGGGGTTCTGACTCTATGGCAGTGTGTGAATGTGGGAAATAATCTTTTTCAGCTGTTTCTTCAAATTTTATTCTTAAAGTAGGGATTTTGATCGCAGTGGGGATTCACTTTGTTCATGGGTGCGTGTAACACAATTTCGTTTGTAGTCTAACGCGACTTGAAATAGTAAAATGTGAGAAATATGATATGTCGCACTTGTAGGCTGCTTCTAGGCTGAATGGTCATTTCTCTCCTGTTTTTCACTGGTGTTGTTACTCATTTCATTCCTAGTTGTGACTTTGCTTAGGAGAGAAATATACCAATCAGTTCAACGTGGGTGTCTGGAAGACACGTATCTAGCAGTAAAATTGGGAAGAATTATTGTATACTTTTGAAACTCTGCAAGAATGAACGTTTCAGCAAGTGGCATACATGCTATTGTTGTATACTCTGTATAATCACACACAGAAATATCCTTTAAAAATTTGGAGTTTTTTATTAGGTCGTTCCTAATGATAAAGAAGCTCCTAGATAGCATATTTACTTTTTGGAAAATGATGGGATGCACGGTATCTGCCTTTGGGGATTTGTTTCCTAAGTACAGTACTTGAGTTTCTACGTATATATTAAGTTTAAGTTGAAAGAATTATATGCAGTGACTTGGAAGTAGACTATGAGTCCGAGGAGCATGCTTCCATGGTGTATGCAGCATTAGCTGTTGATAAGGAGGTGATCTTTCATGATTCTCAGACCAAATTTATTTCTCTCTTTCCTTTTTGAAATTTTTTTGGCTCTTGTTCAATTCTGTTTCCAATTTCAGTTGCAGCCAGACAAAGTGAAAAGGCAGATGACACATTCTAATGGAAAACTTGCAGTGTAAGCTTTCTTCATCAAAGAGTTATCAGCATCATTGAGCAATTAATTCTTTTCCTAAAACACAGCTAATAAACAGAAAAGAAAAGCTGATGTTCAGAAAAATAAGCAGGATGCTGGAATTTTCCATTTGAAAACGCGGGCTTCAAGTCCAGTATGCCTGCTTGTATTAGTTGTATGCTGAATCGGTTTTTATTGTATCTTTATAAGAGCCCACTGATCCCCTTATCGAACTTCTGATCTGTCTTACTGTACAGGCACTTTGAGGCAGTAGAGGCAAGATTTCTCCGTGCATCCTTTAGTGCTTTTGTGGACGTCCTTACACTTGCCACAAAAACAATTGAAGAATTCGGATATGGGATGGAATTGTGACATCTATTTTTCATTCACGTACTGGCATTGCTAGTTTCAATAAATGAGCGGTACAATTATCAAGATTAGGTGGTTGTGATGTCTTCTTAAATCTTAGGCTATAATTTGTCTTTTTGGTTATGATTTATGAAATGTTTATTTCACCCTGAGAAGCTGTTCTTTTACTTCTGAGTGATGATCAGCTACTGAGATTGCTCAAATATATGTACAAATACCAAATACACCATTTGATATTTACCAAGGAGAAAGCAAGAAAAAGCAGAATCTAATAGCTGAGGAATGGTGGAGATAAGTGGACAGTGGTGCGAGTCCACTGAGAGTTTGAGATCGTACTGAAAATGCTGCTCTCTTTGGTTTTTCATGCCGTCTCCCCATCTTAATTGCTGTGACAGGGCATTAAGGTTAGAATGACTACCAACCATTTTGCGTTGGTAATTGACAATGCATATCCAACTTCAGCTCTGTTTTTGGCTGCACCAGCATCCGTGGAGCTTGACACTAGAAATTAAGAGAGAGAGAGCGAGAGAGAGAGAGAGACGTAGTCATGTAATATAATTGTATAATCATACGATGAGGCACTGAATAGAGATTCCTGCAGGATCTGCCATGTCCAATGGCACGATCAAGCAACATTAAGCGAAGAGAAGGAATGGCTTAGAAAAAAAAAAGGGGGGAAGAGAGGGAATGAAGCTCTGGCAGCTCAGTTTGGCATCCAACAAGCACTCCATCGCCGTATCAAGAGGCTAGTGCTGGAGGGCGATTTGCAGGTGGTGGTTGATGCATTCAAGCAAGACTTTTGTCGCTGCCCTTGGGTGATCAAGCCGATCTATTCCAATTACAAGCATTTTCCGGCAAAGACTGCTGCGAAACTCAAGGGCTGAGGAGTGAAACCAGGGTTTATGGCGAACATCTAGTACGCTGAACTCTCAGCCGTTGCACCTTAAAAGGACAGGTCTCTTGAGACTGTCAATAGATTCAATGCAGGCAAAAATTCAATTTGTGTTCTTTAACCCGCTTCCATGAACGTAGGTTGCCCTCTTGGGGAAGAATCTGGAATGAATACGAAATGGTGGCTTTTCGGGAAATAAATTGTATTGGGGCACTGTTGGTTCTGGGTACTTGCTTAAAGAAGGAACTGCAGCACCTTTAACATGTTTAGAAGAGTATCCAAGCTTTATCATCGTCTAGTTAAAAATCTACCACATACAAACTTTAAACTCGTTCAAAAAATGGACTCAGCTTAGAAATATTATCAAATCCATCCATGGAGAGGCAGAGGCTGACCTGTTCTGATATAACCGAAATAACTGTTTAGCTTTCCTCATCAGTGACAATATTGTTTGTGCTCAACATTACACATATTGCACAAAAAGAAAACGCAGAAGATGAAATACATTACTACAATATAACTAGGTATATAATATTACCAAAGAATTGCTTGGCGGTTCCAGAAAAAAAAAAAAAAAAACAAGAGGGAGAAAACAAGAGAAAATACTTCCCTGTATAAACCTAGCACCTGAAGAATCAAAAAGTACAAACAAAAAGGCCAAACTGAAAGGGACTACGGGTATCCATGCTCATGTCCTTCGTTCTCAGTCCACATGTCCTTCATTCTCAGTCCATTCTATTAAGACTTTATCAGTATTCGTCCAAGTAAGTGTATAGCATGTCATCTTTCTTTGACTTGCGTCGGCTGAGCAAGGCTTTCAAGAGGCGTTTGCTTTTGCTAGGGTACTGTTCAGCCTCTTTGCCATTTTCTCTTTCTGCAGGTAATCGCATTGAAGCAGATTTTCGAGGCTCTGAAGGATACTGGTGAGAATAAAAAATTCCAACTTTTCAGTCTCAACGAAGAGGTTGCTTGTTTAAATTTTTGCTACTATTATTGTACTTTACATCCTTCTTTTTTCCTTTTTTATATGCTTGAAAATCAGATGGTCAGTTGATGGTATATTAGTGTGGATTAAACTGTCACGGAATTAAAATTCAGGCGATATAATCATTTACTCACCCTTTGCCTTGCTTTTGGGTTTGGAGTGGTCGGCCTACTTGAGTTTGCAGTAGTGGGCGGAAGTGAATTTGGAGTCTTTGGCCTACTTGAAAGAGATCCAGAACGTAAAAGCGGAAACCGATGTGGTGAAACTGTCCTCTTCTCTGTTTAATGGCATTGTCATCAGAGGAATGATAATAGAAAGCACATGTAAATATATATGACCATGTGTACAAACCTAATCCCTTCTTAGGCATGGTAGCAGTGAAGGAAAAAATTGCAGATCGTTGGGGAGGTCGTGGAGAAGGTGAAGGAGAGTGCCCTCTACTGCATGAAACATAGTGCATACAATCATGATCTTCGTAACAAAACAGACCAAGGTTATCCATTAATGCACATGATAATACAACATCATTATATACCTGACTGTAGGCGTTGGGATTGTAGATGTAGGGGTTTCCCTTATTGTAGCTCGAACAGCTTTGGGAAATCAATCAAGTTAGAAGAATTAGATTATGATAACATCTTTCCCATAATACATGATATGGAGCAAAACAGATGGGATAGCACACCTACCATTTCTAAATTGATGCCAGTCATCTTCATCATCTAGGCTGCAACCCTGGTATTTTGATTCTGTACGGTTGGCACCGTGCATGGTCTCCCCAACTGAGTGAGTTCAAGGAATAGTAAGGTTTGACAAACAATTTTATTAAACTGACAAGAAACCAAAAAAAGGAGCAGAGATTTGCAGTAGATATATCAAAATGAAAAATGAGGGAGTCTATATTTGCCTGGCAAGATGTACCGCTTGTGGTACTTTGGAGTATTTATCACCAGTGATTGTTGGGAAAGGCCTTCATGATCAATGTACTCTTGGCATGTCCGTAATCTCTAACAAACCAAATTCAAAGTAATGATGAAAGTAAGTGACACGCATAAAGTTTGCTTTCATTAGAATGAGAAGTGTAGCTAGTGACAGCATCAGTTCAATTACGTCCAGCTATTGTGCAAACATCAAGTCACTTGTGTCCCATAATGGCAGTATTGAGGTCGGATACAAAGATTGCTTCTAACTGGTTTGGGCATGGCATATTTTTGGGTAACAATCATCCATAATTGGTCTGTAAAATCCTACATCTGAGAATACTAGCAATGTTTGGGTATGAAAACCAGCAGAGAGACCCGATATCCAGAAATAATAGTAATAGGCCGTTTGTTACAGACATCCTATCCAGGTCAACATCAGCCTCGATTTTTAGTGGCATGGAGTAAAATTGAAAAAAATAAGAAAAAAAGAAAAAAAATAAGGAAGTTTATTAGCCATATTTAACTTAGGACAATGGATTAGACTATTTGCAGACAGGTTTACTTCGCCTTCAGAGTATGCAGGCTGAATTGTAAGTAAGACAACACCTCAAACTGATCAATTTATGGCATTTATATGGCGCACATCTTTACCGAGTAAAATGAGCAGAACTTTTTGAAAGGATTCATTGCCATTCTGTACCATCTTGGGTCGTGGTGACTCAAATGCCTTTCAGCCACAAACACTGAAAGCAACTCTCTCTTGCATTCTCCATAAATGAAAATGGTTACTTCAAACCATGTAAATCCTTACATGGGGTTTTCTCCCGTGAGTCTACTGAAGGCGACATAAAGAGTTTGTATTTACAGATAATTCAACTTCTGTTTCAGATTGCCAAGCATATAACAGGTTAGGAACTTCTTAAAGCAGTTAGTGAAGTAGAACATCCAGATAACTTATATTTTTGATGGGATATATGCTTCTCATTATGTGGTGTGAGAGCCACTTGATCAAAAACTTCTTCCCAGTAGTTTTAGATATGTACAAAACAAGAATCGCCCAAAGCAAACAGCTTATTGCTAAATATAAGGCCTCACCCAACTAAAACGCATCTCATCTGATGCTCGGGATCCTATTTTGAACTTAGTGCGACTTCATTGTTTTCTCATTTTGACATTCCAAACTCGATGATTGAATTAGTATGAACTTCCAAAACTAGGAGCTGCCTTCATACCATTATTTCCTTTACTAGGGAGTCGTTGAAGTAGGCAATAAAAGAAGAAAACTGACTTGCAAAGTCTTCTCTATAGATGATGAGAGACAATTTATCTTCCACTGAAGTGCAGCAAAATCAAATTTCACTCAGCTTTCAAAATCAAATATCATCATTCCCAGCTTGTTCAAGATAAACTCAACGCATAGGTCTTTACTTAATAACCGCGAACAAGCAGCCCCACAATAAATGTTCATGTAAGGTTTTTCTCTGATAAAGGAAATAATCCAATCTCACCTGTTCAATGCAAGATACACGGAGCTCTGTTCCAGAAACTTCATCAACCTTCTCATCCAAGAGATCATTAACCTTATATGTAACAGAACCCAAATGGTCCACAGTATTCACAAGCGCTTTAATGGCATAATCTTTTAATGTCTCCACCACTCTGAATGCGTACAGGATAGTTTCTTCAGAAGAGATATCAACAAGTAATAAAAGAAAGGGAATTCAATTTAAAAACACCAGCAGTAATGAATGAGATAACTCACATCTGTTTTTGGTCATCATTGGTGTACGATAGTTCAAAATACTCTGCTGCCGAGTATAATTGTGTCCTCAAATTTTTCAGATCCTGAATAACCATGTGATATGAGAAACAGAGTTGCAAAAGTAAAAGTTTAAGAAGCCTAAGACATAAAGTTCATATTTTGTCGCAAGGCCTAGCTTACTGCTGCAAATTCAATTACCTAACAAACTAAACGGGTGCACCTAAAATCCAATCTTTGACAAGAAAGAGAATATTTGAAATTTTGAGAAAGACCATAAAGCTTAAATAGAATTAATTTGCAGGCCTGATTGCTAAAAAAAAAAAATGAATACCTTGAGACTATCAGAGAAAAGCAAGCTCTGCTGCATGGAAACCTCATCAAAATTAGATGCTTCATGAGGGACCGGCAGAGTAGAAGATGTAGTCATCGTCCCCATGAAAGAGAAATCGGAAGTCAGGATAACTTACCCTGCAACAACCAAGATGGCCAATTTAGAACAAAATAAAGAAAAAATGATAATAATGAGAAAAGGGAACAGAAAGAGCTATAAGAGAAACAGTCCCGTTTTGTACTAAACAAATTATCGTTTCTCATCACAAGCCAGACCTTATTTCTTCCAAGAGCTCAACGACAAAAGAGCATTAAAAACCTGAGAATAGGACTTACAAAAACCCGATAAGAACAATGCGAACAACAACGAATGTGTCTATGGGGTTGAGAGAGAGTCACAGCTCGCGACCAATAAAATAACGGAAGCCTTTATTTTAATATAACATTTTGCTGTATCTGAGATATAAAGAAGATAATCCAACAGCATAAAACAGGTAGTGCTTTGCCACACTTCTGCAATTATCGCAGACAGGAAAATGAAGAGACTAATAAACTAAACAGTGAAATTCCTTAACATCGCAAAAAGCGCATTTTGTCTGGAACTTCAACAATACTCTCATTGTATTAAATTTTGAAAAAGAAACCAACATAAAGATTAAAGGACATAACAACCAAACCTTAAAAACACCAAAAGCTGTAAAATTTGAGAAGCCTCTTTTCAATTGCTGAGATACTTGAGGTAAGGAAAAGAAAATCTTATGTAAAAAATGAAAGAGTCGTGTATTAGGCTCAGCTGAGTGAAGTCTGTTGCTCTCTTGGGTTAATCCCTTCCCCTTTTCTCTTGGTTCCCAGAATCAACCAGAGATAAACTGAACGACAACCAGGGGCGTAAGCGAAAAATGAAGAGACTAACCTGGTGCTGCTTACAACTATCACACCTCCCGACTGAAAGACAAAACCCACTTCCAGTTCAAAACAAGTAACACAAACCCACTTCAAAATTTCAAACTTTGAGGGCCAAATGCGAAACCCAAATGGTGAAGGCGTCCAGAAGAGTCGCAGTACATAGAAAGGCCACTCTATTGACAGTGACGAATGTGGTTTGGTAAGAGATTTTGACTAACCAAGGAAAGCGACAACTTTAAATTGTGCCTATAGGATATAAGGAACAAAAAAGCAAAGACTTGCAGAGATAGTTGAAGAAAGGAGGAACAAGCATCAAGGTGGTGAGCACGTTGGTATGGATAGGGAATCCGCAGGTTTGATTTTTAGGACAGCCAAAAGTCTGCTCCAGCCTCCTTTTGGAAGCAAAAACTGGTCTTAGCCTTTTTTTTTTCTACGCAAAAAACTGATCTTATTGCAAAGCTCAGTTATCTCATCATTGCCATGAGTAGTGGGACTTTTTTATTCTTTCTTGGCACGGTGGGTCCACCCCTTCCGGTTGCTTGTCTCTGAGCTACATTTAGACATTGTTTGCTAAGTCGGAAACAAACAATAATAGGGTTTCGTTCTTCAGCACCTCATCTATTTATTGGGTGCCCATTGGTTGTAGAGGGACTATATGTCGATTAAATTCTGACCGCTGGCTTGGTGGGTCCTTCAATAACACATGTAGGTTAAGGCCGTGAAGTTTGAGAGACCAAACACTGAAGAAAAAGGAAAAAAACTGTAATAAGAGGATCAACAATTTTAGTCATGAAATCTACAATTGAATATGTATTCGATTGGAATTTTTTAGACTCCAATTGTATAAAGGAAAAAAAAATATATCTGTTCATTACCCTCCTAAATAATATATATAATGAGGACTATTGCAGTAGATATAATATATGTTTATATTTTCTCCAGTGGATTAAAGTAATGCTCTATTTTATTCTTTTATTTTTTTTAGTAAAGTAATGCTCTATATTTTAGTACTTGAACGCCAATGGTTATTGGGTCCCCCATCTACCTCTCCTTTTCCAGTAATTACGGGGGAAGCTACTTGGGTACCGCTTGATTTAATGCGATTTATCATCTAGTACTGTAGTCCCACCACGCGCTCTCCAGTAGGCGTGCACCGCCCCTGTATGGCACGCGAGATCGATGTTTGTTTTATAAAAAATGGAAAGATTTTTAAGGATTTTTGTATGGAATTGTCAGTATACATGTAGATTAGAATTTTATAGGTTGCTGTGTAAAAATTAAAAAAATAAAAGATATTAAATTTTATTAAAATTTGTAAAAATGTATAAAGAGAGTTAATTTGATATAATTTTTTTAAAAAAAATTATTAAAGTTTGGTGAAAAAGTACAAAGGAAGAAAATTTGTTAGAATTTTTTTTAGAAAAGATATTGAAATTTGTGTAAAAAGTTGTTGGAATTTGTGTTAAAGGAATTGATGTTTGTATATATATTTTTTTGAAAATTTAGATATTAATTTTATGAATTTTGTTACATTCATTATATATGCAAATGAACATGGATGAGATAGTGTCTTAACAACAACAGAAAACGAGTGCATAGGCTTATAATTAACACATCCGAGTGATGAGGTGTTGAAGGTTCATATTGGGAGTAACTTCATACATTGCATGTGATTGTCAAACTCTTAATATCCCACTCAAAAAAATTTTTTTTTTAAACTTAACTTTTGAAAAAAATTTGGAGTGCAACTTTGAATATCTCATCTCGTGTTTCATTTTTCAGACAGAGATTTTTCTGTCTATTAAAAATTAGTCTACTAATTGAGATGAGATTTTAAGATAGTCTATTCGACATAGATTCTAATAATCAGATTAAATTTTAGTAGATGAAAGGATTTATACGTAAAATTAAATCACAAGAATTTGTTTGTTCAAACTTATACTTAGACTGATAGTTAAAAAACAATACTATAGAGATTGTAGCTGTAATTAAATATTAAAAAAATAAAAATAAAATTAAAAAAGAAGGGAAGAAGAAGAAGAAGAAAAAGAAGAAGAAGGTGATGCTTTGACAAAGCGTGAGTACACGTTGTTGGTAGAATGTCAAGCAATCGAGTTGACAAGAGACGTGACCTTGGAGTTACTCAATACTCACTTATCCAGACGAAAGAACCCACGAAAGAAAAAGAAGAAGGGGAAGGGGAAGGGGAAGGGGGAAGGGGAAGGGGAAGGAGCAACAGACTTCATCATTACAATTGGAAGTCTTCGATATATCATGAATAGACTCTCCCTACTCATAACTCACATGCTCTGTTTTTTGTCCTCCACACACAGACTGCAGACATATTCATGATCCCTGATCCATATGGTCCACACCTTACTTTTAGCTTTGTTTATCAAATCACAGTTCAAGTTTAATTGGTTCTATTCCATCCAATTCGTTCGTTAATTTTTACAAATATATGCTGTTTTTTTTTTGAAAATTACATGTGATTTGTTTAATACTTTAAGTTTGAATAGATATCACCTTCACAAAAACTATTTAGAATTTTACTAATTCACTACTAGTAATTCACCCGGATAGCCCAAGAGGTAGCGGAGTTTTTAAGAGTGTGGGTTAAATGCACATTTAGGAGTTCAAACTATTTCTTGTGCAAAAAAATCTCGACTTAAATGGGGGTTGATTAGTAGGTCAGTTAGTCTTTCTGAACTTTATCGTGACGTTGAACAACCTAACTCGTAGGGATACTGGATTAGGTTTGTCCGATCCCTGTACATGTGACTAGGTGTCCGAATTTCTCTCATTATTTTAAAAAAATTTGGAGCTATCCAATTTACTTTGACTTTGATTGTCCAATTTAGACTTAAATAAAACATTAAGTGTTTGAGTGTCAAAATTTTGACCCTAATTCAAAAAATTACAAAATAATCTATTTCTTTATCAAATTATTATTTTTCATTATAATATTCATTCTCTTCATTTTTTTCACCAATTCTTATACTTAAAAATTTTAACCACTCCAAAAATGTGTAATCCACATCCACTTGGAGTAATGAATTTGGGAGCATCACATATCAAACACACCCTAAACAACACTAAAGTTAAAGAGATTCAAAACATTGAAGGACATATCCATTTATCGATAGAGATTACTCTAAAAATAGCTAAAGCCAATTTTATTATTTACGTTTTTACAAAATGTTAAGTCCTGCAAAAGACCTCCTATCTCGTTTTGTTCTGCAGAAAATAAATAACAAAAAAAATGCTTTAAAAAAAGGGCGATAGAAGAGGAATCTCAAGAGTGGGTGTGGATCCTGCTAAAAAACGAAACAGAAGCTAAATAAGGGCCCACCAGAAAAGAGAGAAGTTTTAAAATTGGGGTGGAATGTTTTTAAGCTTTTTGAATCCATGATTTGCAGTGGAAACACTCATTTAGTCAGACTTTATAATAAAAATCAGTGCCGTGATTGGTGCGAATGGGATGGGTCCCCCCATTGACCGAACATTGAGAATAATTGCGGGATTCCATCGCGTGCGCACAGTTCTCCTTGGGCTGCCTGCAGACGCGCCTTACTGGAATCGAGCATTCTCCTTAGGTGGCCTTTAACTTGGGCCTCATCAGCCCAAAAAAGCCAAACATGGGCCTCGTCGATCCTGAAGTTTTGATGGACTTGGGCTCTACCTTGATCATTTCTTTTGCCTATCTAATTGTCACATACTAATTTGTCAATATCTCCTTCGAGTTTTAATTTGCATGTACTTGGAAGAATAACGACTTACCCGGTTAACACCACACGAGACGTTATCTACGTTAACTTTGAAATGGAGATCATGATACTCTTAACTTGCTTCTCAAATTGAATGGGTTAATTTGAAGAGAAAAAGATACAATATACATTGAATTTTGTATGATGCACACTGCACGATTAATGCAGACACTAACATAGGACTCATATTTGTGTCTATCTCTTTCTAAAAGATAGAGATAATCTCTAATTTACTGCTCGAATTAGATGATTCAATTTCAAGAGAGATAAACACAACATATGAGTCCCACAGTGGGATTACTACTGTGCAGTAATTAATACGAGAGATATTGAATATTGTGGAACTCATATGTTGTGTCTATCTTTCTCCGAATTAGACCATGATAATAAAATTGAAAAAAGATATTGATTCCTTTCATACCATTCAACTCGAACAATAAATTTGACAGGATGCATAAATGAATTGGTGGAAGAAGGGCCTAACTTGTACCTGATCCTTTCGTGGCTGCTCCTGCATTATATACACCGTAACTTAATCATCAATAACCATGATTAGGCCTTGCCAAGAGAACGGCCATATATTATATATAATTCAAAAACCGACCTTTTGACATATCGTTGTCATTATCTTTTTTTTTTTTCTTCAGAATATTCAATAAGGCCTTCCTCAGTCCCTCACTCACCAATTTAGGTTTTTTTATTTTATTTTATGGGGAAATTGACCAATACCAAGATTAATTACTCATATGATCCAATCATATGTTACTTACGTTACAGATTATAATGACTTGCATATTGAAACACTGATCAATTAAAGTACGACATTCCTTTCTACCGTTCTAGTGGCCGCCATCGCCCATCAAATTTCAGAGTAGTGAACAAAGTGATCAAGATAGTAGGGAGGAATAATGGATCACCAATGGCAACTTATGATGGCTTCCTCCGGCTCCGTTAAATATTAATGCTTAACTATATAACTCTGAAACGGAGTTAATTAAATTTGACAAAGATAGTGAAGGTGGTAAGTGAAATGATCATGTACATTTGTATCATAATTAATTCATTTTTATGCGAATTTATGCATTAATTAACCTCGATAATTGCTTTGTAACCTCTTCTAATTATAACCTCTTTAATTTGCATGCATGTATATATATATATATATATATATATGTGCGCGTATGTGCACTGCATGCATTAATGCCAACATTAGGATGCCTGCATATTTGTGGAATAAATTTTTAAGAAAATAATAAATTAAACCTAACAATAATATGTTGAAGTTATACCCTTTTTTTTTTCTTTTTTAAATTTCCGAATTTGAAACCCAAAAATAAAATAAAATATTTCTGAGAAGTATATGGTATGACAAAAGATGTTAGATGGTTTAAATTGCTTGTGGAAGTATTCAATAGCGGATAATTTTTTAGTGAAATTATATAACCGCGTGGTATATTCGAAATATTTAGAATAATTTTTGGCATGCATGGCATGTATATGCATGAATTATAAATTTTTATATATAATGGGGATGCGTGTGAAACCAATCTGAAAACATCTTAAAGCAGTAATGAACACTAATGATGCAATACGCTTCTGTGATTGGTAGTGGTTCCCTAATTAAATATGGCATTTAGTAGATTTCACCGAAAATGTAACCCTCCAAAGGACGTGTGCACGAACTTCGACTATCTATCTTATCTGATCTCATTCTTCCAATTTATACCTTCTATTTTCTGTTCAATCTCACGCCATCTCTCTCTCTCTGATGCCTCAGATGGATTCTGGCCAGCTAGATACTCCCAAGGTTGAGAAGAATCCACACGAATTTGACTGGTTCTCTGAAGAAAGTTCTCAAGAGTAAGATACTTTTTGTCGCTTTGGATATCTCTCTGTTTTTATTTCTTTATTACCTGTGATAAATTTATATATATACACGTTCTTTAATATATATATGCTTGTTGGAAATTATGGGACAAAGGTAGAGGAAAATGTTGGTATATATTCTAAGGAACCAAACAATCTTAATATCTCTTTTTGGCAACTTTTAAAGAACCAAAAAGGTTTAAAACAGTGTTTAATTTATGTTTGTTCTGCTCACAATATTGCAAGTTGTCTGCTTCTGGCAATCTGGGGTGTTCTTTTTTGCAGAGTACTAGAACTACCACCGCTGGACAGTTTCTTCGAGTTCGATCCGCTTCCATTATCGTATAATACGAAGCAACTATCCCTCTCCGACTTCCAAGACTTTGAGGATCTGGATTCTGTCTTTTTCTTGGCTGAACACGACCTTCCATTCCCTAATGAGGATGCGGTGGTCGAGCAAAGGCCTCTAAACTCCATAATAAACTATACTGGTTATTTTGACGATCTTGGAAATGAGTTAAGTGAATCTTTATCTTCAATGATAATTAAGAGCGAATGTGCAAGTTCAAGTAGGACTGAAGAGGAAAAAAGGACAAGCGGGAGGAAGAAGTCGGCCACTGTGTTAGAGTTGGATGAGATACAGAGGCACTTTGACGTCCCAATAACCAAAGCAGCCAGGGAAATGAATGTGGGACTGACCGTGTTGAAGAAAAGGTGCAGGGAGCTTAACATCCTGCGGTGGCCTCATAGGAAGATCAAGAGCTTGAAGTCCCTCATCGACAATATTAAGGTACGTCCATTTTGGCTACGATAATCTGTGTCCACAAACAGCAACATCATGTCACACGTTATGAGAACGACCCAAAAAGAGTTCCTTATCAACTTTCAAGCCGACAGAAGAAGTACTCTGAACTTGTCAATATTGGTTATAGCGCAGCTTAATTTCAACTTGGTCAACATTAAAACTCGGTTTTTGACTGTCAAATATTGTTTGTTTGCACTGATCAAGTCCCGAGAGGGGAGAAAAGGCGTGTAGAAATTATATATGTTCTACGTATAGGAAGATTAATTCACACACAATTGCTGTTTTAATCTGTGCATTTTTTCCTTCTTTCTTACCTAGAGTCTAAAGTGGTTGGTTTCATTGTAGGAACTGGGTCTGTCAAATGAAGTAGTGATGTTGGAGGAGCACAAGAGACTTCTAGAGAAACTGCCAGATGTGGAGCTGACAGAGAGAGCCAAGAAGCTAAGGCAGGCATGTTTCAAAGCAAATTACAAAAAGAGGAGGTCTCTGGCCATTCAAGATTGACTTGTCATTTGACATTAGCGAGAGAGAGAGAGAGAGAGTAGAGAGTTCAGTAGACTATATCACACATTTATGACCCACAGTACTTTTTTCATGTTAATTCCATGAGGAAAATGAATTGGATATGTACTACGAACTTGTTTGGGCTTTAAAAGAAAGGATATTTATGTTTCTGGGTTACTGTGGGTTACAGGTGATGTTGATGTTAAGAGTTAGCTAGCGGTGCTTTTCATGGACACATAAATATTCTAGTCATGGAAAACTGCCATCCTAAATTCCTTGGCGTATACTTTTCTCAGGTTCTGGAATTGAAAAACCAAAACACACTCACTTTTGGACAAGTCAAAAAGCCTATTTATGTTGGTACCAATATCAACCTAATCTCTAGCAGAAGGGTTGGTAGCTCTAGTTTTCAATTTCCACAATCAACAGAAGCCTATTGGTACACATGCATGGGATAAGTATCAATATAGTAGACAATGCTTGGCCAATTATAATACTACTTGGATTAAGAGTACTTTAATTAGCTAGACAAAAAAGAAAATAACTTCCTTTACGCCAATAAATGATCTTAGAAAATTCTATTAGAAATGAGAATTCAGACTAATTGTCAATGATAGCCGTAAATGTTTGAGGGAGAGCTCTCAATGCATTTCACACACAAACACTTTGCGAGCAAGGTGGCAGCAATTACGGATTTTTATGCAGAATAATGCTCTTAGTGCATCATCATATAAAAATAATAATATACACTGTATCTAATGATCTAAAGCAAACATATTGCTGCATTCTTTTTGAGCTGTACAAGATATCCAACTAGAAACGGGGAGCATGATTGGGGAAGATCAGATCAGGGTGTGGCAGCTGATGATCAGGAACCCATCTTTTTCGGTCTCTCTTGCCGACGTCTCCATGGGACCACTTGCTTAAAGCCTGCATAAATGCTGGCCTGCAGTTGTATTATACATCGAAGTCTGATTATATACCGGATTAAATCAATGATTAGAGAAGTCAATCAGGTTCATCAGAGATCACATTTTTTATACATTGATTAATATTTTTCTATTTTTCGTCTCCTGAAGGAGTGAAAAGGTTTCCTCAACTGAACAGAATAAATTAATTCTCATGATCAATTGGGTAGCTGATGGGATGAGAATTTAGAAATTTGCTGGAAATCAATTTCAAGTATGATTAATCTGTGCTTACATATATGTATCTCGGCTAAACTCTAAACTTTGTTCATATATATAACTGAAAACAAGAAACATGACAAGTTGCCTATGGCAATAGATTATTACTATCCTATCGTGTTCTGGGCTTGTTCAGATGGGAATATCTACGTCAGTGTAATGAATTTTCCAGGATACAGGATGTTGTTGGCGTGAACTATAAAAATAACTGAAGTGATGATCAAAATGATCTCAGATCATGATAAGGAGGCCTTTAATTAATGTTTGAGTTGTTAGCCTGAGCCCTTACTCTCATGATAATTCAAGTTCTTTGACTGAAGTCTCTGTGAGCCTATGTCTCTAATCATGCATATTGCTTCTTTAAATTTCGATCAGATTGAAAATAAGTGCAGAACACAAAGGCCAGGTAACCGTAGGCTTGGCACTTACCAAAAAATTTGATTTTGTGTTGGAGACACTTAAAAAGCTCCCTCTCCTCCTAATCCTTGTGATCTTCACCTTCGTATCGCCGTAGCCACCTACGTCAACCACCGGAGATGAGAAGTCGAAACTAGCCTGGTGAACCTCCTTGTTCTTCCTGAAACTCCCCCACCTCATGGACCCAAAAAGACCTCCCTTCTCCTTAGCGACTTTCCTGCCGTGGTCCTCAAGGCTTTTGAGGGCAAACCTGTGGCTGTGAGATGCTGACAAAGACCGGCCGAAGTAAGGCCCCTCCAAGACAGTCGTTGGAGAGGATACGTTGGTAGTTTTACTCTCATGACTTAACAACCTGGGAGGCAGTTCCAAGGTTCTTGCACTCTTGGGTTTGTATTCGGTGGCGCATGGCCTTGGCTTGCCTGGTGCTTCCTCCCACTGAAACGGAACCGAAGCCGTGCTTCGGAGCGGTGGTGTTCGGATTCCTGGAGACTCGGGCGTCTTGCCTGGAAGCGAGAACAAAGATAGCTGTGGTGTGGAGCTTGCTTCGTACTCTGGCTCGGAACCCATGTCTTTTTCTGTCTCTCTGATCTCTGAAGGCTTTAATCTTTCTCAAAAAACTGAAAGACCCTTTCCTCTCTGCAGAAAAACATGCATACCCATTTGATTTTTGGTCACTTTGTGAGATAGGTAATTGATGATGATACTGGGCCTGGTTCTTTAGAGAGAGAGAGAGAGAGAGAGAGAGATTGGCGTGAGAGTGAATGTGAATTGTGAGGGTCACTGCAACGCTCCAGGCGCTTCTTCTTCACAAGAAATGGCAACAATTTTTCTCTCATAGCATGTGTCTTCGTCACGAAAGCGCCTCCGGTCCCACCTTAAGAGGTCCCAGAGCTTTTATTGGCGGACAACGACCATCATCGGTAATTTGCCTATTTGTTCTATTGAAAAGTCATAGGTCGAGAGAGTTTCTGCATTAAGGCGATCGAATAACCCAAGAACGAAGTGTGAGGGGAATATGCAAGGGTTAGGTGAGGGTCACGCTATTTATGTGCTATGTGTGTACGACATGCTAATTTAGCCATTTCTACAAGTAATTAATCTCCCATTTTGTTTTCTTTGGTAAAGGCATCAGGAATCTCTCGGTCATATATAATCCTCCCGCATGTCAAAGTTCTTGAAAATCGTGGGAAAGCCGGCAATTGCATATGATCAGTAGCTTCAAACAGAAGTACAATAATGTCAGTTTCTGTGTATATTTTGGTTTTATGGCTTTCCATGAAAGTGATAGTTGTGCAGGGAAGAGCAGGGCGAAAGTGATGCTCCGCAGAAAACTAGAGAGCGTTTAATTATATGTCTACTTGAACTGAACATCAAAAACTTGTGACCAGTTAAAGTTGAACTGTAAAAATTTGTTTTCGGCTTTGAACAAGTCAACTTCATGAGGCTTATGTTTTTTGGATTAAAAATATTGTTGTAGTCTTAGTTTTGAATTTTCCTGTGTGACCTTGGTTTTCATAAATTTATTTATAGCCTATACGCGTAAGATTCGTCAAACGAGACTATTTTTTCTTTTTTAGTTTGGTGTGAAATGAATGCATTATTATAACAAGAAAAAGAACACTGCTCTTTCTGTTCGGCATGAAGTATTTGTAACATCTGATCCATTTTGGATTTAGCTAGTCTTTGATTTAGCAACTTGATTTGCTTGGATTCGTAATTGTTTTTGTACTTTACGTGGTTCCAATATGCAAGGAAATGTATTATTCAGACAAAAAAAAAGGAAAGGGACACAAAAGGTCACTGAGAGTCTGAGACAGTCATACGAGGCTGCTTGGTTATCTAGCTCGCACTTGAGGTGAAGGTGGAAGGTGGAAGGTGGAAGGTGGAAGAATATGACTTTGGTGTGCATTTATTCTCCACTATTGGTCTCTCTGAATTATTTTCCATTATTGCCATTGATTTCCCTAAATATAATAGGTTAACCACAATGAACAGGAGTCACAATAGAAACACCAGATTGCTAGATGGGCTGTAAAGTTGTAATTGAAAGGTCTTTGGGGGCCCAACTGACGACCCCGCATTTACTTTTAGGCCCTTATTAGGTACTCGTTTTTAAGTATTTTGGGGCTATATTATGTAATCCGCGACTGCGAGGTCTCTTTTTAGTTGCATGTGTGATGTGGTTTCCTCGACAAATCTTTTTCTCGGCAGCCTGGCTCTTTTAAGTGTGGCGTACGTTATTAAAAAGCTTGAAAAGGAATGAAAAATAAGGAATCGCTGCCAGAAGTCTCCAAAAGCGGATGTTTTGAGGTCAAACATAGAGGGCAAGTCCCACAGAGTGATTAGAATGGATTCCCCCATAATCAGAAGAAGGTAGATAGAGCAGGTTATGAAAAATACAATTAAAAGAACTATTTCTATGCAATCTTTTGTTTTCGTTCAATTTTTTCTCTCCTGTCCTGTAACGACATGAACCATCATGGATACATTGGGAATGTTTTATGGACCATTCGTTCCTGCAGGTAGATTCCACCACGGTTTTCGTTCAGCTCTCTGAGATCTTAATTGCCAAAACCCAACTCAACCACCTCTAATAGAGACATGTAGTTGAAAGAGGAAACACACAAAGAGTTGCTGATGTTTTAGTGTTCAAAGTGACTGAGACTAGTAAGCCATTATCTTCTCCTCATCTAACAAACTCAAGTAGCTTCTGCATCCCTTCAAATCACGCCACAGAGGTTTTTAGTCCTTTCTTTTTCAGAACATTCATTTCTGATCCAAACACAGTTGGCCTTGTCCATGGATATTGAAGGACATAGACTACCTCCTCAGTTTCTCAGGAAAGACAGAGAAGCATGAACTAGATAGCTATGATGCACCATCTAATGGTCTTCAATGAAGTTGTCTCATTACAATTTCTCAGGATACGCGAAACCGACAAATACAGAGTTTTTTTTAGTCCCAGAGTTTCCAACTAAATGAATGCAAGTGTATCCAAAAGTGTCCCAGATTTCCTTATTTCCCAACATCGTTCTCTAAACATCCGTCCCCACTTCCATCAACGCACACCAAAAATAGAGGTGCGTAGACAGAGGCAATTATTAGCTTGTAATAGAACTATTGAAATGAAAAAGTAAAAGAAAATCATGTTTATAGATGGATGGATTAGGAAAAGGCGTACAAAGTACTTAAAGCAGGAGGCCGGAGAGAAATTGAACACTCCCCACCTGAATTGTGTTTTCCACATAATGTTTTGTTGCCCTCTCCCCAGAAGAAAGACTAGCCTTACTTGGTTTAACATTCCTTGTTTTCAGTGTATTGTGAGCTTCAGTTAGTCACAACACAGCTAAAAACCAAATCGCTTATGCAGATAGCTTTAGTTCTCTACCACAAAGAAGTACTTCCCCTGAAATGGAAAATGATACCAGATACCTCTTTAAATTTTCAAAACCGACTGAGGGAATGAATTAACTGTTTTCATCATATATTTCTGGGGTTCTTGGTACTTCTGGATTTGGGTGGCCAACAAACTCAGTATTTAGTGCTAGTTGAGAAGTCTGACCGTTTGAACTAGAATAAGCCATGTTCTGTTGATGGTTTTCCTGAACCTTTCCGGACGGTAGAGTGGGATTCCCTCTGTGTTGAAGAGCTCAATCGACTTGGTGGGCTTCACGTGTATGGTGAGACTCCAATTGCACCATCACGAACCTTGTTATTTTTCTCTTGCTGTAATTTTTCTCCAGCTGGATGTAAGCTGTCTAAGCTGTCAAAGACTGTTAATATACGCTGAATTTTCCCCCCTATTGAGACTTCTGCCACAGAAGGTGCAAAGATTTTGTATCTCTCTTTGTAAAGGAACACAGACAAGGAGAAGATGAGAGCTGTTAAGGAAGCAACCCCGGCAATGAGGAATAGGCCCCAGAAGCTTGCGAGGGTGAGACTATGAGAAGAAACTTGAGTGTTAGAGTCGGGACAATTATTGGTTTCTTTCCCAAACCAGGCACTTTCAATCTCTTTAATCTTCCCTCCTTCGGTCACATTTAATATTGCCCTTGAAACATCACTTACAAGAGGTGAACCTTTTGGAAAGACCTGCAATTCATATAACCAAAAGAAATCCCTTTTTAAATCTATGCGTACTAATTGAAGAACACTAAAATTTAAGAGATGAGAGAGCGTACAAAGCCAAAACCATCAGTTCTGTAGACGGATTGAACCGTTGTATACTTAGAGCAATATTTTCCTAGAAAAAGCTTCATGTAAGGGGTTTCATCAAAAGCAGCTGCTATACCACCGTTTGCTGTTCCCTTTGACAAGAGTTCATCACATTCTTCTGTAGTATTATATTGCTTTAGTTGAGATTCCTTGAACTTCATCCTTTTTAACATTCCGAAAATAAATGAACCTTTTTGATATCCAACATTCTGATCCCCATTCTTGAAAAGCTGATCTACATCAGTAACAGTTGGTTGCAACTGTTGGACTGTCAAGAGTGAGGTCAAACTCGCGGTGTAGCTTTGAGTTAGTATGAGCACCACAAAAATCCATATGATCACCACAAACCTAGTGCAATTGCTTACCACTTTCTCTCCTGTGAATAAGAAAGGAGAATATGATTATATTGTAAAATATCGAGTCAATAATATATTTAGGACACCAATTCATTCAAGTATATTTGACATTTGAATTCAACTGTATGAGCCAGCAACGTAACACGTACATACAGGACTTCACCCTGGTATATATACTTCAGCAAGCAGCCACTGTACCCAAAAGTAGATCTAGTATATCTAGGCATCATCACACAATGTTTATCTTCCTTTGGAATTATTTACCAACATAGATTTTGTTAATGTTATTGACAAATTCTGTTTCAAATTTGAGTTGTAATTTGAATTATTTAGATAAAGGTTTGTTTAAGTGTTCAAGATGTCTCCTAAGAAGATTAGGATTGAAAAGCATTTGAATTACGAAGATTAGAGTTTGAAAGCATTTGAATCACGAAGATAAGGATGAAGAGCGTTTGAATTTTGAAAGAGAAGTTCAAATTTACAAAGTGTGATCCGATTCCAAAATCTCTCAAGTGTATCTCCGGAATATGATTTTTGACTATTTAATTCATACTGCTCTATTTTCGCCCTAGAGTGGCTCGAGCGAAATTCCCCTGATTTCAAATTTCCTTATCCTTTTCTATTTAAACAGTGAGAAAAACGTCCAAAAGGCTTAACCAAGTTATCTTCCATCTTTCCTTGGCGTCTCATACTTGAGAGAAAAATCCTTGATTGCACCTAAAGTCTCTCATACATCAATCACCTCAATTACCATTTAAACCAACCTTCTGTGAGAAACCTTCAGAGAGCTTAAGGAAATTGCAGCTCATCGGTGTTGAAGAACCAGGACGTTCGTGAAGAGATTTACAAGAAGAACTTTAGAAGGCTAAGGGTTAACCGCAAGGGAGTCTAGGTTGGACTACTTAGATTATTACTTCGGGGTTGTCAAAGTCAAGCAACTGGATGTTGCTTGTGTCTGAGTCACCAGTGTAAGGTTTATCTTCTAGTGAATTTTTGGTGGCTGCTAGGCCGGAGTGTTTTTCCTTTAATAAGTTTTCCACTTCGTCATCAAATCTCTTGTCTTGACTTATGATTGATTTATTATTTCTGATTGATATTTTTCTTTGATATTTGTTTTAATATTCCGCTGCATATTTGTTGATTGTTAAATACTTTTTAGATCTAGACGAGACTCTTTTAGGACTTGTTCTAAATTTGTCTATTAAAAAGAAAGAAAAAAAAAGTATCAACACCTATTCACTCTAGGTGTAATAGGGTCTAAAACAGATTTTTCAGATTTGATCCATATTTGATAGATTCACAATCAAAACGTATATGAGAATAAAATAGTTTCGTAGAAAATACAAAGATTGTTCTGTCTCAGTCTAGACATTGTCTTTTTCAACAAATGTTTCACATTCTTGATCTGATCTTTTGAAGTAAACAAGAGTTTGCTAAAATAAAAGCTTAGCATGAGTTCTTTCATAACACAAGTAAATAAACAAGTCTGAATTTCATTTTCAACAAAGGAAATAATTCGACAATTTCCTTGACATGAGAAAACAAATAATTGCTTTACATGCATTCAGCAAAAGAAAACTTTCCAATGAAAGGTGCTAACGATATATATGAGATTCTAACTCTTTGTCTACACAGATGCATAAGAATTTAGACTCAGCTGGTTAACTTCTATCCGCAGATAAACGGGTGGAATTGACGAGTCACACAAAACACCAAAATTGAATGTCCCTAAAACCGATTTGCAGCATAACTAAAGAGAGTAAATAAGCCTATATGTGTGTGCAGCAGATGCCTTGTGCCTACACGGGCCTTTCACCGAGTATTCTTGCTAGTATTATCAATGAAATTAGAGAGCGGGACGGGAACTTACGTTGAGCAAAAACCATGGTTGAGAAGCTGAACCACAAGCTTGTCCCAATTTGATTTGCGTGGTTCCCTCGAAAATCTTCATTTATACGGTGTTCAAGGACCCATACCACAAAGCCAATGAAGACAAAGAAACAACAGCTTGTGAGCCAAAGGTCCCAAGTTAAAGGCTTCAAGAACACCCATGCGTTTTTCTTCCCATTGTCTGTAATTGGTACTACCATTGATACTCCAGATTCCGTGTATGGCAATGTAAAGTCCACAAAGTTAGACCTGTTTGCTAAGATCGTTACGTCTCCCACGACAGCGTCAAATTTCTGTCAAGCAAAGCAGTTGTTTCCATGATTTTCATGAATACTGTAAGCTGTGCCTTTGTTTAGACAGCAGGTGAAATCAGGAGGGAGAAGACAAACACATTTGAAAAATAGGTGGTGATCGAACGATTCGAACCTATTATATATGACGAGGTTTGAATGCAAAGACCATATCTTTTTTCAGTGTCCATTTCTCGTTTAACATAGAAGGAAATCATTTCCGCTATATTAATCTGAGACGTCAGATTTTTCTGCTAATTTCTTTTTAGTTCTTAAAATAGAAAGATGAAGATTTTTACTAACCCCGAGAAATACTTGGTAGACCAAATCATCGAAAGTGGTAGAGCTTTGACCGAAGGGAATGAACTCGTAGCGAACAGCATAGGGTAATGTTTCCATGACGGCTTTGAAGACGTCTATGCAGTACCCAGTGACTTGTGGTGTTCCTGTGCTATTATCATATTGGACATTAACAAATTCCTTAAAACCACCCGCCGCTGGAACACCTATTCGTAGCTTCTTTCCATTTGTTGGAATCTCCCAACCTTTGGGAACAGAGCTTGCGTCACCCGGCCATATGATAGGTCCTATGTTGTTCTTGGAAGTAGAGTATGCGGGCGTGTTGCTCGCATTCAATTTCTTGCTGAGTCCACGTCCTGGAGTCCAGAATGCTACCGCTCTTTCTCCATTACCGTTCACATTAATTATCTGAAATGTTGATGATTCTAGCTGTCCATTGACAAGATTGAACTCCCCAGCAAGGCCTCTAAATCTAGTACCCAGTAACACTTGGCGAAGTTTTGGACCATTTCGGGACGTCCCCGTAGTTTCCAGAACGTGAGTTAAATTGCTCGAAGCATTTGTCTTTTCGAAGCCAAAACTTGTGGTCCCAACCTCTTCAACTGCCCTGGCCAGTGCTGAAGCAGCATCGTAAGCCCATAGGCCAAGAACATTGAGATCAGCATCAATAATGGATGGATTTTCTTTTTGAAATTTCCTTTTCCACTTAACTGTAAAACTCTGAAGTTGTTTCGTGTTTGGAGTGTAGGTCTTTACACCCAATACCCCTTGCATTGATTCAAGGACCGAAGGTTCTATGGCATTCAAAGAATTAGCAATCCCGGCGGTAATGATCCACACATAACCTTCGCTCATCATTCCAATCTCTTTTGCCTTGGTAAATAGCCGAGAACCAAGCTTTGGCTCCATATGCACAACGAAGACTCTAGTTTGCATTGTCATCAACTTGTAAAGTTCTTGACCAATTTCGTCATCTGTGGCCGATGGAGCAATGGCACTTCGACAAGGGACACGGACATCAATGTCCTGCAGGGCATCAACCAAAAAGGATATTATACCTTCCCCGAACACATTGTCTACATAGATTGGCACGATTTGTCTCCATCCAAAAGCTTGAATGATTGCACATATGGCCTTCACCTGAGATGACTCATTTTGAGCTGCTAGAAAGAAGTATGGACTTCGAAGGGAAGTGGGAGAAGGGCTTGTTGCTGAGAACGATATAATGGGCACTTGAGCTTTCTTCCCGAGTTGGATGATAAAATCTGCCTGCATCGAGTTTTGTGGCCCTATGATGGCCTGCACTTCTGCATCTTTTATTAGCTGCAGAGCTGTGTTTCAAAACAGAACAAGAATAAATCTGATTCAATGTCCAACCATACTCAAAATGATCGACCATCATATAGACGGTAGAAACTAAGGTAAAATCTAGAAACCCCCTAGTTACCTAGTACATCATGTGTAACTAAAAGGTACAGTGGAGAACGAGAGATCTAAACCAAGGATTTTTTTTTCTCTTACAAAGGTCAAATGAGGGGACCCAAAAGAAACACAACAGAGAGTTTATCATAACCTTTCTCCACCATGGAAAAGAGAAGGAAGAAAAAAAAACCGACTAAGAACTTAATTTGGCATTAGGAATGCCACCCAGATCGAGGCAATGCTTGGCTCGTCCGAGGACACAGAATCCTCCTACATTGTAAAGCCCAGAACGCTAAAAGGTGGGCGCGAAGTAAGCCTGACGCATAGGGATGATCCTTTTGCAAAAGAATTTTATGCTACAGCGAAGGTAACAAAATCGAAACAACATTTAAATCTTAAAAAATCGCACACAAATGCTTATACCTTTAATCTAAACTCTAATAATTTTTTAAATATATTTCAATATTTTTCAAAAAAAAAAAATTCTAACAAATAGGATCTTTTTATACTTTTTCATCAAATTTCAATATTTTTTTTATTTAAAAATTACACAAAATCATTTCTCTCAACACATATTTTACAAATTTTAATAAAAGTTAAATATTTTAATCGAAATAAATATTCACAATTATATTAAAAATTTTAAAAATCTTACAAGTTTTTATAAAAGGAACACATAATTCATTTGTAGCATGCTTTATTTAAATATATTACTATGATTATTTATTTACAATGACATTTAAAAATAACAAAAGAAATAAAAACTACACTGCCTTCCTCTTCTCTGTGGTAGCCGTCAACTTCTGGTAGTTGGCGTTGGCCTTGCAGTAATAGGCGGTTGACCCCACGGGGTGACGACTGACGAGCAGGGGCGGGCGAGGGCCATTGCGCTACCCCCGCCCCCCACCACAACCCAAATCCAGCCCCCACCCCAAAACAGAAAAATTTTACATTAAAATTATATTTTCGCACCCCCTAAATTTCAAAAAATCTCGATACTCATTCAAAAACTGAAATTTTTTTCATTAAAATTATTTTTTTGCCTCTCATAAACTTCAAAAAAACCCAGCAAATCTTATGTTCAGAGATCTTTAAGAAATTAGCTTAATTTATAACAAATATTTTTATACCTAAATAAGATAATAAATAAAATTTTTATCTTTCTCTTTAAATTTAAAACTAAAAGATTGTCTTTTGGAGATATCTAACTATTCTAAATCACAAGCAAATGACAATATAAATTATTTTATATATTTTCAAATTTTTGAAAGATAAAAATTATATAATTAGACACAAAATTCTCAAAAAATTAAATCATAAAATTTTACACTACTTAACCAATTTATCTTTTCTTTATCTCTTCAACCTCACATTATTTAGTATAATTTCTTTTATCCTTATAATCACCATCCTTTTCAACTGTAATTTAGAAAGAAAAAATATTTACATTATTATATGATTATGATTTTTTATCACAAGAAATAGTCCCTAAGTCAATAAATATTTAATATATTTATAGTATATTTTATAAGACATAATTAAAAAATTAAAATATTTAGCCGCTACGAAGACAAATTCTTGACACCGCCACTGGTGACGAGCGGCGGCTAAACCAACCCTGCAGGGGTCATAAGGTGAATCCCGGTGATCTACCGCACCATTCCCGCGTGGGGGTGGTGCGCATGGATGACGACAATTAGGGAACTTCCTCTACTCTGAGACTTTCTCAACCTAGAACCCAAGAACCGTGAAAGCTCTTAAAAAACTTCTTCATCAAACGAAGCTGACAATCTATAGAGCTTCCCGTCATAAGGAAGAAACAACTTGCTCTTTCTCACTCCCTCTCTCCCATTCGTACACCATCCGGAATTCTCCCTACATATTTTCCCACTTAGTCACAGTTGTTTTAGTGTCCCTACTAGTTAAGGAAAGCAGTCCAGAAGGTTGCCAAGAATCACGACAACAAATACAGTTCGAGCAAGTCAAACCAACGGCTATATTTCAAGAAGGAAATTCATCACTTACGCCATGTCTTGGAAGAAAATTAGCAAGTTCTCTATCTAGTTTTACGCCGAGCTTGACCACTTTCTAATTGCTCTGATCTTGAAGAGGACCCGATCCTTTATACCCACCTTGGTACTGAATTCTCCAAGCACTAGCTAACCACTGCATCTCATTTGGTTTCCAGACTGGGCTTACATATTTCCCTTTTCTGATTTGATGGTGGACTCCCTCTACTTGTGTCTGTAAGAAGTTGAGAGTTGATAGAGGCAACGGACAGAGAAAGTAAAGGAGGTAAGATGTAGGTGACGCTGTGTTTGAGGAGAAAGCGGCTCTGGGGGAAGCGCAAGGCTTCTGCGCGAATTGGCTCCGTGCGGATCCATCTCGCCACCCCCGCGCGAGGTGGTTCCCCGTAAATTTGCTGCGCACAATGGCGTGGAGGTTGATATCTTTTCAAATCTCAGATTAGATTTTTTAATTAGGAAACACATTTTTGTTTATATATATATAGAGCATAGGCACCTACAATTTTTAAGGAATATGGAATGTTTGTAATTTTTTACTTGAATTATAGGTCTAATTAAAAACGATATAGATATTACAAGTCAATTTTTTACTTGAATTATACAGTTTAATTAAGAAAGATATAGTCAATAGACTCTATTCTAAGATATATCCAATTAAGAGATATATAGACATAACAACATACTCCATTCTAAGATCTATAGTACCGTTAATTTTTTTTTTTATCTAAATTACACTGTTAAATTAAAATTAAGAGAGATATAATTATAATAATTAAATTTCATTCTAAGATCTATGACACTCCAAATTTTACATATAACATTAAATAATTTAAGATTCTCTTAGGTATATTTATTGTGATAAAAATAAATAATTTCATGCAAAGAAAAAATATATTTTATAGTTATTTTCTTAGACAACTCATAATACTTGTTTTGAAAGAGGAAAACAAATAAAATAATAATATAATATATGAGAAAAAGCCAGGAGAACGGAGAAGCCAACTCATATTGCATCATTAAAATATCAATTTGTCCGTGACAAATTGTGTTGACTTGTTGACTTCTGCCCGACTTCCCAAGTCAGTTGCAGTTTCCTAAGGGTACACATAATAAATTCACGTAATAAATGTGACCCTCTATGTCGTCCACAGAAGCGCACAGAGCGGTCCCTTATTAAAATTCACAACTTGGCATCGATTTTATGTTTTCGGCAGAAGCACTGATTTAACATAATAAATTAAATTTTAGAAAAAACATAATAAATTAAATAATCAAATTATTCAAGTCATTTATTCAGAACACATAGTTACATACATTGAAATTTTTTTTTTTGGATGCTATATAATCCAGCGCTGCTGAAAGAAAGAGAAAGCGGACTCTCCTTTCAGAACAAATTCAAACAGTTACAATGTATTTATTTTTACAACAAACAAACATCAAAAATCAGTCAGCCACACAAATTTCAACATATTTTCATATAAATTTTTTTTATACAAAATAATTTTTTATAAAAAAATTTCATCGTATCGTCTCTCTACACAAATTTTTAATTCTAATAAATTTCACCAGAGCGTTCGAATCAATCCCTAGAAAGTGTTGGGTTTTTAATCCCTATGAGCAAAGTGTTGGATTTTCGTGGTAAACAAACACAACTGAGACAGAGAGAACCTGCAGAAGCTGCGCTAACGACATCGCTTTTGGAGTCCCTGGCGTCTATAACCAGCTTGGTTTTGTAGTAACTGCGAGAGGAATAGAAGTCCGAAAGAGCCATGTTGATGCAACTCAGCCCCATCTTCCCATTCCATGTATCAAAGTCAAGAACGACTCCCACATTAACTGGGACTACTGTGTTTTCTGCCTCTGCCGAGGAAATCCTTCCCGAAAGAAAAACGAAGAAGAAGAGGAAGAAGCGAGAACGAGGATATTTGGTGGGGATATCCATGGATAAGTTTGACAACGTTAGAAGCTCATATTCACATAAGTGGGCAAGGCAGAATGGATCCTTTGCGATTTGAAAATTATAATTTACTCTTGACTCTAGAGTCATGGACAATGGGATTGTTTGTTTGTCAAAATTTCGAAAAATATTTTCGAAATTGTGGAAACTTTTATTTTTTTAAGATTTATTGAAATTTGTAAAAAATATAATATGTATGTGTAAAAAGTTAAAATTTTAAAGTGTGTTTATTTTGTTAGAAATTTTCATGCTTCAAAATATTAGAAAAACAAACGTTACTAATATTTTAGTCATTTTTATTTTTATTTTATGTAAATAAACGATTGCATTGCCAAAGAGCAAAACGACAATGTTTTAGTCGTTTTAGTCATTTTTATTACTATCCGTTGGAGGTGACATCATCTTCACACCGCCATGTGAACGTAAAGTAATTCTATTCAATTGCCAAAACAATAAACAAAAATTCAAATTGCAAGTTAGTTGACGATGTTGTCGGAACTCAATGAAACCCTAAAAGAAGGAGAAGATCAAGAAGAAAGGTCAACATGTTATGATTACGATGTGAACTTCAGATTAATCTAGTAGCATGAAAGTGGGTTTCACGCATTAGTGTAACAAATGGGCTTTAAAAGGGAATAAATTTGGCCGATTAGGGTTCATATGGAGTAGAGGCAATTGAGCATTAGGGTTGGTGGTGAAGAAAATAAAGAGAACTCTGGAAGTTTCAGAGGATGTTGGGCAAGTTGAGAGTTTTATTTTTTTGTCAGAAAAGACCACGGCATCCCCATCAAAATTGGAGCAAAAGAAGGCCTACAATAAGAGCAGCCCACGTGCAAGAAAGATGGTGCGCCACCATATTTGCACCCTTGTTGATATGGGAAACACTTCATTCCTATTTTGGTCGAGCTTCTTTCTGATGGTTCGAATCTTCTCTTGTCTGTTTCACTCTTTCCTCCAAGGAAAGCATTTTATTGCATCCAGCACATCAGTTCAATTTTCTAGATCAATTGATCCTTCCTCTCCTCCTGCAGAATTTCAATTTTCTGGATCATTTCCATGGTTGGCTGGTCGAACATGGTCCTCAATTTCATATCGTTCCCAACTTCTAGCATCCGGTAGAAGCAACTCAGCAACCTTCGAATTGTCCCGTGCAATACCAGCGTCCCAACCTATTGGCATGAAAATAGGAAGAGTTGGGATCCACGGGTCCTTCCAAATGTGTATATCATCCCCATCTCCCACTACAAAACATGCTCCCTCCTTTAGTAGATTTCTGGTCTTCAAGATGCTACTCCACACCCAAGAAGATTGATGCCCCGGCTCCACTTCCCATAAAAATCCTCCCCTTTCAAATATGGGGCGACTAGCGTGTTTGATGCAGGAGACAAGGGGATAAACGATGTCTTCTGTGGATTGGTGGGCTGGTCGGGTGAGTCGAGTCTCGTGCGGTGTGGGCTCAAGATTATGTTGGACCCTCGTCTTCTTCCTCCTCGTACGTCACAAAATTTCATTCTTGTTGCTTCGAGAAACTAAAGTCGGGCTTTGTTTCATTGACAATAACTTGAAGTAGCTAGGAACAAGGAGAAGAAACATCATTGTCTGAGTCTAAATTTTGACAGAATCGGAAACTACTATAAAGTACTATAAACTGTAGAATAATACTTTTTATTTTAGGAAGTCCTTTTTTTTTTTTCTGACTATATATTTTAGGAAGTTATTATGTTCCATACTTGGAAAACGTGATTCTATCTCAGAATGTACTCCCTTCAATAGAGAAATATTCTCTCTTAGAATTTCTATAGTTCATTTCAACTAGAACTACGGGCCTCTCTATGAAATCTTTATCGTCATTTGGATTCTACCCTTCGGACTAATATATAGATGTATGGCTCTCTAGATCCTCATAAATGGAGCTGTAATGAGTTTTATGTCCCTATCTTAAGGCTTTTTTTCTTTTTTTATTCTCAATACTTATGTAATTTTTTATTATCCGAAATGAAATCCACCATTATCTAGAAAAAAAGAAAGAAAACGCTAGACATCCCATCCCTACTTGCATGATTTTTTAAACTTCCGACCGGATTATTAAAGATGTGCTGCTGCTTCAGTGAACTTGTCCAAATTTTTGCTACTGGACTTATAAAGCGCTAGCATTTACTCCTGGTTATGTCTTATGGTCCACCGTCCATTTATAAGATTTTCGGTTTATGGTAGCGGTATTGTGACCTGACCTAATGCCGGAACATCAGTATAGAATTACGACTAGCTAGTTGACAAGATTTATGACGCAGCAGCTGTCAAAGTACCAGCATTCTGGTTCTGCATAGATGTTACACATTGGTGAAAGGCAATGATTGCAGTGAACTGTGAGCTTCAGTTAGTCACAACAAGGCTAGAATCCTAATAGCATAAATGGATAGCTTTAGGATGCGTTTTACAAACTCCACATCTAAGCAAAATATTTAAAGAATATTGTGAAAATTGAGAAAATTGGAATTTTATTAGGTTTTGTAAGAAAGTAGAGAATAAAGTAGAATTTTATAGGAGTTTGTGTAAAAGTAAGGAGATAAAAGTATAATTTTATAAGAGTTGGTGAAAAAATTGAAGAGAGAGATGATTTGATAGGGAAGAGATATTATTTTGAAATTATTTTATTTGATAAAATTTTTGAGTTAGTTGTGTTTGTAAACTAAATTTTGGAATAATGAAAAATTTTAAGATGATTGGTGTTTTGCAAAGCACAAGGAAGAAATCCTTCCCCAAAAATGGAATAATATTGCTGTGGTTCTTGGTACTTTTGGATTTGGGTGGCCAATAAGCTTAGTATTTAGCGCTAGTTGATATGAAGTCTGACTATTTGAACTAGAATACCCCATGTTCTTTGTTCTGGAGGCGGTCTTAAACCTCTATGGATAGAAGAGTCTAATTCTGATGGTGTTTGAAAATTCCGATTTAGACCCAATTGTTGAATAGATTTTTACCTCAATTAAAACTCTTAGGTGATATATAGTTTCTTAACACGTTTAAAATCTATTGAGTCTAGATCTGAACAAATACTAATTCAATCAACAAAATAAGTAGAGAAAAATTAAAACAAATACCAATCACACTAGAAACGAGATTTTACTAGCCAGCGAGATAGAAAACTTTTGAAGCACCCTTCAAAGAAAAATCACTCTGGGTCATTTGCGCTATTTAAAATCTATTAAGAAGTAAAACCTTACAAATGGTGATTTAGACATGGCAACCCCTGTTACTTGACTCTGATTATCCTGATGTAATAATCTGTATACTCAACCCACTCAATGCAGTTAACTTTCAACCCTCTAAGGTTTTTCTTGGGGACTATTTACAAACAATCTCGTTCTTCAATGCTGAACTCGGGCAACTAAACTTCTTCAATACTCTGAAGGCTTCACAGCAGAATGTTGGCTTTTGGATGAGAGGAAATCTTATCAATTTAGATGTGGAATCCCTAAGAAACTGAAAACCTAGCACCTCTTTAAACACACACTCTCTCTCAATTCTCTACAGCCCCCTAACCTTGCCACTCCAGGAGGAAGGTGGGAGATTCGGCTCCTCCCTTCCTTTGTCCCTCTTCTCCCCTTTCTTCTCTCCCTTTCCCTTTTTCCTCCTTTTTCAGGTGGCAGACAAGCGGTTGACAATGATCTCCGGTGATCGTTGGCTGACATGCGCCCCATGGCTGAACTCTGACGGCCCCAATCTACGCAGAGACCACCTTCCAGTGTGATGAAGACAGTGCGTGGATCTCACGCACCAAGGCTTCTGGTCGACGCTATCGGTTCCTCCGCCTCCCGTGACGTGCTACTCTCCCCAGGACCAGTCTATGTGGCTCCTACTCTCCCCCCTTGGCCGTGGACCTCCTCCAACTGCCACCACATGCCGCTCCTCAGCTCCTGTTCAGATTTGGCTATTGTTTGGTTGTCTTTGTCTGCTGCTTATGTCAGCTTACCATTTGTTTGGGCTTATCCGCCTTTATGGGCTTACCTATAGTGTGGTTGTGTCTGTGTGTAGTTTTTACAGCTGGTATTTGCATTTGAAGTATTCTAAGGGAGCAGGATCGACGCTACGTCCATCTTTCCTTCAGCGGCAGTCGCCATTGTCTTGTGCAGTGGTTGTTACTTTTTATGGATTTTTACGCCATCTCTTGTGGTCTCCCCGCTACCTCTGAGGACCTTGAGTCCTTGTTTATGGGCTATAGCCCCCTAGACTTATTGCTGACCTTTGGGTCCTTTCCGTTGTAAGTTTTCAGCTGTAATTTTCTATGATATGAAGAAAATGTGTCTTGATTAAAAAAAAAAAAAAAAAAGATATGGAATCTCTGAGAGGTGTTTCTCTCTAAGAGATAGGGATAATAAATAACGGATGGCCTCGATGTATTTTTTCCCCAGGTAGATAGGAAATATTATAATGCCTCTACATTTTAAATCTCGAGTATCACAAGTATTTAAAGATTTTGATCAAGTGATATCATCCCATTTGGACTCGAAAGGATAGTATTTATCTACTTATTCTTATCAAATGCAATCCCATCAGAATTTCATATACTTATCCTTATCTAGATGCAATCTCATTTTAACTCGAGAAGATCGTGCTTATTCTCTTAAACATTTAAACTCAAATTTATTTAATAAGAAATTACAACTCAATTTGAATTTAGTTTGACATGAAATTAAGCCAATACTCAAATACACTGATAGTGTTAAAAGAGCTCGATCAGTTTGGTGGGTTTCTCTCATAACGCATGTTATTTCTCTCTTGCAGTAATTTTTCTCCAGCAGGATGAAACCTGTCTATACTGTCAAACTCTGTTAATACACGCTCTTTGTAAAGGAACCTAGACAAGGAGAAGATGAGAGCTGCTAAGGAAGCAGCCCCATCAATGACGAATAGGCCCAAGAAGCTTGCGAGTCCAAGGTTATTAGAGAGCAGAGCGTTGGAGGCAGGACATTTATTGGTTTCTTTCTCAAACCAGGCACTTTCAATCTCTTTTATCTTCTCTCCTTCCGTCACATTTAATATTGCCCTTGAAACATCATTCACAAGAGGGGAACCTTTTGGAAAGACCTACAACTCATATCACCAAAAGAAATCTTGTTTTTAAAGCTCTGTGTACACTAAATATTGAAGAAGACTAAAATATATATAGGAGATAAAAGAGAGCTTACAAAGCCAAAACCAGCAGTTCTATATATCGATCGAACCGTCGTATAATTAGAGCAATGGTGTCCTAGAAAAAGCTTCATGTAAGGGTTTCATCAAAAGCAGCTGCAATACCCTCGTTTGCGGTTCCATTTGAAAAGAGTTCATGACATTCCTCTGTTGTATCATATGGCTTTAGTTGAGATTCCTCGAACTTCTAGCTTCTTAAGGTTGCCAAAATAAACGAGCCTTTTTGGTACCCAACATTCTTCCTATTCTTAATATGCTGATCTACATCAGTAACCGTTGGTCGTAACTGTTGGATTGTCAAGAGAGAAGCCAAACTCGCAGTGTAGCTTTAAGTGAGTATGAGCACCACAAAAATCCATACGATCACCACAAACCTAGTGCAATTGCTTATCACATTCTCCCTTGTGAAAAAGAGAGGAGAACAAGATTACATTATAAACGAAGAAGTCAGTACTATATTAATTAGGACGCAGTTCATCCAAGCATATATACGAGCCAGCGACATAGCGCCTACAAAACTTCAACCTGTTTATACGTATAGATACTTTCAACAAATTAACAGCCACTAAACCCAAAACAGAAACAATTTATATAGAATAGGTTGACAATAAAAAATTATACGACAATAAAACAGTTCCATAGAAAATAATTCAACAATTACACTGAAATGAGAAAACAACTAAAAGAAAAATTTTAAATGAGAGGTCCTAACAATATTCATGAGATCCTTACTCTTTGTCTACACGGATGCATAAAATTTAAACCCAGCTAGTTAAATTCTAGATGCCACATTTTTAACATGTCCATTGTGGCTAGAAATTCGCTGTGACATACGACAAAACACCAAAATTGAATGTCCCCTAGAATGAATTTGCAGCAGAACTAGAAACAAGCTAGCCTACATGTGTGTCAGCCGACGCCTTGTGTCTGCACAGGCATTAATGTACACTGAGGCTTCCTAATGCTTGCTGATAGTATTATCAATGAAATCAATTAGAAGCAGGCCAGAGAGGGGAACTTACGGTGTGCAAAAACCATGGTTGAGAAGGCGAACCATAAACTTGTCCCAATTTTATTTGTGTGATTCCCTCGAAAATCTTCATTTATACGGTGTTCAAGGATCACACCACAAAGCCAATGAAGAAAATGAAACAGCCGCTGGTGAGCCAAAGGTCCCAAGTTAAAGGCTTCAAGAACACCCATGCGTTTTTTTCCCCACTCTCTATAATTGGCACGACCATTGATACCCCAGATTCCGTGTATGGCAATGTAAAGTCCACATAGTTAGACCTGTTTGCTAAGATCATTACGTCTCCCATGACAGTGTCAAAGTTCTGTCAAGCAAAGAGTTGCTATGATTTCATGAATACTGAAAGTTGTGCCTTTGTTTAGACAACAGGTGAAATCAGGAGGGAGAAGAAAGAACAAATTTGAAAAAAAGTCGCTAATCCAACAAATTATATATAGCGAGGTTTGAATGCAAATACCTTATGCATCTTTTTTCAGTGTCCATTTCTTGTTTAAAATAGAAGGAAATAATTTCCGCTATTTTGAGACGTCATATGTTTCTGCTAATTTTTTTTTAGTAGGATAAACTTAAAACATTCTTATAGTAATACTCCTCTTTTTAGTTCTTAAAAGTAGCAATTAGATGAAGATTTTTTCTGACCCCAAGCAATATTTGTTGGACCAAATCATTGTACGTGGCAGAGGTATGATCGTCCGGCATTTGATCGAAGGGAATGAACTCGTAGCGAACAGCATAGGGTAATGTTTTCATTGCGGCATTGAAGACCTCTATGCAGTACCCAATGACTTGTGTTGTTCCTCTGCTATTATCATATTCGACATTAACGAATTCCTTAAAACCACCCTCACTGGAACACTTATTCGTAGCTTCTTTCCATTTGTTGGAATCTCCCAACCTTCGGGAAGAGAGCTTGCGTCACCCCGCCATATGATAGGTCCTATGTTGTCCTTGGAAGTAAAATATGTAGACGTGTTGCCCACATTCAATTTCTTGCTGAGTCCGTGTTCTAGAGTCCAGAATGCTACCGCTCTTTCTCCATTACCGTTCACATTAATTATTTGAAATGTTGATGATTCTAGCTGTCCATTGACAAGATTGAACTCCCCAGCAAGGCCTCTAAATCTAGTACCCAGTAACACTTGGCGAAGTTTTGGACCATTTTGGGAGGTCCCCAAAGTTTCCAGAACATGAGTTGAATTGCTTGAAGCATTTGTCTTTTCGAAACCAAAACTTGTGGCCCCAACCTTTTCAATTGCCCTTGCTAGTGCTGAAGCTGCATCGTAAGCCCATAGGCCAAGAACATTCAGATCAACATCGATAATGGATGGATCGGGAAAAACTTAGTTTAGACCCTAATAACACTTAAAAGAGGTGAATATGTGTTTTTTCTGTAATTAACAATTTAATAATAATTTTAAAACATGTTCTAAAATTGTTCAGCCTAGATATGCATAATAATCAACTCAATCAACAAATAAGAAACGAAAAATTAAAACAAATTTCAATCACACAAAGAGACAAGGATTTGGTGGCGAAGTGGAAAACTTTTGAAATACCATTCAAAGAAAAAAACACTCCAGGCTAGCAGCCACCTAAAATCCACTAAGAAAAAAACCATACAAATAATGATTCAGATACAGGCAACCCCAGTTGCTTGACTCTGACAACCCTGATGTAATAATCTAAACCTCTTTGCTTAGACCCGCTCCGTGCGACATTCCTATCAGACCTTTGAGGATCTTCTTATGGATTCTTCATGAACAAACCTTGTTCTTCAGCATGTTTTCAACACCATGAAGGTTACAGAGATATTTGGAGGAAGAATAGAGAAAAACTCATCAATATTGAAGCACAAATCTTCTAGGTTTTTCTCTCAAATAAGGACGCACAAGTTGTTGGGAAAAATCTGATTCCTTAAGTGCAGAATAACATAAGAAACGAAATAAAAAAGAACATGAATAAGGACACAAAGATTTACGTGATTCCCTCAATGTGAGGTACGTCCACAGAGTTGCAGTGTTTTTACTATTATCGTACAAAGTACAAGGAGACAGTCGTCATGCATGGAACGACACAAAATAAAATAATATGACACATACAAAACCCTAACTCTAAGCACCATATATATAAGATTTGGGACGCCGCCTGACCAAAAATACCCTGGGCATACAGGACATATCGAGTTATCTCAACACCTAGAGGTTAGTTGGGCATACTGAGCCTACCAGGCTTGTCTCGGTCATCCCGGGCATACAAGCGTACTAGTCTCTTGTCTTACCGGGCTTGCCGCCGGGCACCTATTAGCCTAGGCTTTCGCATATCCCCTGTCGTGCCCAGGCTTGTCCCCCTGAGTATCTATCAGCCCAAGCTTCCGCGTCTCCCCTACCGTGCCCGGGCTTGTCCCCGGGCACCTATCAGCCCTGGTCGAATATAGTAAACCACGCTCCACATAGCCTAACACAAATATGCTCAATGGAGGCCTCAATAATACTTCAAGTCGGCCTCCCACGAAACCTAATAGGGTTTCACAAGTTTTCATAAAGAAAATCTAAAAATTTAATAATTTTTGAAATTCACCATTTCTACGAGTAATTAATCTCCCATTTTGTTTCTTTAGTAAAGGTATCAGGAATCTCTCGGTCATATATAATCCTCCCGCATGTCAAAGTTCTTGAAAATCGTGGGAAAGCCGGCAATTGCATATGATCAGTAGCTTCAAACAGAAGTACAATAATGTCAGTTTCTGTGTATATTTTGGTTTTATGGCTTTCCATGAAAGTGATAGTTGTGCAGGGAAGAGCAGGGTGAAAGTGATGCTCCGCAGAAAACTAGAGAGCGTTTAATTATATGTCTACTTGAACTGAACATCAAAAACTTGTGACCAGTTAAAGTTGAACTGTAAAAATTTGTTTTCCCTTTGAACAAGTCAACTTCATGAGGCTTATGTTTTTTGGATTAAAAATATTGTTGTAGTCTTAGTTTTGAATTTTCCTGTGTGACCTTGGTTTTCATAAATTTATTTATAGCCTATACGCGTAAGATTCGTCAAACGAGACTATTTTTTCTTTTTTAGTTTGGTGTGAAATGAATGCATTACTATAACAAGAAAAAGAACACTGCTCTCTCTGTTCGGCATGAAGTATTTGTAACATCTGATCCATTTTGGATTTCGCTAGTCTTTGATTTAGCAACTTGATTTGCTTGGATTCGTAATTGTTTTTGTACTTTACGTGGTTCCAATATGCAAGGAAATGTATTATTCAGACAAAAAAAAAGGAAAGGGACACAAAAGGTCACTGAGAGTCTGAGACAGTCATACGAGGCTGCTTGGTTATCTAGCTCGCACTTGAGGTGAAGGTGGAAGGTGGAAGATGGAAGAATATGACTTTGGTGTGCATTTATTCTCCATTATTGGTCTCTCTGAATTATTTTCCATTATTGCCATTGATTTCCCTAAATATAATAGGTTAACCACAATGAACAGGAGTCACAATGGAAACACCAGATTGCTAGATGGGCTGTAAAGTTGTAATTGAAAGGTCTTTGGGGGCCCAACTGACGACCCCGCATTTACTTTTAGGCCCTCATTAGGTACTCGTTTTTGAGTATTTTGGGGCTATATTATGTAATCCGCGACTGCTAGGTCTCTTTTTAGTTGCATGTGTGATGTGGTTTCCTCGACAAATCTTTTTCTCGGCAGCCTGGCTCTTTTAAGTGTGGCGTACGTAATTAAAAAGCTTGAAAAGGAATGAAAAATAAGGAATCGCTGCCAGAAGTCTCCAAAAGCGGATGTTTTGAGGTCAAACATAGAGGGCAAGTCCCACAAAGTGATTGGAATGGATTCCCCCATAATCAGAAGAAGTAGATAGAAGCAGGTTATGAAAAATACAATTAAAATAGATTCCACCACGGTTTTCGTTCAGCTCTCCGAGATCTTAATTGCCAAAACCCAACTCAACCACCTCTAATAGAGACATGTAGTTGAAAGAGGAAACACACAAAGAGTTGCTGATGTTTTAGTGTTCAAAGTGACTGAGACTAGTAAGCCATTATCTTCTCCTCATCTAACAAACTCAAGTAGCTTCTGCATCCCTTCAAATCACACCACAGAGGTTTTTAGTCCTTTCTTTTTCAGAACATTCATTTCTGATCCAAACACAGTTGGCCTTGTCCATGGATATTGAAGGACATAGACTACCTCCTCAGTTTCTCAGGAAAGACAGAGAAGCATGAACTAGATAGCTATTATGCACCATCTAATGGTCTTCAATGAAGTTGTCTGATTACAATTTCTCAGGATACGCGAAACCGACAAATACAGAGTTTTTTTTAGTCCCAGAGTTTCCAACTAAATGAATGCAAGTGAATCCAAAAGTGTCCCAAATTTCCTTATTTCCCAACATCGTTCTCTAAACATCCGTCCCCACTTCCATCAACGCACACCAAAAATAGAGGTGCGTAGACAGAGGCAATTATTAGCTTGTAATAGAACTATTGAAATGAAAAAGTAAAAGAAAATCATGTTTATAGATGGATGGATTAGGAAAAGGCATACAAAGTACTAAAAGCAGGAGGCCGAAGAGAAAATTGAACACTCCTCACCTGAATTGTGCTTTCCACATAATGTTTTGTTGCCCTCTCCCCAAAAGAAAGACTAGCCTTGCTTGGTTTAACATTCCTTGTTTTCAGTGTATTGTGAGCTTCAGTTAGTCACAACACAGCTAAAAACCAAATCGCCTATGCAGATAGCTTTAGTTCTCTACCACAAAGAAGTACTTCCCCTGAAATGGAAAATGACACCAGATACCTCTTTAAATTTCAAAACCGACTGAGGGAATGAATTAACTGTTTTCATCATATATTTCTGGGGTTCTTGGTACTTCTTTATTTGGGTGGCCAACAAACTCAGTATTTAGTGCTAGTTGAGAAGTCTGACCGTTTGAACTAGAATAAGCCATGTTCTGTTGATGGTTTTCCTGAACCTTTCCTGACAGTAGAGTGGGATTCCCTCTGTGTTGAAGAGCTCAATCGACTTGGTGGGCTTCACGTGTATGGTGAGACTCCAATTGCACCATCACGAACCTTGTTATTTTTCTCTTGCTGTAATTTTTCTCCAGCTGGATGAAAGCTGTCTAAGCTGTCAAAGACTGTTAATATACGCTGAATTTTCCCCCCTATTGAGACTTCTGCCACAGAAGGTGCAAAGATTTTGTATCTCTCTTTGTAAAGGAACACAGACAAGGAGAAGATGAGAGCTGTTAAGGAAGCAACCCCGGCAATGAGGAATAGGCCCCAGAAGCTTGCGAGGGTGAGACTATGAGAAGAAACTTGAGTGTTAGAGTCGGGACAATTATTGGTTTCTTTCCCAAACCAGGCACTTTCAATCTCTTTAAGCTTCCCTCCTTCGGTCACACTTAATATTGCCCTTGAAACATCACTTACAAGAGGTGAGCCTTTTGGAAAGACCTGCAATTCATATAACCAAAAGAAATCCCTTTTTAAATCTATGCGTACTAATTGAGGAACACTAAAATTTAAGAGATGAGAGAGCGTACAAAGCCAAAACCATCAGTTCTGTAGACGGATTGAACCGTTGTATACTTAGAGCAATATTTTCCTAGAAAAAGCTTCATGTAAGGGGTTTCATCAAAAGCAGCTGCTATACCACCGTTTGCTGTTCCCTTTGACAAGAGTTCATCACATTCTTCAGTAGTATTATATTGCTTTAGTTGAGATTCCTTGAACTTCATCCTTTTTAACATTCCGAAAATAAATGAACCTTTTTGATATCCAACATTCTGATCCCCATTCTTGAAAAGCTGATCTACATCAGTAACAGTTGGTTGCAACTGTTGGACTGTCAAGAGTGAGGTCAAACTCGCAGTGTAGCTTTGAGTGAGTATGAGCACCACAAAAATCCATATGATCACCACAAACTTAGTGCAATTGCTTACCACTTTCTCTCCTGTGAATAAGAAAGGAGAATCTGATTATATTGTAAAGTATACAGTCAATACTATATGTAGGACACCAATTCATTCAAGTATATATGACATTTGAATTCAACTGCGTGAGCCAGCAACATAACACGTACGTACAGGACTTCACCCTGGTATATATACTTCAGCAAGCAGCCATTATACCCAAAAGTAGATCAAGTATGTCTACTGCAGGCATCATCACACAATGTTTATCTTCATTTGGAATTATTTACCAGCATAGATTTGATCCATATTTGATAGATTCACAATCAAAACGTATATGGGAATAAAATAGTTTTGTAGAAAGTACAAAGATTGTTCTGTCTCAGTCAAGACATTGTCTTCTTCAACAAATGTTTCACATTCTTGATCTGATCTTTTGAAGTAAACAAGAGTTTGCTAAAATAAAAGCTTAGCATGAGTTCTTTCATAACACAAGTAAATAAACAAGTCTGAATTTCATTTTCAACAAAGGAAATAATTCGACAATTTCCTTGACATGAGAAAACAAATTATTGCTTTACATGCATCCAGCAAAAGAAACTTTCCAATGAAGGTGCTATATCTATGAGATTCTAACAATATATCTGAGATTCTAACTCTTTGCCTACACGGATGCATAAGAATTTAGACTCAGCAGGTTAACTTCTATCCGCAGATAAACGGGTGGAATTGACGAGTCACACAAAACACCAAAATTGAATGTCCCTAAAACCGATTTGCAGCATAACTAAAGAGAGTAAATAAGCCTATATGTGGGTGCAGCAAATGCCTTGTGCCTACACTGGCCTTTCACCGAGTATTCTTGCTAGTATTATCAATGAAATTAGAGAGCGGGACGGGAACTTACGTTGAGCAAAAACCATGGTTGAGAAGCTGAACCACAAGCTTGTCCCAATTTGATTTGCGTGGTTCCCTCGAAAATCTTCATTTATACGGTGTTCAAGGAACCATACCACAAAGCCAGTGAAGACAAAGAAACAACAGCTTGTGAGCCAAAGGTCCCAAGTTAAAGGCTTCAAGAACACCCATGCATTTTTCTTCCCATTGTCTGTAATTGGTACTACCATTGATACTCCAGATTCCGTGAATGGCAATGTAAAGTCCACAAAGTTAGATCTGTTTGCTAAGATCGTTATGTCTCCCACGACAGCATCAAAGTTCTGTAAAGTAAAGCAAACCATTTGCTTCCATGATTTTCATGAATACTGCAAGTGCCTTTGTTTAGATAGCAGGTGAAATCAGGAGGGAGAAGAACAAACAAATTTTAAAAATAGGTACTGATGGAACCTATTACATATGAGGAGGTTTGAATGCAAAGACTATCTTTTGCTAGTGACCATTTCTCGTATAACATAGAAGGATACCAGTTCCGCTATATTGAGATGTTCTTTCGGCTGATTTTTTCATGAATGTTTTACTCATCCTCTTAGTTGTTAAAAATAGCAAGATAAAGATTTTTACTAACCCCGAGAAATACTTGGTAGACCAAATCATTGTAAGAATGTGCTTTGATCGTGCGGCTTTGACCGAAGGGAATGAACTCGTAGCGAACAGCATAGGGTAATGTTTCCATTACGGCATTGAAGACGTCTATGCAGTACCCAGTGACTTGTGGTGTTCCTGTGCTATTATCATATTGACATTAACGAATTCCTTAAAACCACCCTTCACTGGAACAGCTATTCGTAGCTTCTTTCCATTTGTTGGAATCTCCCAACCTTTGGGAACAGAGCTTGCGTCACCCGGCCATATGATAGGTCCTATGTTGTTCTTGGAAGTAGAATATGTAGGCGTGTTCCCGCATTCAATTTCTTGCTGAGTCCATGTCCTGGAGTCCAGAATGCTACCGCTCTTTCTCCATTACCGTTCACATTAAAAATCTGAAATTTTGATGATTCTAGCTGTCCATTGACAAGATTGAACTCCCCAGCAAGGCCTCTAAATCTAGTACCCAGTAACACTTGGCGAAGTTTTGGACCATTTCGGGACGTCCCCGTAGTTTCCAGAACGTGAGTTAAATTGCTCGAAGCATTTGTCTTTTCGAAGCCAAAACTTGTGGTCCCAACCTCTTCAACTGCCCTGGCCAGTGCTGAAGCAGCATCGTAAGCCCATAGGCCAAGAACATTGAGATCAGCATCAATAATGGATGGATTTTCTTTTTGAAATTTCCTTTTCCACTTGACTGTAAAACTCTGAAGTTGTTTCGTGTTTGGAGTGTAGGTCTTTACACCCAATACCCCTTGCATTGATTCAAGGACCGAAGGTTCTATGGCATTCAAAGAATTAGCAATCCCGGCGGTAATGATCCACACATAACCTTCGCTCATCATTCCAATCTCTTTTGCCTTGGTAAATAGCCGAGAACCAAGCTTTGGCTCCATATGCACAACGAAGACTCTAGTTTGCATTGTCATCAACTTGTAAAGTTCTTGACCAATTTCGTCATCTGTGGCCGATGGAGCAATGGCACTTCGACAAGGGACACGGACATCAATGTCCTGCAGGGCATCAACCAAAAAGGATATTATACCTTCCCCGAACACATTGTCTACATAGATTGGCACGATTTGTCTCCATCCAAAAGCTTGAATGATTGCACATATGGCCTTCACCTGAGATGACTCATTTTGAGCTGCTAGAAAGAAGTATGGACTTCGAAGGGAAGTGGGAGAAGGGCTTGTTGCTGAGAACGATATAATGGGCACTTGAGCTTTCTTCCCGAGTTGGATGATAAAATCTGCCTGCATCGAGTTTTGTGGCCCTATGATGGCCTGCACTTCTGCATCTTTTATTAGCTGCAGAGCTGTGTTTCAAAACAGAACAAGAATAAATCTGATTCAATGTCCAACCATACTCAAAATGATCGACCATCATATAGACGGTAGAAATCTAGAAACCCCCTAGTTACCTAGTACATCATGTGTAACTAAAAGGTACAGTGGAGAACGAGAGATCTAAACCAAGGATTTTTTTTTCTCTTACAAAGGTCAAATGAGGGGACCCAAAAGAAACACAACAGAGAGTTTATCATAACCTTTCTCCACCATGGAAAAGAGAAGGAAGAAAAAAAAACCGACTAAGAACTTAATTTGGCATTAGGAATGCCACCCAGATCGAGGCAATGCTTGGCTCGTCCGAGGACACAGAATCCTCCTACATTGTAAAGCCCAGAACGCTAAAAGGTGGGCGCGAAGTAAGCCTGACGCATAGGGATGATCCTTTTGCAAAAGAATTTTATGCTACAGCGAAGGTAACAAAATCGAAACAACATTTAAATCACAAAAAATCGCACACAAATGCTTATACCTTTAATCTAAACTCTAATAATTTTTTTTTATATATATTCAATATTTTTTTTAAAAAAAAATTCTAACAAATCGGATCTTTTTATACTTTTTCATCAAATTTCAATATTTTTTATTTAAAAATTACACAAAATCATTTCTCTCAACACATATTTTACAAATTTTAATAAAAGTTAAATATTTTTAATCGAAATAAATATTCACAATTATATTAAAAAATTTAAAAATCTTACAAGTTTTTATAAAAGGAACACATAATTCATTTGTAGCATGCTTTATTTAAATATATTACTATGATTATTTATTTACAATGACATTTAAAAATAACAAAAGAAATAAAAACTACACTGCCTTCCTCTTCTCTGTGGTAGCCGTCAACTTCTGGTAGTTGGCGTTGGCCTTGCAGTAATAGGCGGTTGACCCCACGGGGTGACGACTGACGAGCAGGGGCGGGCGAGGGCCATTGCGCTACCCCCGCCCCCCACCACAACCCAAATCCAGCCCCCACCCCAAAACAGAAAAATTTTACATTAAAATTATATTTTCGCACCCCCTAAATTTCAAAAAATCTCGATACTCATTCCAAAAACTGGAACTTTTTTCATTAAAATTAATTTTTTTGCCTCTCATAAACTTCAAAAAAACCCAGCAAATCTTATGTTCAGAGATCTTTAAGAAATTAGCTTAATTTATAACAAATATTTTTATACCTAAATAAGATAATAAATAAAATTTTATCTTTCTCTTTAAATTTAAAACTAAAAGATTGTCTTTTGGAGATATCTAACTATTCAAAATCACAAGCAAATGACAATATAAATTATTTTATATATTTTCAAATTTTTGAAAGATAAAAATTATATAATTAGACACAAAATTCTCAAAAAATTAAATCATAAAATTTTACACTACTTAACCAATTTATCTTTTCTTTATCTCTTCAACCTCACATTATTTAGTATAATTTCTTTTATCCTTATAATCACCATCCTTTTCAACTGTAATTTAGAAAGAAAAAATATTTTACATTATTATATGATTATGATTTTTTATCACAAGAAATAGTCCCTAAGTCAATAAATATTTAATATATTTATAGTATATTTTATAAGACATAATTAAAAAATTAAAATATTTAGCCGCTACGAAGACAAATTCTTGACACCGCCACTGGTGACGAGCGGCGGCTAAACCAACCCTACAGGGGTCATAAGGTGAATCCCGGTGATCTACCGCACCATTCCCGCGTGGGGGTGGTGCGCATGGATGACGACAATTAGGGAACTTCCTCTACTCTGAGACTTTCTCACCTAGAACCCAAGAACCGTGAAAGCTCTTAAAAAACTTCTTCATCAAACGAAGCTGACAATCTATAGAGCTTCCCGTCATAAGGAAGAAACAACTTGCTCTTTCTCACTCCCTCTCTCTCATTCGTACACCATCCGGAATTCTCCCTACATATTTTCCCACTTAGTCACAGTTGTTTTAGTGTCCCTACTAGTTAAGGAAAGCAGTCCAGAAGGTTGCCAAGAATCACGACAACAAATACAGTTCGAGCAAGTCAAACCAACGGCTATATTTCAAGAAGGAAATTCATCACTTACGCCATGTCTTGGAAGAAAATTAGCAAGTTCTCTATCTAGTTTTACGCCGAGCTTGACCACTTTCTAATTGCTCTGATCTTGAAGAGGACCCCGATCCTTTATACCCACCTTGGTACTGAATTCTCCAAGCACTAGCTAACCACTGCATCTCATTTGGTTTCCAGACTGGGCTTACATATTTCCCTTTTCTGATTTGATGGTGGACTCCCTCTACTTGTGTCTGTAAGAAGTTGAGAGTTGATAGAGGCAACGGACAGAGAAAGTAAAGGAGGTAAGATGTAGGTGACGCTGTGTTTGAGGAGAAAGCGGCTCCGATGGAGAGCAAGGGTGGTAGCGCAAGGCTTCTGCGCGAATTGGCTCCGTGCGGATCCATCTCGCCACCCCCGCGCGAGGTGGTTCCCCGTAAATTTGCTGCGCACAATGGCGTGGAGGTTGATATCTTTTCAAATCTCAGATTATATTTTTTAATTAGGAAACACATTTTTGTTATATATATATATAGAGAGAGCATAGGTACCTACAATTTTTAAGGAATATGGAATGTTTGTAATTTTTTACTTGAATTATAGGTCTAATTAAAAACGATATAGATATTACAAGTCAATTTTTTACTTGAATTATACAGTTTAATTAAGAAAGATATAGTCAATAGACTCTATTCTAAGATATATCCAATTAAGAGATATATAGACATAACAACATACTCCATTCTAAGATCTATAGTACCGTTAATTTTTTTTTTTATCTAAATTGCACTGTTAAATTAAAAATAGAAGAGATATAATTATAATAATTAAATTTCATTCTAAGATCTATACACTCCAAATTTTACATATAACATTAAATAATTTAAGATTCTCTTAGGTATATTTATTGTGATAAAAATAAATAATTTCATGCAAAGAAAAAATATATTTTATAGTTATTTTCTTAGACAACTCATAATACTTGTTTTGAAAGAGGAAAACAAATAAAAGTAATAATATAATATATGAGAAAAAGCCAGGAGAACGGAGAAGCCAACTCATATTGCATCATTAAAATATCAATTTGTCCGTGACAAATTGTGTTGACTTGTTGACTTCTGCCCGACTTCCCAAGTCAGTTGCAGTTTCCTAAGGGTACACATAATAAATTCACGTAATAAATGTGACCCTCTATGTCGTCCACAGAAGCGCACAGAGCGGTCCCTTATTAAAATTCACAACTTGGCATCGATTTTATGTTTTCGGCAGAAGCACTGATTTAACATAATAAATTAAATTTTAGAAAAAACATAATAAATTAAATAATCAAATTATTCAAGTCATTTATTCAGAACACATAGTTACATACATTGAATTTTTTTTTTTGGATGCTATATAATCCAGCGCTGCTGAAAGAAAGAGAAAGCGGACTCTCCTTTCAGAACAAATTCAAACAGTTACAATGTATTTATTTTTACAACAAACAAACATCAAAAAATCAGTCAGCCACACAAATTTCAACATATTTTCATATAAATTTTTTTTATACAAAATAATTTTTATAAAAAAATTTCATCGTATCGTCTCTCTACACAAATTTTTAATTCTAATAAATTTCACCAGAGCGTTCGAATCAATCCCTAGAAAGTGTTGGGTTTTTAATCCCTATGAGCAAAGTGTTGGATTTTCGTGGTAAACAAACACAACTGAGACAGAGAGAACCTGCAGAAGCTGCGCTAACGACATCGCTTTTGGAGTCCCTGGCGTCTATAACCAGCTTGGTTTTGTAGTAACTGCGAGAGGAATAGAAGTCCGAAAGAGCCATGTTGATGCAACTCAGCCCCATCTTCCCATTCCATGTATCAAAGTCAAGAACGACTCCCACATTAACTGGGACTACTGTGTTTCTGCCTCTGCCGAGGAAATCCTTCCCGAAAGAAAAACGAAGAAGAAGAAGAAGAAGAAGAAGAAGCGAGAACGAGGATATTTGGTGGGGATATCCATGGATAAGTTTGACAACGTTAGAAGCTCATATTCACATAAGTGGGCAAGGCAGAATGGATCCTTGCGATTTGAAAATTATAATAATTTACTCTTGACTCTAGAGTCGTCGACAATGTTTTAGTCATTTTTATTTTTATTTTATGTAAATAAACGATTGCATTGCCAAAGAGCAAAACGACAATGTTTTAGTCGTTTTAGTCATTTTTATTACTATCCGTTGGAGGTGACATCATCTTCACACCGCCATGTGAACGTAAAGTAATTCTATTCAATTGCCAAAACAATAAACAAAAATTCAAATTGCAAGTTAGTTGACGATGTTGTCGGAACTCAATGAAACCCTAAAAGAAGGAGAAGATCAAGAAGAAAGGTCAACAATGTTATGATTACGATGTGAACTTCAGATTAATCTAGTAGCATGAAAGTGGGTTTCACGCATTAGTGTAACAAATGGGCTTTAAAAGGGAATAAATTTGGCCGATTAGGGTTCATATGGAGTAGAGGCAATTGAGCATTAGGGTTGGTGGTGAAGAAAATAAAGAGAACTCTGGAAGTTTCAGAGGATGTTGGGCAAGTTGAGAGTTTTATTTTTTTGTCAGAAAAGACCACGGCATCCCCATCAAAATTGGAGCAAAAGAAGGCCTACAATAAGAGCAGCCCACGTGCAAGAAAGATGGTGCGCCGCCCACCATATTTGCACCCTTGTTGATATGGGAAACACTTCATTCCTATTTTGGTCGAGCTTCTTTCTGATGGTTCGAATCTTCTCTTGTCTGTTTCTCTCTTTCCTCCAAGGAAAGCATTTTATTGCATCCAGCACATCAGTTCAATTTTCTAGATCAATTGATCCTTCCTCTCCTCCTGCAGAATTTCAATTTTCTGGATCATTTCCATGGTTGGCTGGTCGAACATGGTCCTCAATTTCATATCGTTCCCAACTTCTAGCATCCGGTAGAAGCAACTCAGCAACCTTCGAATTGTCCCGTGTACCAGCGTCCCAACCTATTGGCATGAAAATAGGAAGAGTTGGGATCCACGGGTCCTTCCAAATGTGTCCCACTACAAAACACCTTTAGTAGATTTCTGGTCTTCAAGATGCTACTCCACACCCAAGAAGATTGATGCCCCGGCTCCACTTCCCATAAAAATCCTCCCCTTTCAAATATGGGGCGACTAGCGTGTTTGATGCAGGAGACAAGGGGATAAACGATGTCTTCTGTGGATTGGTGGGCTGGTCGGGTGAGTCGAGTCTCGTGCGGTGTGGGCTCAAGATTATGTTGGACCCTCGTCTTCTTCCTCCTCGTACGTCACAAAATTTCATTCCTTCGAGAAACTAAAGTGCTTTGTTTCATTGACAATAACTTGAAGTAGCTAGGAACAAGGAGAAGAAACATCCTGAGTCTAAATTTTGACAGAATCGGAAACTACTATAAAGTACTATAAACTGTAGAATAATACTTTTTATTTTAGGAAGTCCTTTTTTTTTTTTCTGACTATATATTTTAGGAAGTTATTATGTTCCATACTTGGAAAACGTGATTCTATCTCAGAATGTACTCCCTTCAATAGAGAAATATTCTCTCTTAGAATTTCTATAGTTCATTTCAACTAGAACTACGGGCCTCTCTATGAAATCTTTATCGTCATTTGGATTCTACCCTTCGGACTAATATATAGATGTATGGCTCTCTAGATCCTCATAAATGGAGCTGTAATGAGTTTTATGTCCCTATCTTAAGGCTTTTTTTCTTTTTTTATTCTCAATACTATGTAATTTTTAATTATCTGAAATGAAATCCACCATTATCTAGAAAAAAAGAAAGAAAACGCTAGACATCCCATCCCTACTTGCATGATTTTTTAAACTTCCGACCGGATTATTAAAGATGTGCTGCTGCTTCAGTGAACTTGTCCAAATTTTTGCTACTGGACTTATAAAGCGCTAGCATTTACTCCTGGTTATGTCTTATGGTCCACCGTCCATTTATAAGATTTTCGGTTTATGGTAGCGGTATTGTGACCTGACCTAATGCCGGAACATCAGTATAGAATTACGACTAGCTAGTTGACAAGATTTATGACGCAGCAGCTGTCAAAGTACCAGCATTCTGGTTCTGCATAGATGTTACACATTGGTGAAAGGCAATGATTGCAGTGAACTGTGAGCTTCAGTTAGTCACAACAAGGCTAGAATCTAATAGCATAAATGGATAGCTTTAGGATGCGTTTTACAAACTCCACATCTAAGCAAAATATTTAAAGAATATTGTGAAAATTGAGAAAATTGGAATTTTATTAGGTTTTGTAAGAAAGTAGAGAATAAAGTAGAATTTTATAGGAGTTTGTGTAAAAGTGAGGAGATAAAAGTATAATTTTATAAGAGTTGGTGAAAAAATTGAAGAGAGAGATGATTTAAGTGATTGAGAGATGATTTGATAGGGAAGAAAGATATTATTTTGAATTATTTTATTTGATAAAATTTTTGAGTTAGTTGTGTTTGTAAACTAAATTTTGGAATAATGAAAAATTTTAAGATGATTGGTGTTTTGCAAAGCACAAGGAAGAAATCCTTCCCCAAAAATGGAATAATATTGCTGTGGTTCTTGGTACTTTTGGATTTGGGTGGCCAATAAGCTTAGTATTTAGCGCTAGTTGATATGAAGTCTGACTATTTGAACTAGAATACCCCATGTTCTTTGTTCTGGAGGCGGTCTTAAACCTCTATGGATAGAAGAGTCTAATTCTGATGGTGTTTGAAAATTCCGATTTAGACCCAATTGTTGAATAGATTTTTACCTCAATTAAAACTCTTAGGTGATATATAGTTTCTTAACACGTTTAAAATCTATTGAGTCTAGATCTGAACAAATACTAATTCAATCAACAAAATAAGTAGAGAAAAATTAAAACAAATACCAATCACACTAGAAACGAGATTTTACTAGCCAGCGAGATAGAAAACTTTTGAAGCACCCTTCAAAGAAAAATCACTCTGGGTCATTTGCGCTATTAAAATCTATTAAGAAGTAAAACCTTACAAATGGTGATTTAGACATGGCAACCCCTGTTACTTGACTCTGATTATCCTGATGTAATAATCTGTATACTCAACCCACTCAATGCAGTTAACTTTCAACCCTCTAAGGTTTTTCTTGGGGACTATTTACAAACAATCTCGTTCTTCAATGCTGAACTCGGGCAACTAAACTTCTTCAATACTCTGAAGGCTTCACAGCAGAATGTTGGCTTTTGGATGAGAGGAAATCTTATCAATTTAGATGTGGAATCCCTAGAAACTGAAAACCTAGCACCTCTTTAAACACACTCTCTCTCAATTCTCTACAGCCCCCTAACCTTGCCACTCCAGGAGGAAGGTGGGAGATTCGGCTCCTCCCTTCCTTTGTCCCTCTTCTCCCTTTCTTCTCTCCCTTTCCCTTTTTCCTCCTTTTTCAGGTGGCAGACAAGCGGTTGACAATGATCTCCGGTGATCGTTGGCTGACATGCGCCCCATGGCTGAACTCTGACGGCCCCAATCTACGCAGAGACCACCTTCCAGTGTGATGAAGACAGTGCGTGGATCTCACGCACCAAGGCTTCTGGTCGACGCTATCGGTTCCTCCGCCTCCGTGACGTGCTACTCTCCCCAGGACCAGTCTATGTGGCTCCTACTCTCCCCCCTTGGCCGTGGACCTCCTCCAACTGCCACCACATGCCGCTCCTCAGCTCCTGTTCAGATTGGCTATTGTTTGGTTGTCTTTGTCTGCTGCTTATGTCAGCTTACCGTTTGTTTGGGCTTATCCGCCTTTATGGGCTTACCTATAGTGTGGTTGTGTCTGTGTGTAGTTTTTACAGCTGGTATTTGCATTTGAAGTATTCTAAGGGAGCAGGATCGACGCTACGTCCATCTTTCCTTCAGCGGCAGTCGCCATTGTCTTGTGCAGTGGTTGTTACTTTTTATGGATTTTTACGCCCATCTCTTGTGGGTCTCCCCGCTACCTCTGAGGACCTTGAGTCCTTGTTTATGGGCTATAGCCCCCTAGACTTATTGCTGACCTTTGGGTCCTTTCCGTTGTAAGTTTTCAGCTGTAATTTTCTATGCTATGAAGAAAATGTGTCTTGATTAAAAAAAAAAAAAAGATATGGAATCTCTGAGAGGTGTTTCTCTCTAAGAGATAGGGATAATAAATAATGGATGGCCTCGATGTATTTTTCTCCCAGGTAGATAGAAAATATTATAATGCCTCTACATTTTAAATCTCGAGTATCACAAGTATTTAAAGATTTTGATCAAGTGATATCATCCCATTTGGACTCGAAAGGATAGTATTTATCTACTTATTCTTATCAAATGCAATCCCATCAGAATTTCATATACTTATCCTTATCTAGATGCAATCTCATTTAACTCGAGAAGATCGTGCTTATTCTCTTAAACATTTAAACTCAAATTTATTTAATAAGAAATTACAACTCAATTTGAATTTAGTTTGACATGAAATTAAGCCAATACTCAAATACACGGATAGTGTTAAAAGAGCTCGATCAGTTTGGTGGGTTTCTCTCATAACGCATGTTATTTCTCTCTTGCAGTAATTTTTCTCCAGCAGGATGAAACCTGTCTATACTGTCAAACTCTGTTAATACACGCTCTTTGTAAAGGAACCTAGACAAGGAGAAGATGAGAGCTGCTAAGGAAGCAGCCCCATCAATGACGAATAGGCCCAAGAAGCTTGCGAGTCCAAGGTTATTAGAGAGCAGAGCGTTGGAGGCAGGACATTTATTGGTTTCTTTCTCAAACCAGGCACTTTCAATCTCTTTTATCTTCTCTCCTTCCGTCACATTTAATATTGCCCTTGAAACATCATTCACAAGAGGGGAACCTTTTGGAAAGACCTACAACTCATATCACCAAAAGAAATCTTGTTTTTAAAGCTCTGTGTACACTAAATATTGAAGAAGACTAAAATATATATAGGAGATAAAAGAGAGCTTACAAAGCCAAAACCAGCAGTTCTATATATCGATCGAACCGTCGTATAATTAGAGCAATGGTGTCCTAGAAAAAGCTTCATGTAAGGGTTTCATCAAAAGCAGCTGCAATACCCTCGTTTGCGGTTCCATTTGAAAAGAGTTCATGACATTCCTCTGTTGTATCATATGGCTTTAGTTGAGATTCCTCGAACTTCTAGCTTCTTAAGGTTGCCAAAATAAACGAGCCTTTTTGGTACCCAACATTCTTCCTATTCTTAATATGCTGATCTACATCAGTAACCGTTGGTCGTAACTGTTGGATTGTCAAGAGAGAAGCCAAACTCGCAGTGTAGCTTTAAGTGAGTATGAGCACCACAAAAATCCATACGATCACCACAAACCTAGTGCAATTGCTTATCACATTCTCCCTTGTGAAAAAGAGAGGAGAACCAGATTACATTATAAACGAAGAAGTCAGTACTATATTAATTAGGACGCAGTTCATCCAAGCATATATACGAGCCAGCGACATAGCGCCTACAAAACTTCAACCTGTTTATACGTATAGATACTTTCAACAAATTAACAGCCACTAAACCCAAAACAGAAACAATTTATATAGAATAGGTTGACAATAAAAAATTATACGACAATAAAACAGTTCCATAGAAAATAATTCAACAATTACACTGAAATGAGAAAACAACTAAAAGAAAAATTTTAAATGAGAGGTCCTAACAATATTCATGAGATCCTTACTCTTTGTCTACACGGATGCATAAAATTTAAACCCAGCTAGTTAAATTCTAGATGCCACATTTTTAACATGTCCATTGTGGCTAGAAATTCGCTGTGACATACGACAAAACACCAAAATTGAATGTCCCCTAGAATGAATTTGCAGCAGAACTAGAAACAAGCTAGCCTACATGTGTGTCAGCCGACGCCTTGTGTCTGCACAGGCATTAATGTACACTGAGGCTTCCTAATGCTGCTGGTAGTATTATCAATGAAATCAATTAGAAAGCAGGCCAGAGAGGGGAACTTACGGTGTGCAAAAACCATGGTTGAGAAGGCGAACCATAAACTTGTCCCAATTTTATTTGTGTGATTCCCTCGAAAATCTTCATTTATACGGTGTTCAAGGATCACACCACAAAGCCAATGAAGAAAATGAAACAGCCGCTGGTGAGCCAAAGGTCCCAAGTTAAAGGCTTCAAGAACACCCATGCGTTTTTTTCCCCACTCTCTATAATTGGCACGACCATTGATACCCCAGATTCCGTGTATGGCAATGTAAAGTCCACATAGTTAGACCTGTTTGCTAAGATCATTACGTCTCCCACGACAGCGTCAAAGTTCTATCAAGCAAAGGAGTTGCTATCATTTCATGAATACTGAAAGCTGTGCCTTTGTTTAGACAACAGGTGATATCAGGAGGGAGAAGAAAGAACAAATTTGAAAAAAGTCGCTAATCCAACAAATTATATATAGCGAGGTTTGAATGCAATACCTTATACATCTTTTTTCAGTGTCCATTTCTTGTTTAAAATAGAAGGAAATAATTTCCGCTATTTTGAGACGTCATATGTTTCTGCTAATTTTTTTTTTAATAGGATAAACTTAAAACATTCTTATAGTAATGCTCCTTTTTTTAGTTCTTAAAAGCAGCAATTAGATGAAGATTTTTCTGACCCCAAGAAATATTTGTTGGACCAAATCATTGTAAGTGGCAGAGGTATGATCGTCCGGCATTTGATCGAAGGGAATGAACTCGTAGCGAACAACATAGGGTAATGTTTCCATTGCGGCATTGAAGACCTCTATGCAGTACCCTGTGACTTGTGTTGTTCCTCTGCTATTATCATATTCGACATTAACGAATTCCTTAAAACCACCCTCACTGAACACTTATTCGTAGCTTCTTTCCATTTGTTGGAATCTCCCAACCTTCGGGAAGAGAGCTTGCGTCACCCGCCATATGATAGGTCCTATGTTGTCCTTGGAATAAAATATGTAGACGTGTTGCCCACATTCAATTTCTTGCTGAGTCCTCGTCTGGAGTCCAGAATGCTACCGCTCTTTCTCCATTACCGTTCACATTAATTATCTGAAATGTTGATGATTCTAGCTGTCCATTGACAAGATTGAACTCCCCAGCAAGGTCTCTAAATCTAGTACCCAGTAACACTTGGCGAAGTTTTGGACCATTTTGGGAGGTCCCCAAAGTTTCCAGAACATGAGTTGAATTGCTTGAAGCATTTGTCTTTTCGAAACCAAAACTTGTGGCCCCAACCTTTTCAATTGCCCTTGCTAGTGCTGAAGCTGCATCGTAAGCCCATAGGCCAAGAACAATAATGGATGGATCGGAAAAAATTTAGACCCCAATAACACTTAAAAGGGGTGAATATGTGTTTTTCTCTAATTAACAAATTAATAATAATTTTAAAATATGTTCTAAAATTGTTCAGCCTAGATATGCATAATAATCAACTCAATCAACAAATAAGCACGAAAAATTAAAACAAATTTCAATCACACAAAGAGACAAGGATTTGGTGGCGAAGTTGAAAACTTTTGAAATACCATTCAAAGAAAAACCACTCCAGGCTAGCAGCCACCTAAATCCACTAAGAAAAAACCATACAAACAGTGATTCAGACACGGGCAACCCCAGTTGTTTGACTCTGACAACCCTGATGTAATAATCTAAACCTTGCTTAGACCCGCTCCGTGCGGCATTCCCTCAGACTTTGAGGATCTTCTTATGGATTCTTCATGAACAAACCTTGTTCTTCAGCATCTTCAACACCATGAAGGTTACAGAGATATTTGAAGGAAGAATAGAGAAAAACTCATCAATATTGAAGCACAAATCTTCTAGGGTTTTTCTCTCAAAGAAGGAGGCACAAGTTGTTGGGAAAAATGTAATTTCCTAGTGCGGAATAATGTAAGAAACGAAATAAAGAAGAACATGAATAAGGACACAAAGATTTACGTGTTCCCTCAATGTGAGGTACGTCCACAGAGTTGCAGTGTTTTTACTATTGTCGTACAAAGTACAAGGAGACAGTCGTCATGCATGGACGAACAAAAGAAAATAATATGACACATACAAAACCCTAACTCTAAGCACCGTATATATAAGATTTGGGACGCCGCCTGACCAAAAATACCCTGGGCATACAGGACATATCGAGTTATCTCAACACCTAGAGGTTAGTTGGGCATACCGAGCCTACCAGGCTTGTCCCGGTCATCCCGGGCATACAAGCGTACTAGTCTCTTGTCTTACCGGGCTTGCCGCCGGGCACCTATTAGCCTAGGCTTTCGCATATCCCCTGTCGTGCCCAGGCTTGTCCCCCTGAGTATCTATCAGCCCAAGCTTCCGCGTCTCCCCTACCGTGCCCGGGCTTGTCCCCAGGCACCTATCAGCCTGGTCGAATATAGTAAACCACGCTCCACATAGCCTACACAAGTATGCTCAATGGAGGCCTCAATAATACTTCAAGTCGGCCTCCCACGAAACCTAATAGGGTTTCACAAGTTTTCATAAAGAAAATCCAAAATTTATAATTTTTGAAATTCACCATTTCTACGAGTAATTAATCTCCCATTTTGTTTCTTTAGTAAAGGTATCAGGAATCTCTCGGTCATATATAATCCTCCCGCATGTCAAAGTTCTTGCAAAATCGTGGGAAAGCCGGCAATTGCATATGATCAGTAGCTTCAAACAGAAGTACAATAATGTCAGTTTCTGTGTATATTTTGGTTTTATGGCTTTCCATGAAAGTGATAGTTGTGCAGGGAAGAGCAGGGTGAAAGTGATGCTCCGCAGAAAACTAGAGAGCGTTTAATTATATATCTACTTGAACTGAACATCAAAAACTTGTGACCAGTTAAAGTTGAACTGTAAAAATTTGTTTTCCCTTTGAACAAGTCAACTTCATGAGGCTTATGTTTTTTGGATTAAAAATATTGTTGTAGTCTTAGTTTTGAATTTTCCTGTGTGACCTTGGTTTTCATAAATTTATTTATAGCTATACGCGTAAGATTCGTCAAACGAGACTATTTTTTCTTTTTTAGTTTGGTGTGAAATGAATGCATTACTATAACAAGAAAAAGAACACTGCTCTCTCTGTTCGGCATGAAGTATTTGTAACATCTGATCCATTTTGGATTTCGCTAGTCTTTGATTTAGCAACTTGATTTGCTTGGATTCGTAATTGTTTTTGTACTTTACGTGGTTCCAATATGCAAGGAAATGTATTATTCAGACAAAAAAAAAGGAAAGGGACACAAAAGGTCACTGAGAGTCTGAGACAGTCATACGAGGCTGCTTGGTTATCTAGCTCGCACTTGAGGTGGAAGGTGGAAGGTGGAAGAATATGACTTTGGTGTGCATTTATTCTCCATTATTGGTCTCTCTGAATTATTTTCCATTATTGCCATTGATTTCCCTAAATATAATAGGTTAACCACAATGAACAGGAGTCACAATGGAAACACCAGATTGCTAGATGGGCTGTAAAGTTATAATTGAAAGGTCTTTGGGGGCCCAACTGACGACCCCGCATTTACTTTTAGGCCCTTATTAGGTACTCGTTTTTGAGTATTTTGGGGCTATATTATGTAATCCGCGACTGCTAGGTCTCTTTTTAGTTGCATGTGTGATGTGGTTTCCTCGACAAATCTTTTTCTCGGCAGCCTGGCTCTTTTAAGTGTGGCGTACGTAATTAAAAAGCTTGAAAAGGAATGAAAAATAAGGAATCGCTGCCAGAAGTCTCCAAAAGCGGATGTTTTGAGGTCAAACATAGAGGGCAAGTCCCACAAAGTGATTGGAATGGATTCCCCCATAATCAGAAGAAGTAGATAGAAGCAGGTTATGAAAAATACAATTAAAATAGATTCCACCACGGTTTTCGTTCAGCTCTCCGAGATCTTAATTGCCAAAACCCAACTCAACCACCTCTAATAGAGACATGTAGTTGAAAGAGGAAACACACAGAGTTGCTGATGTTTTAGTGTTCAAAGTGACTGAGACTAGTAAGCCATTATCTTCTCCTCATCTAACAAACTCAAGTAGCTTCTGCATCCCTTCAAATCACACCACAGAGGTTTTTAGTCCTTTCTTTTTCAGAACATTCATTTCTGATCCAAACACAGTTGGCCTTGTCCATGGATATTGAAGGACATAGACTAATCACACCACAGAGGTTTTTAGTCCTTTCTTTTTCAGAACATTCAGTTCTGATCCAAACACAGTTGGCCTTGTCCATGGATATTGAAGGACATAGACTACCTCCTCAGTTTCTCAGGAAAGACAGAGGTTTTTAGTCCTTTCTTTTTCAGAACATTCATTTCTGATCCAAACACAGTTGGCCTTGTCCATGGATATTGAAGGATATAGACTACCTCCTCAGTTTCTCAGGAAAGACAGAGAAGCATGAACTAGATAGCTATGTTGCACCATCTAATGGTCTTCAATGAAGTTGTCTAATTACAATTTCTCAGGATACGCGAAACCGACAAATACAGAGTTTTTTAGTCCCAGAGTTTCCAACTAAATGAATGCAAGTGTATCCAAAAGTGTCCCAGATTTCCTTATTTCCCAACATCGTTCTCTAAACATCCGTCCCCACTTCCATCAACGCACACCAAAAATAGAGGTGCGTAGACAGAGGCAATTATTAGCTTGTAATAGAACTATTGAAATGAAAAAGTAAAAGAAAATCATGTTTATAGATGGATGGATTAGGAAAAGGCATACAAAGTACTAAAAGCAGGAGGCCGGAGAGAAATTGAACACTCCCCACCTGAATTGTGTTTTCCACATAATGTTTTGTTGCCCTCTCCCCAGAAGAAAGACTAGCCTTACTTGGTTTAACATTCCTTGTTTTCAGTGTATTGTGAGCTTCAGTTAGTCACAACACAGCTAAAAACCAAATCGCTTATGCAGATAGCTTTAGTTCTCTACCACAAAGAAGTACTTCCCCTGAAATGGAAAATGATACCTAGATACCTCTTTAAATTTTCAAAACCGACTGAGGGAATGAATTAACTGTTTTCATCATATATTTCTGGGGTTCTTGGTACTTCTGGATTTGGGTGGCCAACAAACTCAGTATTTAGTGCTAGTTGAGAAGTCTGACCGTTTGAACTAGAATAAGCCATGTTCTGTTGATGGTTTTCCTGAACCTTTCCGGACAGTAGAGTGGGATTCCCTCTGTGTTGAAGAGCTCAATCGACTTGGTGGGCTTCACGTGTATGGTGAGACTCCAATTGCACCATCACGAACCTTGTTATTTTTCTCTTGCTGTAATTTTTCTCCAGCTGGATGTAAGCTGTCTAAGCTGTCAAAGACTGTTAATATACGCTGAATTTTCCCCCGTATTGAGACTTCTGCCACAGAAGGTGCAAAGATTTTGTATCTCTCTTTGTAAAGGAACACAGACAAGGAGAAGATGAGAGCTGTTAAGGAAGCAACCCCGGCAATGAGGAATAGGCCCCAGAAGCTTGCGACGGTGAGACTATGAGAAGAAACTCGAGTGTTAGAGTCGGGACAATTATTGGTTTCTTTCCCAAACCAGGCACTTTCAATCTCTTTAATCTTCCCTCCTTCGGTCACATTTAATATTGCCCTTGAAACATCACTTACAAGAGGTGAACCTTTTGGAAAGACCTGCAATTCATATAACCAAAAGAAATCCCTTTTTAAATCTATGCGTACTAATTGAAGAACACTAAAATTTAAGAGATGAAGAGAGCGTACAAAGCCAAAACCATCAGTTCTGTAGACAGATTGAACCGTTGTATACTTAGAGCAATATTTTCCTAGAAAAAGCTTCATGTAAGGGGTTTCATCAAAAGCAGCTGCTATACCACCGTTTGCTGTTCCCTTTGACAAGAGTTCATCACATTCTTCTGTAGTATTATATTGCTTTATTTGAGATTCCTTGAACTTCATCCTTTTTAACATTCCGAAAATAAATGAACCTTTTTGACATCCAACATTCTGATCCCCATTCTTGAAAAGCTGATCTACATCAGTAACAGTTGGTTGCAACTGTTGGACTGTCAAGAGTGAGGTCAAACTCGCGGTGTAGCTTTGAGTTAGTATGAGCACCACAAAAATCCATATGATCGCCACAAACCTAGTGCAATTGCTTACCACTTTCTCTCCTGTGAATAAGAAAGGAGAATATGATTATATTGTAAAATATCGAGTCAATAATATATTTAGGACACCAATTCATTCAAGTATATTTGACATTTGAATTCAACTGTATGAGCCAGCAACAAAACACGTACATACAGGACTGCACCCTGGTATATATACTTCAGCAAGCAGCCACTATACCCAAAAGTAGATCAAGTATATCTAGGCATCATCACACAATGTTTATCTTCCTTTGGAATTATTTACCAACATAGATTTTGTTAATGTTATTGACAAATTCTGTTTCAAATTTGAGTTGTAGTTTGAATTATTTAGATAAGTATTTGTTTAAGTGTTCAAGATGTCTCCTAAGAATATTAAGATTGAAAAGCATTTGAATTGCGAAGATTAGAGTTTGAAAGCATTTGAATCACGAAGATAAAGATGAAGAGCGTTTGAATTTTGAAAGAGAAGTTCAAATTCACAAAGTGTGATCCGATCCTAAAATCTCTCAAGTGTATCTCCGGAATATGATTTTCGCTCTATTTTCGCCCTAGAGTGGCTTGAGCGAAATTCCCCTGATTTCAAATTTCTTTATCCTTTTCTACTCAAACGGTGAGAAAAACATCCAGGAGGCTTAACCAAGTTATCTTCCATCTTTCCTAGGCGTCTTATACTTGACAGAAAAATCCCTTGATTGAACCTAAAGTGTTACTATTTTCTTTCTCATACATCAATCACCTCAATTACCATTTAACCAACCTTTTGTGAGAAGCCTTCAGAGAGCTTAAGGAAATTGGCAGCTCACCGGTGTTGAAGAACAAGGGCGTTCGTGAAGAGATTTACAAGAAGAACTTCAGAAGGCTGAGGATTAACCGCAAAGGAGCGAGTCTAGGTTAGACTATTTAGATTATTATTTTGGAGTTGTCAAAGTCGAGCAACTGGATGTTGTTAGTGTCTGAGTCACCGGTGTAAGATTTATCTTCTAGTGAAATTTTTTGTGGCTACTAGGCCGAAGTGGTTTTTCCTTTAATAAAGTTTTCCACTTGTCATCAAATCTCTTGTCTTGACATGTGATTGATTTATTAATTCTGATTGATATTTTTCTTTGATATTTGTTTTAATATTCGCTGCATATTTGTTGATTGTTAAATACTTTTTACATCTATATAAGACTCTCTTAGGACTTGTTCTAAATTTGTCTATTGATAAAAAGAAAGGAAAAAAAAAGTATCAACACCTATTCACCCCTCTCTAGGTGTTAATAGGGTCTAAAACAGATTTTTCAGATTTAATCCGTATTTAATAGATTCACAATCAAAACGTATATGAGAATAAAATAGTTTCGTAGAAAATACAAAGATTGTTCTGTCTCAGTCTAGACATTGTCTTTTTCAACAAATGTTTCACATTCTTGATCTGATCTTTTGAAGTAAACAAGAGTTTGCTAAAATAAAAGCTTAGCATGAGTTCTTTCATACCACAAGTAAATAAACAAGTCTGAATTTCATTTTCAACAAAGGAAATAATTCGACAATTTCCTTAACATGAGAAAACAAATAATTGCTTTACATGCATTCAGCAAAAGAAAACTTTCCAAAGAAAGGTGCTAACAATATATATGAGATTCTAACTCTTTGTCTACACAGATGCATAATAATTTAGACTCAGCTGGTTAACTTCTATCAGCAGATAAACGGGTGGAATTGACGAGTCACACAAAATACCAAAATTGAATGTCCCTAAAACCGATTTGCAGCATAACTAAAGAGAGTAAATAAGCCTATATGTGTGTGCAGCAGATGCCTTGTGCCTACACGGGCCTTTCACCGAGTATTCTTGCTAGTATTATCAATGAAATTAGAGAGCGGGACGGGAACTTACGTTGAGCAAAAACCAAGATTGAGAAGCTGAACCACAAGCTTGTCCCAATTTGATTTGCGTGGTTCCCTCGAAAATCTTCATTTATACGGTGTTCAAGGACCCATACCACAAAGCCAATGAAGACAAAGAAACAACAGCTTGTGAGCCAAAGGTCCCAAGTTAAAGGCTTCAAGAACACCCATGCGTTTTTCTTCCCATTGTCTGTAATTGGTACTACCATTGATACTCCAGATTCCGTGTATGGCAATGTAAAGTCCACAAAGTTAGACCTGTCTGCTAAGATCGTTACGTCTCCCACGACAGCGTCAAATTTCTGTCAAGCAAAGCAGTTGTTTCCATGATTTTCATGAATACTGTAAGCTGTGCCTTTGTTTAGACAGCAGGTGAAATCAGGAGGGAGAAGAGGAAACACATTTGAAAAATAGGTGGTGATCGAACGATTCGAACCTATTATATATGACGAGGTTTGAATGCAAAGACCATATCTTTTTTCAGTGTCCATTTCTCGTTTAACATAGAAGGAAATCATTTCCGCTATATTGATCTGAGACGTCAGATTTTTCTGCTAATTTCTTTTTAGTTCTTAAAATAGAAAGATGAAGATTTTTACTAACCCCGAGAAATACTTGGTAGACCAAATCATCGAAAGTGGTAGAGCTTTGACCGAAGGGAATGAACTCGTAGCGAACAGCATAGGGTAATGTTTCCATGACGGCTTTGAAGACGTCTATGCAGTACCCAGTGACTTGTGGTGTTCCTGTGCTATTATCATATTGGACATTAACAAATTCCTTAAAACCACCCACCGCTGGAACACTTATTCGTAGCTTCTTTCCATTTGTTGGAATCTCCCAACCTTTGGGAACAGAGCTTGCGTCACCCGGCCATATGATAGGTCCTATGTTGTTCTTGGAAGTAGAGTATGCGGGCGTGTTGCTCGCATTCAATTTCTTGCTGAGTCCACGTCCTGGAGTCCAGAATGCTACCGCTCTTTCTCCATTACCGTTCACATTAATTATCTGAAATGTTGATGATTCTAGCTGTCCATTGACAAGATTGAACTCCCCAGCAAGCCCTCTAAATCTAGTACCCAGTAACACTTGGCGAAGTTTTGGACCATTTTGGGAGGTCCCCATAGTTTCCAGAACATGAGTTAAATTGCTCGAAGCATTTGTGGTTTCGAAGCCAAAACTTGTGGTCCCAACCTTTTCAACTGCCCTGGCCAGTGCTGAAGCAGCATCGTAAGCCCATAGGCCAAGAACATTCAGATCAGCATCAATAATGGAAGGATTTTCTTGTTGAAATTTCCTTTTCCACTTAACTGTAAAATTCTGAAGCTCTTTCGTGTTTGGAGTGTAGGTCTTTACACCCAATACCCCTTGCATTGATTCAAGGACTGAAGGTTCTATGGCATTCAAAGAATTAGCAATCCCGTTGGTAATGATCCACACATAACCTTCACTCATCATTCCAATCTCTTTTGCCTTGGTGAATAGCCGAGAACCAAGCTTGGGCGCCATATGCACGACGAGGACTCTAGTTTGCATTGTCATCAACTTGTAAAGTTCTCGACCAATTTCGTCATCTGTGGCCGATGGAGCAATGGCACTCCGATAAGGGACGCGGGCATCAATGTCTTGAAGGGCATCAACCAAGAAGGATATTATACCTTCCCCGAACTCATTGTCTACATAGATTGGCACGATTTGTCTCCATCCAAAAGCTTGAATGATTGCACTAATGGCCTTCACCTGAGATGAGTCATTTTGAGCTGCTCGAAAGAAGTATGGACTTCGAAGGGAAGTGAGAGAAGGGTTTGTTGCTGAGAATGATATAATGGGCACTTGAGCTTTCTCCCCGAGTTGGATGACAAAATCGGCCTGCATCGAGTTTTGTGGCCCTATGATGGCCTGCACTTCTGCATCTTTTATTAGCTGCAGAGCTGTGTTTCAAAAACAGAACAATAAAGAAACCTGAATTCAACGTCCAACCATACTCAAAATGAAACAGAATTTTCTTCACACCCAAGATAAAACATAGAATTTAAAAACAAATGAGACATAAGGTAACATGTATTATGCGAAAAAGAAAAACAAGGATCTAGAAAGGTAGAATATAATTATATCGCCACCTACACATGTTGTCCTTTTTTTTCTCAATAAAAATAAAATTCATTTATCAGTGCTGAATACAAATATGCCTCTAAAGTTGGTTACAAAGAAAAAGGATATAAAGCCCAATACATCAATCTTTAAGGCCTAAAGGGCTGTACACCTGCTGGCCCTACAAATGTTGTGTCCTGTTTGGCCCTTTTTTTTTTGCTTTATGTAAAGATTAACATGCAGCTAGTAGCCCATGAGACTTGTTTTGAAAGAGGAAAATAAAAGAAAACAGTCGTATATATATATATATATATATGAAAAAGCCACTAGGAGAAGCCAACTCAAATTGCTATATTAAAATCTATTTGTCCAGACAAATTGCAGTCTTTTGACATTTTACCCAAGTGACCTTCCCAAGTCAGTTGGGAGTTTGATGATGTTACGTGAAATGTAATTGATTCTCTTTGTCACACATAGAAGAGCACAGAGCGGGCCCCTTTCTCTTAAAATTCACATCTCGGCATCTTTAGGCAAAGTAGAGACTTCAAATGATATCGAAATGAGCTTCACCTGTTTTGTCATTTGGCTGCGATGTATAATTGCATCTAACCTGTCCAGGGGTCATCTTCCCCTGCTTTGTAATTATGTCTGACATTTCCAGGGTCTTCTCTTTTTTTTTTTTTTTTTTTTTTTTGCTTTTTTTTTTTTTTTTTTTTTTTTTTTTTTTTTTTTTAGAATTATTTACAAGTTTTTTTTTTTAAAGAAAGAGGACAATACCTTAAAATACTATTAAATAGGTCTCATTTGTGGTAGAGAATATTGTGATAACAATCATCAAGAGCTACAAAATATGATAAACAAAGAGAACAAAGCTTTAATTGCACCCTAATTTCAATAATACATGATTGTTTTTTTTTATAGAATCCACCATTATTGAAAAGAAAGAGTGGGTGAGTTCTCCCTTTAGAACAAACGTATTAAGTAATGAACCAAGTGCAGTTTTTTTTTTTTTTTTCTCCCAGATTCCAATTCTCTGGTTTTGGGAACCATGTGTTCCGAGGCTTCCAAAAGCCTCTCCTCCCATAATGAACAGAGTAAGAAAGGGTGGTGCCATGATCATTGTTAAACTGAACCTAAGCGCTTTCGCGCTAGCTATAAAATTGAAACTAGATTAACAGAGAGAATTATCTGATCAATTTCTCTGGTGTCTTTCCTTTTGCAGCCACTGAAATCACATTAATCCATTGCTGCGACCCAAAGAGTTCCAATCCCTTGGGAGGAAAGTATTGGAAGGAGTGAAGAAAAAAAGTACACCAAAGCTATCATCCGCATGCATGATTATGAACAGGACGGTATGATAAAAAAAACACAAACAGAAAGAGACAGAGAGACAGAGAGAACCTGCAGAAGCTGCAACTAACATCCCTTTTGGAGTCCCTGGCGTTAAGAACCAGCCTAGTTTTGTAGTAACTGCGAGAGGAATAGAAGTCTGAAAGAGCCATGTTGATGCAACTCAGCCCCATCTTCCCACTCCATGTGTCCAAGTCAAGAACGACGCCCACATTAACTGGGACTACTGTGTTTTGTGCCTCTGCCGAGAAAATACTTCCAGAACGAATAACTAAGAAGAAGAAGGAGAGAGAAAGAGCGTGTTTGGTAGGGATATCCATGGATAAGTTTGACTGTGTCAGAAGCTCTGATATTCATAGTGGGCACGGCAGAACGGATCCTATTTATTCTTGTCTCGTAAGATTTGTGAAGTGAGAACAATATGCATAGAAAATGAAAGCGATCGACCAGAGTAAGAAAAGTCTCGTAAGATTTGTGAAGTGAGAACAATATGCATAGAAAATGAAAGCGATCGACCAGAGTAAGAAAAGTCTCGTAAGATTTGTGAAGAGAGAACAATATGCATAGCGATCGACCAGAGTTTTTTTTTGGGAGAAGCGTAGAAAAAAAAAAACTCTGGACGGAGAATCTGCAATCTCCTGGAATCTACCGCACGGTTTACTTACCGTCGACATTTGAAACTTCTCTTGTGGGCCTAATTTAAGCCCAGGAGTGATTGCAAAGACACCATTGGCCCACTCAAAGAATAAAGGTGTGATTATACATAACTATTGGACCATGATGACTAAAGGGCCTGGGCTATTTCGGAGGAAATGCTCAGACAGATTGAATCAGCCCAACCAATACCAATGGACACTGACGCACCAAGTCATCCTTCAGGCGCCTTGGGGGCTAAACGTAGGCTGGAATTTTGTGATGAGGCACATCAACCGCTGAAGAGAGGGCATTTTGAGGAGCCTTTCATTGTTCACTTGGTCCTTCTCAAGATAATTTGGAGAATATGGACAGTGACGAAGAAATTCCTATAGCTCAATCGAAAAATTATCTCTGAAGTCAAGCGTGCATCATTCTGGTGTACGATCTTCACCAAAAAGATATGGGCAACGTGGGAAAAACTTGATGGTGGCTACATCTCAAATGGCTGAGGCGGCAGGCCATAATTCGCCCCCCGCCCAACTGCCATGATCATCCTATATTAGAATTGTCGGGGATTAGCCCAAGCCCTGGCAATTAGTGCTTTACGGGCACTAATAAGGCAGGAGAATCCGGATTGTATTTGTTTAGCAGAAACGAAGATTCAGTCTGCCAAGAATATTTTGAGCCGCCTGGGTTGGTCTCATTCCATTGAAGTACCTGCTGTGGGGCTCAGCGGAGTAGATAGTCCTTGGGTTCTCTCTATTATTCACTGCCCTACTCAATGGTCTTGCAAAGAAGCTTTCTGGAATATGTTGCTGAATGTTGGTTATGAGTGTGAAGGTCCATGGATAATTCTTGGCGACTTTAACTCCATCTCTAGCAGCTCGGAAAAACAGGGGGCAGACCATTTGTTTCCTCATCATGTAATGGTTTCTATCAGCTCAAACTTACTCATGGGTTGGTAGATATTGGGTATTCGGGCAATCATTTTACGTGGAGTAATGGTAGGCGGGGTTATCATCAAATCAGAGAGAGAATTGATAAAGGTGTAGCTAATGGGGATTGGTCTTTTCTCTTTCCCTGTGCTCTCTTGAAACATTTACCACGTGTGACATTTGATTACGCCCTTGTTGTGCTGAACACTATGGGCAGTTCTAAAGGACGTCCACGCCCGTTTCGTTTTAAAAATTTCTGGTCTCATGATAGCAACTGCTGGAATGTAATGAAGGAAGCTTGGAACTCTCCTCAGTCGGGCTCTCCTGCTCATCGGTTGATCCGGAAAATTCGTGCTACCAAGATGACGTTAAAAAAGTGTTTCCGGGAGAGCTTTGGGCATATTCTGACTAAAATTCATAACTTGAAGTACTCAGTTGGACTACATCCAACAAATGCCTCCTTCGGACACCCAATATGTGGCTGAATTAGCAATTCGAACTCAATTACAAGAAGAAATGAGACGGGAGGAGATGTTGTGGCATCAAAAGTCCAAAATTACATGGCTTACTACTAAAGATCTTAACACTCGCCACTTTCATCTTTCTACTCTCATCCGACGCACTATTGATTCCATCAAGACCTCTACGGGTAGATGGTTGAATAGAAGGAGAGATGTTCATGATATTTTTGTTCAGCACTTTACTGATATTTATAAAACATTGAGCATTGGAGAGATCATTCATCCTGTTATCACTCCAAATGATAACTATATGTTATGCTAATTACCATCTGAGGAAGAGATATGGCTGACTGTTAAAAATATTGGTGCTAGGAAAGTGTCGGGGCCGACGGCATGACTGCCCATTTTTACCAACAATATTGGCCTACGGTTAGGCAAGAGGTAATCACTGTGGTCCATTTTTTCTTCCAAACAAGGGTGTTATCTCGCCAACTCAATCATACATTCATCATCCTTATCCCCAAGGTGGACAATCCTATGATGATAGGGCAGTATCGACCAATAAGTCTTTGCAACGTGGCTCATAAAATTATCTCGAAACTCCTTACAAGCCGTTTGAAACATGTGATGCTTAAGATGATTTCGGAACCTCAAGCAGCATTTGTTCCGGCCAGGCTGATTCATGAAAACTCCATTATTGCCCAAGAGCTCTTGCATTCGATGAAAGTGAAAAGAGATAGAAAAGGCTTGGCCTCCATCAAGCTGGATATGGAAAAAGCCTATCATAGGCTTGAGTGGAAATTTCTTCACACGTTAAAGTGTTTTGGGTTTGCTAATCATCGGTTTCATTCTCTATATTCTTCAATGACTGCCCGTATGTATTCTTTACTCCCCAGCGAGGCTTAAGACAAGGGGATCCATTATCCCCTTTGTTATTTATCATTGCTGCCGAAATATTCACTCGCCTCCTCAAACAAGCTGAACTCCATGGCATGATACACGACACTAAGGTAGCTAGATCAGCACCCTCTATCTCGCATCTCATGTCTGGTGATGATATTTTAATTTTTTGCAAAGCTAATGGACGTGAAGCTATGGCTATTAAGGAGGTGTTAACTCGATATACAAAGTACCATGTCACCAAGGACGGAACTATACCTATACAGGGACAATAGGGGACAGCCGCCCCCATCGCCTTGAGAAATCCTTCCAATTTTTATTTTTTTTTATATGTCTTAAGCCCAGCCGGCCCCCCAACAACCCAAGCCCGCCCCCCAACCCTAGGGTGAATAATGTGATGAATTTGTGAATCTTTAATTAGGATTTGATTGTGCATTATATTGAAATTGTGATTATGACTAGGTTGTGAAACTATGATTAGGTTATGAAATTAGATTGATGAATTTGTTTGTTTTGTTTTATTTAGATAATGGATAAGCAAATAGTACGGTATGTGTATTTTAATATTTTTAGTGTTTCAATATTTTTGCGTTATTTAGTAAAAAAAAGAAGGTAAAATCATAGTTAACCCCATAACTATGTGTAAAAATCAAATTGGTACTCCTAATTATCAATTCGGTGATTTGAGACCTATAACTTTTGAAAATCATCAATTCCAGCCCCCCATCTAAATTAGGTGTTAAATCCAACAGAAAATCATGCAAAATGACCAAAATGAACCTCCAAGACTAAATTTAAAAAATAAATAAAATAATAAAAATTTAAGAAATAAATTAAAAATAAATAATTATTGAAATAGAGTTTCAATAGTTTTATTTAAAAAAATATTAATTTGTTTATTTTTAATGAATTTTTTAATAATTTTATCTTGGAGGGGCATTTTGGTCATATTTAACGCTCAATTTAAACGTGGGGCTAGAATTGATGATTTTCAAAAGTTATGGGTCTCAAATCTCCGAATTGATAATTGGGAGTACCGATTTGATTTTTGCTCATACTTATGGGGCTAACTATGACTTTATCTCAAAAAAAAAATTTTTATTATTTTCATTAGGAGTTCGACCCCCTTCAATTAGATTCCTAGTTCCGCTACTGCTCGAGCAAATACTTGGGTCTCCCCTTTTAATAGGCAAATCCAAAAAGAAAGCCTTTGAGGAGGTAACAGAACAAGTGATGCAAAAAATAGCGGGGTTGGAAGGCCAAAACCCTCTCACAAGCGGGGCGCACCACGTTGATTAAAGCTGTAGCAAGTGCTCTTCCCTAGTATAGCATGTCAACTTTCTTGATGCCTAAAGGCTGGTGCGACGCTATAGATAAGCTGCTAAAGGATTTTTGGTTAGGTTTCTCCACTCAACAAGGGAGGCATTTCACACCCAAGGCCTGAAATTTAATTTGCCTACCTAAAGAAAATGAGGGACTTGGTATTCGTAATACCTATGAGGTCAATCGTGCTTTAGTTGCAAAGCTTGCTTGGATGATGGAGACTCAGCCTAATTCATTGTGGGTGAAATTATTGAAAGTTAAATATTGCACCATGACTGAGTTTATGAATGTTGCTCCAGGTGCTAAAAGCTCATGGGTTTGGTGAGGTATTCTTAGTACACGTGATCTTCTTATGGAAGGAAAATGCATTTTACCTAAGTGTGGGCACAATGTGAGTATCAGGAATGATCCTTGGCTGCCAAATCATCCCAACAAACGCCCTGTATGGAGAGTGGCTGACCCTCGGCTTCAAGTGGTGATTGACTTGGTCCATCGTACGCAGGGTATTTGGGATCAAGATTTAATCCAAGCTTCTTTTAATAATGATTCAGCAAGATGTATTCTGCAACTTCCAGCCCCTAGACCAGATGGTCATGATCAGCTTATTTGGGCCTCTGATGCACATGGACTTTTCTCAATTAAGTCTGCTATCCATCTTAACCTGAAGAGATGCCCCCCTAACATGCTCTCTCGTGACAAATTATGGCAGCAATTATGGAAGTTTAATACACAGGACCGATTGAAACTTTTATTGTGAAAAATCGCTTCCAATGCCCTACCTCTGAAGGGTATGTATGCAAACCCATCTGATGTGAATGTGGCTGTATGGGCCCCTTGTCCTCTATGCTTTAAGTAGTTAAGTGGTCCGAAACTCCTCTGCATATATTTACTCAATGTCCTATCGCAGTTATCCTTTGGAGACAGTCAGCGCAGCCCCTTGATATCTCAAGAATCCCTCTTAGTTCCATGAGGGATCTGATTGAGTATTTTATCGTGAATACAACTCACATTTTTACTATACCCCAAGAACATCGTGCAGCTCTTTTGAATGCAACAATTACGCTGGATACCATTTGGCAAACCAGAAATGGTGTGGTGCATCGAAGGGGACCAGTTGCATCAGTTGGCTAAGGCCATTCATACTCATGTGCTAGATCACTTAGTGGCATGGGAGAAGGTGGACCAGCAATCTCATTTTAGATGGAAACCTCCTGATCCTGGTTGGTTAAAAATTAATACAGATGTGGCATTTAGAGATCATGGGTCATTCACAGCGTTGTCTTGTAGAGATAATATCAGTTCCCTCTGCAATGTTAGTATGGAATGCATTGATGTTTGACAGAATCCCCTCTAGTATTGCTCAGTGTGATATGTAGGGTATGTTCATTTTGATAAAATTTTAAGAATTTTAAGTATGGTGTGAATATTTAGGTGATGTTGGAGTTTTATTGGCATGCATGTAGAAGTTGTTGAGTTGTATTAATGTTTGTAAAAACACTAATATTGAGTTGTATCGGTATGTGTGTAGGAGTAATGTTGAGATTGTAAGTTTAGAAAGTTAGATTCAAATTCTAAAATTTGCATCCAAACGAACACGCCCGTAGTTTTTATTGTTACTGTTGTGGCCTGTACCTGTTTCGGTTTCCTTTGGAAACATGAATTAGAAAGGAAAAAAAAAAAGGAATGGTTGTACGGTAATTTTATTCAATTGCCAAAACAAAAATTCAAAGTGCAAGCTACCAATACTATTTAATTAATCACACAAAAAAAAATTAAAAATGCAGATTATGTTATTGCAATGGTTTGTGTGATATTACTAATGCATCCATGTTCGATTACCATTATTGGGAGACACATGGAAGATAATTAATCGGGTCAAAGTTGCAGAAAGAAGTGTGTTTTCATGTATATGCTTCTGAGCTGCTCTTTCTTTCTTTGAAAGTACATTTTTTTTTTTTTTTTTTTATAATCAAGTTGAGAGACCCTTCATTACCATTCTGAAATTAAAATGTCATCAGGAGTATCCACTCCCACATATAATCAGTTCAGATCAGATTGCTCAATTACATAAGGGAAGCCTCCTGAATTAAATTCAAAGGTGGCCCAACGAGCTAGACAATGCGCAGCATTGTTTGCACTTCTTTTGGTATGTTGACACTTCCACTAATCCAGTTGTTGAAAGAGAGATTTCCTTGATAGTATTGTGGATGCGCCAGTTGATCCTGAGAAAAGCTTTGAGAGCCTCAATCACCTCCAGTGAGTCGCCTTCCACAATAATCGCTGTAAACCCTCTCTTCACAGCCTCTTCAACTCCTAGCCTGACAGCTTCTGCCTCTTTGAAAGTGCCATTTGATTCAAATACTAGTAGCCCTACTCAGTTCTTCAGTACTTTGTAGGCCAGTGTACTTATGTTTAGCTAATTTATAGCCAGAATTTAGTTGGAAGCACGTGAAAGAAGAACCATTAGATGCAAATACAGTGAATCTAAAAGTACATCAAAATGGTTTGTGTTTGTTCCCTGTACAAATTCAACTGTAGTAATGAGAATGAACATAGAACACACTTCATGACCATCTAACCCATATTGGAACTCAGCTTAATCTTATTGGTTTTCTATCACTACCTTCTCAAATCTATCATCCCCTCACGAGCCAGGGTCCCCTCAAGTTCTCCAATAATTCGAGCTATCCGAACCTCAAGACCCCTCTGAACTTCCTGAAAGAGAGTTCTAACACTATCAGCAAAGCACTTTATGTCGAAGCTAGCATTCTGGTTTAGCTCTTCAGCCACGCCAACAAATCCAGGGGAAATGTTGGATTGAATTTCCATTAGTCTCTGACCTGTCGCAACTATATATCTCTGCAGCTGAAATGTTTCGTCGAGGAATTGCTCTAGAGTCTTTGTCTCTCCCTTTGTTCTTGCTATACTAGCATCTCCGCAATTCACAGATAGATCGTTCTCACGCTGAAATTATAAATAATAAGGAATGAGTTTAGGATTACACTTTCAAACTGCCAAAAGAGATGTCAATGAGACTGTCATCTAGTGGCCAAGACCAATGAATTTACTTTTTGACATCAGTTGAAGACATTGAAGTCAAACTGAATCACCAATATTTCAAAAGCTTTGCAAGATTATATGGAGAGGTTTGATAAAAATTTCATTAACAAAAAGTCAATTTCAAGGACAGAATGTTTTGAGCTGAAACTTCACTGAATTCACTTTTACTGAATGATCCAAGCTTACCTTCCGTTTGCAAAGGTCATCTGCCTTTTCTTGAAGGGACTGGTACCTGCCAATTTGCTTATTCAGCAAAGACATTACTGAAAGAAAAGCTTTCATCCCAATTTGCCCATTATCATTGCTTTCTGTATCTTGAATGCTTTCTTTCTTTCCTGTCAACCTCTCGAGCATAAACAGCTGCTGCTTCAGCCTTTTGATCTTATAAGAAACTCCAAGAGCATAAATATCCACCCTCCAGAGGGTAGTGTTTGTCTTACTCGCGGCTGGGCTAGGTGAGGTCAACTGTTTAGCAGTATCAACCTCCCCTGGACTTGTACTCATGTCTTGGGCAGGACCCTCATTTGCAAAATCCTCATCATGTTGTAAATCTATTTCTGGAGATTGGACTGTTAACCCTACATCTTTGGACTGATTAAAGGATGCCTCTTCTTCTTCTTTCTGAGGGTCTTCCCCTTGATCCATGTCCACCGAACTTATGTTTGTTGCTTGTTCTCTCACCCAGGGTTTTCCTTTCATGATCTTGACTGGGGAACAAATGGCATCGTCAGCTATTGCTCGACTTCGTAAAAATGACTTTAAGTTGATCTTCTGGCTATTTAGGCACTTCATTTGTGATGTTAGTTGCTCCCTAAAGGAACTCATTTCTTCTTCTCGCTCCATTAACAGGGCTTCCAATTTCATATTTTTATGTATGAGCTGTGACATATTGTCGTTCAGTCTCTCAACATGCGACTGCAGCCGCTTTGATTCTAGTTCTGTGCTCATCAACTGCCAACGAAGTTCTTCTAATTTCTCATCTTTGATTGTCATTTGTTCTGCAAAAGCATCTATTTCTATGTGATGCCTCTGCTGAATTACAGCTGCATACTTTTCCGCTTCTGAACATACCCAACTTTCCAATTGCTTAACATCAGTTGTGATTCCTTCAAAAACAACAATGTGAAGTATAATGAAAAGAAGAGTCTAGAACAGACCCAAGATCAAGGACATATAGACATCCAAATACATACCTATATACAGACATGTATGTATGACGTAGCTATCACTAATGTTGGCTAAAGAAATAGATGGTATACATTAAATTAAAAGGGGAACAGGGAAATTCTCCTTACCCAATTCGTTATCCCCTTCAGGTGAGAAGCTATGGGAGAGTGGAGAAATAAATTCTGGCTCCATCCTATCCTTTTTAAGCCCAAGATGCCCATACCCAAATGCAGAATCAGTTGACTGTGATCTTGTATTTCCAGTGTTAGATGACCCTGTTGCATCAGAATGTACCCATCTTGCTCCTGTGTAAACATCCGACCGTGACTCGACTTGGTTGGCCAACATACTCCTTAATGAGATTCTCTCATGTCTAGTCTCAGACGCTCCCCTCCACCTTTCAGTTTCTAGTTCAGCTTGCTTTCTCTTGGCCTTTGATAATTTAACCTCCTTTAAAAGCATCTGTTTCTCTGCTGTGTCCAATTTGGACTTCCTAAGCATTGCTGACAGAATTTTGTCTTTCTGTTCCAAATCCTTGTGCAGCTTTATCATCTCCAGCGATAGTTTTTGAGCCATCAAGACTGCCTCCTCTTTTTGCTCTAAGATTAGATCGAGTTCTTGTTTTGTTGCTTCTACTTGCCTACGTAAGCGGCCAATTTCAGCTTCAAGCTGCCTTTGGTTTGATACAACTTCAATGAAGGCTGTTTTGTGCCTCCAAAGCTCAGAAGAATGCTCTTGGGCTTCACGGGTTGCAGTTTCTCTCAAGTCTTCGACCGCTTTTTCAGCCTCTTTTAGCGTCTCTTCTAACTCGGTCTTCTTCTGCTTCTCTTCCTCCAATACCTTATCCTTGCCCTGCACCATTATCTCTAGTTCTTTGATCGTTTCATTCAATTCAGAAATAGTTTCACCCTTCTTTTTCTCAAAAACCTTCATTACATTCGAAAGAGCCCCAATCTGCTGTCTCAGCTTCTTCCTTTCATTCAACCAGCCCTGCTCTTGTGCAGCAAATATACTTACGACTTTCTCGTTCGCTTTTGCATCCTCTCGTCTCATCTTCTTCAACTCTTCGATCTCTTTCTCAGCAGTTTCAAGTTTATGGAGAAGCTCACACTTCACTCCACTGGCACCTCTCTGAACCTTCCACACAAGCAGCCCAAGGAGATAGGCACTTCCTTGAAGCATTTTGTCACATACTGTCGACCATCTTTCATGTTCCACTTCAGGTTTTGACAAGAGTTGGTGGGCGTAGAAGGCACAAGAAACACCGAAATACATTGGATACAAGCTATCACTCTTCTTCACACATTCAATTGTACACAAACCAGAGGTTTGCTTCTCATCCATCATCAGGAATTTGCTGCTTCTCCTTTCTAGAGGAAATTTTTGAGTTAGAAAACAGAATTGAAAAAACTGAGATTATTCTTTAGAACAGCTCCAGGAATTCACATTCATATTAACCAAATTTAACGAAAACATCTCAATAATTTGAGACCCACATGCATAGAAAGAATAATTTCACGAATAAACCCCTCGAAATTGAGGAACAGTGATGCTTCATCACAATTATCCAGAAATCATTGGAAGATTCTTCCACGTAATCTGAGAATATGGTTGAATATAACGGAATATCAGAGCATCGTCGTTATATCCTTCCCAGCTTTCTGTTTGATAGTGGGATAGTTAGTTGCTGTAAACCGAATACAGCTCACTGAACTGTTTTCATTGTAATCTATAAAAAGCCTTTACACGATGAATAAAATTAACTGAGAGAGTAATTCATATGCTCTGCTCTCTTTACAAAATACAGACCTTTCATTTCTTAACAAATATAGCAAAACAGAACTTACAGAAGGAACAGGTCCAGGGTTCCTTGAAATCAAAACAAGAGAGCACAAACTACTTGCGGGGAACAAGTTTTAGCTTAGAAGGAGCAGAGTTTCCAAGGACATCCTAAGGCATAGGCAACAAACGACAGCACAGAACATTATGTGTGTGCTGTGGAAGCCATCTGGTATATACGGCTATCGAATGCCAACAGCTCAGGCTCAGCACGTGTCTGGAACTGCTGTGATGAAACAGCATGGAAGGAAAAGCTATGGATATTCTTTCCCAGGGTTTCAATGAAAGACTGGCCCAGTTAACCCCACTTGCTCTACTTTTCTTCTCCTTTTTTCTCTCTGTCTCAGGTCACGACTGTTATAAGAAGCAAAAGCACTAGATTCCTGGTTGTTTGTCACCATTTTACCTTAAGAACTTGACGTCGAAGGGAAAAAAAAAAAAAAAGCATGTCGCTGTCAAGCAGTTCTCAGAGAATTGTACCTTCCCAGAGTGGCTTATCTCCTTTCTGTACTAAACTATTCCGCATCAAATACTTTTAAAGGTGTGAGAAAGTAAAACCCAAAAAGGGTATTTTATTTCCCTCCTTCTCTTTTCTTCCTTCACGAAAACAACGTAACAAGCCCGGTTGAGAATGTGATAGATTGCGCCTTTTTACCAAACCTCTTATATTAGGCAATGAAAACCATGGATGATACTAAAATATCCCCCTTTATTCCAAAAGATAATAAACAGGTCAACCTGGATCACATTGTTTGTGTAATTGGACGATTGAACTGCCTATAAACAAAGGTAAAATAGTTTCATAACCAAAACATCCTTAAGAAAAACCTCATCAGAAATTCTGTCATTCGCTAATCACTTAAACCCAAAATACACACGTCAATTACAAAACATTAACCAGAAAGACACACCCAGAATTCATACATGCACATATATTCTATGACTTAGAGCTGTCTAAAGAATATGTGAGAAGTCCAAGTGACTCACAATGGATGAAGAGCATTTGTCCACAGTATCAAAAGGCAGCCATCAAGGAAATCACAGTCAGTCCCCAGTAATAATTATGCAGCCACCGAAGAGACCAGATGTTAATGGTCCTGAAAGATTGACCTATCCCTGCAGATTGCTGCAACGGTTGAGACCTGTAAAGTAGGAATCTGTTCAAGAAAAGACTATACAAAAAATCAATCTTTATTCAACAGGGGTATTGGAAAACAGAGGATTAAAGGTCACCCACATTTGACATTTCGCCTTTAATATTGCAAGATCCGCCCTTGGAATCAGGACTTGTCACCCTTCATATAATTGATTATATCGAAAGCAATCTCTTTCTTGAAAGCCACAAACACACGCACACAAGAGAGAGAACTAAGGTTACAGTCAAGTGTAAATGATTTGTGGTCACAGCCCATGTTCTCTCTCTTTTTCTCTTTCTGTATCACTCCATTATTGAGAGGAAAATATGAGATACAGAGACATCAACATACAAAACATGAAGAAGAGAAAATTAAACTTATGTCACAGTCGAAGTGTGAACATTTTTGGAGACAACCCACGTTCCCACCATGGATTTGCAATAAATTATAGGATCTTCTTGGCCACTTAGGTCCCACTTAAGTTGTCTGGTTCACTAACTTTGATTTGCAGCTCCTATGGATTAGGTGAAATCTTCGTTAGTTAAGGATTGATGTTCCATAGATCTTTATTCTTTGCCTCAACAACTGTAAAGGTAGTAAAATTATGTATTTACATTAAAAAATGAAAGAGTAATATCAACATATCAAACATTTTATCCAAAACCAGACCCTCTCTCCTTCACTTGTTTGAGCATACTAGCTTTTATAGTTGGATCTGAAAACCAAACCCAAGCACAATACACTTGCTAAAATCTTCACCAACCCAGCCAACCAGAAAATCAGTGATAATAATTAAAAAAAAAAAAACCCTCCATAATGCCATCTCCATAAAAATCAGTAGAATCAGGACCATCTAGGGAGAAATGGAAGCTTTAGCAGAATCATTAACCCCTATAACAGATAAAGAAGAGAGAGAAGAAGAAGGAGAAAAAAAAAAAAAGAGTAGCACTTGAGCACTACACAAATATTTGGCTGATTAGACGGGTTCAAGAGGGGTCAAATCCATTCGGTTTAATTAAGGAGACATAGAAAAAAAAAATGTTTTCCTTTTGCGAAGTTTCCAGTCAGAACTGCAATTATTATGTTTTCTTATCACTGTGGTTAACTGAATTAATATAATCCTTTCGAAGTATAAAGGAGTAAAGAAAAAATGTCAATAAAAAGCCAAAATGCTTTTTTGAAAGCTGTTTGTACATATAATCAATGATAGTGCCGATAAGAACCATTCGAGTTGATAAATGATAGGAGAAACTAAGGCTATATCTATTTAACTTTGTTATACCAAACATAGATTCCTTATCTCACTTCAGTACTACAAACCAAAATGCCGTCATTGACATCTTCTAGATAATAAATTCAAGCATATCATATAATATATATATATACACTTAACCTTTTGTGATGTGAACCCGATCTTGAGTTTTTCAAACGAAATTTGCATAATTTTGTCTTTTAGCTCTTGTATTAACATGAACCTCGAGGAACCATAAGAAGTTCTTATTTAAAATTAAAAAAAAATTAAAAAAAAAAAGTAAATATCATTCCTATGAACGGAATAATTCCCTTTTTGCCCTCTATTCATAACTAGCAATAACCATAACCATGATATACCGTGTATTAAACATGGAATTTTGTTCCCCTTACTGCTGTTTTATATCAAGGTCTGTAATGGGCCGGGTTGAATAAGGGAGACAGAGCCGGGTCAAATATAATTTGGATGACATCGGGTCGAGACCCGGTGCATTAACTACCGACGTGTCAAATTAGACGGGCCATGTAGGATCCAGCCACGGCCCACAGGTGAGCAGTAACCTCCGTGGAGTGGTTCCAGGGCAGGAGCAGTGGCTAATTCCACGAGAATGTCGGTTTTTAGCAGTGGCTGACTGGCAGTGGAACCGCAGACAGTGTTTTTTTTTTTTTTTTTAAATTGTCAAAATGACGTTGTTTTGAAGATTGTTTTAATAAAAAAAAAATAAAAAATGATTGTTTTAACCCATCCTTCTCCTCTCCTTTCCCCATGCTTCTCGATCATTCTCTCTCTCTCAAGTCTCAACGCGAGCTTTCTTCTTCGCGCCTTTGTCTCCCTCATTCCATCCTCCACAAACCTGCTCTGTAAGACTGTAACTCTCTCTCTCTCTCTCTCTCTCTCTCCCTCCTTTGTGCTCACTGATCTTTATTGTCAAATCGGCTCTCAGGTTCACCCCTCCGCTCTCAGGTTGCCAATTTCTAGGGTTTCGATAAGCTCGCTGTCCGGTGAATGCAAAATGGAGGACGTCCCTCTGCCAGCTGTCTTCGAACAAGCCCGTAAGATCCATTCATCTGCGACAGAGTCCAACGCGGATCAGGTAAGCTTATCCAGACCTTTAATTCCCCGAACAATGTACTCCAACGTTTTATTTGACGTGTTTTCTTTTGAATTTGTGGGGTATTTCGAAAAATTTAGGAGCTGGTCAGGAAGGGTCTCGAGGCTCTCGAGAAGTGTGAGCACATGGTGAATAAGCTGGGCCTGTTCTCGACAAATGAGACCAAGGACGATGTCAGCACCACCAATCTCAAATATCTACTGGTAAGTTTTTAATTTCGATTTCATTTGGTATGCTTGGTTCTTAGGAAAGAAATGTTAAAATGAAGTAGAGCAAGAAGCTGGTGATCTGTTTGGTTGCTGAGAAAATGTGCAAGGAAGTTTATCAAAGGAAATAGACTGGTTGAAAAAAGGTATGAAGGTATAGTTATAAGAACCGTGATGCTTCTAACTAGTGCGTGAGGACACAAAATAGATTAACTTGGACTGAATATTCTGCCAGAAGCAAGTGAACTTAATAAACCGAGTAAGATTGTTGAGTTCCCCGCTTAAAGAAACAAGATGAAAAGAATGAAGTCTTTAGTGATTGTTTCAAACTGAGGTATTTAAGTTTTTGGTAAATTATTCCTTTTCAATTCTTTTTCGACAAAAATAGGATGGTTTTTGAAATTAGGCTGCGGGACAATGGATGTGCTTTGGAGAAAGAAGGGGGTGCGGGTAGGGTAGGTTCCTCTCAAAAGTAGAATTACACTACTATTATCACTGGATTAAGAAAAACTTGGGTGACTCTGTTGTCATTAACACTGAATTTTGATGAAGAAGTTCATTTTGTGGTCATCAAATTATGGTGGTTTTAAGTCTAACCAGTGTCTGTCTAAAGTAACCTGCAGCATTCCTGATTACCGACTGAATTATGGCTCTGGTACTCGGTTCTTTAAATGCTACAAAAAAGCCCAAATGTGACTGAGATTATGAATTTGTTTTCTTAATGTTGCTAGTTCTCATTGAGTTTGGTTGCCCTCTACTATTGGCACCTCTCATGAATTCTTGCCTGCAGGTACCATTTTATCTTGCTGAGTTAACGGAAAAAGTGTCACAAGGTGACAGGATACAGATTCTTAGGGCTTCACAGGCAAAGCTAAAGGTGAATGATCTTCAATACCTGAAAAATTGGTCGAAACTCTGTTATGTACAAGTTTTCTATTGACACTTATTGGAATGACAACACTTTGTAGGAATTTATGTCCTTCTGTGAGGCAATGGAACTTGTACCAGAAGATGAATTAGAGACGTCTACACAAGGGGGTCCAAATTCTCTTGTAGATCGGAGGGCCCGCAAGGTATTATTAACTTTTTTTTCTTATTTCAGTACTGTTTAGGCAATGAGAAAGCACGAATGTAGATATTATGACTTGAACCCCTAAAGACTCAAAGCCTATGAGATTGTGCTGTTAACTCTTTTTTAATTTCTGAGACATGAAAGTTGCATGTGCACTGTACCTAAAAATGTCAAATTGGAAGCTTCTCTTTGAAATATAGGGCTTAATCTTCCTGTGCCTGGATCTAGATTGCTCGATTCAAACGCCAAAGAGCTGCAGAGATGAAGTTGCTGGAGATAAAGGAGAGGAAGGAGCGGCGCAGACGATCTAGTAAAGCAGCTGCCTTGTCCACTCCTATTGAGGCAGGAGAGGAAGATGTGTTGGATGATGATGGAGAGGAAGAACGAGAGGTGAGCTGATTGGTGATTTCTTTGATCAGCTGATTGGTTATTTCCTTTGCAGAGGATTGAACTTGCACTCCACTAGTATCTGTTGCCATACATTGTGGGTTCCAAACATACCTAAAATACATGAACCTCATGTAAAGTCAACTCTATGACACTTCCTTTTAATAGTCATCACCTCATGCCTTATTTGTTATCTTTCTTGTTCCATTTGAATTGAAGTCATATTTCTTTTATCTGCTTTGTGTTTCCATGTCAATGTATATATAGTGCAGTCAGATCTCTATAGTAATTTGAATGCAGATGCCGTTGCAGACATTTTAACAGTTCTTTCTTTTAGTGAGTTCTACTAGTTCAAGTCTAGAAAAAGGGGGGGAGAAAAAAAGGAGTTCTACGATTTGAATTGCGGACCATTAGCAAACCACAAGTTTTCAGCTTACCTTCAATATATGTTATAGGTACTAACTCATGTACTTTCTAATGAATAAATGTGTTGCTTAGTCTTGTAGATGGGATATAAATGTCATACCATCTAGTAATTCTCCAGAACGATGGTGTTCTGATTTCAATTTAAATCCAAGATGGTTTTGGAAATTACATTTTCTGCTGGCGCACTGAAATTGGTTTTGTTTTCTCTCCTTGACCATACCAGGAGTTTAATTTGTCTGGAGTAATAATTCATTATGAATGTTAAAAACTATACAACTAACGAAATGATTATGCCTGGTTTGTTTTGTTGAATATCAGTAACAAATTTTTTCATTTTTCATGTTTCCAAACTATTGCAGTTTGACTAAAACACTCTTATTCTCCTTGTGCAGGCGTGGGTTACTACAATCTCGTTGGCAATCTGTAAGGTTGGTTTCACCATATAATCTGCCAAGTTCAATTCTATTTTTTAAAGCAAGATATTAATTGGTGTTCCATTTGAAAATTTTCAGGCTTTTGATCTGCTGGAGATGCTAAAGAAGGAAGAAGAGATGCTCTCTGCTATAAAGGAGAAACAATCAAAGGTAATTAGATCGTTGAGGAAAGTTGGCTAGTCTGTAACTACTCAATAGTTCATTAGATTGTTTACTTTTGCATAAGTAACTTTTGCTCGAAGACTGTAAATATTTAGTGTATTATCTGCAGTTTATGCAGGATCATGGTTTGCTTGTATGATTTGTATACTTAATATAGATATGTCAATGTACATATTGTTTCTTTTTTCCTTTCACTTTCCTTAGTGTTTTTTGAGATTTAAGGTGTAGTCATGCAAATTGATAGATTATCAGCTTTATGCAGCTAAAGTTTGCACATACAACTGCCTTGTGGTGTGTGCATGTGTAGTTTGCTGGTTTTTACTTTTAACATCTGAATGAACTCCACATAATTCAGGAAGGGGACAAAGAGTTGTCTCAAGATGGTCTTGATGATCGCACCAAGAGGGCAGAAGCTTGGCATCGAGATGCTGCAATTAGAGCACAGTATACTAAACCAGCCGAGCCTATCACGTGCGCTACATTTGCACAAGATGTTATAGAAGGGAGAGCGAAGGTGTCACAGGCGCATGACCACAAACACCAACCCCTGCTATTTGGGCCAGCGAGTCTTGTGGGTGGAAGCCTAACAAGTGAAAGGGAAAGGATGGCAGCTCAGGTTTTCCAACCTTCTTATAGGTATATTTCCATTGCGGATAAGTGAAATATTCCTTAGAGCCTGATTCTTGTAGGGGATACTCTTTGCTTAAGTTTTGTTTGGAAGCAGAGGAATGATTGCTGAGATACATTTCTACAGAAAATTGATACTGAATGCTGGTATTTTATATTTTATTGGAGTTATATTATTTGAGACATCTCATTTCGAGATGCTAAATTGTATATTTTGTCGAAGGTTGCCAACAATGAGCATAGAGGAAGCTGGTCTGAAGGAGATGGAGATGATGAACAATTGGCAAGAGCGGAATGCAAGACTTATGGAGGAAGCCAATTCTTCGTGGTACAAGGACAATAGGAAGCCAAAGCCAGGTGAAGGTGAAGAGGATGACGAAGACGATGATGCTGCCCAAGATAAGGCAAGAGCATGGGATGACTGGAAAGATGACAATCCTCGGGGTGCTGGAAATAAGAAGCTAACCCCTTGTGGGTAAATGTCGCACGTGTTTTTCTGTTTTGTATTTTTTCGCCCCCCTGCAGCTTATAAATGCTGTTTTTGCCAACATTTTTCTAGGTTTTGGCTAATTGATGTTGGAACACAAATTTTGTAGTTGGTGTGGTGTCCGGTGTATAGCTGTACTTATGTGTAGTATTTAAGAGATCAATATTAGCGTAAAGATTTTTTTGAACTCACGCAAGTTTTGGTCGTTGGAGTGGCTTCCTTGGCTCTGGAAAGGTGGTGTTTCATGGGAAGGTCCTCACCTAGTACGAGTGTTTGGATTATCTTTTAACTTCTATTACGTTTGCAAATAAAATTTTGTTAAAATTTTAAAAATTGGCAAAAAGGTGGAGAGAGTGAAAAAAAATTAATGAAAAAGTGATGAGAGAGAAAATTTTATAATAAGGACATATTTTAGTGAGTTAAAATTTTTAAAACAAATGTCATGTTCGTCTTTCTAAGAGTATTTCTAGCAGGTTTTCTATTCTAATATTTTGGTTAGAATAGAGAATTAATTTAACAAAAAAGTCAAAAAATACTGTGTAGCAGTTATTTATTATAACGAATTTTAACAAAAAAGTTTAACATGTGAACGGTAGTTATCTAGTTTTAAAAAATTACTATTCACTTTACTATCTTAAAATATTAATATTTATCTTTTTCTTTTTTTTTATTTTTTTTCTTTTCTTCTCTCACACTCTTTCTCTTTTATTTTTTTTTTAATTTTTTTTTCTTTTCTTCTTCCAGACCTCACATTCTCCCTCTTCTTTATTTTTTTTTCTTTTTTATTTTCTTCCTCTCATATTCTTAAAAATAAATATTTAAAAATATAAATGTTAGAGAAAAAATAAAAAAATCTTTAAAAAATAATATTTAAATATAATAGTAAAAAATAAATAATTAAAATATAGAAGCTGTTGAGAGTGTTTTTTAAAAATTGATAGTTAAAATAAAAAAATATATTTTCCGATTAAAATAAAGAATTAAATTTGAAGAAGCTGCTAAGAATGCTGTAACGTCGCATATAGAGTCTGTCCTGCAGATTGACTCTTGTTCCCCAGTTTCGTTCTCGTAGCTGACGGCTTGTCCCACGATGTGTGAATTCACTTTCGCACCGTATAGCTATGGGCCGCCACCGTTAGTTTTGATGGTAGCATTCCCCTCCATCGTGAGCGTTCAGGGTCCCACCCCTGGGCTTTTGAGGGTTTTGATCTCCCTTGACAATGTGTCCTGTTTTGTGATGACTTTATTTTTAATGCAATGTTAAGGTCTCGTATTTGCTCAAAAAAAAAAAACTCTACAGTTCTGCCCATCCTTTCTTAGTAAGAAATAAAAATCTGGCCATGGCAATGTGCCCAAAAGAAAAAGAAAAAGAATCATTGGGTCCCTTGGTATTGGTATCGGTATTGGTGTGTGTGTTTCGTTTTCTATATGTTTTGTCTAACGTCACGTAGGTGGATTTCTCATCATTGGTTGGGTTCCAAACTCTGAACAGTTCACTACCTCACTATAGTTTTTGGTGCATTCTTTTTTCTTTTCTTGGTCTTCCATTCAGTCACTCCCTAGTGTCTAATTGATTTCGATTCACTTGGGTATGATGGAATCAATGTGAGTTTTTTTTATGCACTTTTAATTTTAATTTCGATACTTATACTTAACAGGGAAAGGAATTTTTTAAAAAAAAAATGTCTTCAAGGTGTGGATGAGTCGGTGAGGGATACTATTCTGTCGCCAGGCCCTGATTGAATTTCACACAGCAACTTAATTGAATTAATCTGTGAAAGGATCAATTGTTGCTTAATTGAATTTAGCAATTAAATAATAATTTATGCAATATGTATGGCCATAAAAAATTGATGAATAATTTAGACTATTTGGATGAGAGATTGCTCTGATAGGAATAATGTAAGTTTGAATTTTTTTTTAAAAAAAGGAACCGTCATCCTGAATATTAAAAAAAAAAAATGAAAGTGTTTTGTAAAGTTCATTCATAGCACAAAAGTCGTGTAACTGATTCCTACACAATTCATGCAAAGTGGATGATAAAAAGATTATTGTGACTGTTACAACTCAGCATATATAGTTTATAACTACATGATTAGTTGAAACACGAAACACTTGTTGCAGTGTTTGTTTCTTGACTAACTAATCGCTATAAATTAAGAATGTTCTTCAATCCGAACCTGACATTCAGTCCAGGAAATCCATATATATATATATATATATATATGAAGTTTTGAAACCATTTAGTCTATAAGATAAGAGATGTATGTATTAACTTTTACCTCAGAGATTGGAGTAAACCAAAGTTTTGATACAAGCTAGATGCGTTGTTCATTCTTTGTCGTGTAATTCTTCAAAAATGGTTAGAATCTATGGAACTTAAATTTTCTTGTACTTTCTTTAAAATCCTGATCTTATTTAATTTCCCCTCATAATTTCCAATAATTCTGATTTCACGGTTTGCTCTTTTATTTGACGGATTTTGGTTTGGAATTTGTGTTCCATTTGGCAATTTTCAGGCTTTTGATCTGCTGGAAATGCTGAAGGAAGAAGAAATGCTCTCTGCTATAAAAGAGAAACAATCAAAGGTAATTAGTACCCTTGAGGAGAGTTGGCTAGTTGTAACTACTCATAGTTCATTAGATTGTTTTAATTTTGCATAACTTTCGCTCAAAAACTGTAAATATTTAGTTTATTATCTGTCGTGTATGCAGGATCGTGGTTTGCTTGTATGTTTTTGGTTGACTCTTGTGATTGATTTCATGGATGTTTGTTTAATGGAGTAAAGTTTCAACGCGATCAGTATGGACTTCCTCCTTGCAGCAACGGCTGGTTTTGTTTTGTTTTTGTTTTTGTGGATAGGTTTTCTTTTTCTCTGCAATGCTATTAATCAATTTCTGATGAGAGATAGAGATAGATAGAAGAAACTAATAACCTTCACCTCTCCTTCCCATCAACTTTTTCTTGCTTAAACTTGATTATAGTGTCAAACGTGGAAAATATCGATGGCTTTGTGGAGAGACACTGTGGTATATGGTCATGGCTCACCTTTGACGCCTTTAAAAGAGTTGGGTTTTGGTTCTTAACTCACAGTGATCCCAATTCACTATTTACATCTTTTTATGCAGCTTTTTTCTTCATATTGAAACACTAGAAGAACAGTAGCAGAGCGGCCATTGCTGCTAGAGTTGCTTTGTCAATGGCACAAATTTATCGAAAATATGAACTGGTTTCAGCAATTATGGGCATTTCACATCCAGCCCATGTTATGACAGACGTTGCAGGGCACCCTCTGGACTTTTCTAAAGGGAGATACCTTGACCTTGACGCACGCACAATGGCTACCTGTCAGAAATTGATGTGCCGAGTGTTTGGAACAAGCAAATCCTTATTACCTTCATCCAGTCAAGAGTAAAAATTCAGTTGATGTAATTGAGGAGTTGAATAATTCATGGCGAGCCAGATCCCTTCATTAAATGATGTGGATGTCTGTGGCCCCTGGATTTGTAATAAAAATCAACGAATTTGGATATCAGCCCTTAGGAGAGAATCCATTCCTGATATCAGCACCACCAATCTCAAATATCTCTCGATAATTCTTTTACTTAGTTTCATTTTAGTATGCTTGGTTCTTAGGAAAGAAAAGATAAAAAGGAAGTACAGGAAGACGCTTGTGCTCTGTTTGTTTGCTGAGAAAATGTGAAAGGAAGTTTATCAAAAATAGAGGGGTTGAAAAAAGGAATGAATGTATAGTTATAAGAACCGTGAATCGTGATGCTTGAGTATCACAAGTATTTAAAGATCAAGAGATACATAGTAGGATGACATGAATTGGATTGCAACGTTGTACTGACAAATATATCCTCTCTTTGGTAATTTCGTTTAGGTTTGCAATGTTGAGCCTAAAGATTCAGCTTGCGCAAGGAAGAAACGAAACAACCAGAGACGACTATCACAAGCCGTGTGGAGCCTGACGATTCAGCTTGCGCAGAGGAAGAAGCTAAACAACCAGGGACGACTACCACAGGTCATGTGGAGCCTAAAGATTCAGCTTGTGCAGAGGAAGAAGCGAAACAACCAAAGATGAGTACTAGCGGTGATGTGGAGATTGAACCAAGTGACCTAAAGAATTGCACAAGTGATTCAGTATTTTTTCGTGAATTTTATCCTTTGTAGTTTCTATTGTAATTTGTAATTAATAAGCTTGTTATTGGTATAACAAAGATTAACTTGGATTCAAACCAGAACCTAACTTGGATTCAAACCAGAACCAGAATCTCCACACCTTATCAAAACAAGCCCTAAGAGGCTTGGATGGGTTTCAAAGGGAAATGAGAATCCTACATGTAGCGTAAGACTAATTGAACCAATCGACCAATTGAACCTATTCTGATAACCATAAGGAAGGTAATAACATCCAATTGCTTCAAGAGGGCAGAAGCCAACACTTTGAGAGAAATCCATCACCAACAAAAAGCAATAGAAAGAGGCTTAGACAACAAGCAATAGAAGGAGAAGACAATAAGACGCAATGCTTGCACATGTAGTATCTGTAGGGTATACACAATTTGACACATTACATGAGAACACTGCTATAGATTAACTGTATAACAAGAGCTATATTGTTTGTCTTGAAACTAATACAAAGATTTCAGAAGAAAATCATGTAAATTACCAAAAGAAGCAATCAACAACACTTCCTTATGCGCCCCCATCATAAAGCGATTGCCCATGTAAAGTCTCTGTCACAAAACCAGCCCAACCTCCCGGGACACCAAAAAAACAAAAACACACAAGAACATCCCCAACTCAACTATTCAATGCCAACTTAACCTGCAACGCAGTTAAACCCCCGGCAAACCAACAGCCATATAACAAACAAAACAGAGCACACAAACAAGTCCAGCGACAACACCACCCACACATGTTTCCTCCAAATTTGCTTTGCCTTTTGCCGATCATTATGGACACTCTTTTGCACTGGCAACGAAAAATCCTTGCACACACCATTCATATCATGACCAACATCAACCTTATTCTCCAATGCACCACCGTTAGCATCCCAATTACTCTCCCCAAACATCCTCTTCTTCTTCATCAACCCCTTACCTGGGTTCGAACCAAGCAACGGTGTCATTGCCATCTTCATCGCTTTTTCCGAGTCCAAGCTCAGATTTCGACTACTATTGGATTCAGGCCCAGGAGAAGAGTTCACCAAGCTCAAATCCAATGCCAGTGTTTCTCTGAAAATGGGATCACATTGCCTCTGGAGGAAATGAGAGCTAAGATTATCCCAATCGACCCGAAAATCCCCGTCATCTATAAGCTCCTTGAAAGCGCATTTTACTCGGTGTAGGAACCCAAGGCCCTCTGATTGCACCAAGTCCTCATCGAAGACTGCGAAATAGAGAAAAGGGTCTTCGATGAAGAAGGTGTATGTTCGTTTCCTAACGGTATGGGAGAACGTAGAGTGATAAGGTGGCGTTTTCTCAATGCATTGTAGAGCGAAGGGTTCGAGATCGGGCTCTCTGCTGAATTGGGCGAGAACCGTGGTACCTTTAGCAATGCAGGCGTAGAGGATGAGGTTTGGGTTGGAAATCATTTGATGCGTTCTCCAAGGAAAACGAGGAAACGCAATTCTTATAAAGTGGAGTTGAATGAAAGAACGGAATTTGGGAATGGAACTGAAGTGGGGGGAATTGGCATTGCAAATCTGAGCTTCCTCTCCTCCTCCTCCTCCTCCGGGTATCTCTCAATGAAAATTTGATTGGTTTCACAGGAATCCAATTCAAGCAAAAAAGAAATCTTGAAATCTTTCCGTCTCGAAGAAAAACTGTCCTCTCTCTCTCTCTCTCGACTAATTCTAGGGTTCGGGATTAGGAGTTAAAAGGAGAAGTAGGATCCATTGGAAGAAGGAGATAGGAAAGAAACAGACAAACGATACCCTTTGGTACAATGGCACGTATAATTGCACATTTAAACTACGGGAATACCCTAAGGTGCAGGTTCCGCAATAGAGAGATGCCGCGTGGAAGAATTATGGAGGGTTCTGACAGACGCAATCATTTTTTATTTTTGGTAAAGCAGAGGCAATAATTTGTCCATAAGAATATTGAAGTACTTTGGGGTTGATGTGTCCGGAAAAAAATGTTTTTATAATGATTTCTTTACATTAAAAAAAAAATTGCATCTGGGGATCGACAAACTGGATGCAATTGTTTTTATTTTTGTGAAGGCTACAAAAGGTGCAGCAGCATGGGGAGTGGGTTTTTGATTGATGTCATCAAAAAAAAAAAATACAGATAAAATAGATCTTATCTGCTGAGGAAAAATGTATATGTTATTCAGAAAAAAAAAAATGTATATGTTAAGTGGTTATATCGCTATCCCTTTGGACAGTAGCTTTATTAGATCCTACCTGTATAATCATGTGGGTTAAGCATTGAGCTGCTCCTTCAATAAATAATCCACTGGGTTGACTTGAAAACTCAATCAGTTGTGGGATTTTTAATTTGGAATACAATCTGAGGACATTGCCAACTTGCAGCTTGGCCAAGCTCTTTGAAGCCAGCCAAGGTATTGCCTATTGCTGACTTGTCGGGCCAGTTGTAGGTAAGCATGCGTTTTTCTCAGTGTGGCCTGGCCCTCTGGGAATGTGTCAAAGATAATGGAATCCCAAGATCAACCCTAAGATAATGGAATCCCAGTTTTGAAGAAACAGCACAGATTTCTCAATTCATTTTCAGTTGCTCCTAACAGAAAGTTCTCTAAATAGAAATCTTGCTTTTTAAAAAAATGATGGAAGACAAATTGTCATCTTCCAATTATTAATGCTGAATGGAATCAAAGCAATGTAAATAGAAGCCTAATCTTTACCCTAGAACAAGTTAAAACCAACAAAGCATGCACTCTTTTGGTGTAGTTGTGAAGCATTTTGAAGATTGAAGTCAATGGTCACAAGAGTCATTTGAATGGAATATGGTCTTTTGATCCATAGAAACAATAGCAGAGTGTGAGACATAATGCTGCCGGATATACCATGTATTTTCTCAATCTGTTTTCTTTCTGTATACAGAAAGACATTACAATAGTATAGAAGAATGGGTACAATTTAATTGTGAATTGTACCGTCCAAACAAAAAACATGGCCAAAACCATGTAAAAGTTTATACCAACTTGCGAGGGTGAAGGAAAAAAACTCGTTTTGCATGTGTACTTTCCCAATAGGTCCCATGTAAAGTCTAAGCGAGGAAAAAATTGGAGGTTTGCCACTCAGATGACATAAGGTGGATCAGTGAAGGCCCATTCAAACACCTGTTCATATTGAATGGCAGCATTTTCCCATGAGCAGGGCCTCTGCATGCCCCTTTTCATCAATCCCTCCCAAGAACACTTGTGCTCTCTATAAGTGCTAATAGCAACTCTTAGAGCCTGCAGATAATAAAAGAGTGAGTAAAAACGATAGTGAGTACAAGCACCACACACATACCCCCCACAAAGTAAGTAAGAAAAACAGCAATTTATACCACTTTGTATGATTATTGTATCTGGTATGAAAATTGAGATCATGCATGATAGGTTTGGAATTCCAATTGACAATCTAGCGGGTGCCTTTGGTCGACTAGCAATCACAATACATAATTTCCAGGCAATAAAAAGAATCATGTATTATCATTGTTCCAGACTCATCAGGTCAGTCATAAAGCTCGTTCTCAGAAATCAAATATCAATAATCATCATTTTGGATCCAATCCACAAGACACATATTACTTATTCCGAGACTAACCACAAGTTTTTTGCGCACATCTAAACGCCACAGAAGTATAATGATTGTATTATCAAAGGCAATAACTTGGTCAAGTTGAAAAACAAAAATGTAGGCAGGATGTTCCAGTACAAAAATCAACAAGCAGTTCAAGACTGTCTCCTCTACAAAGAAAAGTTGTGTGGAAAATGAGGAATTAATGTAGACAGAGACATTATGGAGCAAGTTTGTCCACGATGAATTAGCTTACCGTCAACATACTTTCTTTTGTTAATGGAGAAAAAGTCCACCTGCAACACATTCCCCAACAATGTCGCAATTTAGCTTTGAAGGAAACTAGTCATCATTCATGAAAAACTCAGAATGAACATTATTGACAACAGAATCATAAGCAGAATGGAGGAAGAGAAGCATTATGCACAATAATTTGGTAGCAGAACTCTTAAGGTGGTGGAAAGAATTCCACAAAAAATGAGGTGAAAAGTAAACCACGCGTAAGAAGAAGGCTTATCATAAAAGGCACAGATAGATAAGTCACAAGGCACAAAGACAGCTTCTTTTGATAATGTAAATCAACATAGATGCACACAACCGGCAATGCAAGTAACAGGGAAACACCATTTCTCGCCATCACAACAAACTCTAAAGGAGGCCAATTGTAAAACCTTTGTAGAGAAGAAATTATCTAAGAACTCGAAACAAGTCAACTCCTTTTGTTTGTTTAATTCTTTTCTGATCCATCTGACGAGTGAACTAAATATGCATGACTTAATATTCTGAGATACTTGCAGCCATCTGCAAGATTTTTTTTGTGTCAATTGTACAAAAGTTCTTCTGGAAACAGATACATTTTCACTGTTAGATTTGTATTAAATATCAAAGGGTCCATGACACATCAGCATGCTGGTGTTACATCCAATACCTCGAAACACGAAGCCAAGATTTTCTACTTTTTGTATATTCTCATAATCAACAAAAAAATCATCATACAAAGAGCCAAGGAGGAACACATACCCTGTGCCTTCACCACTGCCCTCAGGAGCATATGGATTGAAATTCTTTACGGTATCCTGAGATTCAAACAACAAGAGGCATCAAATAGATATGAGCCTTAACAACAAATAAGTGCATTCAATCTCTTTGTTTTGAACTTACTCTGAGTCCCCCAGTATCATGAACCACTGGCACAGTTCCATATCTCATTGCATATAATTGATTTAGCCCACAGGGCTCAAACCTTGAGGGCATCAACAGTATGTCACAGCTGTTCATTTCAAAACAACAGTGAGTTGGTGCCATGAATTTCCGAAGGAACATGTAAACCAAGAAATACAATTTCTGAAATACCCTGCAGTTATCCTATGAGAAATAGGAACATTAAATCCAACCCAACCCCGGAATTTGTCTTTATAAGCTAACTCTGTTGCTCTCATCCAGCCTTCAAACTGGGGATCACCAGAGCCAAGCATAACCTGAAACATATTTGATGGCTTTACTTATGAACTGAAAGCAACGTAAAGGGAGTGTGACTTTAATCAGTAGAAAAATTACTCGACCATTTTCACTAAAGATCACCTACAAATTGTACATCATCTTCCATTATCTCTGGGATTGCCAACCGGATCAGGTCAATGCCTTTCTGGTAGTCCAGTCTCCCAATAAATCCAATCTAAAAAGTTAAACTCAAGCCAGTAAGAGGCGGGATCATAAAGTTTGCAACTAAGCCTGTGTAAAAAGAAATTAACTTCTTACCAATGGGCATTCAGGCCTAATAGGAAGACCAAATTCTTTCTGCAAAGCAGTCTTGCATTGAACCTGCACTTTATAGACAACTGATGTAAGAGACATATGCTGGTGTGTACTCCCAGATCTCAAAGTAAAAGGCTCAGCCACCTTGTCATTAAGATTTTCAACAGAATAATGGCAAGCAATATGCTCGTCTGAAGATGGATCCCATTCAGCAACATCGATGCCATTTGTGATCCCTGGTTATTATGTACCACAAATTAGTTGTCTGCAGTTAAGATCAAATAATCTAAACAGAACAACATTTGTTTTTCTGTTCATCACTTCCTTTTTTTTAAGCTGATGCAAACACATGTAGACAGCAGTGTAATAGGTAGGACACATGAGGAATTATGTAAATTGGCAAAACCCCTCAACAAACATTAAGGCTGATGTGTTAAAGAAGAACTACTTCTTCATGGGGCTCTGTAGAGCACGAATCAGAAAATGGGAAAGGCTAGGAATTCAATTTGACAATAGATGATACTTGTACCCCAACTACCATTTGCAAGAGTGAGGCAGCAAGAGGGAGATCAGAAGCAAAGGAACACACAGTAACAAATCCAAATCAAAAGATTTTCAGAGCTTCCTTACCAGAAAATCCCATATCCCCATGCATTTTTTTTAGGATAAAAAAGATTGGACATAGATCTCTGATAGCTTGTACCCCATACTACCATTTAGCTCAAGATTGTTGTGAATAGGCAGCGAAGAAAGGGAGATCAGAAGCAAGAGGAACACACAGTATCTGCACAAATCCAAATCAAAAGATTTTCAGAGCTTCCTTACCAGAAAATCCCATATCCCCATGCATTTTTTTTAGGATAAAAAAGATTGGACATTTAAAAAAAGGAACACATACATCTCTAGCAGAAAGATATACTCCTAATCATGTGTCCTTTTCTCCAGCTTACGAAAGTACACTTTAAGACAAGTAGCACAGACATACCATTAAGAACACTATTACGGCTGCTCAATAGCTCATGCAGTCCATATCCACCTTCAATTGTTGTTATTTCCCAAGAATAGCCCTGCAAGTAGAAGATATCGATTTCATCGGAAAGTATCATACCTCCTCCCATTTGTTTTAGCAAGTTATCGTAAGGTCGGAAGGCATTTTTGTAAAAGAGCTATTGTTACTATACCAACATTATCAAATCGAACTGACCTAAACGCTATTTGATCTGCATTTTCAAATTAATTTGTCTCCTAAATGCGGCCAACTAAATCTAGGGTTCCGATTCTAAACTTCTAATAACTATTGAAAGCACAAAAATGGTCATTATATAGTGATCTTCACACAAATTCCATTTGTATAAAAAAAAAACATATAATACGTCTCATGAAATGCCTCAGAACATTTAGTATAGCATTATAACCTCGCTAACTGTCAGTATTCGATCAGCTGTCACAATTGCACCCTTCAGAGGATTGACAGCTTGGCCTGTGTCAAGAGCATGCGTCCTTGCCCATGTTGGAAATACCCATTCCAGGGCTCCATACCACTCCAAAGGTAGTCCCAAATTCTTGTATGTTACTGCTGGTTCGACTCCCTTGCATATGCAAGGCAATAGTTTAGATTGGTGGGTAAGAGCCAAAAAGGCATATATACAAGAAGAATACTACTAATGATTACTATTGGTTTGAAAGTGATGATCTTGAGTTGCCTATCACCTCTCAAAGGCACATGCATTTGGTGAAGGAAGTTGCTGACACGCAAATGCTTCATGTGTAATGTTCTCTACAGTTTTACAAGGAAACAATAGATAACCTAGCATGAGCGCTCTAGTTAACATATAGGAAGAATCTTTGGGGCATCCCAAGGGTGTTTTAGAATGCAAACGATCACCTTCCTTTTGTTCAGAGCCCAATCTGAGCATGGTTTCACAGCTCCATCCTAGACAGAAAATTTTGACCAGAAAGTTCCTTTTCACTATGATATTAGGATCAGCAGAGTCTTCTTAAACATCATGCAGGGCGACCTCTAAAATCATAGCCATTAATTTCTACTTATTTCTTCTTGTTTTTTTTTTTTTTCCCTTGGGGACGCACTTGTAACTGTTACTGAAAGAAGTGACTACTTAGAAAGAAATGGATTACAAAATTGCAAAGAGAAAATTGTTGATTTTCCTTCTATGTTCTAGTATTCTGGCATTTTAAGCCATTATGTATCATTCTACAACATACAAGAGTCTCTAAGGAAGGATACTACCAAATCATTGAAATATTATCCAGGAACCCAATTATTTTTAGGAGCACAGGATTGCAAGCCATTTAATGTGCAAATGTGCTTCTTTTTTATTTGACAAACCAATAGAATCCATCACGAAAATAGAATCTACCTGATGTGAAAGGTTATGGATTACAAGAATACTTCGAGCATCTTTATATACTCCATATGGACGATACTTGGCCGCCAACAGTCTGCATCACAAGATTTCTAAAGATCAATCAACACCTTACTGGTCTCGTTAACTTTACCAGCGATGGCTGTCACAATATATAAAGCTCACGAATCTGTGATACCACACCCAAATAAGATGCATCTGTCTTAATGAAACCTCTAAGTTGTTCTTTCTCCTTACAAGGCAACATTGTAGGAAGAATATCTCAAACGGAATAATTCCTTGTCAATTACACTGCATCAGCAAGGAAATGGGAGTTCCTATTTCCCAAAGCAATCTGTTGCTTTCCCTTAGCAGGGAAAAATTCCAGCACAGTAATCTATGAAGTTAAGAGTGAGGGTTCGGGGAAAAACAGCAAGATAAAAGAAAGATGCCAATAAAGAAACAGAAGAATCTTAATCTAAGAGAACATAGAAAGCTATTGAAGGAAAGCAAATAGGAAACTGTGAAAAATTGGGAATTTAGAAAATGAACAAAGTAATAATCCACCAAACATAGGAAGCAATCAAAGAAGACCACTTACACGGGCACAAGGCTTGCATGCCAATCATTGACAAGGAAGAGACATTTCTCCCCATAATTGAAGCCTCCCAATGGAAGTACTAATGGCGCTTCACATGCTGCATGGGAAAGTAAAGCGAACCGGAACTGTAAACCATACAAGAAATTTATTTTGTCATTGTCTGTAAGTAACACATAGAACTCCATGAATCCAATCTTGTAACAAAGTAGGACAAAATGCTGAAACCTCCTAAAACCTTTAAACTACATCCTTGCTACCATTCAATTGTTCTAATCAACTCCTCTGCTCCTGCATTTGAGTTAACAACTGCTTATATCATGCCGCTTGGCTAGTGTTGTTACGATTGTTATTATTAGAATAAAATATGGAAGCCAGTGTTTGAGAACAAGAATCATAGTTACAAGAAGTAAAGATGCCTTAGGACTGGAGCGCAAGTGAAATGCAGAGGAGTGGAGTGGAGACCATGGATAAAATGAATTTCATGTCGGCAGGGGTTGGGAGGGGGTCAAATCATAGGCCGGGGTGCAAACACATTGTCCCATGCATGACAGGAGCTGATTAGAAAATTAATTACCATAGGAGGTGGAAAAGTTGAAACCCCCATGGATCTCAATGAAACACCATCAAACCACTCGGGATGGTCCCGCATTTCACCCTAACAAGAAACATACCTGATTATCACCAAAAGCACCATACTGATCACCATATGGATTTCCAGGTCTATGGTACGAGGGGTGGTCAACAAATACCTAAAAAGAGAATGGGAAGAACTCTACATTATCATAATGATACTCCCACACCATGGAGACAAAAATAAATAAATAAAGAAAGATAGAAGAGTTACTGTCCTAAATCACTACAACGCACTTTGGTTTTAAGTGTATATATATTATTGAAACACCCCGAAGGCAGATGTATAAAGCCTCCTAAATTTCTTACCCAATCAACACCATCCCTATACTCATGGAAGAAGCCAACATCTTGCACCCCTCCAAAACAATGTATTTTGATTGGGCAATCTAAATCAACAGCACTAGCAAATTTGTCATCTGCAGGAGTTCCATTCTGATATCTAGGAGAGACAACCATAACACGGTGTCCACGAGCTGCTAATGCAATAGGCAAAGAACCACAAACATCTCCTAAACCACCTGTCTTTGAGTATGGTGCTGCTTCAGCAGTAACAAAAACAATATTGTAGGTTACTCTTGTCTGGGCCTTCTCTTCTACTTTGATGCCTTCAGCTTCTTCTGTGCTACTGCTAGCTGTTGTGAAAGACTCACCAACTTGATTGGCTTTAACTTCACCTGCAGTTCAAGAGTATAAGATTCGCAGTACCCTCTTGGACGTCTAGATAACAAGTGAAATGTCAAGAAGAAAAAACACAAATTCCAAAACCAAACAGAAAGAACAGTGAAAAATGCATATCTATTAAAGACAGATGCATTACTTTGCTAATAGAACAAAGTTAAGAATACATTCTACTTTAGTATTGCATATCACACTACCTCTTGCAAGATTAACAAGGATGTAGCTTTCCGACAGAGAGAATATTTTCATGTACGTCAGATGATTTTTCTGCAAATACTTTTAAGCAAGATATGGGAGACAGACTTTTATAGTCAAGCCATAATGGTGAAGACTAGATTGATCTGCAAATACTTGAGTTGCAGGTCCACAAAAACATTGAAACCTCAAAAAGCAAAGCTACCCAGAGGACAAAAGTAGCGTCAATGGATGTACCTGAGTTTCAGATGACAAAAATCCCAATTTTCAAATCAAAATCACACCATCTTCGCCTTGTATCCCTGTCTTAGTATAAATTTTAGTCAAGAACCATCAATCACATACCAGTCCGTTGTACAGATTCTGGACCACAGTATTAGTGTGGTCTAACATAGCTGATCATGTGGAACATCAAACAGTTTCTCCTAATTGGTTGCTCACTCCATCTCTTTCTCGAATGGCTAGGATCATCTCAAACCGCTAAACTTGAGCATGCAACAGAATCTAAAAGTCAATGCGTTCATAAGAGATTCCTATCCAACATATCCACATCTCTTATCATATTCTAAGGTTTTCATTACTACTGATTTCCGCAGCAGTGAGTGCCTAAAGTTTTGCCGGCAACTTTAAGCAAGTCAGACTCTATGTGTGTGTGTGTGCGAGAGAGAGAGAGAGAGAGAGAGAACATAATTCAATACCATACTTACAGAAGTACCCCATTGATGTTATATACAACATATAAATAGTTGTTACTTTCTTTTGATAAATGTCAATATTTAAGAAAAAGCATAATAGTGTAAAGCATATGAAGTGTCACTGGGTACAAACTGCCATTAGATAATCATCAACCAATCGCTGATACAATCCACAAAATCAACGATAGATCATAGAGATACAAAATCGCAAAACTACGACAAATGAAAAACAAACTACTCCACAATATAGAGACATGTACCAGATGGAGGAATCAAATGAAACCCAATAACAGCGCCGGAATCATCCTTCTCGGTACCCAAAATAAGACCCTTTTCCTCCTTTTCATATTCAACCGCAGAAGACCCATCCTGTGAACTACTAAGTCCACCGTCTGAAACTGAAGCTCTGAGTGTCAAACACCTAGCTCTACTTCTTCTCCCCCACAAAGGAGCAGAACTGACTTGTCCAATCACTCTGACGTTATTAAATTTAGCTTGTGGTGGATTCAACGATGATTTGCATGAAGAAAGTTTGGGCGTCATCAGGAGAGACTCCATGAGAGAGATGGAGAGAAGTCCAGTGTAGGAGGGAAGGTATCTTCAATTGCATTTAAAAAGACAGAAAAAATCTAGAAAAGAGACATTAGATAGTGCGAGACGTGAGACAACTAGAGCAAAGTACAAACAGCTGTTAGATCGTAGCGAGAGATACACAGTCAGAGAGACGAGAGTGAGTGGTGTGAGAAAATCAGATCCAGAAAAAGCGCGAAAACCGAAAAGAGTTCCGCGGTGAACCATCCCGGTTCTGTAAAACATGCGGACCAAAGCGATCTTGCAACGTTATCATCCCACTTAATATATATTTGATCAAATATGATATGGCACTATCATGACGGAGCACTGCAGCTCTTTACGCCGCAAAAGGTTTTGTGGTATGATAATTGACGGCTACTAACTCCCAGGTTGTACACACGGCAATTCGTGATAGCGCCACGTGCAGAGCTTTCAAAGAACATTTGACTTGCCCTTGGGAATCTCAACACTCTGTTTGGCCGACAAAGAGATGTTTTTTACTTTTTATTTTTAGTTTTTACCTTTAATAACAAAAATATAGGGAAAAAATAATCTTTATTCGTATATATAGATATATAATTTAGATTTTCTTTAAAAGTCTTAAATATGCCACTTTGATTCGGTCCATGGAATGTAACCTGAATTTCAAGGTCTGTTTGTTTGCTTGTAAAATAACTTATGTTTTATAAGTACCTTAAAAATGAGATTAAGGTAAAAAAATTTCAAGTCAACTTATTTTTCATAAAACAAATTAAGTTCAAATTTTCTGTAAATCAAATGTTCAAGTTCCAAAAACATTTTTATTTTGTCCCATATGTTTAAAAAATAATCAATTCTTGCATTCCGATTGATTTAGCATGCAAAATTATCGAAATATCCTTCCAAGACAAAATCATTAAAAAATAATATATAAATTAAATCAAACTTGAATTTGAAGGTTGTATATAATATTTTATATTCTTTTCTTTACTCGCCAAGCGGGCACTTCTCTGATAATTGGTTAAGAGCAATTGAACTGTGAAGACTAATTTTTATCGCAAAAGTACCATTTTTATGCCACGCCTACGATTGGCACCAAGATGACATTTAAAAATCTCATGAACATCATTTCGTCTGTTGGTTAACAATAATTGAATGAGGATCGATTTGTCTCAAATACTTATGTCAGGAATCCGATGGTTGAAATCGAAATCTGAGGGACTAAAATCTCAAAAGTGTAAACCATAAGAACTTATACGATAATTAAGCTTTTTATATAAATACGTAAATTATTAAACATGTCAAACATTAAAAATATTTTCTTAAAAATATTTTTAAAGAATAGCCAAAAACTGAAAAAGGAAATTTTTTTAAAAAAAAAAATATTTCAATCAATTTTTTTTTATGTAAAATAATAGTTTTACAAGCAAACAAACAGACCCTAAATATAAAAAACAGAAAATACTTAAATATACATTTCATGTGGTATTGATTTTTCAATTAAGTAGTACAAGTGGAAAGGGATATTTGGTTCTTGTAGTCTTTTTTTAAAGTTGTGTCGTTCACCAAATATTAATTGATTAAAGGGACGAGGTTCCAGATAAGCTATCAAACAATAGACATCCAAATCTCCATTAGCCGATTGATTTTTGGTAGACCAAAATGCTGTATATCTGAAAAATTGGACCACAATACCGATCCATTCAAAATTATGCAATAACACAAGAATTATAGCTGTAATTAAGTGAAAAAGAAAACGTAAGAATAGAAAATATAAATATATATTATTATCCAGCTTCAAAGAGTAATGTTAATCACATCAACAAGATAAAAATTAATAACAAACGTATTCACAATCCAGAGTACTTATCCCACATTAATATGCCATAAATACTCAACCCAATTAACCAAAATCATGTCTCCAAGCGTGACCAGCGAGAGGCCAATCATCAGGGCCGTGAGAGTTAGGGCTACAGCCCGTGGGCCTTCTAGCTTGAAGGCGGGACCCATTATTTTTTGGGCTTGGGCTCCTTGGGGCCTGATAGGTTGCTGTTCCTCCTCCTGAGCTGGTGGAGTCACAGCCCGACTCAGCTACCGAAACTCTTCTTGTTGATGGATTCCATTGAGGCACATTGAGGCTGAGCTGTTTACTCGAACCTTGGTTCCGTACCTTGGCCTTGGCGGACTGGGTTGGGGCCATGTAGCTAGGGACATTATTCGAGCTCACCTGTCTCTGCTTAGTTAGGTATGGGCCTGACTCGGGCGAGTCTCGATTGAGCATCGAGTGCGCATGGATGTCCATTTCCACTGTTTTCTCGGACACGTCATCAGTGACGGTGGTGGTGGTGGTGGTGGCAGTAGTGGTAGGAAGAGCCATATAAGGGGTTTCCTGGTGTCCTGTATTACGGGCATGGTATGGCTGCGACGACATCCAGCGCTCGAGCCAATTCCATCCCCATTGAGCCTTTTCGTGCTCGTTGACATATGGCCCAACATCGTTGTCGTTGAGGTCCGATCGGAAGAGTTGCTGCTGCTGCTGTTGCTGTCAATGAAACATAAATTTTAAGAATTTTAAATTTGTAAGATAAAATTTCGAGTTTGAAATTGGTAAAATATTTAAGAAGGTTTAATAGTAAAATAATTTTTATTGAAATTTGTTAAAAAATAAGGAGAGAGAAGATTTGATGTATTTCATAAAAGTTGGTATGAGAATGTGTTAGAATTTGTATAAAAATTTTTGATGTTTGGTAGTAAAAAGTTGAATATGTTTGAGATACTTGTGGAGCACTTTTAAAATGGCAATCAAAATGTTCACTAACCTGATAGCTATAAGCATAAGCGAGGGCTCTCTCCCTTTTCATGACCGCGTCATGTCTCCTTGAAGCATTTTCCTCAATTTTCTTCGTACTTTGACGCCTATTATCCCAACCTTCCATGTCATACCTTCTAAGTGGGCTCTTGAGCTTTGGTTCTTCTTCCTCCACTCCTCTCTGTTCTTCTTCTACTTTCTTCTGAAGCTTCTCGTGGGTCAATTGGAGTCTGCGTGCGCGTACTCTTGCCTGTACTCTCACCAGTGCTTGCATGCAACGCATTGTCATTTGTGCTTGCTTGCGTACATTATGCCCCCTCACCAATGCTTGCAGCCTCACTAACCCCTTCAAAGCTCGCAAAGCCCTTCGAGCCTACAAAAACGGGGCAAGTTGGTAGGCTTCCAATGGTTGCATATGACAATATTGTTGTTACGTACCAAAAGAAAATGTGCCAGTCATATTCTATAAACCTCCTTATATCATTAGACTTGGTGCAAATAGCCTCCCAGAGAGGCAACATTGCCGTATTGATTGGACTCGGGGACCTGATTTGGATGTGTGGCAGACATCTTCTGAAAAGTACATTGGGCCAGACAATAAATGTCCTACACATGTGCAACTTATTCACCCCCCATTCATAAAAAGCCATTGCTTTCTGCCTTATTCGCCTATTCTGTGCAGGCTTATTAATAAACGTACCTGGACTGCAAAGACTCCAAAAGGTATGCCTTATAAAGGATACCATAATGAACGAGCGAGTAAACTTGACTAGAAAAGCCACATCAACTTCTAATATTACTTTCCCCAGTTTTTATGTGTAAGTTTAATCAAGCTTTGAATGTATGAGTATGAGATAAGGGCATTACTAGGTAGCCCCTGTAATAGGACTGTATAAGGGTTGCAGCCCAATCTTCCTTAGAGTGGCGTCCATAACCTGCCAACCGAACAACTTTGGCTGCTGCTTGAGCTGCTGCAACTGCAGCTTCTGCAGCTGCAGCAGTTGCCACTGCAACAGCAATGGCATGATTTCTGTCCTCGGTTGCAGGGCTGGATGCAGTGCTCTCATCATTTGTGATGTCCGCTGAGCTTTCTGTGGGAAAATGTTCAAATGACACGACCTCTGGAGCGTCATGTTGCCATTTCTCCAAAGTATCCTGCTGATCAAAATTATGTAATCGCTTAACATTAGACTCAATGAAGCAAGCAATCAACATTTCATCAAAAAATGAAGGAAATAATAAGGACTTTTAGAGTTATATTAATTATTCTGCCAACACATTTTCTCAATCAAATCAACTCAGAAAAAGACAACAATCCTGGGATGATGGAGATATAACTTAACAGGCACATGTTGATCAAGGGGAATGATGTGATAGCTTAGGTGGCATGATAAGTGTATGCCATGAACCTATAAAAATTATTGGGTCATGTTGTTAGGGGACCATATGCACTTCTGTAACATTGAAGGGTCCCAAAGTAAAAGGATGTATCATCTTAAAGTGGTTCCTCCACCTCCCCCATGTCATCTTCCAGCCAAAATCATAGTTTGGATCCCCATACGGCATACGAATGGTCTTTGATGATCAGACTAATTTTCCAGTAAAGGGGTTGATGCCGTTTCTAAATAAAATATTTCCCTTTGGATAGCATGGTTGCTCTCATTTAAGTCTCATTCTCATTAAAACTACTCAAATTTCAGAAATGGAACAGAGGAGGGAAAGCAGGAAAACGGCTGCCGTGATAGTTTGCTTTGTTTTGAATTTGAGTCTGTGAACTTCCCTATTGTAGACCACCAGCAAACCGTTAAATTCAAAAACAGGAAGAAATTAAGAATCTAAAGGGTAATTATAACGTGAATTGCTTTAAATCCTTAATTACTCTCAATAATGCAGGTTAAATGCTGCTGGCACTGCTGGGTAATTACAGTCAAAATAACATAAACAGGTATAGAATTATATGAGGCGAACTAATGATTTTTGAATTGCCGATTGTGAATTATGTGCACCATGAAAAATTAAGGAAAAGTTGACAATTAAACGTGTAAATTTTTGACAAATAATAGAAATTAAGTACCTTTCTATCCGGTAAGTCCTTATTTGGAGAGAGTTTGAAAACCTTCTTCACCGACGAGATCCAGCTGCCTCCTTTCTTCCCCATCTCCGGCTAATAGAACGGATTCTGACCGGCCGGCCATCATGTCAAAGAAGTCCTCATTATTAGAACTTGAAACCACAGTTTCAGCCATCCATAAAAAGAGCAAAGAACATCAATGACAGAAATACAGCTTCTGTCCCGGACTGAAACCAGATTAAGCATAAACGAAAATATTCTAAAAGATACTTAAAATATCCTAAAGATCTAAAACAAGGAAGAAAAGAAACACATGAATGTCGCCATGAAAAATAGATTATGTGTGCAATCTGGCCAGCCATGTTTTCTCTTTCTAGCTAGAAATCTCAGGCGTGTCTAAACTTCTATACTACGCAGCTCAGGTAGAAAACGAAAAAACAAAACAAGGACAATACAGAGAAAGAAAAGAAGACGCAGAACAGAAAAAATTCACCCATAAATATCACTAATCAAGTAAAAGAAAAAAAGCCCATAAAATGCTAGAAATTAAAGGATTGTCACGATAAAACTTGAAAGAAAAAGGCCCAGCTATCTGAAAACCTCTGTATTACCTTGTCATCTTCAACCTCAACAATGTTTATAAGGAAGTGATATCACACGCACTCACACAGACAGACACGTAACGTGCATATATACAAGTATATGAATTGATGAAGAAACTTTGACATGGAATTCAAACCTGAGGTGCTAAAGACTACAGGATTTTGGATCACTTGGCTTGGGTTTTCATGTCTTCTCCCTTTCATTTTACTCGCATCTCGAAGAAAGGTTTGGTTTTGAGAAGAGAGAGAGAGGAGTAGAGCGTGTGAGACTAGTAACTACGAGCCCGCGCGACCGCTGTTGGTATTTAACAAATTCACGGGGGTGCGACCTCGCAATATTTTTGACGCAGTTAGTAATGGAGCCAATCGGGTTATGACACGTGAACTTCCCTCGCTACTTGCAAAAATTGAACCACTTTATCTACCCCAGAAAAATTTAAAAATAAATAAATAGAACCACTTTATCTAACCAGAAAAGAAGAAAAGAAAGGGAAATTAGATTTCGGATTATGGGAAATGGAACAACTCGCAGCCTAGGAAACAAAAAGGGACGGCTCAAGGTCGGAAAATTATGTTTAATGGAATAATTTTTTTTTATCTGTCTAGTCTACCACACACCAACTTCTTTCTTTCACTAATTAGCACGGAAAAGATCACGAGAAGCTAATGTTGATGGTCTTTTAGCCATGATGTTTGGTTTTCAAAAGCTGTTGGCGCATCAGATGTTCATAAACAATGGTTAAATTAAAGATAAAATTCACATTTTTACTCATAAGTTATTAAGATTCTAACACTTTACATGCAGTAATTAATTTAGACAAAAATTAACATTTGTTGTCAGTAAAATAATTACTTTACTCTGAATAAATGTAGATATAAAATTATTTTATAAATTAACAACGAAAAACGAAATGAAACAAAATTGATAACTTCGGATTATCTTACCAAATGACTGTTACAATGCAAGAGAAAAATACTATGTGAGAAATGTGCATCCCTCACGTTCCAAATAGTGCAAGTTGGCCCGTCCTTTTGCGCCTTCTTCTGGTCCCACGTTATGATCAGCCTCATCAGCACTGTAGTAATTTCCGTAATATTGTTGCACCAAACCTACTCGAAGCATCATACAGCCTTTATGGCGAAAACAAGTAAATATTCATTGGCCAGTTGAAAAGTTTTAAGAGTTTTTCAACAGGAATTCTTCTGTTTTAATGATCAATGGTCACTATAATCAAAGGATTCAAAGTATTTTGGTAATCTACGATGGAAAATCATTGCAGGTGCTGCTCAAGACTCTGCAGAAGAGAAAAGAACAAAAAAACGAAAAGTACTTGCTCGTGAGAGCCTACTTCCAGTTATGATTTTTCCCTTGTCTTTTGGGTGATTGTGCTGCTGTTGAAGGTGAGAGATTTTGCATGGGATCGTGAATCCAAGTTTTATAGGTGTTGTCAGTTTCATGGAACCTGCTCTGTCAACAATGGCATTTATCTTCGTGTCACTGCCCATTACCATTTTAATGCTCGAAGCATCCAGCTGCCACCACCTACCCCAAACGAAGCCATTTTAGCTTGCACAACTCTTACTTTCTATTTCTCTTGGCTGAGGCGCAGTTGCAAACATCTCGAGTGCACAACAAGTAGAGACAAAAACAAGTGGGGCATCAAAAGTGAATGCCTGCTCATAGGTGGTTAGTAACGCTTTGTTTTTTTTTTTTTTTCTTTTGTCATTTGTCTCAAGTCTAAGCCTTTTTCAAAGCCCTCAAACTGAGGGCAATACGTTTCCACCACATAAATTCCTCTAGCTTCTTGCTTGATGAGCTGTGAAGGTCTTTATGTCACCTACATTTTGCAGAGCCAATTAACCTCTGCAGCGGTTGAGACTTAAAAAAGGTGAAAAATAAAAGAGTTAAGCAAAGGTAGATGGGCCATTGCTTGCATTTTAAGGGAAAGGGAAGCAAGGTAAAGGGAAGCATTAGGGAAGGAGACGGGTCTCAGTTGTGTGCCTCCTTTTAATGTGACTAATTTGGTTTGGTGAAGAGCCCCTTTCAATGTATTTATGATTTTTGTGGAACACTTTATTGTGAGAACTGGCTTTAAGAGGTCAAAGCGGCTTTGGCACGTAGAAAATAGTAACTGGGACAATGGGACCATTGTTCTTTTCATGCAGAAGAAAATTTAAATGCAAAAGATGGTTAGAACTATCTTCCCGACGGACACAGAGGATTATGGGTCGGAGTCTACATGGCTTAGTCTTGAACTCTCCACAAGGTTGAGAGTCCAAGGCCACCCGATTGACCAAACCGCCCGGCCTAGGGGTGAGGAACCGGCCAAGGCCTACTTCTATTGGGTTTGGTTGAGGTCGAGCGGCCTTCGACTCCCAGTCATGGGAGGAGTTCAGTACTATCCAAACTCGATCCTGATCGAGCCAAATCTTGACATCTCAAATCAGGCTTTATTATTTTAGGTCTGATCCCAACCAGACCCCTCATATGGTCCAATCGAACTTGATCGGGGTTTGGTTAAAGTCAGGTGGGATTGGACAGGGTTTGAACAACTCTAATTATAGGTATGGAAATCATTTGTTTTATTTAAGTATGGGATAGAAGAACTATTATAAGACAACTTAAATTGCTAAAATGTTTTTTGAAGATTAAAAAACGGATTAGATCCTCTTCAATTTGATGTTCGAATTGGATTGTCTATTTTAAAATAAGATACACACCACGTGTATCCAATTCGATATATGGAAAGATCCTAATTTAAAAAAAATTACTGTATCTACTAGTGCAACCTAAGTTCTAACTTTAGCCGATTGGCTGTTTAGAAATGTGTACCATAAGCAACACATAACTACCATCTAACAACGGTAGCAAAGAAGGGAATGGGATTATGAACTGTGGTCAGCTACCTAAAACAAGATATCTCAACTACTTGCTGTAATAATGAAACATGAACATTCTTTACATCTTGTTAAGGTTCGGTACAACCAATCTAATATGGCAAACTTTTTTGTCCTCTGTTTCTTGGTTTGTACTTCTGAATATTACCTTAAGGTAGCAAGGAGAAACTACAAGTTGGTAATCTGTGAATATAGACATTTAATTATCGAACAAAATTCTTGATATCTATGCTCGTATGTAAATCGAGTAGCAATATTAGTTGGGTGTATCCAATTCGAGTATCAAATTGGAAAGGATCCTAATTTAAAAAAAATTACTTGTATCTACTAGTGCAACCTAAGTTCTAGTTACTTTAGCCGATTGGCTGTTTAGAAATGTGTACCATAAGCAACACATGTAACTACCATCTAACATACGGTAGCAAAGAAGGGAATGGGATTATGAACTGTGGTCAGCTACCTAAAACAAGATATCTCAACTACTTGCTGTAATAATGAAACATGAACATTCCTTTACATCTTGTTAAGGTTCGGTACAACCAATCTAATATGGCAAACTTTTTTGTCCTCTGTTTCTTGGTTTGTACTTCTGAATATTACCTTAAGGTAGCAAGGAGAAACTACAAGTTGGTAATCTGTGAATTTTATATTTTGCTTGACATTTAATTAGCCTCGAACAAAATTCTTGATATCTATGCTCGTATGTAAATCGAGTAGCAATATTAGTTGGGCTTTACCCTAAAATCAATCTGGCAGGCCCAGACCAATCCATCTTCTATTTTGGTCCTAAAATTGTGGCATGTTATATTGCAGGCCCACAAAAGATTTTAATCTAGCGACTTTTAGGGAAACAATGAAGTAGCAGTATACAAAGATCTAAATTGTTGCATCTTTGTCATTTTACGATTCAAATTATCAATTTTATTTTACCCTCAATTGTAACTCATCAATTTACGTTGAGAGAAAAAAAAAAAAACACTACATGGCACAATCTCGAAAGTTAAATATTTTCAAATGACACATCAACTTGTTTTAATTTTGATAGTTAATGCGATACAATTAGATAGTTTAAACCTTAAAATGATGTTTGTCGATGAAAAGAAAAAAAATTTAATTTTTACAAAACAAGGGAAAAAAAAAAACTCACGTGCTCTCACGAACAGCTAAGTATATGAAGGATAATAAAAACAACTAAATTTAGTTAACGGTTTTACACTCCATATTATAATAAATATAAAATTTTTTTTATCCAAATCATTTTTTTTGGGTCAATTTTTTCACCCAAGAAAATTGTTTCAATCTTGATCAAAAACCCAAGCGATCAAATAGATGAAAAGCGCAAAGCGAAACCCAGATAGCCACTCCTTTCCAAGCGGTACAAATAGATGAAGCCCCAAGAGTACCAACAAGGCAGAAGGCTCAGTCCAAATTTGAAACGACGATGGATTATGGATATCTTGGGGTGCTGGTTCACGTTCTTAGAGATCGTTGCATGCAACGGTGCGCATAACCCCTCGTTGTCTCTTTTTTTTTTTTTTGATCATCCTCGTTGTTTCTTCGTCTCTAAGAATAGGACCCACAGAGGTATTTTTTAACGGGCGCATTATAAGAAAAGAACTAACGTGATCCTTTATGTGACCAACTTTTTTCTGCAGACTGTAGCGCATGTCAGCCGTCGAGGTATGAGTACGACGTTCCGTTTTTCCGCTGATCCACTCTAAATTTCTCACACTCCCCACTCCACAGTACACTGTAGTCTGTAGCTCGCTCCTCCTCGCTTTTTCTCTGAAAAGATAATAAAGCTGAGGTAATTTCACTTGGTCTGTAGAAACCCTCGACCGCTCCAGTTGATCCCTTATACAAAAGGTATGATCGTTGAGCATTTTTCATCAATCACCTTCTACATGAACACTTCACTCTGTTTTTCTAGGATTCATAGGCTATGCTACGTTACTGTCTACGTATATATATGTATGTACGTACGTCTAGATCCTTACGAGTTTGTGGAGTGTGATTGCTTGAGGGAACTTTCTCAGGGAGAAAGAAATGCGAACAGCATCCCATATGTGAATGTATAAAATGGAGTCCATATATGAGACGATGTGTACGGGTTTTTACATATATGTGCATATATAGCCATATAGGACAGTATATATGTCATTTCTTTATATGTAAATAGACGTGCTGTATGCCGAAATTTTCTGAAGTTTTTTGAGTTCCGTGGCTCTGCAACATATAATGAGACATAGTTTATTTTGTTTTTGAAAAATTTCAACGAAGCCCATGTTTTCTGTTTTTTCTTTTGTATTTTTTCTTCGTTAAGGTCCTTAGTTTCCTAGATACAGAAGTTATATAGGCGTCTCTTGGATTCTGGCTCACTATGAGATGTATAATTTGAGTTTTTGTGTTTACCCTTTTACAGCTATGGAACCAGATATGTGGTATCAGAGGGTGAAGGGGAAGAAGAGGCAACTGGTGGAACTCTATAACGACGAGGATGATATCGACAAGGTGTATAAGTTCAAAGTCCTACTACCAAATGGTACAAGTATAGGAATAACAGTGATAGACCCTGGCCCAGAAATGCCCATCGGTCACTTCGTCAGTTTGGTGAAAGATGAATACTTTCGAGCTTGGAAGCTGTGCGAATCGAAGAGGCAGAAGAGGTGCATTGATTGGAAGGGTGCTCGCCTTTATCTTGAGGACGTGAACGGTGTCAAGTTTAGAAATACAATTAAATTTGAGAATTTTAAGCCCCACGGGTGTCACATTCTGCAGCTTCATGTGAGTACGAGTTTCATTATTATTCATCCCCCGCTCTGTTTTGCTTTAGAATTGTGGGCTCCTTCGCGTAAGGCGAAATTTGAGGTTATCTCCAAACTGAGCCACATACTGTTCTGCGGTCACCTAAGTTCATCTCGTCGAGTTTTAACGGTTAAATGGGATACAAGATTGTACAAGTTTCTTTTTTGTTCACTCTAAAATATATTCCTCGTCCCAAGCAACTAGATGGAGGTTTAGTCTATTGTCGTCTGGCTCATTGATTTTCCTTATGTCATGTTGGTCATTGTTTTTCCTTATTTGGTGATGCTTTTTCTTGCTTTGTCTCTAATTTAGGATGGCTCTAGTGAGATTGCTGATACCTTTGAGGTTAGTTCTGTGTTGTCATTTTTATTCCTGTATAATTGCATCATTTTGTATTATAAGTATCGCAATGATTTTGCTTCCTTAGACAATATTGCTGTGCTTGATTAAGGGTTTCAATTAGTTAATGAACGTTTCTGACTTGCAGAATATGTGGGACCTGACACCCGATACAGATTTGTTAACGGAGCTGCCAGAGGAATATACTTTTGAAACTGCAATTGCAGATTTGATTGTAAGTTCTCCAATACAGTAGGAAAGCTAACCAGGCTGTGAGCTTGATCTTTTCTGCTTATTCAGGTGCTTATCCTCTGCTGCTTATTTACCAGGATAATTCCTTACAAGCAGTATGGTCCAATGGAGAGAATGAGAGAAGGCTTATTAGGTATGACATTACTGTGATGAGTGATAACCATATGATTATCTCAGGCTTGTGTATGGCTTGAGTGTATCAGTTGCTTGATGTATTTTCCAAAAAGTGTTATGTCAGAAAGCACATGGATGAATTTGATTGACCCATTATCAATTAGGCTAATTCAGCCTGCAAATTACAAGTAGCTTATGTCATCAGATGGGGGAAAGGTTTCGATCCTAAAGGTTCTGTCCTAACAGGTCCTAACAGAGGGTTCTGATGCTGTCAACACATTAATGAATTCCATCAATGACCCATATCCAATTAACCAATATATTAATAGTCTAGTTGCTCCATTTTCCTTTTTTTTAATAGAACCATTAATGCATTGACTAATTGGATCAGGAACATTGATAAAATTCATTAATGTGTTAGCAACATCAGAACACTTTGTTAGGATCGAAACATTAGAACTGAAACCTTCTCCATCTGACAAATGCATGTTGTCTCTCTGGATTTGTTGGTTGTTATTGTGCATGTTCTTAGAATTGAACCTCAGATTTTTGGTGTTAATGGAAACATCTTCTTTATTCCTCTTCGTTATTACTTTGAACCCCTTTCCGTGTTTTTTTATTCATTATTCATTCAAAGGACCATACTTGTTCCTCCTTGATAATTAGTAATGCTGGAAGATTCTTTGTTTGGACTCAATACGTTATTCTCAAAAGAATTCACAATGTATATGGGATTGGAGTTTTGTGAGTTCTATATTAAAAGTTCTCCAAGCACTTTTAGTTGCTAATAAAATTTGGTAGTTCATCTGTCAATTGGATGGTTATTTCATTTTTGAGTTACAGGGTGCAAGATCATGCTTAAGCTTCTATGGTTGATCATCTTCTTACTCTTGAATAATCACTGTCTTTGTTTAATGTTTGCAGTGTGAAAATGGTCAAGAATACGATTTCTATTTTTGACACTGGCCCTGGAATGGATGGTAGTGATGAAAACTCTATAGTGAAGTGGTGTGTGACAGCCGTCTTTCTTTGCTAACTTTCATAGTGATTATGGATTACATAGAAAATGATGTTCCTTTCTTGTTGGTTAAATTGGAAAGTTGGACGTGTCAGAAGGAGGGGTGGATTTTTTTTTTTTTTACGACGAGAGTTGAGATATTGCTTCTAGAGTCTGTAAAGTTCCAAGTTTCTTTAGAAGAGTCTTCTAGGGGTGCACTTGTGAAATTTATATTTTTTTCTGCATGGTCATTATACAACTAATTGTGTGATTTTCTGGTATCGGTATGTACGTGATTCATTTGAGAGAGTAAGAATTGGACTTTTGGCCTCAAGAGTTGAGAAAAATGCCTCCATAGAAATGGGAATGAGTTTTAGGCAAAAAAAGAACTAATAGAAGTTCCCAAATAAAAAAAGTAAAGGTAAAAGATGTTGTAATCACCAAGGAAGCCAAGGGGAAGCACAGTTGCCTGGGGATTTTGTGTGATCGAGAAAGGTCATTAGTTTGAAGCTCTTCCTCCCCTTTCCTTGAGGCCAAACTTGCTCATGTGAAGGGAGAGAGAGAGAGAGAGAGAGTTGGTATCAAACATCATTGTTTCTGAAAGTGGGCTGCAAAGACTGGGGGGTGTACAAGGTGAAGATTCATTAGAAATATCCTGGAAATGATATGTCTAATGGTTTGTCTGCTTGCAATTCTCAAATTTTTATCCCTGGATAATGTGAAAAATTAAGTGTCTTTCTCCCCATATCCAGGCACTTTACATATATATTCCAACTCATATATAGGTTGGTAGCATCATCATTTTCCTTTTGGCTCTTTTTGCTCTGGTTAATATACCATTCCATCCTGTTTAGGGGAAAGATGGGTGCCTCACTTCACAGATCATCTAAAGGGCAAGCCATTGGGGGAAAACCTCCATACTTAAGGGTAAATTCCAACGTATAACTCCCACCTAAATTGCCTTCTGCTATGTGTCTTCTCTCGGATGTGGATCTTGTATCACACAAATTCAAAGCATGCAGGTCTAATTTCGTCATGGTGTACATGCCTAATTTCATCAGATAGAAGAGAAGTATGCCATCATAAAATGTTCACAACTGATATGAGCTCTCTGACTATTGGAAATTCAATTTCTTTTTGACACAATTTACCTCACCCTGTGCATATATCATGCAAAATCAGGATTGTCAAATGAAATGAAAGTTTTAGAGCAGAATTTTTTTTTTTTCTAGGCTAGAGCAGAATCAATCAGAGGATGAAATGTTTTTCTTTTGCGTTTTGCCGCGTACAGGATATTCTATCAATATCGCCAGCTTATTCAATTGGCTTGAATCTTTTTACTATGCATTCGTGCATGGTTAGGCATTCAAGCCCGATTTTCAAATCTGCAGACCCACTCAAATAGGGTTTTTCTTTTAGACACGGTAGTGTAAGAGTTGGTGAACCAAATGAATCTAGAACCATTATGAGGCATAATAATGCTTGTTAAGGTTTCAAAACCGGTTGTTATTTTGACTATAAAATCCTGAATCAAAGAAAATAGAAACTCCAGCTATGATGATATCCTATATTTTGTCATGAGTGAGGATTACCCAAAATTTGACTCAAAGTGAACTCCTACAACAGCAATGAACTCTCTGCATAATTTTGTAAATTTTGACTTTCTGTATCTGTAGCAGCTAATGATCAGACCAATTCAGCTGGCCCCATATAAGAGGGATGGCCGACCATGTGGCTCATATTTGTGGAATTTTTAGGGCCTTCATAAACATTTTCATGTTTTCTCAAGCCATCTTTTGTACTGTTCTACAACGTGATGATGGTTGTGAAGTCTGCGAGATGTGTTCACACAGATGTATGGTTAACCATTCTAATATTGTGACAGTATCTTTTGATGACATAAAGTGATTGGTGATCTCATAGTAATTAGGAATTATGCAAATTTGATCTTTGAGAAACTCACCATTAATATTATGGGCAAAATTGTTCCCTGTGGTAGTTTAGTGCCATATGTTTTGTTTTTGTCAACTATGCAGCCTTTCTTTGGCATGTTTGGATATGGGGGACCCAGTGCATCTATGCATCTAGGGAGGTATGGCCTTGTGACTTTTCCCCATTAACAAATTTACGTGTGGGGAAGTAATTCTTGGGGTTAATGTTTATTGCTACTCATTTCTTGCATCATGTAGGCATGCTTTAGTATCTTCCAAGAGAAAAAGTTCAAGGAAAGTCTATACATTGCATCTTGAAAGAGAGGCTTTACTCAGCAGTTCTGGTTCTGAATTTACCTGGAAGGTATGCAAGTGCACTGAGCAGACTATTGTCCCTTTATTAGGTGTTTATGTCTTATGAATTTTTTCTGTCGCTCTTTTACACAATAAGATGATGACACTTAAACTTGCATTAACCATTACTGAATTTTCTACTTAGACTGATGGTGGCATGAGGGATCCCTTAGAAGATGAACTTGGGGAATCACCTCACGGGAGCTTTACTAAGGTAGACTCTATGGTGTTTGTCTGCTGTCTTATGATAACTACTATTATGTACCGTCCTTTTATTTTTATTTTTTGGGGTGGCTGAAGGAGGTGGGGGAGAGACTTGGAACTCCCAGATATCTTTTCACAACGAGTCTAAAGAGTGTCTGTTTTTTATATGATGAGCTGTATGCAGTCATTTGTTTATTCCCTTTGTTTTTAGTCTCCTATTTCCCCCATTCAGATTATCATGGCTTACTTTCCTTTGCGATTCAATTCTCGTGAGAATGTTTTCTTCGTATTTGCATCTATTAGTGGTTAGCAAAATCACTACAGTCGGGTCATTTAGACTCTGGTAAAATTTGCTTACTTTGTCTCCAGTCAAATCTGCCTAAGCCTTATCCTGCTTGACTAGTAACTGAACTTGATTACGTTTAGAAGGCAGAACGTGGATGATGAAGTGCAGTCAATAATCACTTGAACAAGCACCTTTTTAAAACTCTCGAGTTTTCTGTAAATATGGAGCTCACTGTATACACTTATAGTACTAGGAAAAGAAATTTTATTTCAAAAAACTCCCTTTGAAATCTGCTGCTTATCTGACTAACCGTTGAGCCCATTGGGAAAGGATGTGTAGTCTTTTACGTGTCTTGGGCATATGAACTAAAGTATTATTTGTTGTCCATTGCTTCCATGATCACATTATACAAGTTTATGACTATAATTTTGTTTGACAGGTTGAGATTTTCGAGCTAAAAAGAAATAGCTTGGACATATTTCAACTTCGATGCAAGCTGAAAGACATCTATTTTCCGTACATTCAGGTTTGGTTGTTCCAAATAAAAAGATTCATAATTGCAGTTGACATCTAGTTTTGTATCGAAACTTAGGTAGAGATATTTTACAATTGGCAATATTAAATCTTCTGACAGCCCTAAATCACCAAGTACTATACTCTTGAGGAAATTACAAGTAATGTACATAAGGTTATGTTTTTCTGCTCATGCTGGGACTGTGTTGCTTCAGTTTGCAACAAAGATTTTTCTCATGGTGATATAATATAGAGATAAATATACTTTGTACCTTGAACTATTATTTTTGTCACATTGCACCCACCAACTATTGATTTCAGACACTTTGCACCCTCTATTAAATTTTTCATCAATTTGACTGAAATTTATTTTTTGGCATCTACAGTTACAATTTCACCCTCTTAAAAAGTTCACCGTCAAGAAAATTAAGGGAATAAAATTGTCATTTTGTGTGTTACAAAATCATTTTCCATTCAAATTGACAAAAGGTTTTAATGGAGGGTGGAAAGTGTCTGAATAGTTAGTGGGTGCAATGTGACAAAAATAATAAATTGAGGTGCAAAGTGTCTAGTCCTTCATTATTACAAGCTGCAAAGTGTATTTATCCCTATAATATAATTACTATCAACACTTACAAATGTTTGTGATTTCTCATGGTTAACTACCAAAAAGACCCCATTATGAAAGTAATTGTTTTGTCATTGTTGGCTTGGATAGGTTTTGTTAATAGTTTGCAACTAATCTGGCCTGCTAACGGATTGAAATGGTTCATAGATTGTGATGCTTTCCATCAATAATCTGATTTGCTTTTGGGACAAGACAATGTCATGAGATCATGCCAATTTGCTTTAGCTCAAATGGCACCTCATTCCATGCGAATATTGTGATGAGGTGGTTGGTTCAAGATCTATTTGGTGCATGTGTTTCTTAGCATCAGTAAATGCCTTAGAGTTCATGGCATCTCATGAGAAGCATCCATTTTGTTTCTGGAATAAACCAATCATTGTTGTGGGGCTGATATAATTTATTGCGGTACTAGAGATGCATTTTTTTGTATGCTATTGTATCTTTAACTGCATAGAGTTCTTTAAAAAAAAAAATCTTTTGCAGGACCTGAATTTTATTTTCTCGTCTTATTTCACTGATTTGCAGTGTGATGAACTGTCCAACTCGGCGAAGACTATTACACCAATTGAGTTTCAGGTTTGGGATTACACTGATATTTCTTGCCATATTCAATAGAGTTGTAAGTTTTCCTTGAGAAAATGTATGTCTTCCCGGTGCTTTACATTTGGGTGGTCCAAATGGGTCAATGTCTTTTAGAACTTGACTTTCGATATAGTTACTTTTATATCAGATTACACAGGAGACTAGTTGCACATGGCCATGTGCAAACTTAGTTAATTGATAACAAAATATAAACTGAAAATTAAATCAATTGTCCTGTTTAAATTGGCTATGTATAACTAATCTCTAGGTTTGCCTGCTCAGGTAAGCTTAATGAAACTTAATCAGTTGATAAATAATTACATTTTTGTTTGAATTTCATAGCAGTGAGAACTTCTAGAAATTTGAGCATTGACTAATTCTTCAAGTGCCCTCTTAGGTCTATGTTTCTTACCATTCCTTTCCTTTCTATGAGTTTTTTAATGGCCTTAGCAATGAGCCACATGATATTTGCTATAAAATTTGTGAGTATGAGAAGGAATTTCATGCCCTTTTAGGTCAACGGTGTTCATTTAGCTGAAATTGAAGGTGGGGAAGTTGCAACAACCAACTTGCATTCCTGCAATGGTCCTGAGTTTGTTTTACAACTTCATTTTTCCCTTAAGCAAGCCAATGCTGCAGCCAAAAGTCCGGGTAATTTATCTGTTATCTGTTCCTTTTTAAATATCTAGCTTTTATTATTAAACTAGTTTTCCAAATATCTAGCAGATCTGCTTCCGTATTTTTGTTTGTAAAATATTTCAGCTGTCAACAGAGTTATGGCTTTAATTGCCATTATTGTTTCTAAGACTTGAAGTATATCAGGTTCAAGAGCATCTCGAGAAGCTAATGCACGCCTGAAGTGTGTCTATTTTCCAGTAATTAAGGTATAAGAAAGGCATACATAATCTATCTCTCTCATCATTGTGAGATTTTTGAGAATTGATGTTACAGGGCAAAGAGAGAATTGATATTATTTTGGAGAAACTAAAAGCCGAAGGGTGTCAAATCATAGAAAACTATGAAACTTTCAGTCGTGTTTCTATTAGAAGGCTTGGTCGTCTACTTCCAGATGCTCGCTGGGTAAGCTGCCAATCTTGCCATACATCAAGAATATCCTTAACAATCTTTATCTGATTACCTCAGGAACCATCTTCTTCCTATTCTCTACAATATTAAATTTCTGGTATCCTGAAGCTTGATGAATAGGGAACCACATATGTGGCAGAAGAGATATCTTGTATAGAGGTCTATGATACATTCTAAAAAATTTCACTCTCCCATGCTACTCATGCTCTGAACCGCAGTAATGTGGTGCTTTCTATTTGTTTCTACGCCACAATTACATTTGACAATTCTGTTCTAAGTTGACTCATAATTTCTCAAAATTAAGGTTTAAGTTATTGGGTTTGGGATATCTCCACTCATGATTACAAGCAGTAAGTATTATTCCGGGTCAATCTGTTGCAGACCAGACGCTCAATTGTGGTTGTAAGCTAAGTTGTGTACAGTCCAGCTTGAAAGTCATCAAACCTCAGCCCTAGCTAGTGCGGCTTCTCATACCACCAATCTCTTCTTAATCATAAGTGAGATGAACTTCATTTTGGCTTCAGACTGTCCTGAATAGATAAAATTTTAGTTAATCCGTCAGTATGTAAACTGCCAAGACAAAAATGATTTTTTGTTCTGCTGAATGAGTGACTTGATCCCTAAAACCAATTAAATTGAGGCATTTGGATATTCTGATAATTTTTGGTCTTAGGTTTTTTAATTACTGTCAGAGGATTAGCACTGGCCAACTGGTATAGATAGGTTTAGACTTAAAGCCTTTTCAGACTTCAAGGGTATTGATTTCTGCATTCTGTGGGTACTTCCAAATAGTGAACTTGGATTGGAGTCCCTTAGTCTTGACCTTTTTCATTTAAGTATCTTATCTTAAAAGAGCCCCTATTGATCCGCAGATTCAAACATTTTATGAAGTTTACTTGATGGTAGTGAAAGTCTTTATGCTTGTGGATTAGAATGCCATTCAAAGAATGTTAGTCTATACAAGTAAAACTGGTAATACACATATTTTCTAGCAAAAGACAATCCCATTAAATGAAAGGAAAAGAATATGTATGGGGCACGCATTACTTTTTGAAAGATATAAAACAAAAAGATCTTTAATTGTTTTTTCTTTTTTATTTAAAACAGACGTGGCCTAGGAAATCTCCATGGAAGAAAGTACACTCTAGGTTATGCATTTCCAATACCTATGTCTTCTTTCATCTTCGTCTCCAGCTCATGGCTCTGTCAATGTTGGAGGGGGAATGGGTCATTCAAGTGATAATACTCTTGTGGCCTCTTGTAGTTAGTCCAATTTCTAGTAGTGATCTTTCCTGAGACACTTTTCTTGTAATATTTAAGATGCTTTACCAAACCATCGTATGTAATCTTGTTAGAAAGGGATAAGATTGACTTTCAACTGTCTATGCTTAAAGTCCTTATTGTTGAGATTGTTGTATGATTGGATGACTAGCGTTAGCAGCATCCCTTCTTTATTTTTGGATTTTCTTGACCTTTTCAATTTTAGAGTGCAACTTCTAGGAGAAAATTTTATACACTTGCAACGTAGTTGAGTCTTCTACTTTCTTTTTGATAAATTTTTTACATTCAAAACTAAGAATCTGAATATGGAAGAAGAAAAAGGGTTAGCTCCTTGGAGGTTTGCATTACGAAAAAACTAGGTAAACAAATCCTCAGTCACATACAAGAGAAAAAGCAGCAAGCCTCTTAAAGCATATCCCTCTCTCTCTATAGCACGGGCAGAAAATAACTTTATGTGTCTTTGGTGAGATAAGATTAAGCAAAAAGTAAAGATAGCAGAACTTTTAGTTTATTAGTAAGGAAGTGCAATCCACCTTAGCCGTTTTCTGATATCAAAGAAGGTGCAACCAAATGCTTGAGGAAGGTTTTGTTCGATGTCATAATTTCTACAGGTACTACTCACGAGATGGTTCTCCCCTTTTAGAAGACTTCTAAATGGCATTCTACATTTCCGAATTCCGAAATAAGTTCCCATTTTGCATGCCTTGAGCAACCATACCGTGGATTGCAGCTTCCTTTCTTTGAGTATGCCACCTATGAGAATGAACTTTGACTCCCTAAAGAAAATGGGTATGATTCTAATCTGGCTGAATGACCAATAGGAAATATAATCGTCTTGACTGCTTGGCCAGTTGTGAGACTTCTCTCTAGTCTCCATCTCTGTCTTTGGTGGCAGTAGTTTTTCATAAATTACACCTTGTTAGAAAACAACTTTCAGACATTGGGTACTTAAATAACATTTCATATTTTTGACGTTTGCTTTCCATTTTTTGTTTTCCTAGCTATATATAGCTCGTGTCTTTCTCCTCAAGTGCAATTTGATTGGCAAGTCTCGAATTGAACGTTTTGCTTCACAGGCATTGCTTCCTTTTATGGAATTCAGGCACAAAAAGGGAGATAAAGCCCACATACTAAAGAGATGTTACTTGAGGGTTAAATGCTTTATAGGTGCAGTGGTTGCATTTCTTAGAAGTAACCTCGATTTGATTTCAATTACTCTAGCAACAAACTGGTGGAATTAAATACTTTTTGAATTGATGTGGTTGCAGACACGGATGCTGGTTTCAATCCAACACCTTCTAAGGTAAGGAATGCTCTTACATTTACATCTAAGAGTGTGTCAAGTAAGTCAATTTTCCAGATATTGGTTTGCTCTTGGTGCTTTCCAAATCCTTGGAGTGTGATTAGCTAAGTGCATCACAATCTTCTCATAACCATCTTTCCTTTATGTTCTCCTCTCCTTTTATGATTTTGCCATTAAAAAAAATGGGAAAAATACACTTTTTACCCACGAACTACCATAGGTTTTCTACTTTGCACTATAAATACCATATTTGAGATATTGCACCCATAAATTACCAATCTTTAACACATTGCACCTTTGTCTATTTTTTCGGTCAAATTAGACGAAAATTGACCTTTTTTTTTTAAACGAAATGATGATTATAACCTTAAATGTAACTTACTATTTAACTTTTTTAAGGGCACAATCGATATTATACATTTAAAAAAGTCAATTTCCGTCCAATTTGACGGAAAAAATAGATGGAGGGTATAATGTGTTAGGGATGGGTAATTTGTGGGTGCTTTCTCTCAAACGTGGTAGATTAGGGTGCAAAACAAGTGGTGTTCGTGGGTAAAAAATGTATTTTCTAAAAAAAAAATAAAAAATGAATACAATGTTATCTCTCTAATGTTTCAGCTATGCACTTACGTTGCTACGTAGATGCTGTGTTGAGATAGATTGATCACATAACACATACCGCACATGGATGATACAAAAGCACAATAATCACATAGACTTCCACGTACATGACACCAACGTGTATGCTTTCATAAGTACGCAGAAAAAACAGATTTTTGCAGGCGCATGAAAGTATAATTAAGCAAAGATAACAAATAGGGAAATTAAGCACCTGCAATGCGAACTTTTTATTTACTTAGGGGGTGTTTGTTTCCCCAATATTTTGGGGCATCAAAATTTCCAACAAAACAAACACACTCCAAAATTTTTAACTTTTACACATACACACTTCACTTTTCATAAACCCCAATAAATCTCAATAAAGTAAAGATTCCCAAAATTTCAGGAATATTCCCCAAAATTTTGGCAAACAAACACCCCCTTAATTTTTCCTGTTCGTTTTTCTTCTTCTTCTTTTCCCAACCATGATTAGCAATTGTGTTTCATCCAGACTGATCTAGCTCACCATAGTCCTTTTACCACTGCTCTAAAGAACTTCGGGAGTAAGCTTCTTGAAAAAGAAAGTGGTAATCTTCTGGCCATCATGATAAAGTACTCTTTGCAGTTAGTTGATGTTGATTGCTAGATTTTGTGCTCAGTCAGATACTTTTGAACCTGCAGATGTCGATGTTCAAATTTTTAGAGACAATAAAATGTTGACTCCTTTGCAACTGGAGAGACAGTATCAAGATTGGATTCTTCAGATGCATGATTATGACCTAGACACTGAGTGTGGCGAGGATGAACCCGTTATTGTTGTCAGCCCAACAAACAAAAAGGCACTTGGCATTTCATCTGAAGGTAGGCATGAAAAGTTATTATTCTGAGCTTGATATGCAAGGGTGATCCACTTCATGCCAGATTAAGCTTTTGGATGAGATGCTATCACATAGTGTTAGAGCCTTGGTTTGGCTAATGGATCTTGTTTCTGAAGGTTGGGAGCCCCCTTTACATTAGTTTTAGTACTGTATTTGTTTTAGTTTCAGCTCTAACAGTGTAAGAAGGCTTGCCTTTGGTTCAGTGTTGGTGGGGGGACTGCCAGAAAGGGTGGGTGTTAAAGTTATTACTTATGAGTTTGATATACATCATTGCCCCACTTCTTGACAGTTAAAGCTCTAGATTGGAAATAGAAGTTGTATTGACTGCATTCTTGCTTATGTTTGCTAATCTTTCATTTTTTATCCAATGCTATTTAATTACTGTTATTCCGTTTACACTTGTAGTCATCAGGTTGCATCGAGTTTTGAAGAGGAAAGGAGAAACATGGAAATCTGGTCAGAAAATAAAAATTCTCAAGGGAGCGTGTGCTGGATGTCATAAAAACAATGTCTATGCCACATTGGAATACTTCCTGCTTGAAGGATGTCATGAGGATGCTGGTGGTAAGCAGTTTCTTTGAAAACATATGAACTGTTATTTGGGGCCCTACCTTTGTACTTCAGTGGTTGAAGTAAAACAGAACATATAGCTGGCATGCTTATGTTCTCCATAAAATTTCCAAGTAATGTGCATTAAGGATATCTAGACTCTGGCAGAAATATTAGTCAAATTTTATATTTTTTTGGTGAATTTTATGAACTTGACCATTCTTTTTGGTTCCTTTCCTATAGGGGAAACTCGGATTTTGTGCAGGTATGTTATTTGTGCATTTGATGCACTAAAAATTCCTTACCTGCTTACGTAAGCGATTGCTTGGATGAATTTATCATTTTTTAATATCTATTGTTGCTTTGGATTTGAAAGGCCACTTGGCGTCCCGGACGACAATGGCTGTGTCCTTGCAGTTAATTTTGGGGATCCCAGTTTTGACATTCGTAGCTCGTTATCCCTGCCTATTAGTGTGATTGATTCTGGAAAGGTTTGCCATTATTTATATCATTATATTTGCTCAAATATTACCAACTTTTAACAGAGTTGAATAATTTGCTGAATCCTGAGCCATTCTTACCAGTGCATAGCAATTGAAAATAGTGAGTGGGGTTACATACTTGATAAACAACAGCAATCTCATTCGGCAATTGATTTGCTCAGTGTAAAACAATGTCAAGAGCTGAAGATTGAGGGGGTATTTCTTCATTGGCTCAAAATTCAAAGCTCTCACAATATTGTATTTTGGAATTTCAACATTTCATCTTATTTCCTCATTGTCTTGGCAATTAAATCATTTTCATGTAATTTTTACAGTTCCTATATTTTATAGGCACTACTTGTTGATGGTCCAATTCATGCTGGACAAGCTCCTCCTGCTGAAATTGTGGCAGTTTTGCGGCCTGCCAATTTCATTTCTTCTGGTACTTCAGAAAACTTGGACCAGAGGTATATTGTCAAGAGTAACTTAGAGATGTCTATGGAAGTTACTTACCAAAAAAAAGAGATGTCTATGGAAGTTAAATTTACAGAAGCTGAAGATCTTCAAGATGCTCGCCATATTTATTCAAGGCGTGTAACACCTTCGTCGTGTAAAGGATTTCATGGGTTGTATATCTTTCCACTGGGGTGCAACTTTCCAGACTTATTTCAAAAAGCTGGTGTTTATAAGTTTTTATTCTCTCTTGTATGTAATACCTGGGACCTCTTCTCATGTCTTCTCCATGTTTGATATTATATTGTTCGAACCTTAGTCTAGTTATGTACTCTAATGCAAGGGATTCTTGTTTATCAGAGTGATTCAACTTGTAAAGATTGTGCCAAAAGAGTGGAAGTTAAGGGATCTCCTAAGATGGGAAAGTGGGATCTTTTGACTGATGAACAGAAGCTGCCCTATAGCGTCAGGTATGGCACATATGTAGGTTGGTGGGATATAAGCATTAATAGCATGAATTGTATGCTGAATAATTCCCTATGTAGGTGGGAAAGCAGTACTTTGACCTTGTGCATCTGTTGTGTGGACATCTTTAATTGTTTTCTCAGGAGCTTTAGCTTTATCTACACGTATAATCAATTATTTCCTGTTCTCATCAAATGGCCTTGTTGGATAGGGTTGGTTCTTGTTTCCGACCGTTCCATCTTGCATGCTTTGACATCTATGACAATCGAATTCCATTTACCTCAACTCCGGAATTGATCATCAAGCTTCTTGTTACTGAGGGTGCCTATGTCCATATAGAGAAAATGAAGACTAGACTCTCCCCAGATAAATTTACTCTAAAGATTGAGGTGCAGCTCTTGTGAATATCATCATGCCATTGAAGTAAACATTCCTTTAAATGTAGAGATTTTTGAATTAGCATCTTGATGGTTTTGTAACTTTTGCAGGATGTGCTGGTTGAAAGTAATAACTTAGACAAGATCCAGCCAAGTTATGAAGCGACTCTGGTGATATGTTCACAGGATAAGTTTTTCTCGCTCTCAATTCCATGTCAAGGTAATACTTGTCCATTTCAAAGATAGACCCATTAGAGGCCATCAGTAGGAGACTTAAACTTCTTTCTTTTGACATGTCACTCATTCTTAAATTTTGTGTCCCACTCCAAAATTTTGGCATATTAAAATAACTACAAAATAATCTCTCTCCCCATCAAATCATCTCTTTCCATTACAATAAACATAAAAATTCATTCAAATTATCTCTCTTCATTTTTTCACCGACTCCCATAAAGCAAAATTTTGACCACCCCAAAATTCATTCATATTTTCTTGTTTCTGTTTGTGTCAGTTACTCCTGGATCTGTACAGCTTGTTAAGGCATTGCCACCAATATGGGAAAACCAACTGATTCCAGGCTGCATGGTTAAGGAGCTCATATTTGAGGTATATGGAGGAACTTCTAGGATTTTCATTCTCCAATTGACTGGCATGTTTCTGTGATGTTTTTTGCACTATTCAGCTATGTACTCGAATGGGAATTCTTGAAAGGTTTAAATTAAAACGGCAGTACAAATTTCCATCTCTTTTATCTTGTACAAGGCTAACAGTAGTGGTACTTACCAACCAAAAGAAAAAAAGAGAACAGAAGAAGGAAATAGGCTGCATGGATGGCTGCTCCCTTGTGGCGATGACTAATAAAAAGTAATGCGCATTAATCTTCTCCAATAAAAATGAAAAAGCCACTAATTTTAACTTTAACCGGGAAAATTTTCAATTTTGAATATATTATTAGACATGAAGATTAAAACTCTAGTGAGTTCTCATGCTTGATAGTCTAACATCCACACGCATGTATATATAGTTCTCTATAGAATTACATACATATATGTCTAGCTTTAGACATTGCCATCCCCTCCTTCAATGTTCTGAATGTTTTGTTTTGCGGAAATTCAATTGTTTTCCATAAAATTTTCAGAATCCAGTATCCTTTGTCTCTATCAACTTTTCTACGGAGCTTATATATGTCTGACTTTGACCACACATGTATACTTCTCGTTTTCCATTGGATTTTAGAAGTGACCATATTTGGGGCATTTTTGCAACTTCATGGCACCATCTAAATGGCCTTGACTAATGACTCCGTGTTGTAAAAAGGTTTTGCGAAGTGAGCTAGAACTAACGTGAGCTAGAATATGCAACAAAATATGATGGCTAGTTAAAGCTTGTTTGGTTTATTTTGGTTAATAGTACTTGAAACGAAGGAAGATAAGTTAATTTATTTGGATAAATAATTTGTAATAGAAAGATTCTAGTTCCTGGACATTGCAGATGTTTTCTCAATTTAGTTTGGTCTTTTTAACCAGAATAAGCTTACATGGGTCCTATGACACTCAAGAAGGTAGGATCTGCATATTTATTACATCCAGATCTTTAAACGTTTTACCTAAGTTTCCTAGTTCTGTATTTGTTTAAGCATGCTGCAATTTCTTTTAACCTGCAGTACATGGGACCTATCTGGGACATGGTGAATTGGTTACAAGTTTCTGAGCTATCTTTTCTGCCAGCAGATATTATTCTAGTGGATGGCATAAACAATCTTGGATATCTATGCTAGCTTACTCAACTTAGCAACGCCTTGACTCTGAATAAATAGGATCAGCTGCATAAATACTGTTATCTGGAGAAGGAGTTAGCCTGATAGCAGGCATTAATCACATAAACTGATAGCATTTTTTTTTTCCTTTTGTGCAAGTAGAAATTCACTGCATAGAGCAGAGTACAAGCTTTATTATTCCACCTTCTAAACGTAGAGCATGAGCTTGTTTGTTAGACAATGACAACTTGTATGTTGCAGTGTTTTCAAATTTTGGTTTTGCTCGCTAGTATCTTCAGTCAATGTATTTTCCTCTAGATGTTTGATGCATACGGTAATCATATCTCACAAGGCTTGGAAGTTCAATTGGAGATGGAAGGATTACATCTACAAGATCGAATAGGTTTAAAGCGTAAGGTCAGTTTCGTTTTAGTTCTTTGGCATGTTATTTGACACCCTGAGCATAGTAGCTAATTAGTTTGAAATAACTCTGAATAAGTTGAAAGTTTAGTGTTCTTTCCCAATTTTATATCTGTAACCGCTGAATTTCTATACGCAGGTTGACTATAATGGATGCATGGACCTTGGTGGCCTCCTCAAAGTAACAGCAGGATATGGAAGTAAAAGTATGAACCTTTCTTTGGAAGCTTCCTTTTTCATTGCACTAATCTTGTGAAAGTGTTTTGGGATAAAGAAGAAGATTGTGAAACTGAGAAACAAGGAAAGGTACAGGTTCAAAACCAAAATGTGTATTAAAAGATGCTCAAAACTTTATAAATGTTTGTTCAATTTCATTTGGATCACAAGTGAAACATATTACTAGGCTTTAATACACTTGCCTGCAAGTCAAAGTAAAGAAAACATATGTGGAGACTCTATCGGACTTGACACCAAAAAATGAGTAGGGAATAAAAAGATGTGTTAACAGTACAAAGGACAATACTGAGTACACCTAGACCATACAAGCTAAGAAGCTAAGAAAATCCGGATAATCCGAAAAAGGAAAATCCAACACCGCATTTGCCCATAAAAAAGGACACTGTAAAAACTTCCCCCTCAAACACTCCAACGACAAAGCCAAATCTTCAAAACATCTACCATTTCTCTCTCTCCAAAACACCACCAAATGTAAGAAAGAATTATCTTCCAAACTGCCAATGCTAGTGGGTCATCAAACTTCCTCTTCTAACACATCAACACATTAACCACCCTCTTAGGCATGACCCAGGAGAAATTCAGAATACAAAACACATACGACCACAACCTTTAGCAACCGAACAATGAAGGAGAACATGATCCACTGATTTCCCATCACACCTACAAAGATAACACCAATCGATCAAGCATAAACCCCTCCTTCTTAAATTGTCGATAGTCAATACTTTCCCATGAGCAGCGTCCCACACAAAGAAAGAGACTCTCGAGGGAACAAAGGTCCTCCAAATCTGACGCCAAGGAAAAGACTCAGCAGAACCACACGCAAGGAAAGGAGCCTAGGGTGGCATTGGTGGTGTACAATAGGAAACAGCCAACATGGGAGAGGAAAAAGTGTTGATGCCTACAATTTTGAGTCTAAGGAACTCTCAACAGTTTTCAAATATAAATGTTAGCAGTAGCAATATAATGATAAAAGAAACTTAATCTTCATTAATGGTAATGCAGCCCTTGATAGTCTGGAATTGTTCTATCCAAAGGCTCCACAAACTGCACAAGGGGACAATTTTCACAATCTCTTCACTACATTGCTTCCTAAAATGTCCCTTTCAGCATGCCAATAGTCCAACCAATGTCCTAGGCATAGCCCCAAACAAACTAGCACCAAGGACAAAAGTCCTGTGGCTATGTTAAGATGAAAAAGAATGTAATTCATTCTCAGAACAAAATTTGCTCAAGCAACACCAATGCCCCATAGGAAATAACTATTCTTGTCTTCTGAAGGTTGTCCACTGTTAGAAGTCGCCCTGAACTTGGCTGTTTAAACAAAGGCATCAATTAGACTCCTTTGTGATGGTTGCATCATTACTTTAGCCTTGGGACTGGCTATCTAGATTGGAGTTGGACACTAAGTATAAAACTGGAGGCTTCATCTAATTTGTGTGGTACCTGATACTTCATGTAGAATGCATTGCTCTTCTTTGTGTCTATGTCTCTCTCACTCGTTTCTATTTGTTGTTGTTTACCTGGTGGTTTGTGAGGGGGAATTTTCCTTCTCTTGCTAAACACAATGAAACTGTTGACTTAAACCCTACTATCTGCTAAATTAACCTGCACTTGTGACTCTAAATAGCTAAAAAATTAACTTGTAGATGTCTAAAACATCCTGCTAATAATTTGACTGCATTTAAACTAATATTTTTTGGTTTGTAATTCGATACCTATACCTGCATCTCCATATTTGACAAAAAGCTCGTATATTCCAGTCAATGTTTAGTTTTTCTGTAGTACATATGAGATTTAAGTTTTGTACTTTTTACATGCTCATTAGTCTCTTCCAATTTCAAAAGAATCTGTTACAGTTGTAATCTTTTTTTTGCAACCACACAAAATACATGGTTTGTAGTATAAATTTCACAGCAGGTCAAATCATACTCTGGGATTGATACCGATACATACAAAGTATATTCTGAAGGAGGTCAATGATGTAAGTTCACCATTTATTAGCAAAATATGATTTAAAACCATCCATCTGCCTTGCCCTGCAGTTTCGCTTTCTGTTTTGTGTGGCCATGAAGTTGTTTTCAAGCAAGAGTATCAAACAGAAAAAAGGGAGATGAGGATTTCGCCAAACGTTAGTGATGCCTTGCTTCTGTCCTTTTTTCCAATTGTATCTTGCCCACATAAAAGTTGATAAGGCATACGATTTTAGGTACCTGAGTTTTGTCCTGCTGGTAGTGAACTGGAAAATATTGTGTTTGAAATTGTCAACTCTGAGGGCAATGTTGACGAGACCATCCATGACGAAAAGAAGTATGGGAAATTTCACACTCTCACTGTAAAGTCAGAGTCATTCAATACAGACGATTCTATCCAGTACACTTTCAAACATGGGCGCTGCACTGTTTCTGCTCTTCCTCTCCCTAAAAAAGAAGGGAGTTTTTGCTTTGAAGCTTCTCACTCTTCTCACCCAGAGCTACATCTGAGTGTTCAGGTCACCACACAACTTTGCAGGTGACTGTTATTTCTTCATGAATTTGATATTGATGATTGTAGACCTCTATGTACAGGTGTACCTTGTGGAAGCCCCAAAAATGAAGTTTGATGAGATTCAGTCTCCGTCTTCAGATGGAAAGATCATGCTCCGTCCCGATTCATCCTCCCTACAACAAGTAGAAAACTTTATGGTGCCAATGATAACTATTGAGAAGGTACAGTGACTTAATGCGAGCTTTATGATTGCAGTAGTGCTGCTCAAAAGTGTTATTTAGTGTTGTTATTTAGTTCCGGGAGCTGGCTGCTTCTCTATGCAGGAACTTGAGGATGAAATACACAAAATTGGTATGCGTATTGGAATTCTGGAGAATGCACTGGATATGCTCAATTATAGGAAGGCAGAAATAGAGCAAGACCTGTCTCAGATGCAAGGTTTTGGATAATTAGCACATATCATCTACTTTTGATTCTGAATTTGGCATATAGAGTGCTTGAGAGAACAAAGCACATCCAAGCTATCCCATAGAGAACTAAATATGAATTACCAACACATTACCTGGTGTTTTTAAGGTTCCTATTTTTCAAGTAAACTTTCTCTTTTTTCTTCTTCTAAAATTATGACTTCGTAACACCAATGAAGCTTGAAGCTGAAAGGACTTAGGTCCATTCCTGGAATGGAAACTGCATCTTCATGTAGTAACTTTTCTTAGTGAACCTTTCTATTGTAATCTGAACACATTGATCTTTTAGTGAAAAAAACAACACAAAAGATCTATACTGAGTACATTTCAACGGGATAATGTGCTCAGAAACTGTCTAAGATAAAAATTTTCTTTTATGGTTATTCTAAGTTCTTCATGGCTAGTACATGTTGACGTGGCATCCATATTCGAAAGAGTTCAAGGATGACGATATCTATTCTGATGAGAAATCGATCATAAGTAACACAATATGGCACTTCAGTTTCCACTAGCCTGAAGTTGTAAAGCAGATTTATATCGTAGGTTATGATTTGCTGAGTTCCATTCTTTTAACATTTTCTTTTCTGTTTTATGAATTTACCAGAAACTGCATGGTTTAGACGGGAACCCACTGATGTGAAAGCAAATATTTTAAAATTTTGTTTTTTCTTCCTAGTCAAGCCAACTCGTTGATAAAGACCAAATGATGCATCTCATTAAAAATCTATGTGATCTATAATTTGAAATTTGAGAGGCACTTTGACAAATTTCTCTTGGTATTATATTTTTTTAATGTTAAGTTCGTTGATTTGGTCACTATAAGCTCATGCAATGTTCTATGGAATATTGTTGATTCCCATAGCTAAATAACCAACTTGGTGATGTAGACCAAGCACTGAATTGCATGGACATTGCCTACTCATGACTTGGCTGCTACTGTCTTCTCCAGAGTCCTAGGCTGGCAATTAAGTGATACTGAAATTAATGAAATGTCTCAGATTAACTACCACATATGAGTGTTACATTTTATGTTTACTGGTGCCATTGTTTTAGTACTTGTTAGTACTTTTCCTGTGCATAAGCATTTTTGCAGAATACAACACTTTCATATGCAAAGTAAACTTGAAATGCCAGTGAAATTGAAATTCATGATCATTTTGAGCTTCTCTTAAACCTTGTCTAGTGAACAACCCGAGCTACTTTCCCACAAAAGAGGAACTGCTAAATCAGATACAAAGCACCAATCACTCTGCAGCTGTTGTCCTCTGCAGTCTTTCTGAAGAATTCACATTTCAAGAGCGAAAAAATCAATTCGCGGAAGATATAGTTGGCCTGGTTGCACTTCTGGGTACTGTTAGTCTCGATAAGCTTAGCAGGTCATTTCCTTTTTATTTTTCTGACTTTTCATTTCTTGAAAAAGTCTTGTTGTCAACCCTTCTCTGACTTAATTTTTTCCCCTTTCTGCACTGCTCTATATGCAGGATATTAGCAGAGTACTTGGGCGAAGATCAAATGCTTGCTGTTGTCTGTAGATCCTTTGCAGCTGCAAGTGCTTTTGAGACTTATGAACAAAATGGAGAAGTGCATTGTAGACATGCTCTGCATGCAGAAGCATCTGCACTAGGCAAATCTATAGATGGCCGATTTCTTGTTGTGTGCCTTGAAGCTATAAGGTATTATTTTCTATTGCTATTCATGTAGCTTGGTGGTTACTTTCATAAAATCATCTGATAGGTTGGCGACCAGCATGTATGTGCATACATGAAACACATCCCGAAGTTTTGGTTAAGCATTGCGCTTTTATGCATGGATCCACCAAATCCTCCATTTTCCTCTGTAGTGCCTGGTTCCTGAGGGTAGCTGTGCTTTTTATGCAGTTCTCACCAGCAAGGAAGGCATGCAAGTTTTTAGTCTGTGTATTGTGACTATCTCCCAGAGGGACATCCATGTTTGAATTTTTCAATCAATTCCAGATTTTGATCTGTTCTTATCATCATCCTCCTTCATGGTAGCAAGTTTTTATTTTTAACCAAGAGAAAATTAAATATCGAGTTTGTAGGATGGAAGGTTTCTGTGTAATAGGATGGTCATGTATGAATTGTTTGAACTGTTTGGCAGGCCTTACACAGGGAAGTTTGAAGGTCCTCAGAGGAAGCTGGCCTTGCCATATCCTACCTTCTCAAGTGGAAATGTGCCAACAGGTTTCATTGGATATGCAGTTAATATGATTGACTTAGATGTTGGTCATCTACACACAAAAACTGCTGCAGGCCATGGTCTGCGGGAGACATTATTCTATAGTCTTCTGGGAGAGGTTCAAGTTTATGAAACTGCAGGATGCATGTTAGAAGCTCGACAATGTATAAAGCATGGTGCTGTATCTCTGGATGGTGGGATTTTAAAAGACAACGGTGTCATTTCTCTTGGATATGGGTATCTTGCTGTCTCTATGCATGTTGAATGTGTGTAAATTTGTGTGTTTGCATGGCATGATTTCTGTCATGAAGTTTTTGTTGACTTGGGCTCCATGCCTCAAGCAAGGATGGATATCCTTGATTGGACGTCGCAAACTTCAAGCTGGTATAATGATTCCAGCTCATATTCCCGCGCACACATCCTGTGTGTACACATGCCAGCTGGGCCTGTCTTGTTTAGGGTAGTACTACTAGATTCACCTTTTTGAGGAAAAAAACACAAACACAAGGTTACCCTTGTTCTCAAAGTTTGTGTGTTTTTTCAGAAGAGTTGAGATAGAAAGGTAGGGACCGATATACATGGTGAATCCATGAATGTCATGTAACAGTTGGTTCTGACTTGTCAGGAAGCTGGGTACAATTTTACCATGTCTCGTACCGTTTTGAGGCTACCAAGTCCCAAGACACTTCATTTCTTTGCCGGGAACAGAGTCTAGTCTTTCGAGATATAGTTATGTCGAAATCTTACACGACCAGCAAAATTATTTTAACTATTCAGTCTACAAGTTTATTGATTGTATGTGACCTGGATTTGCTATTCATCCTTTTCAGGAATCCGCTGATATGTTTTTCAGTTGCAACACCAGAGAGCGAGTCCTCTACAGAAAATCTGGAGATCAGGAAGCTTATGGAAGAAAACAAGTTAGAGCTGAGGAAGATCGTCAATGACATAGAAAAGGCCACTAGATCACGTCAAAAATCTCTGAAGAAGTTCAAGAAGAAGAAAGAGAAGTATGTTAAGTTAATGGATAGTATTGGCAGTGAAAGACATTACCTGGAATTTAAACCCAGCCTAAAGAACTCAGAAACCTCACCTTGCTGATGTGCTTTGTCCTCAGAAGTCAGAATGCTTGTAAATGTCCATGGCATAGGTTTATTGGTGACATGAAGGGAAACGACAGATTACCTCAGAGTTACGGCAAAGTTCCAAAACTCATAGAAGCGTCATAGCAGTTAAATGCATGTGTTTTTTTTAAGCTAAATTGTAAATAGCATACCTGTGCTTTTAGGTAATTTGGAATTGAGACCCGTACTCTTAATTTTTTTGATTTTAAGATCTGTGCAACTGTAACTGTTAAATTCAAGACCCGTACTCTTATGTTATTTGCAATTTAGCTTATTTTTTTATTTACCCTGTAACATTTGATGTGAACAAAGTCCTATTGCAAAGCCAGGAGTAGCATGCTAGTCGTGGCCTCTTTCACCTTTTCCAAGTGAAGTTTTTAGATAGAGAGGAAAAATTATGTTAAAAAAATTAAAAAATAAAATGGTGTAATCTTAATTGGGCCGTGTAGGAAAGGCGGCCCAATTCAGTCCACGGCCGGACGGCTGCTGTCACTGTCGTTTGGTCCAAGATTATTATAAAATTATATGTTTTTTGTATTTTTGTAAAGTTATTATTTATTTCCTTGTCAAATATATAAGACTAATATGAACGTTTCAACCAAACAGGAGATCAATAAGCATAAAAGTTTAACATCTATTTTAATTAGCTTAATCTATCACTTGAAAGCAAATTATTACACTCAAATGAAAAAATCAGGTAAAATATTTTAAGGAGTTTCTTACCAATGACATTTATGGGTTTTACTTGTTAAAAAACATAAGACAAAGAATTACTCAAATTTATTAGACCTGCCATAAGTCCTGTACTTTTCTTCCAAATAATAAGAAAATAAATTGCAGAAAATAATCAGTTTCTTTTTTTTTTTTTCTTTTTTTTCTTCTTTGGAGTATATTTAGGAAGAGTTCGTATTAATCCGAACGGAGAAAATAAGTATTATTGTTTTTTTATCAAGTAGTAAATATATTTTTCATCCACAAACTACTATAGGTTTACACTTTAAACTATTACTTTTGTTACGTTTTACACTTTAACTATCAATCTTATACACTTTGTAACATTTGTCAAATTTTTAAACAAAAATAACAATAATGTCCTTAACTTACTTTACATATATTAAAAGTATTGTTGTCAATTCATTAAATTTTCGGAGGTATTATTGTCAAATGAAGAGTGCAAAATATATAATATTAGTAGTTGGAAAATGTACAATATCTAAAAATTTAATAAAAAATGCAAAATGTCTAAAATTGATAATTAAATGGTGAAATGTAATAAAAGTTATAGTTTAGAATATAAAGTTCTAAAATCTTGATAGTTTATGAGTAAAAGTATATTTACCCCTATTATTTCCTACCCAAAAATGAATATCATAAGAAAGAAACAATTTTTGGGGGAAAAAAAATTCCCACACGATGATATTTTTTCCCCCCAATTAAAACAAAATATCAGGCCTAGCGATTCTCCTTCCCCTACTCCCAATAGTTTTTTTTTTTTTTTTTTTAAGAAAACATAAAATAGAGATTCCCAGTATATATGCTGATACGCACATTTGACATTTGCATGTGAAACTGGCCACAGAGAGAGAGAGAGAGAGAGAGAGAGGGCGTTAGCTTCAACGATGTTTCAACCCAGTAACGAGGTGAGTCCCTTTTCCGTTTCTGACTCTTTTTTCTCAGTCTGTTTGGCTGCTGAGAAATGTGGGAAGGCGCAAGAGTAAAGGAATATCGAATACTTTAACCAGTGTATGTATTTGCTCCTGACAGGACGATTCCATGTTTCCTTTTTCTTTATTCTCTTTATTTTCCCACATTTCTCAGCAGCGAAACGGGACATTAGGGTTTCCAATGCATGGCTCTGTTCTCTTCTGTACGGGTGTTTGGGACTTTAATTTCCAACAAAAGCTAAATTATAGTATTCGACTCCGCGGACTTCTGCTTGGTATTGTTATTTTTTGAGCTAAATTTTGTTTTTGATAGTTTTGAAATGCTCGTAAATAAGCTTCTGAAATGTAATGAAATTGGAGCTGAGATATGTAATATTACAAAAATCAAACAATTCGCCTTTTCTAATGCATGTCCGCTTGATGTTAGAATCAATGTAGAGAAATAGAAGTCTAACAAACAAGAAGTATCCACTCTCTTGCTATTTAGACTTGCTTTTTTTTTTTTATTCTTTTTGGTTGGAGCATTTTTGTTCATATATATTATCTCACGTGTCAGAAGCAATTCAAAATAGAAAAATTTACATGGGTTTGAGGGAAAACAAAGTAAAAAATGAGAGGACATGGCTTTGTTCATGCAGGCTGTTTCCATATTTAGTGTTTATGCTGTAACTGTAAGAAGGGCATCTTTGAATACTAAGACCCCACTTTTTGCAGCTTTCAACTCAAACAAAGTCGTTATCTGCAAAAGACACATCAGCATTGATGCAAGTTGATGGGAATGAGACCAGTATAGTTGTCAGGGATGAAATCCAAAATGGAGGATTTACTCATGCGGAAACCATCATATACTACTCTAAGGTATCGCAGAGTTTCTTAAATAAGCAGTTTTCTTTCGCTCCTGATAAAAATGAAGGATCTTTTGTTCTATAGAACTGGTTGAGGTAATGATTTATGACAAAGACGCAAAATTTTCTATCCATTCCTCAGTTCTTTAATCCTTGCAGGTGCATTGGACGCTTATTCAAGTAGAGAAAAAATGATTTTTTTTTTTTTTTGATGAGTAGAGAAAAAATGAAAATTCAAGTTACATATAATATATTCAATACCTTAGTATCATCAGTGGTGATGTGTCCAAAAAAAAGCTTCTTTTCTGGTAAGTTAACCGAACTAACTTATCAAATAACTTATCTGTGCAGAAACTTCAAGATGATCTACATATGCTGGGGATGAAAATCAAGGAGCATGAAGACAATATAAAATTACTGAAGACTCAAAAAAGCAAATTAGATAACTCCATTCTCGATTTGGAAGGTATAATCATTTTCTTATTTTTTGATAGGTGTCAATGCTATTGCTGAGCAAATCCATTCCACACAAGTGAATGAATCCAGACAAATGGCAAATGGCCAGTTTCGTAAAATTAAAAATAAAATTCTACTTAGGAAGGGTATCCTTACAACTACCATGTAGTCATTGCTTGTCAAATAAGTTAACCATGACAGGCATTCCTTGTTGTCAACGTCATCGTATATGGTTAACTAGAAAGGAAATTAGTGAAGTTTCTGGACATTATAAACTCACGGCAAAGTGCTTGGAACTGTTAAGTTCAGGCCCAATATAGTTCAGCTTCAATGGTGAACTAATTCAAACAGGAAATTCAAAATTGTCTAAAAGGATTTCCTGTTTCCATAAATTCAGTTACTTACAAATTTCCTCTGAATTAATCTAGCCAAGTGTCAATCTTCAAGCATTCCAAAGATTGAAAATGAGGACAACTCCCTACTTCAGACTGAAGAGCAAACAACTGAACAGATTCTACAGCGTGAAAAATCTGCTGCTGGCATTTTGTGTCAATTGAAGACACGGCATGGTGCTCAAGCTTCCAGTCTTCCATTGACCAAGGATGTGCTGGGTATTGTTGCTACACTTGGACAACTAGAGGATGATAATCTTAGCAGGTTTGTTTAGCTTTGCACTTGATTTGTTTTGCATCTTTCTTTGTTTCTGATATTCCTCATTAGTCATGATCTCATCATTGCCTGCATTTGATAATAATATGGATTAACAAAAGTAGATGACAACCTTTTATTAGCTTCATCAGTGAAGCTTGGGGCTCTGTGAGTAGTTTTTACAAGTATAGACCGAATTTATGTGCTAAAAAATACTGCAAGAAAGACTTACTGATTATGAGGGTCAAATGAACAAGCTGACCTGTTTGCATACCTGGTTAGGAATGGGGTATCTTACTTGAGAGACATTGTCACAACTGACTATAAGCAGTCATACGCATTATGCTTGACATAATTTTCCTTTCAACTTATTTGGCATGCAGGCTATTTGCAGAGTACTTAGGAGTGGAGACTATGCTGGCAATTGTCTGTAAGACTTATGAAGGTGTTAAAGCTCTAGAAACATATGACAAAGAAGGCTGCATAAATAAAAGTTCTGGTCTTCATGGACTTGGTGCTTCCATTGGGAGGACTTTGGATGGCCGATTTCTCGTCATTTGTCTTGAGAATTTAATGCATGAGTCTCATATACTCTCATTTTCTTTGACAATGCAGACTTTTGCTTTGTAAACCTTCTAAAAGAGATTTTTGCCCTTTCACAGACCATATGCAGGGGAGTTTGTCACTGATGACCCACAAAGAAGGCTTGATCTTATAAAGCCAAGATTGCCTAATGGGGAGTGTCCCCCTGGTTTTCTTGGGTTTGCTGTAAATATGGTCAATGTGGACAGCAGAAACTTATTTTGTCTCACAGCGAGTGGGTATGGCCTCAGGGAGACACTATTTTATAATCTCTTCTCTTGTTTGCAAGTATATAGAACAAGGGCAGAAATGTTACTCGCTCTTCCGTGTATAAGTCATGGAGCCCTTTCTTTAGATGGAGGGATTTTTAGGAGTACCGGTGTTTTTTCCCTTGGGAATCGGTAAGAAGCTCTCCTATTGCAAGTGAATACATGTCTGTCATAATTTATTCCATTTGGATAATCTGTCTTCAAAACTCGATGTTTCCAGCGTTATTTTAATGCTGATGCCACCATGAATAAGGTTCTTCTCTTTGTTTGTGGGAAAAATTTGGTTTATCTGGTTAGATTGTTGTGTCAGATGCTTGACCTGTCCGGCGTTCCACAAATCAGATCATCAGTATTAGAGGCATTGTAGTTTTCATGTTCCTTGTTCATTCCTGTATACAAACTATGAAGGTCTTAACTCTGGGTCACTGATGTTATTTGTTTGTTACTTCTCTTAGCATGCTGACCTTTTGTGACTAAAAATAAAATGTTAAATCCTTTATACCAAAACTACTTCATGTAACCTGATTTGGAAAAATTAGAAAGATTCTTGTTATACTATTAACACCGGGGCATTAGCACAATTTAGTATGTTCAACTTCATGAGCTTACTAAGATTTGTGTGTATTTATAAACGATGGGTGAAAGTTCACAATTACACCTTTTTTACAATCAAACTGTTACGCAGAGTTGCAGATTAAAAGATTCAATTCTGGACATTACTGTTCTGTATATCATTTATTAATTGTTGGGGTTTTGTTTGCTGCTACATCTTAGATTTAGAATGTGTCTGATGTTAGGGAAGACGTAGGTGTGAAATTCCCAAAACCCTCAATGACATCAACTCTGCCTGAAAACTACATTGAAGCGGAGAGACAGGTCAAGGAGATGAAATGGAAAAAAGAAAAAATGCTGGAAGATGTGAAGAGAGAACGGGCATTATTGGACAATGCAAAGCACAACTTTGATAAGAAGAGAGAAGAGTTTCTCAAGTTCCTTGCTGAAAGCTCTTCATATGCAACCCAGGTAATTGCCTTAGATGGATCCAGAGTAAACATAATTTCTAAGCATATGGAAGTAACTTTTTACTGCTGTAAACACTATTCTTTCCTGGGACAGACAAAAAGAGGGGTAGGGGGAAGGGGGTAGGGATGAGGTTTTAATCTCTTTCTTGTTCATGGGGTATCAATTAACTTGATCTTTGGGAAAACATGTAGACTTTTCCCTAGGTTTTGAGCACGACCATATTTCCCTGAACGAATATACAACTTCCTAAGTACATAAAATGACTTGAAAGGCAGCAACATTCCAATCATATGGGTACCGTGTCGGTGATTTTCTCCATGTTTAATTTCTACTTTTTCTGAGCTTCGTGGAGTACGTGACATATTTTAGAAAGCCAAATAGGCACAGCTTTGTGGTGTCTTGCTTTTCTTCCTCTTTTTGTTTTTTTAAGGTTCTCTTCAGTTGTCTGGTGTCTTTCTAGTTTCTGGATGACTTTCTGAAGTTGGTCTTGATGTAAGTGCAGCGTCAAACTCCGTCAGCACCTGACAGGTTGGCTCCAAGATGATGTATAGGCTGAACAACCAAGCCTAGATTAGTATCAATTGGAGGAACTGGAGGAGCCATTGGAGCACTGTTTGTCAGGTGGAGCACGGACTGAGTTCCATGCTCCATTCCTGGTTTTGGGAGCAAGAAAATTGCTGGTGGGAAGGGAAAGGCATGCCTTTGCAGTCCAGTGAGAGAATTTTTTCCTTCAACTTCTAATGCTGCAAAAGCAGCGCTGGCTTTGGAATCTCTTGGTACCGAGTATGCTCTTGGATAAATTAATCTCAGGTGCGGACATTGTAATGCAGGATTAAACTCTTGAGGACCGCAGTTGTATTGGAAAAAAGGCCCACCGGGCATTATTGCTTTTCATTTCTTTGGCTGTGTGCCTGACTATTATTTTTTTTTCCTCGCATTTTCTTCTTTAACCCTTGTGCCTGATTTTGGTCACTCTACACTTTAGGCTGTTACTATTAGTGTATAAATTGTGGGTGCTTTTCTTTCCCTATTTTATGGGCAAGCTACTTATTAATAGGAAGATAAAATATAACAAAGGTGGAGGTGGGGCTCCTTGGTAACTACCCCAGCAAAAACCACATGAAATTGTCAAGGAAAAAAGAAGGAGATGATGAAACTGAGGCAATGACTAGCATCAAGTTCCAAAATGGAACATGCCAGATCAATTTGCACAATGGTCCAAAGAAATGTATATTACAGTCTATGCCCAATTCTTAAACAACCTTAAAAATTGCATGTAATTCCTTAAAACAATTTTAAACACAAAAATCAAAACAAATTTTACAAAAGGTCATAAAATCTTCTGTCACAAAAATTGTATTTTCAAACCTACTTTTAAACTTCCACATTCTCTAAGAAATTAAACAATTTTCTTTTTCCAAACATCCTCTCTATACAACCCGTTACTCTCACAAACACCCAAAAAATATATATCTCAAAAAGTTTTCTTAATCATTACAAAAAAAATAAAAATTCGAAACAGTTTTATTCTTGCAAGTTCTCCGAGAAAAAAACTATGCAAAAGTCAATTATCTATGACGATGATGTCCTAACATTGAATTTTTATTAGCTACAGATTTGGTTTGGTTCCTTTCACTTGTGTATTGGTTATCTGCATAGTCCATGAAATGTCTCATGTTCTCAATATAATTTAGGCTTTAATTACTTCTCTCCTGTTCAATATCATGAAATTCTTGGTTTCCAAGATATTTTTTTTGTCTTGAATTAGTTATTTCCATCATCTAATGATAGCAATGGGACAAAAATGTCCTTATGTAGATAATGGGGTCATGTCGCTGTTAATCTATATTCGCCATATGTCCTTACTTCTCAGATAGTGAAGTCAGAGTTCTAGTAACTGGTCCAGCAACAAGAGTTAAAGGGAGATTTGAGCAAGAGTAAGAGCCTGAGTCAAGGTCAAACTCAGTAGACCAAGTTAAAATTTCACGATAAGTCAAGGACTAATTGAGTAATTAAGTCTATAATTTATGAAACACCGAGAAAAAATAAAAAAAGAGAAATGACATTTTTGTAAATCTTGCATAGACAATAAGGGTATTTTTGTAATGAAGCAAAAATTGAAAGAGAACCCCAGGGTTTTGTTCCTCTTTCACGGAGTTGCCATTGTTCTTGAAGTTTCTCCAGTTTTGGGAGAAACTAAAAGCTTTACAAATATTTTCAGAAAGAGGGATGAATCAAAGGAATGAAATTCGGTGATTTTTGTGTTGGAGAGAGAGCGAGTGCGTAGGAGAGAGGCGAAGGAAAAGGGGAAAGAGCAAGGGAGGTTTGGAATTTGGGTTTCGTCTTCAAGTAAGTCTAAAATAGCTTATGATTTGAAGGTTATTATCATTTGATTCAGTTAATTTCGTTGGGATTGCATTTAGTTCATCGAATATCTGTATTTGAGGGTTAGGTGGGGATTTTTGTTCTGTTAGTGAATTGATTGAGTAGTGTGATTGGAAATGATGTGGGAACGTCAATTGGTTATTTTACTACCGGGATTGTGGTGTTAGATTTTGATTTTTAGCTCCCAACATTTATATGTTTTCTAAGTGTTTGATGTTTTGTCTTAATGAAAAAAACTTTTAAATAACTATGAAATGACTTAGTATTTCACCGTATATGAGATTTTTTGGGTTAGCAAGATTGAAACTACATGAATAAATTTAATTATTATGCTTTGTTACGTGCTGTCCAGCACAAGCATCACATGATTTTGTGTGTATTCCTAGTTTTAAGAGTGTAAATGGGGACTTTGATGTTGTTAGTTTTGAAGTGGATATTTATGAAAGTTAGTATGTGCATTTTTATAACACGGGAGCTGCTGTATATTGAGTTTTTATGGATGGATATTAGCTTGGACTTAATTAGTCCACTAGTCCTTGGGGTATGGTTGTATCCCAAAGTGGTCCCTAGGGTTTATTTTGTCATTTACTAATTCCTGGGTAATTCTTTGTGTCTTAGAGTAGTCATTCCGTCGACTCAGTTGGCCCCGTTAATAGGAATAAATCTCACATGGCTAATAGGGACACATCACCACCAATTGCATGAGATTAGGTCAAGGTTATGAAAAATTTCAGCTTGTACGTGGACAAGAGGTAAATACAATTGATTAATATTGTAAAGATGTGTATTTATAAAAGTATAAGAAAATGTGCTATAAAATCGTAAAAGCTTTGTGATGGCAAGCTTATGATTCGTGTATTTAACTGATGTTGAATATTGAGGGTTGGCCAGAAGATGCATCGTACCTATTGTGTGGAATTTTATTGTACCATGCTTAGTGATTTTGGTACTATATATGTTTGTGCTTTGAAAATAGTAATATGCTTTGCGAATTAGATACTATGTGGTATAGAATTTTATCAAGTCAATAGAGTGACTATGCTTTGCGATATTAGTGTTGTACTTGACAAAATGATGAAAACGCGGTACTATACTTAGTGACCTTAGTATCATATGCGATAATGTGGTACATGATACATCATCTTGGTACCGTTATTGTGGTGTATGATAAATGATTGATTGCCTTGCTTCATGAACTTGGCCATAACCTAGTGGAATTCATATGTAATCGTAATAGCAGGGTACTTCCTTTGTGAACAATACCATCATTTACTAGAATTATCATGGGTGGGTTTGTGTAAGTTTTATGGAGTGAGAAGCCATTTTGTTTGATCTTTGAGAATGTTTCCCGGAGGTTATTTCTAAGTTTAGTTTATTTGTCCTTCATTGCTTGATGCAAAACCTTTATTTGAAATTAATCATCTGTGCTTACTGAGATTATCATATCTTATTGAATATTTACAAGTGAGAGTATATGTCTCCTACCAGTTAGTGTTTGTGCAGAAATTGAACCTTGATTGTCGCCTTATCTAGTTTACAAGTGAGAATCTAACACAACCTTTCTATGGATGAATGATATGGAGATGCGCAAATAAAATTGACTTGTGGTTTGGCAGAGAACCTGGGGAAAGTTGATGGCAGGCAAAGCTGCAAAATCTGTTGCAAAGGCAATTGGGGACTACCAGTACCCATGGCGGGAGAAGTTGGCAAAATACAAGGATGAGCTATCCAAGGGTGCTTGGGGGTACTGGGAATTAGGGGCCTGGAAGCCCCTTGGCATTAGTTCCCGTCGTAGAGCTAGACTCCGCAAGGAAGTCCTCCTTGCCGGGGAAGATTGGCCATATGAATCAGAAAGGAAAGAGATGAGAACCAAGAGGAAAGGGCACAAATGTGACATATTAGCTGCAGAAAAACGAGAAAAAACTGCCAGGCTGATGCAGGAGATGCCAAAAATGTTGCTGGATTACAAGAAGCGCAGGTGGGAGAAGAAGATGAAGGAAGAAGACAAGAGCAAATGAACCATTCCCTCTTAATCTTCGCTTTCCTAGTGATATATTGCTTTGTGGGAAGGCCTTTCTCGTTTCCAGTGGATTTGGCTTATTTTGCATGCGATATTGTTTGCTGCATCTTCTTGCAAAGATTTTCCTGAAGAAATTTCTTATGCATCAGACTGCCCATTAAGTTTTCTTCATTCATTTATCAGATACTTTGCTCAGGTACAATTTAGAAATGCAGATGTAGCACTCTTAGCAGTGCTGCTCTTTTGGTGTCAAATGAAGAATAATGGATGACCCAACTAATCCATAAATCAATCTACGAGTTTGGGGATAGTGGTGTAATTTTATGCGACTCGGCAATTTAGAACACCTTTTTTGACAATAATCTGCATGCACAGCAGCTTAAACGGGTTCACTGGTTCTTATGTAGAGATTTTCCAAATCGAGAAAGAGAACCTCAATTGTAATTTATTTTGTTTCTCCACATAATACATGGAATACAAATACCAATACTTTTTCAAATTCAATCGTATCCGCTCTTTTACTTTTTTTGTAAATTTCAATAAAAATCAATTAACAATAAAATATTTTTAAAACTTTTTACCGATTTTTTATTATAATTAATTAAACATTTTAGATGACTATCAATTTTTTTTAAAAGAGTTTTTAAACCGGACTCCACAGGCTGAGCTCTCGCCAACGATAAGTTTGTCGTTACCGAAGACTACTGATATGCACAAATTATCATAAACAAAAACGAGGCTGAGGCTGTACTCCACATGTCCGCCACGAAACTTGAAGCCCAAAATTCGGATCCAGAGCACCTGCTATTTTCTGGGGTATTGCAGGGACACAAGTCTTTAAATCCTCACCGTTTCTTCAAAGTTAAAGGTGAGGATAACGCCACATCAACAATTCATAAAACGACGACGTTGGAGTGAAGCTCCCGTTTTCTTAGCCTTTTGAAGGAACGGTGAGGATTTAAAGAATTGGGTCAGTTGCAATACCCCAGAAATTGCAGGGGATCTGATCCCAGGATTCCACCCCCAGCCCTGGACACGAGGTTTTGGACCACAACTTGCTTGTCCGCGGTGCTCGCAGTCCTACCATTAAAATATTACAGGTAGTAGCGTTAAGTGCCCTTATGTACCTAAGCTTTAGGTGCTATGGGTGCCTTTTGGACTTTGGAGGAGATTTAGGACAGCCGGCAGGTTGTAGTTGAAACTTGAAAGTCCGAAACTGTAAAGCCCAGTAGTGTCCTATAATTTGTGACGGGAGACAGTGTCGTCACAAAGACCAATAAGTGGTCCCCTGATTCCCCGTCCATTATGGAAAACAAAGGTAAAACGTACAGGGAGCCGTCCCTTCAGTTTGAATGTAACCCACTAGGACAGTCAATAGTCCATTACTGAGTTGAGTACCTCATAACATGTAATGAACCATCACATGGGGTTTTCTTTCAGTTAATATAGGCGTTGAAAGCTTGGAATAGCCGCAGAAGTATTCGTTTCTAGAGGGTGAATGTTTTTGGTTCGTGAAATGTGAAATGGAGGACTCGTCTGGTCAGGACCAGAGGTGCACGAGAACTGGGACGCCGAATTGGAGGTGTAGCGGAAGAGCCTTGGATGGTACGACTTTCTGCGAGAAGCACTACCACTATATGGTACAGAGGAACAAGAGGAATAGGATGGAGAAGGTTGCCGGTGAAAATGGTGGTGGAGGGAAACTGGCTTGCGAAACGAGGAAGAGAAGAAGGCAAGAGATTGAAGGAAATTTGGGAAGTGAAGATGTGGTGCTTGGAGATGGAGTTCAAGAGGTGCTTGGCGGTCCGAATGCCGCTGGTGCCAGTATGGGGCAAGAAATTGCATGGCTGTTTGGTGAGGTCGGTGATGGAAATGGTCAAGAATTTGGAGAAGGTGCTTGTAGAAATGGCGGACAAGTTCTTGGTGGTGGTAGTGAAGGAATTCTAGGCGGGTATGATGAAGTCATTGGTGGAAATGGCGGTCTGGGTCTTGATGGTGAAGCTATTAAACTATGGGGCACTGAAAATGATCGGAAAAATAGCGGTGGGTTTCCCTGTGGCCAAGGAATTGATGTAGACGACTTTGGCGGAAATACATGTCAAATTGAGGGCCTAAGTCTAGGTGACCGCGAAGAAATTCAGAATGTACGTGGTGAGGACGGGAGTGCAAATGGTGCTGTTGGGGGTCTTGGCGATGGTAAACTTGTTCAGCTCTGGAGCAGCGAAAATGCTTGTGGAAACAGCGGTGGAGTTCTTGGTGGTCAAACTCCGTTGGGTGGTTCTGTCGGGAATGTATACGAAAATGATGGTCTGGGTCTTTTTAGGGAAGGATTTCAAGGCTTCTTTAGTAAGGTCAGTGCTGAAAATCTTGTCGATGAAAGAATTCGAGCCCTCTTAGGTGAAGCTAGCTTTGGAAATAATGGTCTGAGTTTTGTTGGTGAAGGCATCCAAATTTGGTGCGGGGAAGCTGATTGTACAAATATTAATATTGACGGAAAAGGAATCGAGGGTCGGTTTTGTGATAATGGAGGTGAAGCAATCCAAGGAGGGTATGGTGAGACTGGAGGAGAACATCGTGACAGAAAAGAGGTCGTAGAATCAAAAGGAAAGCGTGGCCGGCCAAAGGGATCAAAGAATAAAAAGAAAACATTTGGTACCGACGCTAAAGAGTGCATTGAAAGGTTGGGTGGAGCTGCTGGTGACGAAGGATTTGCGGATGAGGTTGAAAGGTCGGAGGGTAAGCAGGATAGACCAAGAGGTGAAGCAATCGAAGGTGGATATGGTGAAATTGGAGAACATGGTGACAGAAAAGAGGTCGTAGGATCAAAAGGAAAGCGTGGCCGGCCAAAGGGATCAAAGAACAAGAAGAAAACGTGTGGTGCCGACGCTAAAGATGGCATTGAAAGGGTGGATGGAGCTCCTGGTGACGAAGGATTTGCAGACGTGGTTGTAAGGTCGGAGCGTAAGCGGGGTAGGCCAAAGGGTTCAAAGAACAAAAAGAAAGTTCTTGAAATGGACAAAAGTCAGGGAACGGCTGGTAATATTATGGGTGGAAATAACAATGAGCACGGGAGGACATCTTTAGATAACGGGAGGCTAATTCTTGACGGTGACAAAGATACAGGATTGACTGTTGACGAAGCCATTTCTGGTAATGAAATTAGGAATGAGATTGTCGGGACAATGCGAAAGCGTGGTCGACCAAAGGGTTCAAAGAATAAGAAAAGAAATCTTGCAGGTCAACAAAATCAAGGACTTCCTGCTAAAATTGAGAATATTGGTGGTGGTGATGAAATTTTTTGGCTTACTGGTTTACAGAATGAGAAGCTGACTCTTGTTGGTGAGGAAGAGCAGAAATTGCCGGTTGAAGCCTCGCATGGTAATGAAAGTGGGAATGAGATTACAGAAGCACCAAAGGGTTCAAAGGCTAGGAAGAAAATATCAGCAGAACAAGAAAATAAAGGGATGCTCGGGGATATTGTGGTTAGTGATGATGGTGGTGGTAAAATTGCTTGTCCAACCTATGTGGAGTGTCGGGGACTAACTTTTGTCGGTCAGGGAGATAAGGTGCCTATAGAAGTCACTGTGGTTGAAGAGAGGCTACCTGCTGGTAGTATCCTTGGTGAGCAAATGAAGAAACGTGGTCGACCAAAGGGCTCAAATACGAAGAGGAAAAACTTAGCAGTTCAAGAGAATAAAGAAATAGCTGTTTTGCAGAATGAGAGGAAATTGCCATCGGAAGCCACTAAGGATAATAGAGGCAGAAATGAGATTGTCAGGACGAAGAATAAGCTTGGTCGACCGAAGGGTTCAAAGAATAAGCCGAAAATGCATGATGGTAAAGAGGATCAGGGAATTCCCTGCAAAATCATGAACAGTAACGATCGTAGTAGTATGGAAACCTTTTGGCCAATTAAATCTGAGAATGAGAGGCCTACTCTTGTGAGTGAAGAAAATCAGGGGATGCCGGTTGAAGTCACTGGTGGTAATGGAACTGCAAATGAGATCACCCGGCCAGAATATAAGTGGAAGGGTTTAAACAAAAAGAAGCCAACTTTTGCTATAAAAGAAGACAGGCATGGTGGGGAAGAAGTAGAAAAAAATGGTGGTGGGAACGAAAGGACAAAGAACAACCGAGGCCAACCTAAGGGTTCCAAACATAAGAGAATTATTCTTGTTGGTAGAGCTTTGAAAAAGTTACTTGCACGTAAGCATCAAGATCCTGCAGTTCTGTCCAAGGTAGTTCCACTTGAGCAATTGAATTATTCTGGAGACATTGAAATGATTTCTAACGAGTTAAGATCTGAACCTGCCAAAGTTCAGAAAAGGCCTAGAGGGAGGCCCAGGAAGTTCCACAATCATCTGAGAGACTCTGATGGCATTATGGGGGAAAGATCCGCTAAGAAAGGAGCAGAAAGCTCAGGATTATTGGTGAGTTTTTCTGCATCAATCCATCTTTGGGTCGCTACTCATTTTCAATTAGGATTTCCCTATTAATGACTTAAAAATTAGAGGAAGCAATGAAGATAGTGCGGTTACACCTTATTGAGTTATTCTAGTAGTCCCTGCAAAATTCACATGAGCATTCATGCTATGGTTTTGCTGATAACTCAGCATTCATAGAATTTTTTAGTGGGTATATTGATATCTTAACATCCTCACCTCAAAGATGTGTGGGGTTGTTGATCATCCTCTGCACTGCTCATACCAACTGGCATTTGTGCACATAGGAAGCTAGGAAATTGTGGCTTTGCACTTGAAGGGCTCTCTGATCTCTTATCAAAAAAAAAAAAAAAGGGCTCTCTGATCTGAAAACTTAAGAATACTTTCTTCCCTTGCTCCCTCCCCTCCCCCCCCCCTCTTCTCTTCTATGGAAGAGGCAAATGCTGCATTTTTGCAATTCCCAGAAGTTTTCCTGTGAGCGCAAAATGTTAGTTGCTTCAAGATAATGATATAAAAAGCCCCAGCAACAGAGCGATAAGAAGTTCCACAGTTCAAGATAATGATACAAAAAGGAAGAGAAATTACACTTTGCACCTTCTAACTACCACACAATTTGCAGTTTGCATCCCAAACTACCAAACTTGACATATTGCACCCCAAGTTACCAATACATTTACACTTTGTACACCATTAAAATCCATAGAAAAAATGGACATATGACACAATTTGAACAGTTGAATTATGATATAGAGTGCAAAGTGTAAACCAATTGGTAGTTTGGGGTGTAAATTACAAAATGAGTGGTAGTCAGTAGGTATACAGTGTACTTTTTCCTAAAAACTAAGTTATACTAAGGTTGAAGATGACAAAGCGTGATGGCAATTTGGAATCTATCTGTGAAGTATATAGATACAAAGAGAAGATTTCTAATGCAGATTTCTGTGAGGGGAATGGTTGATTCTGGAGATTTTTTGGTTGCTTTCATGGGGAACAATCTGAGCTGACTGCCTTTGGAAGCAACCAAATTTATTTGGCACACTAGTTCACCGATATCACGTACTAATCTGACTACACTGTTTCTACTATTCTAATCACACTTGATCCAAACTGATTGTGGAAGTAACACTGAGTGTAGAAAGTAGAAATCCAAGGCTGTTGCATTATTAATTTGTCTATTATGTTCTCTGACATATAACTCATCCCCTTTGTATACCTCCTTTTTTGCTCTAGGAGCTATATTGTATCTTTATAGGAGGTCACATGAGAATGTTGTGTGTATTATGTACCACACTAATTGGTCCACAAGTTGAGTTTTGTTGAGAATTATAGCATCAAAATATGTAAACATACCAATTTTCAATTTCAGCATGCCACATCTAATGAGATTTTGTTTCAGGATGATACTAGCAAGAAAAACCAAAGGAGCTTAATATGCCATCAGTGTTGCAAATATGATACAAGCATTGTTGTCTGTTCCAATTGCAAAAAGAAACGTTATTGCTACAAGTGCCTTGCAAAGTGGTAATAAGAACTCACAAACTTCCTTTGACAAACCTTTCTTTTTGAGTTCAGCAGTTCCATTTAAACCAAAACAGAAGTTTTCAGCTTCTCCTACTTAGCAAAGGAGTATATGGTTCATTTGCTTTCATAAAAAAATTGATTCCTTTGAACATAGGACATTGTTTATGAACCTCACTTATGGTACTTTGCTGATAGGAGACTCTCATGCAATGGTTCCATTGGTGCTAAATAATAATTGAAATAGGTACCCTGATAAAACCAGAGAGGATGTGGAAGCTGCGTGTCCATTTTGTTGTGGTAATTGCAATTGCAGAATATGCCTCAAGGAGGATTTATACGTGATGGTTTGTGCCTTGCTCCTTGCTCCTTTCTCTTTTTTTTCTTCTTTCTGTTTCATTTGCTGTGGTTCTGCATATTATGTATTGATGGCAAATGAGTATTTGGTATTTCCAGGTTGGACTTGAACAAGAAGATGCGGATATCAAAGTCAAATTGGAAAAGTTGTTTTACTTTCTGTGTAAAACTTTACCTCTTCTCAGGCATATTCAACAGGAGCAGAGCTCTGAATTAAATGCTGAAGCCAGCATTCGTGGTATTGCACTTCAATACAACAAAAAACACTATAATTTTAGTTTCTCTACTTGATTGATGATCAAAATTCCAAAAATGTGTTTCACCTTCTTCTTCATAGGTGCCCCAGTAACGGAAGAGGATATTTCTAGATCTGTGCTTGACGATGATGATAGAGTATATTGGTACCTTCTCTTTCCTCTGATCATTAGACATCTGTTTATCCCTAATTCAAGTTCTGATATCTCCTCACAATATTTTGACTCTGGTTTTTTTATCTATTGGAAGAGTTGGGACTCCCTGGGAGAGCAATTGTTTTGTTCTGATGTTCGTCTTATACTCTCAATAGGAGCAGATTGTGCCTGACTCTGACTGGTCACAGGATGTATTGAAATACTTCTACATTCAAGCGTGGTACCGAAGGAACTCAATGATTTCGTGTTATATGAATGAGATGATAATTAAGGGCTGGTATCAAGATAAAAGACGACTTCAGTAGCCACTTTACTTAGGACATTTAATCATGTCGTATTAGTAGAGGATGTCATTTTTGGCTGTTCCTATGTTTATTGTCATCCTTCCAGGTGCTTTGAATGACTTGTCTGTGCATCAGTTTGCTCCATTGTTTGCATGCCCGGGCTATAGGTGCAGCCCCTGCCTTTCACTGATCTTTGTTGATGTATTAAAATAAGAGTGGTGCTGATTTGATTGTGGTCAAGTTAGAAGCAAAAGAGCAAATTCATGTCATCTTTTAGAGAATCATATTATACTGGCAGTTTTTAGTGTCAAGAAACCACACTTGTGCCTTCTGGATTTCTGTGTTCAATGGCCAACATGACTATCAGCTTTATCTCTGAATGTGCATGTGTGGTACATATTTGTAATTGTGCTCACATACTTGTTTAACAGTGACAATTGCAATACATCCATTGTCAATTTGCACCGAAGCTGCTCCAATCCTGATTGTTCTTATGATCTGTGTCTCACATGTTGCCAAGAACTAAGAAAAGGACTTCGTCATGGAGGTCACAATATTGAATTGACTGATCAATCTGCAAATGGAAAAAGAGATGGTTGGGAGAGCAATATGGCCCTTCCTGTCACCGAGGGTATAGCTGACATGTCGCATCACTTTCCTGATTGGAAAGCAAAGGGTGATGGTAGGATTCCTTGCCCTACAAAGGTGCGAGGAGGTTGTGGTAATGAGATGCTTGCACTGAGACGTATATTTGAAGCTAATTGGGTCTACAACTTGATTGAGAGCGCAGAGGACCTCCTTTTCAAGTATCAGCCATCAGCTACTGATTTTTCTCGAGGATGTTCTTTGTGCAATCATGTGGACATTGCATGCAGGGGAGTAGGCGATTCTGAAGTGAGGCAGGCAGCATATAGGGAGGGCAGTCACGATAACTTTCTCTATTGCCCAAATGCTGTTCACTTGGGAGACAAGGACTTTGAGCATTTCCAAAGGCATTGGATGCATGGTGAACCTGTCATTGTTAGAAATGTACTTGAAAATACTTCTGGTCTTAGCTGGGAACCAATGGTCATGTGGAGAGCTTTTGTAGGGGCAAAAAAGATAATAAAGGAGGAGGCAGCAAGGTTTAAAGCAATTGATTGCTTAGATTGGTGTGAGGTATGCGTTCACTCATTCAGTTTGAAGCTTCATTTCACTCTTTTTCTACTTGCTCTATTTTCTCCCCAGTTAACCCTGCCCCCTCTATTGTACGCTAGTACTTGTTGCATTTCTTGAGAGGCAAATGTGATTATTCAACTTATCTTTTGAACATTACTATTTCAAAAAGAAAAATTCTCCAACAAATGTACTTTTCCATGATATAGTAGCTTCCGATTCAGTAACCTCTTCTAACCCAGAGACAATCGTCCATAGCCTACTCTGGTTTGTTAACCATTGAAGATACTGTTATGGCCAGTTCAGTATGTCATGCGCCCAAAATAGTACTGTTTCAATGACGAAATTGTGTCTGCATGAAATTACATGAAGCTGTGGGTTTGAGTTTGACAGCCAGTCCCTAGCATAGTCAAACAAATGAAAAATCAAAACTGAAATCGTGTATAAACTAAAAATAGCAAGGACAGGAATCCTTTTAGAATCTAGTGTCAACACAGAGACACATCTGATATATAGTCATATATACTGCATGTTTGTCCTCTCAAGTTGAGAGGCTAATGAATAATTTCATCCCCCTTAATAAGTAGTCACCCTGCTTTCATGGAAGTACCTTTACATTTGGAGTCTCCCCCATTTGAGCTTGGCTCCTTCCCCATATTTAGGTTTCTTTTGAAGGGCTGAGTCAGACTTGGTCCCTCTTGGTTGAACCTAATTCTTTTCAGCTGTCTTGTGAGAATTCTGCTTGTAAAATTTAAGACACTTTATCATACGCAGCTCCCATGCAGATATCAACTAATGTATTATCTGCTATTCTGGCATGCAGTTAGGTTATCTATCTTTCTGCTGAAATTTTTTTCTTGCAACTTTAAGCTGTGAACTTTTTGTGTCCTATGTGGGCGCTGCAGGTTGAAATTAACATCTTCCAGTTCTTCAAGGGCTACCTACAGGGTCGTAATTACAGGAATGGGTGGCCAGCCATGTTGAAGCTGAAGGACTGGCCTCCAGCGAATTCTTTTGAGGAGTGTCTGCCAAGACATGGCGCTGAATTTGTTGCCATGCTTCCGTTTAGTGACTATACCAATCCTAGATCTGGGCTTCTGAATCTAGCGACAAAGCTTCCAGTTATTTTGAAGCCAGACCTCGGACCCAAAACATATATTGCTTATGGATCTATGGAAGAACTTGGTAGAGGCGATTCAGTGACAAAACTACATTGCGACATTTCTGATGCGGTATGCCACTAATTTGGAGATTTGTTTGTAATTAGCATCTTCTCAGATTGTTTCCTTTTTTGCTTTTATGAAATCCACATCACCTTTTCATTATGCTCCTTGCCTCCTTCAACTTTACATATTTAACTAATTGATTTAGCTTTTACTTTTTTTTGCCTAATCAAGTAGTCATTCATTCATAAATAATACTTAAGATCAGTGTATTACTTACCCAAAAAAAAATAGTTCCAAGTATTTCATCAATCAACTTTGCTTTTCCTGAAGCACTGGTACAATGGTTTTTTCTCCTCTTTTTCTTTTTTTTTTATAAGTCAAATGGTTTTTCTCTTGTTTGGTTGTTGCTGGGTTTTGCTCTTTTCAGCCAGTCAAGAATAAGATTTTGTGGCATGCTGTTATGGTCTAGGGACAGTTTGGTGTTTTCAGTGTATATCTGCTTTTGATGGTAATGTTCTTTTGTCCCTCCCCCCCCCCCCCCAACCCTTTCTTCCTCCCTTCCTCCCTTCCTCCTCCAACCCTTCTTCTGATTCAGGTACTGGAATGAACTATTATAGCCTGCAAGTTGCAACATGGTGACACTTGCCTTCATGTGACCTTGTTTAGATATGCAAGACATTATATTCCTCTCACTGAGATTCATTGCATTCATTTGTTTGGCATTGCCTATTTGTTATCTATGTCTATGGTATTGCATGCTTATTCTTTAAGCTTATTTAAATTTTTTTCCTGCTTAAAAAATAAACTTAATTACTTTTATTTTCTTAATCTGCAGAAGATTGCAATCATAGTTTTCCTCTATTTCCCTAATCCTTCTTCTATCAGGGGTTCTTGTGGAGTAGTGTCTTTGGTATAGTCCTTTGTACTGTTTTCACTATTTCTAATGAGATTGGCTTTTTTTTTTTTAAAAAAAAAGAAGAAGGCTTTTCTGATTCCATGAATTTCTGACGCTCTGAATAGGGATTTTCATGGTGTTCAGATGCTATACATATTTTCTTTTCCTATTTTCCCTCTATATGGTTACCAGATGTCCCTTTGTTTCTGCTAATTCAATTTATAACATTATCATTTCTGTTTAGGTTAATGTACTGACACACACAACTGAAGTAAAGATTCCTCCAGGACAACAAAAAGTCATAAAAAAATTAAAGAAGAAATATGAAGCTGAAGATTTGCAGAAACTTTGTGGGGAGACGCGTAAGTTTCCAAGAACATCCAGAAAAAAGCGACGAAAAAGATCCTACAAAGGTAACAGCATGGTTCATAAATATTCTGATAAAGCAGACATTATGGCAAGTGAATCTTCCTCACTGGAAAGGCCAAGTATAGATCAAGGAACACTGGATGGACTACAAAATAAATCCTTGGACTTTTGTAAACTAGGAGCAGATAAAGCTTGGGACTTTGGAACTCCTGCTTCTTCAGAAAATCAAGCGATTTTAAAGTCTGATGGCAAGTCAGTTGGATATTTTGATGAAAGGGTTCAGAAGTTTGACATCCATATGAGTGATCCCAGCCCCTCTCTGCTGGCTAGGGATTGTGGGAGTTCATATGATATGGTTAAGAAAGAGGTTGAATTGATTAGATGTTTTCCATTAGGCAATGACCTTGCTAAAGGTACCTTGTCAACTGAACGTACGGAATACATACAAAGTACACAAGACAATAGCGAAAAAGAAAATGCTTCTGGTATGAAGTTAAAATTTGACCAGTTATGCTGTGTCAAAAATCAGCCTGACACATGCACTGGTTCGATTGACTTGAATTCCTCTATTTTTCCTACTAGCACAAATGGGGACTTAAGACCAAATGTGACTGCACAACATAAGCTTAAAAGATGCTGCATTTGTCAATGCAGGGATATGGAGGAAAGGAACTTTCCACCTGATCAGCTAACTACTGGTACCAACCATCCTGGCACTCAAGAATTATGTTGTACCATATGCAAGAACATCACTGAGAAGAACACATTTTCTCCATTTGAAATGGATTCCCTTAGCAAGAGTGCTGCGAAAGAAGACAGTGGTGCTGATCGACTTGATACCCAGAAGGGAATGGTTGAAACTGATTTAAACAATCGGGGATATTGCCAATCTTCAAGTTTGACAACAAGAAGTTGGATGACAGATGGCAACAGTTCTGTCAAGGTGACTATTTCTGACAACAATAAAGATTGTTTGAAGTCAGACTCAGTGGGGGTACAGGTAGATCCCTACTCTTTTGCAAGTAGGGAAGTTTCAAATGCCCCTTCCTCTAAAGAACAGGGTTCAGGTCCCCACTGCCCTGAAAGTAGAAATATTGATGAGTGTAGTATGACCATGTCAAATGGAGTTGATACAGACCGCAACTATCCTATTATCAAAGAATTTTGGTCTCCATATGAAGATGATGCCAAACACGCAACAGTGGAAAGAGATTCATGTAGTCAGAAATATTTTCGGCCTTTCAAATTAAGAGCAGAAGTAAAGTCTGTCAGTGGGAAAGATTCTTCAGGTGCAAAAGTTTCATGCAATGTAAATAACAACCAAGAATTGCCCAAACTCGAAGACAATTCAACTAGGGACTCCCGCCAAAACAATGACATTTCAGAGGTTGTATATGGTGGTGCTGTTTGGGACATTTTTCGTAGGCAGGATGTGCCCATGCTAATCAAGTACCTGGAGAAGCATCGCAAAGACCTCTGCCTCATCAATAATCTTCCTGTGGATTTTGTGAGTGTGATCTCCAAACAACGTGGACTGTATTATATTGACTTGGTTTAGTTTAAGATGAGTTTCATTTGCACTTGCTTCAGGTAGTTCATCCTATTCACGACCAAACCTTTTACCTGAATGAGACGCATAAAAAGCAGCTGAAGGAAGAGTTCGGTAAGAAATTATGTTTTGTCAACTATTGTATGTCAGGGTAGTGATAGGGTACATAGTATGGTGTAAACATGAATTCTATTCAGGTGTTGAACCATGGACATTTGAGCAATACCTTGGCGAAGCTGTGTTCATTCCTGCAGGATGCCCACATCAAGTGAGAAATAGACAGGTGCAGTTCTCTTTCAACTAATATTCCTTTTTACCAAATCATGGGAGGAAAAAGAGGAAAAGCATATTTCCTTGACTGCTACAAGGAAAAAAAGACGCGAAAAATACAACCACACAGAAAAAAGGGATCTTGGAGTTATTATAGTGGACCTATGAGACCTGCAAATTCTGAGTAGAGAGGGGGGAAACGTATCCAGAAACATGTATAAGAGGAATCTAGAACAAAAACAATGCTGCATAGAATGGAAGTTAGTACTTTTCTACATCCTAGTTTGACATAGGACCTGTTGAGGGAATTTATTTGCTTGTGTTGGGTTTAGGATTTGGAGAATTTATGGATATAGGACTTCAGATTCTAAAACAACTGATTAGGGTTTAGAGGTTGAATTGGGTTTTCTTGAATCGAACACATGCTGGAAAATTCTGGACAGTGGCTGTGTTTGGAAATGAAGTCTGGAAAAAAAAAAAGAAAAAAAAAGAGGCTTTTGTTACCGGAACTATGAGTGCTTGCAATATTGAAGACATGGGTGCCTAGAGCTTCTTCTTCTTCTTTGGTTTGAAGTTACTGTTGTTCACAACCCTTAAACATCTAAGTCTGAATATAAAAATTTGGATATTTGTAGCCAATGAAGCATATTTACACTCATTGACTCTTAATCTACTGTGACTAGGACTCTTGATTTGACCAGTCAATAAATTTTTAGTAAAGACCAATTTAATTCTTGAGTACCACTAGAAATTCTTTAGTAATCTCTACCACATATCGTACAGGGGTATGATGTGAAGAGTTAAACACAATGTTTTTTCTGTCCTTATTGATCCAATGAGCAAATCTGGAAAAAACAGAAAAAAAAAAAAAATATATATCCACATTCAACACATGCATAGGAATTCAATGACTTTTCAATATCAGCATGTAAACATAAAATGGCACATAACTCGTGGAAGTATTGAACTCAATTAATGGAAAATGCTTTAGTCATACCACCGTTATAATGTAAACTTTGAAAGCATATAGATCTTTGCTTTAACTGACTACAGTTTGATGGCCCCACACATTGACAACTCTTAAGCAGCCAAAACTGAAATTAAACGACAGCAACTTGCTTCAATATGATAGTTGCCTCCTCTTACTTGCCTATCAGTTCAGAAGCATCCTTGATGGATGAACATTAGCTATAGGGAGTTACTAAGAGCATCACAGCTTAATTAAAATTGAAGCAATGACGTGAAAGTCATGAAGTCTTATAAGCTTTTTTAGACAAATTTTGAAGTCATTTTATTCGTATCTTTTTTTTTATGTGCCATATCAAGTTTTTTTTTTAACACTTCCTCGTAATCTGGGCCAGTCATGCATCAAAGTGGCCCTTGACTTTGTTTCCCCTGAGAATGTTCAAGAATGCATTAGGTTGACAGAGGAATTTCGTCTGCTACCAAAAACTCACATATCCAAGGAAGATAAGTTAGAGGTACATGTTATTTCAATTACTCCCGTGCAACTCATTAGTTGGCTTTTGTGTTCCTCAGTATTCAGAAGCATATTGATAGAGTCTTGGCTACTTGATCGTTTGAAATTTCTTTCCCATGCTTTGATTTAGTAATAAAAGAAGAAATGAACCCTTATCCTACAATGTGATGTCTTTTGATTTTACATCTAGGACACATTTCCAAGCATGAAAATGTCCACCAACATGCTTGCCTATACATCACTTTTCTTTTTCCTTATTAGAACTGCTCCTATTTTGAAGCTAATGTTACATTTCTTTTTTTGGATCTCTAAGAGAAAGCGCTGCTGCCAATTTAATCTTGGAACCAGTACCTTGTAGTGCCATGTGAAGAAATCCCAAAGCTTATAGAAATCACGGAGATTGTGATGTAATTGGGATGAGTGATTGAGGAGATATTTGGTGAATTTCATTTAGACAAAATTAGGAGATTGTTTCCTTATTTATGTATCGTTATTGTGTTATATATATGAGCATATATCATGTACAACAATTCATTCGACTGAATATATAGAAAGTTTTTTCTTGCTTTCATGGTATCAGAGCTAGGTTGCCCTAGCTATCCATGACGGACGCCGCCGTCGATAGCGAAGGCTTGGTCACGACCACCAATCCCACTCGGGAAACACCAGCGGTGTCCACCATGGGCTCCAATGGTCTTGAAAATTCTTCCTTCCAACTCACTGTAGAGAAACTCAACGGAAAAAACTTTCGGGAATGGGCTCAGTTGATCAAACTTGTCCTCGATGGCAAAGGAAAGCTTGGGTACCTTACTGGCAAGACGAAACAACCACCCTCTACCGATGCAGCCTCCCTGGTGAAATAGTGGTCGGAGAACTCGATGGTTATCGCTTGGATGGTAAACTCCATGATATCCTCCATCGGGAAGATGTACCTATTCTTACCTACGGCAAAGGATGTGTGGGATGCTGTTCGGGAGACCTACTCAGACATCGGCAACTCCTCACAGATCTTTGATATCAAAACCCGCTTATGGCAGATGAAGCAAGGGGAGAAAGACGTCACTGATTATTACATGGAGATGTCGGCACTCTGGCAGGAGCTCGATTTGAGCTACGACGATGAATGGGAGTGCTCCGGTGATAGTGCTCGGTATAAAAAGAAGCTGGAGACTGAGAGAGTTTTCGAGTTCCTTGCTGGTCTTAACCGAGAGCTGGACGATGTGAGAGGCTGAATCCTTGGCCGACGTCCACTGCCTTCGACACGAGAAATGTTTGCCGAAGTGCGACGAGAGGAACACCGCAGGAAAGTGATGCTAGAGAAGAGTACCGTCGGGCCTAATGGGTCAGGAGCTGAAATGTCAGCTTTGGTCTCTAAAGGCCCAAATACTAGCACTGGGTCAGGCCCAAAACAGTCGAGAAATAAGCATTGGTGCGACCACTGTCGCAAATCTGGTCATACAAAGGATGTTTGTTGGGAACTCCACAGGAAGCTTGCAGATTGGAAACCAAGGCAGGGCCATCGCGCACTAGGTTATCAGGCCACTCTCGAACACCCATCAGCGCCATCCCAAGTCCTGTACGACGTCCCTACTGGTGTTTTTAGTTCTGCACAACTGGACCAATTACATAAGTTATTTTCCAGTTTCCAAACCTCGGGTCAGTCTTCTCAGAATATTGCTTCTGCTTCCTTAGCCCACAAAGGTAATTTTCTTCGTGCATTGAGTACCTCCCGAATCAAAGTTCTTGGATCATTGACTCAAGCGCTTCTGATCACATGACTGATTCCTATCATCTTTTTTCTTCTTACTCACCGTGTGCTGGAAATCTTAAAGTTAAAATTGCAGATGGCTCTCTTCGTCTGTTGCAGGAAAAGGGAGTATTCGACTATCTAAATCTATCATACTGGACTCTGTTCTTCATGTTCCCAATTTAGCCTGTAATTTGTTATCTGTTAGCCAGTTAACAAAAATGTCCAATTGCTCCGCTAAGTTTCTTCCATCTCATTGTTTTTTTCAGGACCTATTATGGGGGAAGACGATTGACAGTGCTAAGGATTGTGAAGGACTTTACTACTTTGAGGAGGCTACTGTGAGTGAACAATATCCAACTGTCATTTGTGATTCTACATCTGTCACTAGGGATAGTGAAATTTTGTTATGGCATTTTAGAATGGGTCATCCAAACCCTCAATATTTGAGACAGTTGTTTCCTTCCATTTTTTCAAATAAAAATTCCATCGATTTTCAGTGTGAAATTTGTGAGCTTGTGAAACATAAACGAACTTCATTCCCAAAATCCCAATACAAACCATCCCAACCGTTTACCATGATCACAGTGATCTATGGGGTCCTTCTCGCACTCTCACTCGTACTCACACAAAATGGTTTGTTACCTTTATTGATGATCATACTCACCTTTGTTGGGTTTATCTTTTGAAAGACAAAACTGAAGTTCGTTCTGTGTTTATCAATTTCCATACCATGATTCAAACACAATTCCAGACTCCAATTCAAATTTTGCGCATTGATAATGGCAGCGAATATTTTAATTCTATTTTGGGAGATTATCTTATTAAATATGGGATAATTCATCAAAGTTCATGCGTCGACACCCCCCAACAAAACGAGGTTGTTGAACGAAAAAATCGACATCTTTTTGAAGTTACGTGTGCCTTACTATTTACTACAAATATGCCAACAAAATTCTGGGGTGATGCTCTTTTAACCTCTACCTACCTCATCAATAGAATGCCTAGCTGTGTTCTTTTATTTGAAACACCTTTCAAAAATTTCAGAAATCTTTTCCGACCTCTCGCCTTGGCTCTTGTCTTCCTCTTAGAGTGTTTGGATGTACCACTTTTGTCCATGTTCATTCCCATCATCGAAGCAAATTAGATCCTCACGCTATTAAGTGTGTATTCATTGGATATTCTCCTACTCAAAAGGGGTACAAATGCTATGATCCCTCCACACAAAAGTCTTTGTCAGCCTTGATGTTACATTCTTTGAAAATTATTCGTACTTCCAAAAGCCTTCTCTTCAGGGGGAACATTTGAGTGAAGCTCAATTTTTGGACTTCAATTTCTGTCTCCTTGAGTTTGTCCCAAACACTGATCCTGCCATAAACAATGAATCTGTCACTACTCATTTTAATATGCCAATTACAGAAGGCCACTTGAACTCAGGGGGAGATGTAGAAAAACAACTTGACAAAGAGATACAGGTCTATTCACGGAAGCCAAAACCAAAAGTAATAAAGCATCTCATACCTGAGGCACCGAAAGAGTCGGAACCGGTAATAGTTCCAAGTGTCCATGAATCTCCTTCCACATCTGGTAAGTCTTCTGATATTGATTTACCTATTGCCTTTTGAAAACAACCTCGGTCATGTACTCTCCATCCAATCTCAAACTTTATGTCTTATGATGCTTTGTCTACCAAGTTTTGTGCTTTTACCTCTAACCTGGATAGTGCAGAAATTCCAAAAGATATTCAGGAGGCCTTAGAGGTTCCCCAATGGAGAGAGGCTGTAATGGAAGAAATGCGGGCCTTGGAAAAGAATGGAACTTAGGAAGTGATGGAGTTGCCGAGAGGAAAGAGACCGGTAGGATGCAAATGGGTGTTCACTTTGAAATACAAAGCTGATAGGACTATAGAAAGGTACAAAGCCCGCCTTGTTGCAAAAGGGTATACACAAACCCAAGGCATTGATTACACCGAGACCTTTGCACCCGTGGCAAAGTTGAATACAATTCAGGTTCTCTTGTCATTAGCAGTCAATTTGGACTGGCCCTTCCAACAACTTGACATTAAGAATGCATTTCTGAATGGAGAATTAGAGGAAGAAGTCTTCATGACAATACCACTAGGTTTTTGTAAAACTGGTGAAGAAGATCGAGTGTGTAAACTCAAGAAGTCCCTATATGGCCTCAAACAATCACCAAAAGCATGGTTCGATAGATTTGCCAAAGTAGTCAAGAATCAAGGATATCAGCAGGGGCAATCAGATCATACTATGTTTTTCAGGCAATCTAAAGATGGGAAGAAAACAATTCTTATTGTATATGTCGATGATATAATCCTAACTGGAGATAATATAATGGAAATGGAAAGACTGAAGAAAGTCCTAGCCACTGAATTTGAGGTAAAAGATCTAGGACAAATGCGATACTTCTTGGGCATGGAAGTTGCCAGATCAAAAAGGGGCATTAGCGTATCTCAACGAAAGTATATCCTTGATCTCCTAACCGAGACTGGTATGCTTGGATGTAAACCAAATGACACACCTATAGAAGCTGGAAAAAGACCAGAAGACGATGGAAACCCAGTTGACAAAAACAGATATCAAAAACTAGTTGGCAAGCTAATCTACTTATCATATACTAGACCAGACATTGCATTTGCGGTTATCGTGGCAAGCCAACACATGCATTCACCTAAGGAAATTCATCTAGAGTCTGTGTACAAAATTCTTAGATATCTTAAGGGCTCTCTAGACAAAGGCCTATTCTTCAAGAAAAATGAAAGCAAGGAAGTAGAAATCTTCACATATGCTGATTGGGCAAGCTCGGCAGAAGATAGAAGGTCTACTACAAGCTACTGCACCTTTGTATAGGGAAACTTGGTGACTTGGAGAAGCAAGAAACAGAATGTAGTTGCTAGAAGTAGTGCTAAAGCTGAGTTTAGATCAGTTGCACAAGGGATGTGTGAAGGATTGTGGTTAAAGAAACTCTTAGAAGAATTACATGTCAAAGTGAGACTTCTAGTGAAACTCTACTGTGATAACAAAGCAGCCATCAATATTTCCCTCAATCCAGTTTAGCATGATCGGACCAAACATTTAGAAATGGACAGAAATTTCATCAAGGACAAAGTGGAAGCTGGAATCATGTGTATGACCTATGTTCCTACAAAAGAGCAGATTGCAGATATCTTCACAAAAGGGTTGTTTCAACAAAACTTTGATGACTTTATAGGCAAGTTGGAAATGATCAATATCTATGATCCAACTTGAGGGGGAGTGAAGAAATCCCAAAGATTGTAGAAATCACGGGGATTGTGATGTCATTGGGATGAGTAATTGAGGAGATATTCGGTGAATCTCATTTAGACAAAATTAGGAGATTGTTTCCTTATTTATGTATCGTTATTGTGTTACATATATGAGCATATATCATGTACAGCAATTCATTCGACTGAATATATGGAAAGTTTTTCCCTGCTTTCACCATGCATATGAGACTACCATATGTTTTATCTGTTGATTTTTTTGACAATTCACAAATTTCTGGGTTCATAGGTGAAGAAGATGGCATTATATGCTGTTTGTGATGCTGTAAGTGAAGCAAAGAATCTGATCTCAAAAGTTGCGTAAGTACTCTGGACCTCATAACCTTCTGCTAAAACAGTTTACTTTTAAAGGGTGTTTTGGGTGTGAAAAAAATTGGTAAGAGTTCTTGACTAAATATCAGTGTGTGCTGACTACCATGTCTTTAACAATTACAGAACATTGTTCGGCCACTATGAATTTGATGGATTAGAAACAGCATTTGCTAGTGGTGAAATTTAACTAAGATGACCTACTTCTAGGATAATAGGTTTTAGAAGATGATTGACTATGGAGTAATGGTGTCTTGGTAAGAATCAGGCTAATCTACACCAGAGCTATTTTGGTTCTTACAGGAAGATAACGATTCATAGTTACAGAAACTAGGATTTCACGTAAAAGGGAAGAGAAAGTATATTACTTCCTCCCTCACACATCCAATATATATAGGGCAATACATGGTGAAGTAAATAAGGAAAGAAAATCAACGACAATAAACCCCCAAAACCTTTCCATGACTATGCAGACCCTAATTGTCTTGACAATAGTAATAAAGTGCAAAATACTTTCCTCTTAAGGAAACTTGGGTCTAGCTGAGTGATTCAACTACTCACAAGTGAATAGAATGCTCTTTTGGGTCAAAGTGGTGGGTGGGTATCGGTCTTGGTCTCATTGGTGGTCTCAGTCCAGCTCATACTGAAAGCATATATCTGAATTGCTTGGATAATTTTTGGCTCGCATTGAACTATGTTGGATGATGTATCCAAATGATTAGCTGAAAATATTTTAAGACTGGATCCTGGAGGTTAGAATCCTTTAGCCCTAGTTTTTTTTTTTTTTTTTGAGTTTCAGAAAGAGCTGAAGTTACAGTTACACAAGATCATGCACACGTGTTCCAGTGCTGCTGTGATGTTTTAATATTACCTTGGAAAGATCATTGACTACCTTATATGAAGTACTAAACACAAAATACGATAGATCATCATGATTTTAAAAGGAAAATTGAGTGCTTGTATATTGATTTCATATTCTTCATAAGACTTGAGAATTAAAAGACAGCAAGGATATCTAGCAACAATTCTCTTCTGGACTCAACTCTCACAGAAGACAAGTCTCCAACTCGACATGCTAAGAGAGTCTAGAACAAGAGAAGCAAAAGAGAGATTCAGAAAATGTGGAGGTTAAGTGAACAAGGCAACTTTTGAATGATGTTCATCTCTTTAAAAATGTTAAGCTAATATTATCATATAATGATGAAATTGTAGAATGCAGTACATGGATTTGGTTTGTCCTGATGCCAACTATTTTCTCATATACGTGGATAATGCAATATTCTCAAGGTTGCTCTAATGTACATGTGGCCTTTTCTTGGCTTGTGATGGTTCTCCATGACATTGCAGTTCGTCAGATGGAGACAAGAAAGATTAGGAGCTGAATTTTAATTGACGGCTCTTGTTTGGGAGAAGGCCTCAACTGGAAAAAAAGATAGTTGCTGTTGTAAGTATGGTATATCTCGAGACATTTCTGTCTCAGAATAGTTATGGGTCATACGTGATGTTTTCCTAGCTCACAACTGGCTTATAGTTTCAGTCCCAAGAGATTACTAGGTCTACATGTGAGTTTGCCCTACATAGTAAAGTGTTGTATATTTTACTAGGCTTACATCACAGTTTTGTCTTCTGTTGTTGCTTCATAATCTCATTTCTCTTGCAATCACGGGGAGGGCTTTGAGATTCAGCATCTCGGGAGATCTCCAAATTTCATCATTATGCTGCATCATTCCAAAAAATTTCATGATGGGGAATAGAAATGCAATATCCAATATTTAATTGAAATTGGGGTGAAGTGTGGAGTCAGGTCTCGATCTCAAGACTTTTGCTTTGATACCGTGTGAGACTACCACTTAATCCCAAAAGCTTAAGCTTAGAAAGGAATTAGCTGAAATTGTTCAAGAATTTTTGCTGGACTGTTCAAGTGGTGAAGGGATGAGTTGACTTAGCTTGGATATCACAGTCATACGTTTCCACATCTCTGTTTCTTTTCTTTGTTGACTTTCAAATCTTTCTAATCGTTAGAGACAACCCAAAAGGGAAGTATTCGGATCATGTCTGCACGAATCCAAATTGCTTTTGACCAGCCTTTGTTGCTGTGAACCTCATGCAATTTACCGGATCATTTTGGTTCAGAACCTGTAGGTTCCAACCCCGGAAAAAGGACACACTTGGGAAAGCTTCTAAGTCCAATTCCCAGAGATAAATGACCATAATTATTTCTCAATAACGAGGAATTTTCAGTATTATCTGCTCGTTAACAAGATGAAATCTTACAGGTGTGTCCTCTAAGAAATATTATGGAAATTTAATGTCTCGTTCTTCATTCCTTTCTACTTTGTCAAAGGGTGCACGCATGCTCATAGATTGATGATAAATATGTGAATCAAAATTGGTTTGTACTTCTAGAGTACTTTTTCCTGTAGATATTTTTTAAGTCCAAAATTTTGCCTTTTTAATAAGTAAATGTTTAGAATTTGAACACACGAGCCTTTTTTCACCTTTTAACATATATTCTAGCAAACACCAGGATCGAAAGTGTCGAAATAATAACTGGGAATTATGTGCCTTAATTTCAATTATTTCTTAGCAAACTAAATATATTTGGATTCAAGTATGTAGACCCGTAATATGTAACCCCCCCCCCCCCCCCCCCCCCCCCCAAATTAAACTTTGGATTTCAAAGGTTGTACCTTTTGCTGGGGAATGCTTCATGCCACTAATAAATAGTACCGAATAAATTTAGAGTTGAAATGCTTAACTAAGACCAGCTTATTAACAGGTTTAAAACAAACTATATATACGGTAAACGTGACATCTCAAGCTTACTTTTGTCTTAATACTATGCATGGGCTCTGGTACACTATACCCTCTTTAAAAACAAAAGTGTTACCAATTTTATTTTTAGGAGAATCTTCTCACTTCTAGCTCTTGAACTATCACTCAAATGTTATTTACCGATCTAACTACAAATTTCAACACATTTTACCTCTCAAACTATCAAAACACATTCCTCTAATAAGATCCTATGGTTGAATTGTATAGAAAATAGGTTATGTATCAGAATATTTTAGATCTTATTGTCATGCAGACACTGATACATTTTCATAGTTTTAGGGTTAAATGTGATAATATTCATTGTTCAAATAGGCAAATGACATTTGGGCGATAATTCAAGAATTACAAATTACATAGAATTTGATTGTAAAATCATTCATTAGACGGCAAAATTATTATCAACAGAAATTACTTATTTTTTGAACTTTACAATTTCATTTTGATAAGGATTTTTATTTTATTTTAGTGAAACAAATAAGTACGAAATTGATTCAGGTGGAATAAAAAATTTGTTTTCGCTGCAGTTTTAACTCATTGAATCGGTAGAAACTGAAATTCCTTTTCTTTCTTTTTTAGGCTACCTTTTCACCTCTCAATAGAATTCAAATCCTAACAGCAATTTTGAAGTTCAGAGCTCATTGAAAATTTGTGGAGTCTAAAACTGTAGGCTGTTACACACAGCTGAGCAGATCGGGAATTGCAGGATGGAAGCTTGGGCGTGGAAGGGAAAGCGTGGTGGGGAATGCGTGGTCGGAGAGTTGGAGAATCTTCGAGATTGAGACTATTCACGGAAGTGTTTGAGAGTCACTTGTGTTTAGTTGTCTTAGGTGGTCGGATGGGCCATTGGGCTTTCATTGGGTTTGGCCTTGGGTTTCCAATGTTAGTCTACTTATGTTATTGCTTTGTGTTGTTTCGGTCTTTGTAATTCATTCGTGTGGGCTGGGCTTATCTTAGCCCATTGTCATCAGATCTGGCCCTGCTTGATTACCAGGGGTATATCTGTTGGGCTAGCTTCTTTTCTTTTTTCATCGAGAACCTGTAGTCCATTGTTTGGAGAGAATTGGAGGCTAGCTACCTCGAACTAAGCTGAATTTCGATCGAATGAAGTGAAGTGTTTTTACTGCAAATCTATAATACATTTTCGTTTGTTACAATTTGGTATCAGAGCCGAAACGATCCACTCATGGCGGACGGCAAAAAGATGAACCAGGCGCTGGAATCTTTGGCTGAAATGAAGAAACATCGAGAGATCTAACAGCAAAATCAAAAGAACCTGCAGAAGTTGCAAGAAAATCAGCAAGAGATGTTGGTGAATATAACCAAACAGTTGGAGAACCTTACCGTGGGTTTACAATCAGTGGCGCGGAACCAGTCCTTGGAGGTAGGAGAACCAGTAAATCCTGAACCTCGTGGACCCCAACACAATTCAGATTCAGGAGGAATATACTTAAAATCGGTACGGCTATTTTCCCAAATTCCATGGAGAAAACCCCACTAGTTGGATCTATAGAGCAAATCAGTTCTATGCTTTTAATCATACCCAACCTACTCATCGTATCTTGATTGCCTCATTCATATGGAGGGCAAAGCGCTAATTTGGTTTCAAGAGGTGGAACAAACAGGGGCTATAACTAGTTGGGATGTCTTTACTAAGGCTATGCTTATGAGGTTCTGTACCCACACTTATGATGACCTTATGGAGAGTATGATGAAATTGAGACAAACTTCTACTGTAGAGGAGTACAAAAGTCAATTTGAGGCCCTAGCCAATAGACTTAAGAGTTTGGACGAAGGGTACAAATTAAGTTGCTTCTTAAGTGGATTAAAGGATGAAACCAGATTAATGGTACAGATGCTAAATCCAACTAGCATACATTCGGCCAATGGGTTGGCTAGGATGCAAGAGGAGAATTTGGTGGTGAATAGGAGAAATAACAGACCTGCTATTACAGCTGGATTTCAGCACACTAACAGTCATCCTCCTGCTGGAGGAATGGGTATGAAACCGAAAGTGCAAGTGCAGAAGATTTCCCCATAACAGATGAGAGAAAGGAGAGACAAGGGGTTGTGTTACTATTGCGATTCCAAATGGAACCCCTAGCATAAGTGCAGCAGTCTCAAGTTGTTTGTTATGGAAGGACAAGAGGAGTTAGTGAACCTTAGTGAAGAGGAAGAGAACACTGAAGATAATTTGGGTGGTGAGACCCAAGTGGAGGGAGTTGAGGAGGAGCTCAGTATATCCTTAAATGCAATTTCTGGAGCTTGTACTCCCAAAACAATGAGACTCAAGGGGAAGATCAACAATCAAGAGTATGTGGTGCTAATAGATAGTGGCAACACTCATAACTTCCTTGATCCAAGGATTATGAGAGAAGCCCAACTGAAGGTGGATAAGGAAACAAGGCTAGCAGTGACTGTGGCTAATGGGGAGAAAATGCGAAGTGAAGGGCGATGTAGAAATATCAAGCTGAAGTTACAAGGGCATGAGTTTTTGTTAGAAGCACATGTACTAGTTCTCGGTGGTTGTGATGTTGTTCTCGGGGTTCAATGGTTGAGTTCTCTTAGGTCCATTTTGTGGAATTTTAATGAACTGACCATGAGCTTCAGTCACCATAATCAACAAGTACTTTTGAAGGGGTTAATCTCAACTCATCTAGTGCATGACTCTTTGCAATTCAAAATGCAAAAGGGGAAGCAGCGTGGCCTCATTCTTCAGTTGATTTGAGGGGATAAGGAGCAGGCCGTGTGGAATTTTCGAGGTGTTTGATGAGCTGAAAGGGTTACCTTCACAGCGGACGCATGACCATGCCATCTTACTCAAAGAAGGTGCACCGCCAGTGAGCGTGCGACCTTACCGATACGCATATTTCCAAAAGGATGAAATTGAAAGAATTGTGAATAAGGTTCTACAAACAGGGGTGGTTCGACCCTCACAAAGTCCTTTTTTCTCACCGGTATTACTAGTGCGCAAGGCTGATGGGAGTTAGAGGATGTGTGTGGATTATCGAGCACTAAATGAAGCTACTATTAAGGATAAATTTCCTATTCCCGTGATTGATGAGCTCTTGGATGAGCTGAAGGGTGCTAAGGTGTTTTCTAAGCTGGATTTACGTTCAGGATATCATCAGATTCGTGTGAAGGCTGAAGACATACCTAAAACGGCTTTCCGAACACATGAAGGCCACTACGAGTTCCTAGTAATGCCCTTTGGGCTTACTAACGCACCCTCTACATTCCAAACACTAATGAATGAGGTATTTCGTCCCTATCTTCGAAAGTTCATTATAATGTTCTTTGATGATATTTTGGTATACAGTAAAGGAGAGGAGGAACATCTAAACCACCTGGAAATCACTCTAAGCTTACTGCAATAGCATACTTTATTTGCCAAAAGATCAAAATGTCACTTTGCATGTAAGGAAATAGAGTATTTGGGACATTTAATTTCGGATCAAGGTGTGCGGGCAGATCCTATGAAATTACAATCCATGACCAACTGGCCTATACCGAAGAATATCAAGGCATTGAGGGGGTTCTTGGGTTTGACAGAGTACTGCCGAAAATTTATTAAAGGGTACAGGTCCATTGCAGCACCCTTAACACAGCTCTTAAAGAAGAATGGGTATACATGGACTGAGGCAGCCACTGAGGCTTTTCAGAATCTCAAGGAGATAGTGACTAATCCACCTGTATTAGCACTTCCAGATTTTACTAAACCTTTTGTTATTGAATGTGATGCCTCCGGGGTAGGTATTGAGCAGTATTGATGTAAGAGGGACAACCTTTGGCATTTTTCAGCCAAGCATTGAAGGGAAGAATGATGGCAATATCCACTTATGAGAAAGAGTTATTGGCTTTGGTAAGTGCCATTAAGAAATGACGTCCATACCTATTGGGTCAAACCTTTAAGGTCATAACAGACTGGCAAAGTCTTAAGCATTTGTTGGAGCAAAAGGTGGGTACTCCACTTCAGCAAAAGTGGGTCACTAAGCTCCTAGGGTATGATTTTTTTGTGGAATACAAACAAGGCAGAAAGAATAGAGTTGCTGATGCTTTATCCAAAAAAGACGAGACACTAGAAGAGACGGGGGAATTCAAAGCAATTTCATTTCCCATAGCTACATGGCTCGAAGATTTGAAGATGACTTATGCACATGACAGTTATCTCCAAGATTTATTGAACCAGCTAAGGGAAGGGAAACTCGATCCATTAAAATATACCTTGACTAATGGGGTTCTCACCTATAAAGAAAAAATTATTATAGGTGATTGCCCACCCCTTAAGGAACAGATTTTTCAGATGGTTCATGATAGTTCTGTGGGAGGACATGCTGGCTATGAAAAGACCTATCAAAGACTAAAGCGAGATTTCTATTGGAAGGGTTTAAAGCGCGAAGTGAGGCAATACATTCGACAGTGCAGAATATGCCAACAAAATAAACATGAGACGGTGTTACCAGTCGGGTTATTGCAACCCTTACCCATTCCAACACAACCATGGCAAGATGTCTCTTTGGATTTCATCGATGGACTACCCTCCTCAAAAGGACATACTGTCATTTTTGTGGTAGTGGATAGGTTCACCAAATACAGCCATTTCATGGCTCTTACTCACCCTTACACAACTAAGTCAGTAGCCTTAGTCTATCTCCAGACAGTGTTTAAACTACATGGCTTACCCCAAACTATAGTCTCTGACAGAGACCCTGTGTTCACAAGTCGTTTTTGGAAAGAGTTGTTTCGTATGCAGGGAACATAGCTCAATTACAGCACAGCCTATCATCCTCAAACAGATGGGCAAACTGAAGCTGTTAATAAGTGTATTGAGTGCTACTTAAGGTGTGTGATTGGTGACAGACCTAAGGAATGGATGCAATTTTTACCTCTAGCCGAGTGGAATTACAACACTAATCATCACATGTCCACAAAATTATCTCCTTTTGAAGCTGTGTATGGGTACTCACCTCCTAGGTTACCAACCTATGAAGCTGGAACTACTACTGTAGCTGCCGTGGACACTAAGCTCCGCACCCGGGACCAATTGTTGCATCTCCTTCGTGAGAACCTCCACAAGGCACAAAATAGAATGAGGAAATATGTTGATATCAAATGTACAGAACGAGAATTTAAAGTTAGGGACCTAGTTTACCTTCGGCTCCAACCATACCGCCAGATCTCCGTTCGTCAATGCCACAATATGAAGCTGTCCCCTCGCTTCTATAGGCTGTTTCCTGTTGTCGAGCACATCGGTGCGGTGGCTTATTGGTTGGAACTTCCCCTAGGATCTCAGATCCTAGTGTTCCACGTTTCACACCTGAAGCAGCACATTGGGCGTTGGGTAGACCCCTTTCCCATCTTACCTTCGGTTGATTCCTCTGGAGCACTTCGTCCCGAGCCCTTCCAAGTCATAGATCAACGTATGGTGTGCTTGGGCAACAGGGTTGTCACCGAGGTGCTAGTCCATTGGCAGGGACAGACCTCTGATGATGCCACCTGGGAATGTCTCCAGTGTCTTTTCGAAGAATTTCCTCACCTTGCGGGCAAGGTGTTTTAAGGGAGAGGCATTGTTACACACAGCTGAGCAGATCGGGAATTGCAGGATGGAAGCTTGGGCGTGGAAGGGAAAGCGTGGTCGGAGAGTTGGAGAATCTTCGAGATTGAGATTATTCACGATTATTCACGAAGTGTTTGAGAGTCACTTGTGTTTAGTTGTCTTAGGTGGTCGGATGGGCCATTGGGCTTTCATTGGGTTTGGCCTTGGGTTTCTAATGTTAGTCTACTTATGTTATTACTTTGTGTTGTTTCGGTCTTTGTAATTCATTCGTGTGGGCTGGGCTTATCTTAGCCCATTGTCATTAGATCTGGCCCTGCTTGGTTATTAGGGGTATATCTGTTTCGCTAGCTTCTTTTCTTTTTTTATCGAGAAACTTGTAGTCCATTGTTTGGAGAGAATTGGAGGCTAGCTACCTCGAACTAAGCTGAATTTCGATAGAATGAAGTGAAGTGTTTTTACAGCAAATCTATAATACATTTCCGTTTGTTACATGGGCCGTGATTTTGACTTTTTTAAGACGAGCTGCGGAAGAGCAAAACGCCATAAAAAATGCCTCTGCAACAAGAAGCGAAATACAGATTAAACTACGGAAATGGGTCCCACATGCTAAGCTCGACGATGTCGCTTTTAAAGATCTACTCTTTCCTGCAGATTAGTAGATATTCTCAAGTTCTTTGGCTTAAAGGAAACAAAAATAAATATCCGAGTTCTTCGTCTTCTTCTGTAATCCTTTTATATCTACCAAGTTCTCCAACCTTGCATGATAATCCCTAATTCTGAGGCGAACCCATTTCGGTTAGACTCCGATTCTCTCAAACTCCTTTCGGGAAATTTCATGTTGAGTCCTCTATGAGTCCCAGAATTCTGATTCTGCCAGCCTAAACTTTGCCTATAGTTTCCTTCACTTTCCCGGGGGTGAAAAAGAAAAAAGAAAAAAAAAAGTTCCCGCGCCCCATGGCTGCCGCTCTCAGATACAAACCTTCCAAGGAGATGGCGTCGTTCACGTTCGCCCAGTTCCGCGGCTTCATATTCAACAAAATGCACGCGGGTCGTGTGGCCAGCTCTCACTGTACGCAGCGTACCAAGTGGGATGACCTCTACATGAACACCCCCTACCACTTCACTGCCTTCAAACCTTTGTCTTTATGTGGAGAGTTCATCGAGAAGGGTACCCAGTTGCCCGAAGATAATTGGAGAATTAGTCTGAGTTGTGATTTTGATAAGAAATGGAGCGACAAATTGGACAGAAGGTGCAGTATTGTACTGAGCTCCGATGGGGACCCGAGGGAGGTGTGGTCCGGGGAAGGGATGGTAATAAGGACAGGCAATTCAAGCTTGCATGTGGTTAGAGGGGGCGGTGGCGGTACGAGCCCTGGGTCGGGGAATGGGGGGTCTGGGTTGAATTCCAAAGATGGGGCCTGGGGAGGGTCCAATTTTGGAAATAGTTTTCCGACGCCAAAGGAAATACGTATGGGGCTTGACAATTTCGTAATTGGGCAGGACAGGGCCAAGAAGGTGACTTTTGTTTACGAGTAGTTGGTTTTGCATTGCTTTTACGGTTTCCTCTATAGGAAGTGTATTGACTGTTGCTAATTTGGGCTGATAATTTTGTCTTTATGATCATTTGTTGACCCTTGATTTGAAGCTTATCTGTTCTTTTCTTGTTTGTGCTGTTAACGTGAAGATGATGGATGTGTGTTTCTGGAACAAGTTGTGGTATTCTGTAATTGCGAGCTGACAGGATTATTGTTGATATTGTGGCTTTATGAGCACTTTCCCGAGGTGTGGTTTGGAATTCCTTTGTCTGTAGAAAAAGGAAAGATGTGGCTGATATTGTTCTCAGCTAATATTGTAAAGGAAAATGTGATTGTGGCCGAAATTTGAAAAGTTATGTGATGAGTCAGTTATGTATGAATTTTGATGACTGATTCCCTTTGGTCATGATCTATTCCATGTCACTGTTGTGTTAATGTATAGAAATTCTCTTTTTCGCAGTTCTAATTGTATTGCTGGAATACAGGTGCTTGCCGTATCTGTTTACAATCACTATAAGAGGATATATCATGAGTCAATTCAAAAGTGGTTAGTTCGATCCCTTCAATCTAATTACCTTGTCTGAATCTGTGTCCTATTTCTTTTATTTATCTTACTACTAGGAAGGATACAGAGTAATGTGGTTGTTATTGAGTGAATTGCGTGGTCTTATATGTGGATGCGATGGATAGTAGTGGTGTGCATTGAAACTCTTTCATTTTTTTTTTTTGATAAGTTAAACTCTTTCAGTTTTTTACCATTGTTTTCATACCGTGAATCATAGCACTAGCTATTAATTTTCACTTAACTTCACTGCTGTTGTGTTTTCAGCTATGCTTTTCACATAAATGTTGTCAGAGAAATTCATGATTAATAATTATGTCATCTGTAATCTTCATACAGAATAAAGCTATATCAGTCCCAATGCTCAGACCTATTGGGCATATACAGTGAATCTTGATTTTAATATGAACGATATTGCATTGCCGCTTATAGCTTTTTATTTCTTCCTTTGTCTTAGTTAGTCATCTTTGCTTAAAGAAGTCAAACTCCTGGTTGGTGTTCACCCTCCATAACTAATAAGTATATATTTGGTGAACAATGAAGAGCTATTCCCATTAAAGAGAACAACACAAGATGGTTTTGAAGGGATTAAATAATAATTATATCATTGAACTTATCCTTGTCTTTATGCATAAAGCTTTTGGTTCCTTGCCACATGGGTTATAGTAAAATTTCTCATGTGCCTTCATGATGTTGATGCATACAATTTGTGGATTTAATGAATGAATTTACACTACATTTGCACCTGTTAAATAGCTATGGATGGCTGCATGCAGGGTCGGAGCTACAGGACCCCCGAGCCCCCCCAAAAATCATTAATTTTTTTTTAAAAAGATTTTCTTATGTTTTTTCTATTTTGGCCCCCTCAAAATTTATTTTTCTGTAACTGGCCCCCCCTTAGGTTCAATCCTGGCTGCATGGACACCTTTGGATTACAAGACAAATAGCTCGTTGGTGGAATCTTGTGTGCATTTTCTGCTGGTAGCTCCAGTTCAAATGATATCTAACATGTTGCTAATATTGGGAAGTTAGGCCGACGGGAGAGTCAAATAACAAGACAACAGATACAGTAGATGATGATAGAGTGGAGCTGGAGAAGAGTAACATCCTTCTAGTGGGGCCAACAGGCTCAGGTAATTTAGCGTAGCCCTTACATTTTAGCACATTGAAGTTTGGAACATTTTATGTTTTCCCTTATGTCCAAGACCTGTATTTTTCAGAGTTCTGACCATATAAAGTTGTAAAACACTTATTTGTTGTTGTTGTTAGTCTTGCTTATTCTCCCTAAATGCTTTCAAGGACAGGGAAGACTTTACTTGCCAAAACTTTGGCCCGGCTCGTGAATGTTCCCTTTGTTATAGCAGATGCAACTACACTGACTCAGGCAAGTTAATGACTCTTTGTTTTCCTGTAGATGGACCTCATCTCTGTTCAAATTAGTCTTTCTGAAGATTTTAACTGAAATAATTGATTTAAACTTGAAGAGAATGCTTCAAGCACTTTTTTAGGAACTCTATGTACACACGATTTATTGTAGTTAACGGGTGCTGACTTGCCTTGCTGGTTTGAAGTTTAATGGATCTGTTAGAGTCACAACATTGTTGAATGAGATGCTAGGGGTTTTTGATTTGATGTGGATCTCCTTTTGTTGTTGTTTGCAGGCAGGATATGTGGGGGAAGATGTGGAGTCCATATTATACAAACTCCTTATGGTAATACTCCCAGGTCTATTCCACTATGCATTGTAAATCGCTGAAATATTGATATGTTCTGAAAATTCACAACTTCCCTGGGGTGGCTGTGCTTGTTATTTCCGAATTATGCTTTCTACCAAGAATTTTGGTTTTAGATTTCCATGAGAGTGGAAATGGAGTTTGTCTATACTCCAGGGATGGAAGTTAATAGTCAGAGAGAGAAGTTAAATTTTTAGCGGTTTTCTGTTGGCAATCATGTCAAGGCAACCAGGCATCCTAATGGTTAGTATAGGAGCTAAGAGACGTCCATGCTTTAAACTGCTTGATGGGTCACTAGTCCGTGTTGGGTTTTTCTAGTGACTCATCCACTTGTATGAGTCATGACCTTGTTTATGCTTTCTGTATTGGATGTGTCAAACCGTCTGGTGTTGGAATTACCATTGCTAAATAAAATATTTAGCCTGCAAGCCTCCTAGTGAATAGTTATAGCATGCAGTGTTTTATCCCAGTTCTTACCAATTTATGTAATTTCTTTATCTATCCCATTCAAATTTTCAGGCACCATTTAGAACCTCAGGTCCTGCTTAGTCACTATAATACCCTTTTTCCGAGTAGAACAATCTTTTGCCATCTTAGGGAACAACTTCTGTCTCTCATGTGGATGCATGGTGCTGCAGGACTCTGTACTATTATTTTAGATAGCAAGAGTGTAATTGCTGCAATATGAACTTATTAGTACTAGAAGATCTGGTGCTGTTTGTGTTAATTTTATGCTTCATATTGCTTTCATCAAGTGTAAATGCGGTACTTGGTGGTGCTTTGTTCTGTAATTGTAATATGTGAAAATTGATTGCACTGGAGCCACTTCTTTTTTTGCCCTTGAATATTAGCATGAGCTTTATTGGACAAAATGTTGCTACTATCCACTTCCATGCATCGCTTGGATTGATGAGCATTAAAATCTCAGGTTGCTGACTACAATGTGGCTGCTGCCCAGCAGGGCATTGTCTACATTGATGAAGTTGACAAGATTACCAAAAAGGTTCCCCTTACTTTTTTCTGGTCAATTATCTCACCATCTTTCTTTTTTATTGAAAATAACTTCCTTCCTCCCTTTTTTATGTTCTCTACATCCTCCATTTTTCACTTTGCAGGCTGAGAGTCTTAATATTAGTAGAGATGTGTCTGGGGAGGGTGTTCAGCAGGCATTACTTAAGATGCTGGAAGGGACAGTAAGTGAAGTTTTTATGTATATTGAAGATATTAGTTCGTTAGTGGTTCCTCATAAGTTACCTGGTGGACACATGATGGAGATGGCGTGCTACATTTGTCGTAGCCTCCTTACCCTTTTGTAGAGGATTGTAACTCTTAGTCATAGATGAGTGCATAAAGTAACAAGAATTGTCTAAACTGTTATTTGGGACAGTAGATATATATTTCTATACTGTCTGATCTGTGAACTTCCATACCGTTCTAGGTTGTCAATGTTCCTGAGAAGGGAGCTCGAAAGAGCCCTAGAGGTGAAAACATACAGGTACAGGCACTGTGGTATTCTTTTCAGAGATCAGTTTAAGATCAGTTTGTAATTGTTCTTGCTGTTACTGTTTTTGCATAGATTGATACAAAGGATATTCTCTTCATCTGTGGAGGTGCTTTTATTGACTTGGAAAAAACAATCTCAGAAAGGTTAGACAATATGGAGATCAATCTTTGTGGTACTTGTTTTGTGGAGGTTCCTTCTTCCCTAAAAGCTTGATAATCACTTGGAAGTGTTTTGCATCCATTCCAGGCGCCAAGATTCTTCGATTGGGTTTGGTTCTCCAGTACGTGCCAACATGAGGGCCGGTGGTGTTACAGATTCTGCTGTTGCATCGAATTTATTGGAGACAGTAAGTGCACTCCAGTTTTCAATTAACAAGTAATAGCGTAGAGGCTCCTTTTTTCCGGTTGGAATATATCTCGACAAGAAACTCTTGTTAACTTTCTGCCTGGCTAATATTTGCAGCAGTTTTAGATATTTGGGTACTATAGCAACTGCTTTTTTTCACAGGTCGAAAGTGGTGACCTCATTTCATACGGGTTAATACCTGAATTTGTTGGACGATTTCCCATCCTTGTGAGTTTGTCGGCTCTAACAGAGAACCAACTTGTGCAGGTGATATGTTGTACTTTGTTTCTCTTGCTGTGAAGATTTTTATGTCTGACAATAGCATTCACTCAAATATGTTTATTTTTTTTCCGCTCTGCCTTTTATTATGGTATGGTTAATAGGATCTATTATCTATCGATCAAGCCAAGATATTGATGGGAGATAGCTCTCCTAACTTAATGCATTAACAATCCTATTGTAGTGGTGTGTCTTCATGTATAAGTTTCAACACATCTGGCCATATCTTTTGTCTGTATACTCTTATAGTTTCCATTGGGCTGTGTGGTTGGAGATATTTGTTTCGTGTGATCAATCCTTGTAATTATACCTATGAAAAATGCTGTTATAAGATTTTCTTAGGGATTTGGTCAGTGCAAACAATTTCAGCTTAAATTTAACTTGTGCTAATAATGTTTTGTAGGTCCTTACAGAGCCAAAAAATGCCCTTGGAAAACAATATAAAAAGATGTTTCAGATGAATGATGTAAGTTTTTCATCTGAGGCCCCTTTTTGGTTACATCGTTTCAAGCTCATCATCCATTTGAAGTGATTTCTTGCATGTCTATTAGTATCTTGGTTGGTGTCAGACTTGCAGAATCCAGCTCATTGTCTTTTGGCGAATGTTATTGGCTTTCATGATCTGCAAATGCAATTGTTTTGAGCTACATTGATATGATTTTTCCTCCTCAGGTCAAGTTGCATTTAACAGATACGGCCTTGAGATTAATAGCTAGGAAAGCGATAACTAAAAACACAGGGGCCCGGGGTTTACGGTCATTATTGGAGAATATACTGATGGATTCCATGTATGAGGTATGTATATGTTTTACGTTCTTTACCATTCTGATCTCTGTGTAAAGTTATAGATTCCAGTACCTGTTGGGTGTAGTATTGCAACATAAGTCCTTGTACAAATTTAAATGTTGTGACAAATGGATAAAGCCGTGACATCAGCTAGTGGCTTCTCGTTTTTCTTTTTGTTGTGGCTATGCACTATATTGCCCCATAAAATATTAGTGATTATCACTTACAGAAAATTCAAGTTTTTGTTTTTGAATCTTTTGCAGATTCCTGATGTTAGAACAGGTGAGGATATAATAGATGCAGTTGTAGTTGATGAAGAGGCTGTAGGATCTGAGGGAAAAGGGTGTGGAGCAAAGATCCTTTATGGCAAGGGTGCTTTGGATCGATATCTTTCCCAACAGAAATCAAAAGATTTAGAGGTGTGTAATTAGGTAGCAGGATGTATCTTAGCTAAGATTTTACTTTGTTGACATCCTTTTTGTGTCTAATGTTTTGACTTGGTGTTACAGACTACCGTTGAGGGGTCCAATGGAGAACCTGAAGTGGAAGTCGAAACTCCTCGCATTGTTGCCAGCATGTGACTTTTGGGGAAATTTATTTGTATTCTTGAGTCCTTTGTACATAATAAGACATACATATAATTAATAATTACACAATAAGCAATTGTACTCCATTCCATACTCTTCCATGCTTGATTCACTTATGTGCCTATCACCTCCATCAATTGAACCGGACCTTTGTTAGGGGAAATGTTTCAAAATATTACCAGAGCTGGTTATTTATCAAATAAGCAGCTGCCTGGCATATTTGATGGTGAAAATATTGCCTTCTGCGTATATAGTGCCGGAAATGCCCAAAGAAAGCTTGCTTAGTTTAAAGCTGTGGATTTGAATTTATTGTCCTATAGACCAACCAATTATTCAGGCATTACGATTTGTCAATTGTTGTACACCCCCTTAAAACTTTAAAGCTGTGTGATCTATTTCCTGGGTACATTTATCTGATTCTCTCCTCTTTTATCTGCGTGGCAGATTTATTGTAAAGTTTTTAAGTGCAGTGAAAGCAGAGAACAGAAATATTTGAGCTCTCTCCTCGCCAAATAGAACTCTTTTAACTTCATGTTCAATCAAAGGGCAATGAACAAGGATAATTAATGTGATTTCCTCCTATTGACTCATGAGGTCGATGCTTTGCTAAGTGGGGCCTTTTCATTGCAAAGTCACATTACATAGAGTTGAAGAACTTCCCATGTGCTATTTTTTCTTTTTTCTTTTTAAACGAAAGAGGACAGTATCTTTTAATTTTATTCAAAATTCTTATGTATAACGGAAGAATACCGTGATTATATTCAAAATTTAGGATTCTAAAAACCAAGCAAATGATTCAAAAGCACAAAAACAAACCTACAAAGCAAAAAAAGACCCAAAAGCCTAACATCTAATTTTAGCAAAACATAGATTCAGAAGCTTAAAATCTAATATTAACAAAACCTAACTTATTAAGAAGTAGAATACCAAGCATATCGTAAGGCATAACATTAAAATCCACACATTGAATTCGCTGATCACCAACAGGCTGCATAAACTGATAATCTTTACCGTCACCAAAGTTGAAATTCCTTCTTTAGCTAATAAATCGAAAATTTAAGCGGGAGAGCAATCATTTGTTCCATTTGTAGCTGTACTTACATGGTACATCCACAGCCAAAGAAAACAAAATGCAGAAGGAGAGGCACATGAACAATTTTACAAACAAATATATCATACAAGAAACAAGCAGATCATGAAATAAATGATGCTTTGGGAGATAACTTTTCAAGTCAGAATCCCCATAATAAATTTGCGAAAAGTTTCTCCTTCTTTATGCAGAACATGCATACTGCTAAAGAAGTTTTGTTTGTGAAAAGTAAAGGCAGATGTTAAAATCCCCATTTCCTTCGAGGTAATCATGCAGAACAAGCAAAACCATCTGGCATCATTCATGCCTCTGGCGATGCTAATCCTATATTATTCCTTGCCTCCATCATTGGTATTTAGTGCTGTCCCGGATCAAATTCGATCTTGGAACTCCTCTTAAAACCACATAGAACTATCAAGTGTCAGGCTTTCCAAGAGAAACATGCCAAGTGAAGTCAGTACAGATATCAGTAAAAGTAAGTTAAATCCCACACATTTTAAAAGCTATAGAACTAGATATTAAATAGTTATTAATACCTTTCAAATGATATTTTTTTTAATAAGATTGATAATTAAATGTATAAGCATGTATGAATTATCAACTTTTTTTGAATAAGCGTATGAATTATGAACTTATTATCTTGCAATATTTGTTATGCCCAATAAATCAACAGTCCAGACGGCCTTTTTTTAGAAGAAACAAAAAATCGTCAAATGTTTTACAAAAAAAATGATTACAAGTGTATAAACGTACGGGGAGATATTTTCTCTCGCTGTCCTAAAATCCTTTTTGTTTGTAGAAGTAACATATAAGCAAAACAGAAATGGATAAAAATTTAGCAACCGTTTGATATTAATCACATAAGTGCTTCGGATTGAATTTCTCTATTTCTATGTAGCCAAAGGAAAATTTATCCCCCCAAAAAAAAGGCCAACAGAGGAAGAAAAGAACCTCCTCTTTCCGAGAGAGAGAAAGAGAGGGGAGGGTAGTTTGGTTCCCTCAGAATGAATCCATCCATCCATCCGACCAACCTTTCCATCCCATCCATCTCCCTCCAAAGTTTCCTACCCTCTCTCTTTTCCTTGTTCTTGTAAAATCTCCCCAGCAACGCCAAGGAAAACTGGGGAGAAGAAAAGAAAGAGAAGGAAATCGAGAAAAGAGGAGGAAGCCAAGAAAAAAAGAAAAAAGAAAAAAAAAAGAGTGAAAGAGAGAAAGGAGGAGGAAAACTAAAATTGAAACCCAGTGACTGTTTCCTCTATCTGTCTCCATTTTTTGAGGAATCTGAATAGTGAGTGCTTTTGGGGTTTGGGGGTTTGGTGGGTCGAGATGGACTTGGATAGCATCGAGTGCGTTTCGTCCTCGGATTTGGACGAGGATGAGATCCATCACCACCACCAACAACACCAACAGCAACAGCACCATGGTCTTCATCCGCATCCTCACCATCACTCCGAGTTCTCGTCCTCCAAGCCTCGCAATGCCAACAATGTTAATAACATTAACATTGTGGGTCCCACGGCGATCGCACCGGCCACCAGCGTCCATGAGTTGCTGGAATGCCCTGTTTGCACCAATTCCATGTACCCACCAATTCACCAGGTCTCTTTGTCTTCTCTCAAGTTAACTGTTTTTGGAATGTTATGTGGTTTCGTATGTGTTTTCTCCATATGGGTTTCAGTTTTGGTTGTTGGGTAACCGTTTGGTGGGATGTGTTTGTGAGATTTGATGGAGATCGACCCGGGTGGGATGGAGGGGATTCATAGAATATGCCATATGGTTCGAAAGAAATGAGTTTAGATGTTTCCTAAATTTGTTAGATGTCTTTTAGGGGATTAGTGCCGGAGATTGATGAGCGTCGGATGGGTTGGAGAGGATTTACGTGGACCTCATTTTTGAAGGATTTTTGGAAAGAGAGTTGTTGATTGTTTAGCTTTCTTCCTAGGCAATTAGTTTGGCCATTTCTATCGCACATAGTGTTGGAAATTACAAACTTTTTGGTTTAATTTTGATTTCCTGATTTCTGAAGACGCTGAAAATAAACTTCAGCAATATGCAATGAGTACTCTAGTCTGTTTCTCGTCTTTGTCCAGTAAATTCAACCTATTGGGGCCTCCGTTTACAATGAAGAGAAGGATAGAAAAGATCAAACAACCTCCTCAGTATCCTGGGGTGAGTCATAGAGTACCAAAGACTTTGTGTCTTAGGGACATTGTAGGTTACTTCCTTATGTATACGATGGAAGATCTAAACGGTCCTCTTCAACGCTGAAACAGATGTAGCTGAAACATACAAAGGTTAGTCGCTTGGACATTTGGGATTTCATCTGCAAACACAGTTTATGACCTGACTGATATTGCTCGTCGTCTTTTAGCGCTAAGCATAAAGTTTGCCAGCCATACTATGAGTTAAACATTAGTGCAACGGGTATGGGCGGGAATAGCACACTACCCGGCGACTGTTGCACCCGAAAGAGTTGTCCCTTTTCCGAACTGGAAGACTAAGAAGATTGAGATTTCTCACTACTAGCAAACCATGCGTTTAAACAAGACTGCTTTATCAGACCAGAGAAGCTTAAGCAACAAGGATCTAATATTATGTTGGTACTGAGGATAGTCTATATCGAATCATGTCTAGATTTCTTTGCTTTAGTTGGTCAGGTGGACTACAGGACGTTGTGTCTCGTTTTAGGTATTTTCTTTGTTTCTCTCCATTTCTGACTTTGTCAATTCTATGATGACAAGCAGATCATTTTTCCTTTCAGCATGATCTTTAGAAAATGTTGTCTTGGGAATGTCCTCACTAATTTGGGCCTGCAACGGACTATGTAAAATCTTTGCTAAAAAAAGTAGATTTCTGTCAGATTCGTCATTTGTTAAGCGAGTTCCTTTTTTAAATAACAAATTACCCTTTATGCAGTGCCATAATGGGCACACACTGTGTTCTACCTGTAAAACTTTTACATATTTTTGGAAAGAGGTGCCCTGTTGTGTTTGAGCTGGAGAGGCAATTAGTTTGGCCTTTCTATCGCTGAGTCACTTGAACTGCAAACTGGTTCCTTGGGATGAAAATAAACTTCCAATATGCAAAGTATAGTCTGTTTCTCGTCTTTGTCCTTATTGGGGCCTCCGTTTACAATGAAGAGAAGGATAGAAAAGATCAAACAACCTCCTCAGTATCCTGGGGTGAGTCTTAAACATTGAGGCTTATGTATACGATGATCTAAACTCAACGCTGAAACAGATGTAGCTGAAACATACAAAGGTTAGTCGCTTGGACATTTGGGATTTCATCTGCAAACACAGTTTATGACCTGACTGATATTGCTGTCGTCTTTTAGCGCTAAGAGTTTGCAGCTGAGTTAAACATTAGTGCAACGGGTATGGGCGGGAATAGGGGACTGTTAGTTGTCCCTTTTCCGAACCTAAGAAGATTGAGATTTCTCACTACTTGCGTTTAAACATGCTTTATGAGAAGGACGATGTTGGTCACTATATCGGTCTGATTTCTTTGCTTTAGTTGGTCAGGTGGACTACAGGACGTTGTGTCTCGTTTTAGGTATTTTCTTTGTTTCTCTCCATTTCTGACTTTGTCAATTCTATGATAACAGATCATTTTTCCTTTCGGATCTTTAGAAAATGTTGTCTTGGGAATGTCCTCACTAATTTGGGCCTGCAACGGACTATGTAAAATCTTTGCTAAAAAAAGTAGATTTCTGTCAGATTCGTCATTTGTTAAGCGAGTTCCTTTTTTAAATAACAAATTACCCTTTATGCAGTGCCATAATGGGCACACACTGTGTTCTACCTGTAAAACTAGGGTACATAACCGGTGCCCCACGTGTAGACAAGAGCTTGGAGATATTAGGTGTTTAGCCTTGGAGAAGGTGGCTGAGTCACTTGAACTGCCCTGCAAATATTACTCCTTGGGATGCCCAGAAATATTTCCTTACTACAGCAAGCTTAAACATGAGGCAATGTGCAACTTCAGACCATATAATTGTCCATATGCTGGCTCAGAGTGCGCTGTTGTTGGGGATATCCCTTTCCTGGTTGCTCATCTGAGGGACGATCACAAGGTGGACATGCACACAGGATGCACATTTAACCATCGGTATGTGAAGTCCAATCCCCGGGAAGTAGAGAATGCCACTTGGATGCTCACAGTAAGTGTTATTATTGCATTTAGATTGTTGCGTTGTGTTTTCATAATGATTGAAGTGCCTCCATAATTATTTCCAATGATGGCATAGGAACTAAAGGGATGTTCATTTTGGTAAGATTTTTAGAATTTGAAGTGTTTTGAGAATTTTTAGGTGATGTTAAAGTTTATTAGTATGCGTGCAGAAGTTGTTGACTTGTATTGGTATTTGAATATGTTCGGTTTGTAAATTCTAGAATTCATGTGTATCTTAGAATACAAACCAAAGAGAACATCCCCTAAATCTTTGTGGATGAGATGCAGTACCCATATTCCATACCGTGCAAGTGCTTATAAATGAAGTTAATGAGAGAGATTTTAATGATGGTCATTCTTTAGAGGACTATTTTTGGCCATGTTCTGTGTCTGTATGTCCATGTGTGTTTGTATTTGCTTTAGGTGGCAACTTTTTCGTGTTGCTTACAAGTCGAATAAAATAGAAAATGGGTCAAAAAAATATATATATATATTTTTTTCTGGGGTCAAAATATAAGTGATCTAACCAAAATATGTCCAAGTATAATTTTATGCATGAACTATAGATTGTTTAAAATGTTTTATACAACCTTATATGGTGACCTCTGCGAATAGTAGTTAATGGAGAGACATAAGGTGTGTTAGGGACCATAATGTTATTTTGTTTGTTTTGCTATTTTTATTAAATATTAGATTCATGTGTAATAATATCTCTGACTTTCTGAGTCAAGCATGTGGCCTAACAGGCATGTCAGCATCGTAAGATAGATACTGGAAAAAGAAAAAAACAATCAGTCACATCAGCAATTGCCGAAATACCAAACAAAAAAGTAAACCATCTTATATCAGGATCTCTAAGCTAAACTTTATTATTTGATCTAATATGGTATAACTTCGATATCTTGTGTCCATATACAATTAAAAAAGCATTTGATTATACGAATAATTGTTTCAAGATAGTGTTATAAACAATATGCTCACTTTTTGTTGTAACTAGACTTCGTTTTGTTATCTTATAATGCTATATTGGTTCAACCAAAATTTAAAAATCCAGTAATTAGAGTTTCTTTACTAAGCAAAAATTTAAAAGAGCGGCCCAGAACAACCCTGACCTGCAGATTCTGGTTTCCCTTTTCTGTCAGGTCTTTCATTGTTTTGGTCAGTACTTTTGCCTTCACTTTGAAGCCTTCCAGCTTGGCATGGCACCTGTTTACATGGCATTCCTCCGTTTCATGGGTGACGAGAATGAAGCTCGGAACTACAGTTATAGCCTCGAGGTCGGGGCAAATGGCAGGAAACTCATTTGGGAGGGTACACCACGAAGTATCCGAGATAGCCACCGCAAGGTCAGGGACAGCCATGATGGTCTCATTATCCAAAGAAACATGGCCCTCTTCTTCTCTGGTGGGGATAGAAAAGAGCTGAAGCTAAGAGTTACTGGAAGGATATGGAAGGAACAACAGAATCAAGATGCTGGGGTGTGCATACCAAACCTCTGTAGCTAAATTAAGTCTGCTTTTAAGGCATCTTCAAGTTTTTATCTATTTGGGGCGTTGTGTTCTTATTTCTTTTTTCTTGTATGTTGTAATGGATGAAAGTGTTCAAAGGAGTCCTGGAAGTTTTTTGTCTCTTTGAGCTGTATAATAAGGTCACTCTTCTTCGCATAACATTTGGTTGAAGACATCATTAGTCACTTGGCTTATGAATCTAGACTTAGGTACGAGTTGTAGTTGTGTACTCTCTGTTTTGTGCTAGACACGCTTGGCATTTGGGAGGTTTCCTGCACTTAGTGTTGCAAGTGTGTTTTGCGTGACGCAATGGAGCACACTTTACTGAGTTGTGATAATAGGCAGCGTGAGTCTTATGGGATCGAAATAGTTTCTTCATTAACGCAGGGATGCAATGAGGAGCCAACGGGAAATATATTCCTGACAGCATAGCTAATAAGTCCGCGTTTTGTTTTTTCCTTATCAAGGAGGGGGCTACCAGTATAGTCTAATCCCCTCGAGCGTGATCATAGTAATTTCCATCCGTAACAAAATGTTTGAATTGAGCCTTATTTACTCTGTCGGTGAGTAGGGAACTGTCATTGCAGTTGAGTGATGATAGTAACTTCCATTCGCTACAAAAATGTTTGAATTGAACCATAATTACCTGTAGGTAAGCAGGGAACCGTTGATTTTGAAGACAGGAGATTCGATCCGCGCTCAGCATACCTCCTGTCTCTTGAGTGGCTAAATTTTGAGACCCACAAACCAACGTGGTAGCTCATTAACCTGCTAATGACAGCTCAACTGTGTCCAACAACCTGCAGCCTGCCGAATGTTTATTGATGCTCCATGATTACATTATTATTCCAGCCAATGTATTGCACCTCGATTTGACAATGAAAACTTGCGCTGAAAAAATACGGCCATTTCCGATTTGCCTTGGGGAAATCGGCGGACGCGTTTCTAGAAGTTGAGGATCGCTCTAAAATAAGTTATAATTCCTCGTATCTCTTCATTTAGGTAGATAAGACGCAAACAAAATGAAAGGGGGAAGAAGACACAACCAAAAGTCACCATCAAATGCAAATCATGACCAAGATAAATTTATGTCCCCGTCCCTGAATTAACAACACCAGACTCAAACAGGGATACTGCAAAAAGAAAAGAATGTCGAGACTGATGACAAAGGTTGTCCGGTCAAGCAGCGTGCAATGGAACACAGACTGAACACGCGCCTTAGTGGGTGGATTGGCTGCATCTTTCTTCTTCTGATTGCTGCAACTTAGCAACTGATAGGGATTCTCATATGAGTCCTACCTTCAATTGCAATTACCGAGGTTATAAAGTCTAAGAGCACTAAAGTTATCCCGATGTTACAGAATACACAATACCAAACCACAATTCTCAGTATCTTCCTTTAAAGCACCATTATGTATTTAAGAGAGGCAAAAAAGGAAAGAGCAAGAGAAGGATGGAACTGTTACTGCTTCAACATCTGGAGTTTGACACCAACCGTTGTACAGACTCAAAGGAGTTTTCGACTTTTAAAAATCTTTAAACCATATATCCACCAACACTGAAAGGAAACAAACTAATGAATAAAATAAACCATCATCATTTCCGACCATCCTAATTACATATAAAATGACCGGAGTAACAGATACCATTAGCTTCGCATTTCAGAAGAATTTTAATGAAGAAAAGGAACACAAAAGACGACCATTTCTCCATTAAGTCATCGCCAAGGAAGTTACACATTCAAGCCGTTACCTGCTCAGTTAGCAGCATCACTTTTTGCTTCTACACCAGCTGAACCCTCACCTTCTGTAACTGCTTCCTCTGCCGACTTCCCATCAGCATCCGCAGTAGCAGTTTCACCAAAACTACTCTCTTGTCCACCTCGCGTTTCGTCATTCACAGAAGCAGCCTCAAATACATTTCCATTGGCCTGAGCCGACTCTGCCTCAGTTTGCTTGGCCTCCGCAGACTCTGTCTCACTGTCCTTGTTCCCAAACAACTTAGATGGAAGTAAAGAAGAAACAGCAGCTCTTGCACTTCTCTTGGCTGCTTCTGCTGCTTCAGCCTCCTTCGCCTTAGCCTCAGCCTTCTGCCTTTCCTTTTCCTCCATCAGCTTCCCCAAATCATCCTCTCTCCCTTCCTTCCTCAACTCGCCCTTCACAAACTCCTGCAATTCCTCATTAAACTCAACCCCATCATCATCTAACATCGTATCAGCCACATTAAGCACCTCATCCAATTTCCCGACCTCACTCAATGCCTTCATTATAAACTCATAGCTCGCCGCATCCATCTTGAGTTTCTTCACCATCATATCAAAAAACGACTTTGAATCATCAACCTTCCCTACCTTGACCAACCCATCAACCAACTTATTATAAACTGCCAGGTTTGGCCTCAACCCGGACTCAACCATCTTCTTGAAATATTCAGCTGCATCATCAGACCTGTCCTCCTTAAAACAAGTATCCATCAACAACACATATGTACACTCATCTGGATTCACTCCTTTCTCACCCATTCCCCTATATATTTCCTCGGCTTCACCCAACATTCCATTATTACACAACTGCTCAATCAAATTATTGAAGGACAATGTATCCGGACTACACCTGTACTCTCCCATCTTCCTGAAAACGTCAATGGCATCCTTAAACCTTCCTTGGGCGCAATAGCCATCTACCATCACGTTAAAGCTCCCCAAATTCACTGCCAACCGTCTCGGTGGGCTGTGCTCCCCAATCATCCTATCGAACAACCTCAAGGCTTCATCGAACTTCCCGTTCTTAGTCAATGCATCCAAGACCGAGTTATACCCAACTGCACTCATTTTCACCCTCGAACCTTCAACCGCCTCCTCATAACACTCCATGGCCTCGTTCTCCATTCCCTTCATGAAATACCCCTTCATCAACCCCCCATAAACCACCCCATCCTCCACGAATCCTCCCACCTTCTCCTTCAGCTCCTCGAAAAGCCTAAAAACTCCGTCCGCGTCCCCACTCTTCACACAACCATTCATCAAATGGTGGTACAGAGTGGGGTCCGGGCCGAACCCTTTGACCTCAACGTCCTCTTTCAACTCCATGGCTTTGTTAAGCCTCCCATTATCGACCAACCCTTTGATGAGGATGCGGTAGGTAGTGGGAGAGGGATTGATTGGGGCGTCATTCATGAACTGGCGGTAGTGTTCCAAGGCGGTGTCGGGCTTACGGCAATCGAGATAGGTCTGGAAGATGAGGTTGTGGGTGATGACATTGGGGGCTATTCCGGCCTGGGTGATGAAGCGGTGGAGGGAGAGGAGATCGGAGTACTTGGACTGGCGGAGGAGAGCGTAGAGGACCGAGTTGACGGTGTAGATGGTGGGGCGGCAGTTCGAGTAGACGGAGTGGCGGGTGAAGAGGGAGGCCTCGTCGAGGTCATTTTCGCGGATGAGGGTGAGGATGCGGTTGTGGAGATTGAGCCGGTTGCCGGCGAGCGCAGACACGGGCTCCGGGAGCTTGGGGGAGTTGGGGTTTTGAGGTATTTGGGATTGTTGGGGTTTTGGGGACTGCTGGGATTGGGTGCGGTTAAGGGAGGAGAGAGGAGGTTCGATGCGGAGCCGACGCTTGCGGCGGCGTCGTTCCGCTGCTGCTTCTTCTGGGGATGAGAATGAGAGAGAGCGACGGAAGGAGATGAATGAGGCGGCCGATGGTGGCGGGTGGTGGTGAGGTTTGGCCAGCGTTTTAATGTGGGTGAGGAAGGTGGGCTTGGAGAGTGCCATCTTCGTGTGTCTTGGGGGTGTGTCTGTGCAACACACACAGAATCAGAGACAGAGACAGAGACGAGAGGGTTTCAAGTTCTGACAGAAACGGAGATAGGGTTCTACAAGGGTTTAGTTGAGAATTTGATCAGGTGGCTTAATGGGCCTCATTCTCTCAATTTCAAGATTTTGGGCTTTCACTGGTGTAGATTCTGGGCTTAATGAGCCTCATTCTCGAATTAAATGGACTTTGTAAAGAGGCTACGCCAGGCCTTTTATCTGCATAATAGAAGACCAAGCAGCAATGAAGATGTGCTATTATATCAATGGCCTCTCCTCCAGGCACCACGAACTGAGGTGCAGAAAAATTTGGCTCTCTATTAAAAAAAGTGCTGGTCTCAATTCTCTCCATTTATGCTACCCAGAAACATTAACTTCTCAGACAAACTCCAATCACACTTCTTTGAAATGATTAAGATTTAAGTGAAGAAGCAAGAAACCAGTTATTGTTATTTCTCCGTGCTCTTCTTCTCTTAACCAATTGATGTCAGAGGCTGTCACTCAAATCTTTTATGACATTCAACATCACATCCATGAATGACCACGCAGCTCATTAATTATTTGTCTACCCTCCACCCCCTTACAGTATTATATGTGTCTTCCTCAAAGGACCACTGGGTTTTGACTATTTAGCAATATTTTAGAAAAGTAAGGACACAAACGTCCCATTCATTAAGTTCATCATACATGGAAAATAGGCGTATTAGGACATGTTGGGAACATATTCGCTAGCTGCTGCAAGCAAAAAAAAAAAAAATATATATATATATATTTTTTAAAAAATAAATAGGACGGCAACCACAAGGTGCATGCGTCGTGGAGGGAAAAATTAAACCCGAAGAAATATTTAACATAAATACTTCTGGGCCTGAGAGGAGCAAGAAAAAGAAGATAATGGTTCCTAGCTAATAAGCTCCTTGTAGATATTTGTGAAGTTTACAGTGAGGTTAATTTATTATGTTATAGTTCCTAGTACAAAATATTACTTTTTCTTTAATTTTATTTTCTGGATCATTGTTATTATATGGATGAAAATTTATTTACTTCTCTCTCTCTCTCTCTATATATATATATATATGAGTAATGGTAATATTTATTTCTCTCGTGAAAAAGATGGATGTGAACATGAGTTTTATTGTGAGATTTACTACAATGTTATACTAGTTAATGTTAATCTAAAGAGTTATAGAAGCATCCCAAAAAGTGCTAGTTCAACGATTGGAAGGGCGGATCTCCATTAACTAGATGAATCGCATCTAGAGATGTGCATGAGTTCAAATCTTATTGCTTACTAGCTAATATGTCCTTGATAATTATTGTTGCACGTATTGTGGGACTGGCACGTACAACACCACTCAAGAGAAGACCTCTCTCAATGAATTAAGGGTTAGAAATATTTTTTGATAGTTAGTCATAAAAAAGAATTATATAAATGTAAATAAGATTTCTCTTATCCATAGCCTCTATGTATGGCACCATTAAATAAAAATATAAAACAACAAAACTCAGAATAGGAATAGAAAGAAGCACAAATAAAAATGCAATATATGTCTTTTGAGCAATCCATATATATATAATCTGATTAAAACCATGTTTTTAATTCTTTATCTAAATGTCAAACTGGATCGTTTTCAAACTTCAAGTTGGAGGGAAGCGTGATGCCTATGAACGAAGGGAAGTCAATTCAATCCACCTCACACGTAATAATTTATTTATAATAAGGAGAAATGTCATTGTTTACCTCATAAGTATACGTCAATTGCATTTGCGACCTCTTAACTTTCAAAACTGCGATTTACGTCCTCTAAGTATGAAACGTCCACAATCAACATTTTCGTTAAACTTAACAGAATTCAGCATTAAAATGACCTAAATGCCCTCAAAGACAATTTTCAAAAAATAAATAAATATTGGAGAAATAAATTAAAAAAAAATATGGATTACTGAAATAGAATTTCAATAGTTTTATTTAAAAAATATTACCTTTTTTTAATATCATTTTTTTATTTTTAACAAAATTTTTAATATTTTTAGTAATTTTGTTTTGGAGGGTTATTTTGGTCATTTTAATGCCAAATTCCGTCAATTATAACGGAAATTTTGACTATGGACGAACAATGCAAATGTTTCATACTTATAAGACGTAAATCGCAGTTTTTAAAGTTAGGGAGAATGAAATGCAATTGACGCAACTAATAAGGCGGACAGAGGCGGAGGCAGGGGGGCCGCCCCCACTCGCTCTAAAAATTCTTTGAATTTTTTTTTTTTTTATATATAAAGAAGCAGGCCTGCCCCCACTGGCCCAGGCCTGCTTCAGGGCCAGCGGGGGCGAGCCCACTGGCCCAGGCCTGCTTCATTATATATTTTTTTTAAAAAATCAAAGGGTGAAACAGCGCCGTTTCACCCTTTGATTTTGAAAAAAAAAATCTCGGGCCTCTCTCTCACTCTCTTTGAAACTTCGGCTCTCCCTCACACTCAGGCGGCCAGCCCTCACGATGCTTTTTGCCTCTCTCACTCACTGCTGCCGCTGCCATTTCCCCTCCTGGCGCCACCCTCCATCCTCGGCAGATCGCCGACGCCGCCCAACCCAGAGTTCGAAACTCCAGTCTCCGGCTCTCCCTCGGGCCTCAGCCCTCACGGCTCACGCCTCTCTCTCACTCACTACTGCCGCCTGCCGTTGCCATTGCCCCGCCCGACGCCGCCCAACCCAAGTAAGCCCACTGCCCAGTGCCCACAGGCCACCATCTCTCTCATTCTCTTGTTTTTTTTTTTTATTCCCACTAATCTCACACTCGCCAGCCGCCTCTGCAGGTGCCGCCACCGGCCAGCACCACCGGTCCACCAGCCACCGGAACTCCTGGCCTCTGCCGACTGCCTGACCAGTGACCAGTGACTGCCTCAGCCTCTCCCTCTCGGCCCTCTCCACTTCAGCCTCCAGGTATGTGAATATGTGATAATGTGAAGTGAAAATTGATCGGCAATTTAGATTTTAGACTATTAACTATTTAGTATTTAGTTTAATTTAATTTAATTTTTAGTTAAGCCATTTAGGGTTTCAAAACATTACTATTAGAGTATTAGGGAATAGCCGAATAGAGTATTTAGGAATATCTGTTTGAGAAGAATTGAGAAAGTTGAGAAGTATTTAATAATGATGCATAGGAGTATGCTCTATTATTTAGGAATATTTGTTTAATAAAAAGCTTGATGCTATTATTTTGTAGTGCTATTATTTAGGAATTTTGCTATTATTTCAAAATGGTACTCCTAAAGCATAGTGCATCAAGCTTTTTATTATTTCAGAAATACTGATGCTATTTCTCCTATCTTTTTATTATTGATCCACCAAATAGTGTAACTGGATTTCTCCTATCTTTTTATTATTATTTAGTTTAATATAATTTTTCAATTTAGCCATTTAGGGTAACTGGATTTTGTTATGTTTTTTTTAGATAATGGAGCGATTTTTGATAAAAAAGCCATGAAGTATGGAGTCGTCTAATACTCCTAATGTGGCTACCACTTCTAATGAGGATTCTAGTTCGAAAAGAGCTCGCCCTTTGTTGAGTTCGGATGATATTATTTATGACCCGGGGTTGTGTAAATCTATTGACCCGTATGATGCTAGGATTCAGGATCAAGTCCGTAAAGAGTACTTGACCAAAGGTGCTTTTCAACCTCGTGGCCATGTTTTTCCCAAGAAGAAATTTGGGAAGGATTTAAGGGATTTTAGGGAGGTGTGGTACAAAGATTATCCATGGTTAGAATATAGCGTATCAGAGGATGCAACTTATTGTTTGTGGTGTTATCTATTTAGGCAACCTAAAGGAGCACAATCTGGGGGAGATGTGTTTATATCTAAGGGATTTGATAATTGAAAAAAGGCGCTGGAGAGATTTAATGAACATGTTGGAAGACATGATAGTGCTCACAATGAAGCTAGACAAAAATGTGAAGCACTTATGAATCAACGGCAAAGTGTCTCGCACATATTATCCGCACATGAGCACGAGCAAGAGAATGCTTATCGCATTCGATTAACAGCAGTTTTAGATTGCATTAGTTTTCTTTTAGGGCAAGGATTGGCTTTTCGTGGTCATGATGAGTCCGAGAGTTCATTGAGGCAGGGCAATTTTCGTGAGCTTTTGAAATGGTACAGCTTACGTAAAAAAAAGGTTGTTAAGACAATTAACTCTAAATGCTCCTGGAAACAACCAAATGACTTCTCCAACTATTCAGAAGGAAATAGTGAATGCTTGTGCAGTGTTGACCACACTTGCTATTATTAAAGACATTGGGGATGGATTTTTTTCTCTTATGGTTGATGAGTTTCGAGATAGTTCAGTGAAGGAGCAAATGGCAGTGGTTTTGAGATATTTGAATAAAAGTGGACAGGTGATTGAACGGTTTCTTAGTGTGGAACATGTTACTGACACATACTCACAATCTTTAAAAACTGCTATAGACAAATTGTTTGCAAGACACGGGTTATCAATATCCCAATATGCACTGATTAGTTGTTCATTTTGAGTGAGAATCATTTTGAGTGAGAATTCTGCTTTCTATATCCATTGTTTTGCTCACCAACTTCAACTGGCTGTTGTAGCTATTGCAAAGAATAATTTACAAGTTGGTGATTTTTTTAACTATGTTTCTATGATTGTAACTATGGTTGGAGCTTCTTGTAAAAGGAAAGATATTCTTCGGCAATCCCAACATGAGAAGATAGTGGAGCAGTTAGAGAATGAGAGAAATCTAGTGGAAGGGGCAAAAATCAAGAAACCAGTATTGCACGACCAGGTGAAACTCCTTGATTACTATATCTCATTATAATACTTTAGACTATTTAGTTTTTTTTCTTTGTTTATAGGTTTTTAATTCCCATAATATTGTAGGTGATACTCGTTGGGTTCACACCACATAACAATACTCCGTTTCTTCAGTATGTGGTCATCAGTATTGGAAGTGCTTGAAGGCATAAAAGAGGAAGATACTCTCTCAGATCAAAGATCCATGGCTATGAATTTAATGGATAAGATGGAAACCTTTGAGTTTGTATTCACTATGCATTTGTTGAGGAACATAATGAGAATTACTAGTGAATTGTCATTGGCATTACAACGAAAGGATCAAGACATTGTTAATGCTATGTCTTTGGTAAGAGTTGTGAAGACACGGTTGCAAGATTTGAGGGAGATGAGATGAGATGAATTTTTGGAAGAAGTGAAAACTTTTTGTGAGACTAATGCCATCGTTGTGCCCAATATGGAAGATATTGTACCAACTCGTAGTTCGAGGCGTAGAGGGCAAACAATTACTTATTGGCATCATTTTCGTGTGGAAGTGTTTTGCCAAGTTATTGATTTGATTTCTCAGGAGATGGATAATTGTTTCAATGAAGCAAATACGGAACTACTTCTTTGCATAGCATGTCTTGATCCAAGGAACTCATTCAAGGCATTTGATCATACTAAGTTATATCGTCTTGCTCAATTTTATCTAGATGATTTCTCAGCAATTGAACTTATACTACTTAGAGATCAGCTTCAGACCTACATTCAAGATGTTAGAAGCAATGATGATTTTTCTGAGATTCAAGATATTGGAGGTCTTGCTATGAAGATGGTTGAGAGTGGCAAGAATATTGTATTTCCATTGGTTTATCGTCTTATTGAGTTAGCATTGGTCTTACCGGTTGCGACTGCAACCGTTGAGAGAGTGTTTTCTGCAATGAAGATTATTAAGACTGATTTGCGAAATAGGATGGGAGATGAATGGTTGAATGATAGCATGGTAGTATACATTGAGAGGGAAATTTTTGACACTATTGAGAACGAAGTCATTTTACAACGTTTTCAGAAGATGAAGGCCCGTAGGATTCAATTACCATCTCTCAGTATTAGCAAATAGTTTAGTAAGTGTGTTTCATTATTTTTAATGTTTTTAGTTCTTAATTTGCGATATTGTAATTTTAAGACACTTTTTACATTACGTGGAAATTTTTTTTTAGTAATTTTGCCTTAGATATTCGACCCCCCTCATTTTATATCCTAGATACGCCACTGAAGGCGGACAATGACTTTTTCCCTTATAACAACGTGTCTTTTTCTGATATAATTAATTTCTTCTTGTCGATTCGCTTGGAAAGGTGGTTTTGCGACGTGTATCTTTATCATAATTTGTCATCAGTCGCATCCTTTTTGAGGAAAATTACAGCTGTTTGTCCCCCCAATATTGCATCAATGCAAACACATAAAAAGGAAGTGCTAATTTTAAATTATACAGGCGGAGGGGCTGGAAGAAATAGACTAATAAATAGGCTTAAGATATGATGAGTGACAGCTATGTGGTGATTAGGAATCCATGATAATCAGTTTCTAATTAGCACGCAATTTCCAAGGGACGTCGGAGCTTGAAAACTAGCAATCAGATTAGCCCCACAGATATTGCGACGTCTGCGCTTGGAGTAGAAATTTTGGGCTTTTACGTCTTCGAAATTTCATTTTGCGATGTCATGCATATGGCGCACACGAAATTTTATTTGACCAAAGCTCTTACGTCTTCGAAATTAAAATTGCATGACATCATTCACGACTACATGGACACAAAGATCAGTCCTTGACCTCATCCGTAAACGAAAATCTTTTTGATGTTATTGTCTGCCTTTTTCACTCGTATAATTTGATATATTATACCCTAAATTATTAATTTTGACATAATATTGCAACCTTCTAATTAATCAATATTTATATATCAATTTTATACTTTTTGCATCTTCTCACAAATTTTTTTTATCAATGAGAATTGAGTTTTTTTCAACTAAAATGACAGTAATGACCCTAACGACTTAATATATTGACAATAATACTTTCAGTTCGATACGAACATATGCAAAGTAAATAAGAGGTATTATGGTCATTTTTCTGTGTAATTTGATTGAAAAATTTGACCGAATATTTAAATGTATAAGATTAGTAGTTGGAGAAAACAACGTGTCAAAGTCATGAATAGTTTATGGTGTAATGACTAAACTCATGGCGCATGTAGCTGTTTTCCCATTTCTATTTGTGTTCACAAAATTCTCACCTTTTACATCATGTCTTACATCATATAGGTTATTTTTCAACGGTATGTACGTGTATAAGATCAGGAGAAGTAAGATAAAAAAAAAAGGTTAGAGTGAAGACTAAAGAGAGGAGAGAAATAGTAACGAGATACAAGAAATTTTAAGTGGTTCAGTCTAGAAAATATATTTTATTACTCTAATACCAAGAAGAAAAAGGTTTGAGTGAAGAGGGAAGAGAACTAGTGATAAGAGACAAGAAAGACCTCTATGGCTATTTTTTGTATTATGAGTGCATACAGATTATAATTGAAAATCTCTATCTATAAAGACAAAGCATAACAGGAAAATATTCCTATATTTAAATTTGAATATCTCTATTTAAATTTGAATCTTCATAACAATATCAAATCTTTGATATTGTGTTAACTATAATATCATATAAAATCTCGAAGATTTGATTATGATATTATCTTTAACAATATCCTCTAGGACAAAAGATATATACTAGGCAGCTTATTCCTAGGACAGTTCTCAAATGGGGTAGCTCTATTCTCTCTTTTAGGTTAAGTTGTTGTGGTAATTGTTTGGATTATTTGGAAGAAAATCTTAATCATTTATACTGGAAAAAGTAAAGCCTCTTCTCAAATTTAAAAGCTATGGGTTGCCGACAAGAAACAACAGATCAGAGAAACAAAGAAAATCATTGTTCTAAAAGACTTATAATAACGCAACAGTGTTAAAATTCTATTCCTGCCATTTTTCTTGTTGATAATTGTAGTGGCTGAGAAGAAATACTGTTCTTGCTGTTCGTACGTGGACGTGGGTAATCTTGCGGAACCAGTTAAATTCTTGTGTCTTGTAATTCTTAAACGAGGCTATGGATACTAAATGAATGCATCAACTTAACAGCAAAAGCCGTTCAAACGGGTTCATAACCATCTGAACCATACATACGAGCGTTCAGATGTCTTTAGCAAAGCGTTTGAATCAAACAAGAGCATTCGGGTGGAACATAATCTGTCCGGACTGCGATTGTTGAACAACAATATTTTTCGACGAACAAATGTCAAAATCCGTCCAAAAACATCTCAAAATCAACCCAAATTGCAAACACTTCAACATAAACACATCACAACCAACCCCAAACTCCATTGCAATCATTTTAGACCCTATAAATTTGAAAACACATGTCTTGATATCTTAAAATCCATGCTTTTCATCCTAAACTTTTGTAAAATTTTAAACCCACTAACCTCAAATGCAATTGAATATAAAATCTTCCTTGAGTTTCTCCTTCCACTCCATTTTCAGTGAGATTGAACTCCCAAAATCAACTGCCTTTTTCTCCACTTCCTCAAATCGCATCTTTCAACAATTTCTTCCTGTTATGCGTATTGTCTACGATTTCAGCTCTTCAATCTGGGTAAAAGCCGTTCGGACTCCTTAATCCCGTGCGGACACCTACATGTCTAAGTTTTCAAGGGAATTCCTTGCCACCTAAAATTTCATGCCGTTTGCACGAGATATTTCTAGTCCGAACGCTAACTTACAATTCACGACACCGTTTTAGAAATCCCTAAATGACACCGTCTCTACATATACTTTCAAGGAAACGATCATAAACGAATACGTCCGGACGGAGTACAATACCATTTGGATGATTATCTTACACAATACGACACCGTTCGGCCTAACAGTAAACCGTCCGAACATATACTATCTGTTTGAACAGTTTTTCACGATCTGATTTGATATTTAAAGTTAATACCATTCAATTTATTAACAAGTTTTAAATAACCAAAGTATTAATAACTTAAATAACCTTAAATGTGTTTAATAGTAGTTTTGAAATTTGAAGAAGTGTAATGAAATGAGAAACATAACATTAAGTAACATATTGTACTAAAGATGAATATATAGAAATAACATAACTGAAATAATATAAATATATCAAATATCCTGGAAACATAATATAAACAAAATAACATCAAATAAATTTCAATACATGTCATCAGAAGTCAAAACATAATATCAAAACAAATGTAATATCAAAACATAAAGTAAAATACTACTGCTCCTCCTCATCCGCGAGATGTAAAACCTTACGTACACGATCCATGTACTCCTCTATTAAAACGACCCGCTCAGTCAGGGTTGTAACTATGTACCAAGTGCCACGCTTTTTATATCTGACCGAACTACAACCACCTTCTTCTTCCACTCAGAGTCTAGTTGGTCGACCTTACTCTCCAGAGCCGTAAGCCGAGCATTGATATCACTCAGTATTTAACCCATTTGCAAATGAATAAACTCATGACATATGCAGCTGTTTTCCCATTCCTTTTTTGTGTTCACACGACAAATTGGATAACAATTTTAGGTATGAAAGTTTTTTTAAGTGAAACATATCTAACAACATTCTCACCTTATATATTAGGGAAAATTACATGGAGCTCACTAGGTTTTAGCCCAATATCAAAAGTCTTATTGGGTTTTAAAAAAAATCTCAAAAGCTCACTGAGTTTTTCATTTTGGTATGAAAACTAACTCAAGTCAACTCCGTTATTGGAGATAACGGAGCCCAGTCCACTTAAGTTAAATGTCAGGGTTAAAACCAATCGCTGACTGCCACTTGTTTAAAATTCCTTGTCTGCTCCATTCGGTCTCTCGTCTGCCACGTTGTATGCCATGTGATACAAAAACTAACTTCGACGTGGCATGTGTCATGATAGACAGGAAACCCAATGGAGCAGACAAGAAATTTTAAACACGTGGCCATCGATTGGTTTTAGCTCTAACATTTAGCTGTGACAGACAACGATTGGTTTTAGCCATCGCATTTAGCTTAAGTGGACTACGCTCCATTATCTCCAGTAACAGCATTGGCTTGAGTTAGTTTTCATACCAAAATAAAAAAACCTAGTAGACTTTGAGATTTTTTTAAAAACCCAGTAAGGGTTTTGATATAAGGCTAAAACCGAGTGAGGTTGGTGTAATTTTCCCTATATATTATATAGGTTCTTTTTCGACAGATTGGATAACATTCGTAGGTACTAGGTATAGTAGTTTTTTAAGTGAAGCGTATCTAAACATATATATCATGCATAAGAAACCCCAACTACAATGGTTGAGTGGAAAGGCATGCATATATTGACATCATGCATGAATCCATGATCACCCTCTTTTCTCAAATTATAAGTGCCCCCTTTTTGTGTATCAAACAATGGGGTAAAGGTGAGAAGTTGTTCCACCAGAAATCGAAATTTTCAGTTTTGGTTCTGGCCTATTTCAGTACTAGAACTCATTTTAGGGAAATTTTAGAATCGGAACTGGAAATTTAGGTTGAAATGCCAGTTTTTTTTTTTTAAAAAATTTAATTCAGAGCTCAAACGGCACCGTTTAAGCCCCTTTTTTTTTTTTAAAAAAAAGGACAAACGTGACCTGGGTCAAAATGACCAGGTCACATGAAGACTTCTCTTCGTGAAACTTTTGACCCTCTCGAAACAAATTCTCACCTAGTCCTAAGTTCACCTACCAGCTGCTAGCGACAGCCCCCCACCACTAAGTCCGGCCTCTATCCCTCCCAGATCTCTCTCTCTCTCTCTATCTCTCTCTTTCTCTCTCCCTCTTTCTCGTAGGTAGTTTCCATCAGTTGAGTTTTGGTGGCCGAATCTCTCACCAGCTCTCTCTCACCAAGGTTTGTTAATTTTAGTTTTGTAAATGTTGTATTTAGTTTTTAAATTGCTTTTAGGGTTTGTTAATTTGATTTTGGGATTTTCATGATTTTATTGGCAGATTCGGTCATTAAATAAATCTCTTTAGGGTTGGTTATTTGGGCACCAAATCTCTCTCTCAAGTCTCACCAAGGTATGACTATTTTACGAAAAAGTCATTGCGAAAATTGTGAACGTCTTTGAGACCTGAATGTCTCGTCAAGAAACGTAAAAGCTAAATGTTATGTTTGGTTTGATTTTGAAAATATTTTTTGTGTTTGTTTTTTTTGAGGTAGTGTAGATTCTCTTGGGATTAGTGAAAAGTTTGTTAAAAGTTGTTGGCGTTTGTAAAAAGTTATTGGAGTTTGTAAAAAGGTATTGAAATTGATGAAAAAATGATTGTGAGAAAATTTTGAAATTTTTTTAAGACCAAACCAAACATAGCCAAAGCTTTTTTTTTTTCTTTCTATTTTCGCTATATTTTAGCCTACCGCTGGCCTTTTGTTTTTGATGCAACAACAATCTTAGAAGATATTTAGGCAGTGCAGTAACCAGTGAGCAAACAAGAGTTGCCAATTATTATTTCGATTGTGTTCCTATCATGTGGCCCAAACCTACATATCTTGGTGCTTATACACATCTTTTTTTATGGAGAGGTGGTAGAAGTAAGGGGTTAGCCCTTGTCTAAATCCTCACTTCTCTACACTATTCCTGTGGCTTTTTCTGTTTCTTTCTCAAACATTTTTCAAATAAGGATGGATGATACCCAATTCGAAACATCATTTACCAAATTTAGCACCTAAATTTTTGTACTTGACCTTTCTCTGTTCATCATATTGTCAACATGCAGTCAATAGTTTCCCTTTTTTCGATATTCATGTTGATAAGGTAGGTGTAGCATGCATGCTGGTTATTCATGTGTAAGGAAACAAGTCATACTTACATACTTAGTATACGTACACATTTTGTCTATTCCTGAATGTGGACCATAATTTTTTGTTTTTTTATAAATTATTATTGCTATGATATGTAATCATTAGAAACTGATGTTAAAATGTGTAATCCACCATGTCTCAGTTGTTTTCTCTTGGAGGATTGGAGTTTGGACTTGTTGTTTATGCTTAGATCCTTTAGGTTGTGAACATAGCTGTTTAGAGTTTATTTAGATAAATTGAATCATTTTGCAATTAATTTTTGTTATTCAAATGAACTAAAAATCAAATATGTTTATTGTCAGATGGATGAGATTAGTATTACACCTACTATAAATATAGGGTTTGGCCCTAGTATTGGTGGTGCAGTACCTGATGAGTCAGTTAGTAGTCCTCAGTCTGGTGGTGATAAGGATATTACCAATCAGCCTGAAGAACAACTGTAGTTGTAGCAGCGTAGCTTTCAAGTCATAGTAATGTATGCAATCTCATTCTGTAAGTTATATATTTCTAATGCATGGAATTTATTGATGTATGCTTTCAAGTCACGTGTTCTCTAAGTTCACATTAGCATTTTATTTTTGCTGTTTATATTTATTTCGTTAATGATTATGTTTTATTTTTGACAAGTTATTATGCCTACATATCATAACCACTTTAGAACTAACCACTTCGTCTACAACTTACAAGAACTGGACATAAATGTCTCATTCTCTCTTCAATATAGTTTAGTTTAGTTGGGACAAAATGTGATTATGTAATTTTTTTTTTTCCTTTGATGTCTTGATGATGGAATGATATGTTTAAAAACCGTATTATGAAACTGCTGCAATAGGGAAAAAATAAAAATAAAAAACAGCCCAATTTTGGCCTAGAATGCTTAAAAAAGCATTTTGGGCCAAAGTCAAAACTGGGCCTTTAGGCCCAGATATGGAACCAGAATTTCCGGATTCCGTTTCCAGAAATTTCAGTAAATTCCGAAATAAAACCAGAATGAATTTTCCTATTTTGGTGAGTATTGAAACCAGAACTGAAATGGTTCCATCCGTGTTCTGGTACTCATCCTTACAACGAGGGAGAGATATATAAAACAATACCAATTATTAGCTGATCATGTCTTCGACTCTTAGTGCGTTTGCTTTTGATGATTAAAATATAAGAGCAAATTAATTTTTGTCCAACCACGCTTTATAAAAGATAGTGCTATTCGGTATTATTGTTGTCCAGGAGGAGCAAAGTATACCATCACTAGTAGGAAGAGGATCGAAAATGTAAGATCCTCTAGGACTGAAGATACTGGAGCAGCTCATTCATCCTAGCTAGGACGTACAGTTCTCAATTGGGTAGCTCTATTCTCTCTTTTAGGGTTGAGTTGTTGGTTGATTGGATTATTTGGAAGAGAATCTTAATCATTTATACTGGAAAAAGCATCATGTAAAGTCTCTTCTCAAATTTAAAATCTAAGGGTTGCGGACAAGAAACAACAGAGAAGAGAAACAAAGAAAATCATGGTTCTAAATGACTTATAATAACGCAGCTGTGTTAAAAATTCTATTCCTGACATATTTCTTGTTGATAATTGTAGTGGCTGAGAAGAAATACTGTTCTTTCTGTCCGTACATGGACGTAGGTAATCTTGGAACCAGTTAAATTCTTGTGTCTTGTTTTCTTGATTATCTCTTTATCTTTTTTCTTTTGTGTGTACTGCGGATTAACACCATGTTAATTAGACTGTATTTTATGATATACAGTGTTAGAAAATATAATTTAAATAATAAAATTTTTATTTTTTTATCAATTTAAATTTTTTAAATAAATAATAAATTCACGTAATATTAAAATTAAAGTTCCAAATTCAAAACTTGATTCGGCGCTCTCCTCCGATTCAAATAACAAAATCTTTCTAATTCCTTAAATTGTTTCTTCTGCTGCATGTCGACCACGTACGTCTTCAATGATTTTTATTCCTTTACTCGGTAAGATCGTCAATAATGTCAAATCCTTCACTTCCCACTTTCTAGCTTCCTTACTTTTTCCCCCTGGCCCTTTTTTCATAGGGAACCGAACATGCACGATGCATGTGATCTCAATTATTCAACAATGAACTGTTAATCTTTGATATGAAATCGGGGAAGTGGGTGTCGAGGGAATCTGATAATTAGATATTTATAGTCTATAGATTTGCTCTTTCTATATTCCCACAAATCATAAACCACCCTACGTGACAGGCCGTACGTACTCGATATCAGAAGCGATCGGTACGTTGCGTTTCAACGTAATGACAGTAGCTTTCAACTTTTATCTACCCTATCCCGGAAGGAAATTTCCTTTTTCCAGCTTCTTCCTTGACAAAGTTTTCTATTGTTTTTCATTAAAAAAAAAAAAGTTTTCTATTGTCGGGCAGAATTAAATTTCCTATTAATTTCCAGCTTCATATAATATCCCGTTCAAATTACAATGGCCAGGTTTAAATTGCTTTATAACAAGAAAGAAACTTCCCTATAGTTTACCAGCTGGGGGACTGTCACTAGGCCAACGATGCCAAAGTTATGGTGGAGTTTCCATCGCCCGAAAGTTGATCAAATCTTGATGACAATGCAGTAGTAGTTGCCTTCCATTTATTGCACACAGGTAGTAACCCAGGCCCCGCGACAGCTAGAAAAGAAAAAATTGATCTTACGACAAAGAGACAAGAAGCAACGCCATGATCTTACGCGGGGCTGTGGTCAATAACCAATCCAATTGCCTTCTTGTCAGCAATATCAAACAGGCTGTGACCCCTCAATTGACAGCCACTATAAACCTACATGCATAGCGCATGACAGGTTGCGGCAACACCGGCCTAGCTAGATGAAGGCATAAGCAACTAGATGATGCTTCGAAAAGCAGGAAAAACAAAAATATCCAAGCCCTTGTTTGTACTGTGTCTCGTGCTGGATCATATTTCGTGTGCCTCCGAACCTTTTTCTTTCTCTTTCTATTTTTGTCTCTTTGGTTTGTATTGAGAACCTTGTTTTTGTAGTTCGCATATTACATACTTTTTTTTAAATTAAAATTTTTTGTAATTATTTTTTTCAAATTATATAGTATAATATAATTTGAAGAAAAATAAATATAATAAATATAATAAATATAATAAATAAATTTCATTATATGATTTATACTGTCTGAAATGTTATATAGACAACATTTAATAATATAGAATCAATCTATTATATATATTTTTCTTTGAATTATATCACGTAATTTGATCAAAAATTGTCAGAGCATACTGATTCCTTTCTTGCGATCTAAAAGATATTTGTGTGCGCTTCTAGCCAATTGCAATGCACTCTTCACTAACTCCAATGTCCATCTTGGATGGTATTTTTTTTAAAGAACCAAAAAAATAACTTTTCATTTTTTTTAACATAAATGAATACAAACAGCAGTTAATTAATTGACATAAGGCAGTTTTTGCTTGATTTTTCTTTTACATTTTTCTCTTTGTCTCTGGGCAAACTCTGGTGTAAATCTCATCTGCAAAAAGACTCTGTAATAGCAGCATGCATTAAGGTCCCTTTTGTACCATAATACTACTTATCATCTCAAGAGGAACGTATAAATATATGGAGGTTCATGAACCATTCAATGTGGTTTTTACTATTAAATATAGTATTCTTTTTACATAAAGAAAGAAAAAAACAAAATTGCTCATAAAAGCATCAAATTCATTCGAATCTGGGAGCTTCTGCAGCCACGTGGACCGGAGTAATCATAATATGCATACGCGTCATCAGATTCCGTATCTGGGCTTCGTATGTCTCTTAAGTTCGAAATAACACGTGCTTCACATTCCGAATCTTGGCTATTCTTTGTTGACTTCAATTCAGTTCTCTCCCACACTGAAAAAAGAGGTGGTCGACCCATTGCTAGTTCCTCCACAAGCGGTCTTGGCCAGTTTATCTCTGCTCATGGACTAATGGATTATTGAGGTCCATACTCATAAAATAGACTTAGAATAGAAGTAGACTTTGAGTAGAAGTCTATTTAGTCCCCACTTCAAGTTTATCTGGGTTTCTCTTAGGGTTTCTCTTTGTATCTTTTCTTATAAATAGTGGCTTATGTTATAGGAGAAGGTGTGTGTGAGAGTGCGTGAGCATTGGGAAGAGAGAGAGGAAGAGAAGGAGGGTGGTGTGACTATTGTATTAGGCGGGGAGAGTGATTTTCTTAAACGTTCTTAATAAAATTATTCTGGGGTGGACGTAGGTCGGATTGGGGCCGAACCACGTAAATTCTTGGTGTCCCATTCTTTAATTTTCGTGCCGCTTTTCCCAACAAGTGGTATCAGAGCATGATTTGAGAGGCCGGAGTGGTTTTTTCGGGAGAAAGCAGAGAAGTCCGAAAATTAAAAGTGGTCCAATCGGAGATTGGAGGGCACCAGCCTGTAGAGTAGGTCGAGATGAAACTAGAGGTTGAAACCTTGTCGCCGGAGGAGCCGGGACGCGCCGTTACTCGTCGAAAGAATTCGAGTCACGCCGTCCACGCGTCCCACGCGCCGAAGAGAGGTAGGGCGCGTGGTCCTCACTCGCCACATGCACCGCACGCCCCCGCGCACAGTGTACTGTCACGTGTCTAGCCACGTCAGTGACACATCATCAGTGGGTCCCAGGGTGCAACGTCAGTATTGCCACGTCATCCACGATGTTAGCATTGCCACGTCAGCAGTGGGTCCCATTCAGCGCCATGTCAGTGTTGCCACGTCAGCGGAGAATATTCCGAGGAATCGGAATATTCTGGAAGATTCTGGTTTTGTTCCAGGGTGGTTTTTCAGCCGGTTTAGGGGCTTTTAGGCCGGTTTTCGAGCAGGTCAAACCGGTTCCTAAGGTTTTGGGCCATTCTGGATCCATTGGTGTAGTCAAAATTTTGAAATTCGGTCTCTATCAGTGTTAATTGAGATGGCAGAGGGTATGGTTATCGATATGATGATGTTGTCTGCGACGAATTACATGAGTTGGAAGTCACGGATGGAAGATATCCTTTATGCAAAGGATATGTACGATCCATTGGAGAATGAGGGTAAGAAACCAAAGGGGATTGACGAGGCAAAGTGGAAGAAAGGGAAATCAATAGAAGCCTCAGTGGTGACTGATGACTCCGACTTCGTGTAGCACGCGAAGGTGCTTGGTACTAGCTGGTGGAGATGTAAGAGCAGGGGGAGATACTATTCTACATGGGTCCGGTGGTACAAGCAGGGGATGCGGGCACCCTAGGCGGGGGTGCAGGACACTCAGATGGGAGTGTGGTTGGTCTTCTGGTGACAAGGACGAGGTTGGAGTGCCAGTAGAAAAAGGATGTAAGGGGTGGTGAGCAAGGGGGAGCAACAGACACTAAAGTTGCAGGAAAGTTCTACTGATGGGAGCCCGGGATGCACTAAACCGAAAGATGTCAGGAACAGATTTTTCCCTTATGGGTATGGAGGGGGAGATTTGTTGGGGTCCACACCCATAAAATAGACTTGGAATAGAAGTAGACTTTGTGTAAAAGTCTACTTGATCACCACTTCAAGTTTATCTGGGTTTCTCTTTGTATCTTTTCCTATAAATAGTGGCTTATGTTATAGGAGAAAGTATGCGTGAGAGTGTGTGAGCATTGGGCAGAGAGAGAGGAAGAGAAGGAGGGTGGTGTGACTATTGTATTGGGTGGGGAGAGTGATTTTCTTAAACATTCGTAATAAAATTGCTCTGGGGTGGACGTAGGCCGGATTGGGGCCGAACCACATAAATTCTTAGTGTCCCATTCTTTAATTTTTGTGCTGCTTTTCCCAACATGGACTTAGGCTTAGGCTTTAATGGCAATCCCTTTACTTGGAACAATGGACGTAGAGGTTGTGCGAACATTCGTGAACGCCTTGATCGTGGTCTTGTCAATCAGCAATGGCGTGTTCAGTACCCTAATGCATCCATTTTGCATTCTTCAGCGTTAGCTTCGGATCATCTACCTCTAATTCTTAATACAGATGGTCATGGTCATTTGTTGTCTCGACCATTTCGATTTGAAGCTATGTGGGTTAGGGATCCTGGCAGTTTTTTCACTATAGCTGCAGTTTGGTGTATATGGGTTGCTGGGAGACCCGCCATTATTTTAGCTAAGAAGAATGAGAAAGTCAAGAAAGCTCTTAGAATCTAGAATAGGCAACATTTTGGACTTATCAAAGACAGAATCTCCTGCTTAACACGTGCACTAGATCATATTCAACAAGAAGATTCCAGTGATGTCAATGTTTCTCGTGAAGCTTCCATTAAAAGTGCGATTCATGAACAATTAATTCGTGAGGAGTCCATTTGGCGTCAGCGTTCCTGAGTGGAGTGGTTGGTATCTAAGGATTTAAACGCTAAATTCTTTCATACTTCTACTATCATTCGCCGCAATCAAAATTCTATCCTTTCGCTACAGCTGGATGATCTTTCTTGGGTTTCGGGTCGGCAAAATGTGGGCAACACCATCATCGATTATTTTGATCATCTGTTCTGTTCATCCACGCCTTCCATTCCCTCAGCTCTAAATCAACTCATTTCTCCGGTTATTGATGAAGCTACATCTAAATCGTTGGATGCAATTCCTTCTCCGGAAGAAATTCATAATACAGTTAAGTCCATGGGTTCTAATAAAGCTCCTGGCCCAGATGGTCTACCGGTATTATTCTATAAAGAATATTGGCAAATTATTGGTGCTGATGTTATTAGCATGGTACAGGATTTCTTCAATGGAGGTCATCTTCTTCCTTCCATGAATCATACCTTTATTGTTCTGATTCCAAAATTAGACAATCCTCACAAGGTTCAACATTACCGTCCCATTAGTCTTTGTAATGTTAGTTACAAAATCATTTCAAAAATTATTGCTACTAGACTGAAGTTCTTTTTACTGAAGATGATCTTTGAGAATCAATCTGCTTATGTACCAGATTGCCTTATTCAGGACAGTGCTATATTGACTCATGAGATTTTCCATTCTCTCGCTCTTAAAAAAGGAAGGACAAGTGATTTCGCTCTCAAAATTGATATGTCCAAGGCCTATGACAGAATAGAATGGGATCCGATCCTCATCGCATTGAAACTATTTGGGTTTAGCTCTTGTTGGATATAGTGGATTCGTCAATGTTTATCTTCTATATCCTATTCTCTCCTCCTAAATGGTAGCCCTTACGGTCTCATTACCCCTACTAGGGGTCTTCATCAGGGTGATCCTCTATCCCTATTTCTATTTGCAATTGGCATGGAAATTCTTTCACGCTTGTTGGATAAAGCACACTCATTGTCCTTAGTGCATGGCATTAAATTGACTCGCAGTTGTCCACCAATTACTCATCTCCTTTACGTAGACGACTTGCTTATTTTTGGACAAGTTACTTTTAAGGAGGCCAAAAACATTAATCGAAGTTTGCAATTGTTTTCTCAATGGTTTGGTCAGGCTCCCAATGCTCAGAAGTCCATTTTCATTACTGCAAATACGGACCTCTCTTCAGCTCGACTAATCCGGGAGAACTTTGGATTTCCCAATATGTCTATTTCTTCTCGTCATTTAGGTCTTCCTTTGATATTGCCTCGATCAAAAGCCGTTGTATCTCATGACTTCCAATATCGTATAGAATGCAAAATTTCTGATTGGAAGGGTAAGCTTTTATGTCAGGCCGGGAGAGCTATGTTGATTAAGTCAGTCGTGTCTTCCATTCCCATCTACGGAATGTCATTATTCTTACTTCCTCACCCCATTTGCACCAATATAGATTCTCTTCTTCGCAAATTTTGGTGGGGATTCAAAATTCATGGTAATCGGCACCTATATCTTCACTCCTGGAATAAGCTTTGTTCTCCTAAATCGGACGGTGGTTTGGGCATCAAGAAAATGAAAGATTTGAACTTGGCTCTCATTTCTAAACTAGGTTGGATGATGCTTTCTCCAACACCTCAGCCATGGGTTAAATATTTGAGTGCTAAGTACCTTAAACATTTTGAGTTTCTGCATGTAGAGCCTAGGGTTTCCTCTTCTTGGGCATGGAAAGGAATTCTCAAGTCGCGTCCCTTTATTGCTCAAGGTCGATGTTTCTTGGTAGGCAACGGTGATACAATACGTACCTGGATGGATCCATGGATTCCATCTCTTCCATCCTTTGTTCCTAAGCCAAAGAATGGTCTACAAAGGCTTAATTCAGCCTCACTTGTGAGTCATTTCATCATTGCCTCTTCTAGATCTTGGCATGTCAATCTTTTACAGAACACTTTTGATTACCTCTCTATCAATAGTATTCGCCAACTTCATCTCCCACCTGCTGGTACTTCTGATAAAATGGTGTGGACTCCTGATACGCATGGTTTCTTTACTGTCAAATCTGCATACCGACAACTATCCTTCAATCAGTCTTCAATTTTGGGATCTGGTCCATCTATTAATTGGAAGAAATTGTGGCGGCTTAATATGCACGAGAGATTAAAAGTTCTTCTCTGGAAGGTGGCGTGCGATATTTTACCTACTCGTCACAAGATTGCACAATATCTGAAATCTTCTTTTCAAGGAGAGTCTTCTTTGTGGGGATAGTTTGGAAACTACTCACCATCTTTTGTTTACTTGTTCTTATGCAAGACAGATCTGGCGTCTTTCTTCCTGGAATCTCAATGTTGAATTCTTCCAACAGAGCTCTATTCATGATTAGATTAATTGTATATTAGATCCATCTCGGCTTCTTGCTATCCAGACTTGTGACATTCATTCATTTCAACTTTTTGCTGTTCTGATGTTGGATTTCTTGTGGATGGCACGAAATAAGATCTTACATGAAAATCTTCGTCTCGTACCTTTTGCCATTCTACAACAAATCTTACATTCTCATCGGGAGCATTTAGCTGCATGGCGTACTGCCCCAAGACTGCTTCATTCTATACCTTGTAAATCCTTCATGCCAGGGATGTATCACCGGTTGACCTTTGATGTTGTCGTTCAGCCTTCCTTTTCTATGTGTGCAGCAGTTCTCTTTCATTCAAATGGTGACATTCTCAGAGCTTGGACTCACCGTTCTATGTCTTTTGATCCTTTGATTGGTGAAGCCGAAGAAGCTTTCTTACCTTTATTCAAAGCTTGTGACCTCAAACTCTCTTCTTTGCTACTTCAAGGTGACTCCGCTATTGTCATGGAATGTATCCTTCTTTATCAGCTACAAGGATTGTCTGCATGCAAGCTGTACCTTGGAAAATTGCACCACTCATTCACAGTCTTCATCCGCTTCTTTTCTCTATTCCTGTATTTCATCCTTCTCTGATCCCCCAAGCTTTCAACTTGGAGGCTCATTCATTAGCAGCCTGGGCGGCTGCCCACTCCTTCTTAGGAGATGTTCCTTCATCTTTTCTTCTTAATCGTGGACTGTGGAAGTTTAGTGGTGTTGCACCGCCTCAGGTTATCTTTTTTTTTTTTTTTTTTGTTTTTTTTCCTTTCTTTGCTTTTGTAGTATGTTGTACTTCTGTTTTCTTCATATATATAATATATATATATTTAAATCATTTGGTGACTTAAAAAAAAAAACCCTTTTATCTTTAGAGGGGCTTGGGCTATGGCTATATATGGCTATCGCCTCACTAACCCCCCCCCCCCCCCCCCCCCCCCCCCTTGGCTTCGGCTTGCTTGTATCGAGAGTGCAACTGCTATATTTCTGAGGTCGAAAAGATGATATTTTGTGTGACTTTTCAGCAAAAAAAAAAAAAAGATATTTTGTGTGACCTATCGATCATGAGAACTGAGGAAGGCCAGAGGTACCCTTTTTTTGGATTCTAGCATAATATTTGTTCTAGTTATTTACTTGGTGTGGGATAGGGGAGTTCTAGAGTTAAAACTTTGACTCTATTTTTTGCCGCATTTCAACTATATATTTGTTGTATTGGTTTTTCCTATTAAGAAAATATCCCACCAATCCAAGAGTAGATGTTAGAAATATAAATTAAATAATTAATACAAATGAAAGAATATTTAGGTTGTGGGTGTTGAAAATATTAATATTTAATTATGAATTTTTAGTTTGAGGTTGCCCACGAATCGAAAACAGATGACAGCTTGTCTTGAGTTTTTTTTTTTTAGGAGTTCAGTCATGCCTTAGTCTGTATATGGATTACATCTTGCAATATATTGGATAAAATTCTTTTCTGAGTAAGTAGAACCAAAAATAGATCAAACAAATATTATCAGGCAGTACTTCATGTTTTTTTAGGAGATTAGAATATTTTACAATTTTTTGTTTGAATTGCACCTTGCAAATCGGAAAGATATAAACACTATTGTCTTAAACTAAATTTTATACTATCAACATTAAATTGTTAGAATCTATGCTCCTCCAAACCGTATACAGATAGTATTAAACTGTTTAGAGGACTGTTGTGCAAGTCGCCAGACAAGAACAGCCAAAGCTATTGCTTCCATTCTCAAATAATGTTTTCTAGTTATTTAAGAATAATCCAACCGTAGTTTAGTAAAACCAAAATAAAAAGGAAACTATGGATCAGGAAAGTCGTTGATCATGATGTGTTGGCTGAAAACCCGCCCGACCCTGTTGATTTTCTAACAAATATTAATCTATTTTGTATCTAGAAAATATTAATATACTAACAAGTAGGGAACAGAGTACGTCAGAACTTGTTTGATTAATGGAAAAAAAATGCACCAGCTATTAACCGACCCACCATTGTTAGGGTAGATTGTAAAGATACAGTTAATCAAACAGACAAAAAGGCTACGGAGACGAAGCTTTCTGTCTCCATCCTTCTCTTTTCTCCACTAAGAAATCACCTTTGCAGTTTTATTTATACGTTAAAGGATGAAAGACCACTCTTGATGTTCTCCATTTACTTCATGTTCTTTTTCATCATTTTCCACTATATCCGATTCATGGCGGCTTTCCAATCTTTGTGGGCAGTCTTCTACGTAAATTTGTTTGTGTAATCACTCAGGTATCAAGAGGGCTGACTCTCATTCATCAGCCAATCTGATTGCTTGTAATCATAAATGAAGCAAAAGTGTAAGGATTTTCTACAATTTTATACTTGAATTATATGATGCAATTTAAAAAAAGATAGACAAGAAGTAGACCATATTGTAATATTGTAGAGTTCAACTACTCGAAACTTTACATAAACAACATTAAATATTGTAGGATTATTTAAATAGAAAATTATAAAGGATTCTAATCTAAACTTTGAGATTTGACGTCAAAAATGAGTTTACAACAATATTTCTTATTTATTCTTTTCTATTTCCACCTAACCACTAGTTAATTCATGTAAATTTACTATTAATCTCAATTGAGTTATTAAAAAAAGAATATATTCTATGATTTGAACTATATTTATTAGCAACACATAGAAAAGTCTTTTGAGAGAGGAAACAAGTTGAGATCAAATGGTGTTTTAATGTAAATTGATCGGTATTAGGATTATCTTAGTGGAAGATTCTAACCTTTTCCATGGGGGAAAAAAAAACCCACGTCAAGTAGTTACACGAACGAACCTCTGCAATTACTTTATCCACTATGTATTGTTCACTCAGACTGGACTTTTTTATTTTATATAAAAGTGCAAGTGTGAGACCCGACTTTTAGGTTTCCTTCAATGTCAATTTATTTTTAACTTTTTGACTCTTTAAGTTTTTGCACTATCCTGAATTATTGAGAAAAGACATGTATGGCTGACTTGATTTAAAATTATGTCTAAGATGAGATTTCCTTTAGCACTTTTTCTTGCATCCTTGTTAATAATTTGTATATATATTTGTTTGCAAATTTTTAATAGTGTTAAATTGCAATATTCAAAGAGTTTGAGTTAGGGGCTTTGATTTTTGAAAAGTGTATGTTTGCTTGAGATAATGGGAATGAGAGTCAAACGTGAACTCTATGAAAGTGGCAAGTGAAGGAAAAAAAAAGTGAAAGAAAAATGGTAGAATCACGTGACAAAGAGAAGGGGGGGGAGAAGAAGTTGCTGTCCAAGCTTGGCCAATAGGAATAGGCGTTATTAACAAGGATAGTAGGGGGGTAGAGTTGTCCCCATTTTTCTCTGGTTTTGTTTTACCCACACCACTTCCCTCTCTAGCTATTTGTCACTCACGCACACAAACAAGAGGAGGAAAACGCTAAAGCCACAACAGAGAAGAAGAAGAAGAAGAGAGAAGAGAAGAAGAGGAAGAAAAGAAGAAAAAGAAGAAAGAAGAAGAGGAAAGAAGAGAAGAAGAAAGAAGAGAAGAAGAAGAGAAGAAAAGAAAAGAGGACTGCCATATAGAGCTAAGGGAGGTGTAGTGCAGTAGGAGGAATCAAGAGAAGCCAAGGTAAGGGTGTTGCTCTTTTGATGAAATTTTTATGAGAAACCGTGAATGTCATAGAGTATTTGTTTGGGTTCTGCTGTTATCTCTTCTACGTTATGCATGTTGGAATAGATAAAAAATTTGGAGTCTAGGAAGGCATGCACGGTTAGATTTTGAGTTAAGGTTTCAAGAGAAACATTGATGTGCCATAAGTGTTTGAGAGAAAGCTTAAAAGAAAAGATAATGCATTGGCATTGGCTTGGTGAAAATAGAATCATTGTATTGCTGTAAGTTTTTTATTTGAAATCGTTAAAGTAGAAGATTTTTACGAGAACAGCTTATGTTATGAGGTGTTGGCAGAATCTAAAATTTGATGTGCACTTGCATGGCCGGATATGCACTTGTTGTGACCTTGGGTGCTGCCTTTTGATATTTAAATGGGTTGAAGTGCAAATGAGCTGGAGAGATGAGTGAGGTTGCTAGGAAAAAAAATGTGGACCTGGAACTAGTTCCATTGCAAGTCTTGTTTGACTCTTGCATGAACATTAAACATGAGCTAGGTTCTGCACTTCGAAAGTTGGTGCTTAGAGTGCTTGGGTGCTCTATTTTAGAGGGCAGATTTGCTTCTTTGTTTTCATGAATATCTCTGTTATTTTCAGCACCTCCTTAAGAGTTTAAATAGGTCCTTAAGTGTTGATTATGGTATGGAGAGATTTGGGTGATGTAGTGGATAAAAGCTTTGAAGATTGGATGAATTCTGTGAGGTATAGTTGCCTAAAAAATTCCAGATTTGAGGAAATGGGCATGGCGGTGTTGCTGCCATTAGTGCTCTTGCTGTCAATGAAACTAGCAGATCGGGTATAGTTTGTTTTTGTTTTTTTTTTTTGTAACAAGCCGCAGAAATAGTCCAAATTCTTGAGTGAATGGTTGCTAGAAATTATAATGCTTGAAGAGACCATAGTTTGCTGCTGTTAATAAATGTAATTGGTTGAAAAGAAAACTTCTCTGTTGCTGCTGTTACATCTATAGAGGTCAGACCTTATCTATTACGAGCTATTGTTGTTGTTGGAGAACCCATAGCATTGATAAACTTGATCTATAGTGTTGGAAATCATTAAGAATTATAAGGTAGACTTGTTAAACTAGTTGTCGTAATTTAGTTTCTGCAAATCACAAAGCTTGAATTAGGGGTAACCTTGATGAAATATTTTTATCCTTTAATCTTAAGAGAGAATTTTATGTTATAGGCCTATGACATTAAAAGATTTTAAGCCATACTTTAGGTGATTCCGATAAATATTGAGTAAGTTATGGATTTTTAAAAGTTCAGACGTTCAAGCTGTCACCAGCTTTGCATGTCTAGATTTTTGGCTCATTCCAAATAATGTTTTAAGTGACCTTTTAAGTCCGATTTTATGGTCCTGATCTTGAATTTTAATTTTATCAAAGAGGAACATTTTAAGATAACTTTCGTGTGATTTTGTAAGAATAAGTTATGGTGTTTTGAAAGTGAAAGGATGAGCTGGAGGCAGTAGCAGTGTTTGCTCTAGGATTTTTATCTGCTATGGAGTGTTTTTTGAAAATGTAAATTAGTTCCGTTTTTTATGAGTCTTATCTTCAAGTTTAAGTATGGCTTAAAATCTTAGATAAAAATCCTATGCAAATGAAAATGAGATTTTATGCTATGTTAGGATATGTTATGGGGCTAAATAAGATAATCGGTACTGTACTTAAGTATGATAGGTGCATCCACTCTGAAGAACGAAATGGCGCTGAGGGCACCCACTCCGAAGGACGAATGCGAAAAGGATGGGTAATCCTCGAGGTATGTGCAACCACACTAAAGGACGAATGCGAGAAAGTGTGGACCTCTAAGGGGTCTAGCCATTAGGCCTGGGGCCACATCAAGGTTAGCTCGACCAAAAACATGTTCCCAAGGGAAAGGGAATGGGGCCTGACTTCAGGGGTAAATGGAGCGAGAGTTAGCCAAATCTTTTAAGCAAATTGCATGTACAGGAGCATACATAAACATGCATTTATTTTGGTATACCTGTCATTCATGATCATGTCATGCATATCCCTTACTGAGTCATTTGACTCACATATTTCAATTGTATCATTCCAAGGGTACTCACGAAACCTAGATCAGCTGCAATGAAGACACTGGGGGCCCTAACTGGAAGCATTTGAATTCCAAGTACAACAAGGGACATTATGCCCTGTGCATTCAGAGCCTACAGACTAAGAGTCTTCTGATTGTATTTCAAACCACAATTGGCTTTTACTTATCTAGAATTGACGATTAAGCAATTTTAGATCTTAAACTTTTTTTTGCTGATATGAACCTCCTAGTCTGCTCATACGAGACTTAAGACTATTAGTAACTTATATTTTGGGACCATGATTAATTTAACATATTGCTTTAGTTATTACCTGAAGATTAGATTTTCAAATGTTTCTCTATGTGTGTTATTTGATATAGTTATATTTTTTATTTCGCGTATACCTATTTACATATTCGTACACTTTAGTAGAACGTTTGACGGTCTACATGTCAGCTTGCATATTAGGAGATAAATTTTTATAGTAATTCATATTCTGAATTAGTCATAGTTGATGTTTAAAAAAAAAAAAATTCCACTGCAAGATTTTTAATTAAGTGCGTTGGAGCATTCGTCATTAAGAATCCTCGCCGCTGTCATTAGTTTCGTCGGACTAGTGTTTGGGGCGTGACAGATAAAATAACTTGATAGGATGAGCAAAAGGGATGTAGATACAGTGGAGTCAGCTGAAAATTTGGAGGAAGAGAAGAAAATGCAGAGGTGGGAGCTGGGAAAATTGCCTTCCTATCAAGTGAAAACACTTTTTTATGGCTAAGAAAACAAAAAAAAACACTTTTTTGTTTCTCTGCCATGTGATAAGTGAAAACTGCCCTCTTGTCAGCAGCTTTGTTTCCAAAAGGCTATCCGAGCATGTTATTTTGCTAGAAACGGAGTTAAACGTTTATATCAACCAGGCTCCGACTAAACAAAGCCATTGTTTTAGCAAAAAAAACAAATAAAGTTATTGTAAAACTGTCAGCTCTACAGTTTGGGAAGGCTGTCGTCCTCCTTTTGGAGGTGATTGTGGTTGCATCTTGTATATTTTTATATTTTTTTTTCTTCCGCTTTTTGTGTTTGTTTTTTTTTTTGTTTTTTTTTTTTTAGTTCCAATTTCCTTTTTTTTTTTTTTTTTTTTTTTTTTTTTTTTTTTTTTTTTTTTTTTTTTTTTTTTTTTTTTTTTTTTTTTTTTTTTCCGTTTTTTGTGTTTTTTTTTTTTTTCCTTTGATTGTGTTGCATCTTGTATTTTTTTTTAACTTTTTTTTCTTTCGTTTTTTGTGTTTTTTTTTTCTTTTCCTTTGAATGTGGTTGCATCTGTATATTTTTTTACTTTTTTTTTGGAAAAAATACACTTTACACCCACGAACTATCATAGATTTTACACTTTGCACCTTAAACTACCGATTTTGACACATTGTACCATCTAACTATTAATTTTTAACACTTTGCACCCCTTATCAAATTTTAGACTAAAATGACAATAATGCCCTTGACCCATTTTGCATATATTGAAGATATTATTGTCAATTCATTAATTTTTCAAGGGTATTATTGTCAAATAGAAGGGTGCAAAGTGTTTAATATTAATAGTTGGAGGGTATAATGTGTCAAAATGGATAGTTTAGGGTGCAAAGTGTCTAACATTAATAGTTTAAGGGTATAATATCTTAAAGATGATAGTTTAGAGTGTAATGTGTCACTACCCGATAGTTTATGGGTAAAAAGTATATATTTTTTTTTTTCTTACATTTTTTTCTTTTCCTTACCTCCTCATTGCAAAAAGTCAACCGCAAATGTCTTTTTTCCGTTGATCGGCACTGCTGCAAGTGTCAGGACTTGTAGACAGTGTCCAACCACCTTCAGGGGAAAAAGAGAGTCATGCCCACATTCTTTGCGACAAGGCCGAATCTACCTTAGGTGTAATTTCGTCATTTTAAACGGAATAATTCTCTAGGATCCACTTAAATTTCGCGGTCGAAATTACCCCTATTCTACTTTTGAGTGTTTAACGTGGATGAGGTCAAAATTGTAATTATATAGTTGCATTTGGGGGGATATTTTAGTCATACAAACAAAATCTGGCTCTCAAATTTTATACAATCGTGTTTGGAAAACAAAATTTTTAGTAAAAAGTTAAAATTTTATTAAAATTATAGATTGATAAACACCCTGTAAGCTTAATAGCTTACTATAACAACTACCACTGACAGTCGCAAGGAAAGCAATAAATATAGTAGACGAGATTCAGTCAGACCTTTTGAGTACTTTTACTATTGTAGGTTTTGTTAATAAGCTATAGAGTGATCATTTCGTGCATGACAAAAAAAAGAAAAAAAAGAAAAAAAACATTAAAGTTATCACACCGAAAAAAGATGTCAACAGTCTTTTCAAAGTGTGGAGCTGACAGTTTTACAGTGATTTTATTTATTTATTTATTTTTATTAAAACAGTAGCTTTATTTAGTCGGAGCCTCTTCGATATAAACGTTTAAAGCTGTTTCTAGTAAAATAATATGTTCTGACTGCTTTTTGGAAGAAAGGCGCTGACAAGAGGGCAGTTTTGACTTCTCAACTGATAGGAACAAAAAAAAAAAAGTGTTTTCAGAAATGCTTTCCAAACGCACTCAAACGCACTCACTAGGGTGGCCTCTAGAAAATATTAATATACTAACAAGTAGGGAACAGAGTACGCCAGAACTTGTTTAATTAATGGAAAAAAATGCACCAGCTATTGACCCACCCACCGTTGTTAGGGTTAGATTGTAAAGATACAGTTAATCAAACAGACAAAAAGGTTACGGAGAGGAAGCTTTCTGTCTTCATCCTTCTCTTTTCTCCACTAAGAAATCACCTTTGCAGTTTTATTTATACGTTAAAGGATGAAAGACCACTCTTGGTGTTCTCCATTTACTTCATGTTCTTTTTCATCATTTTCCACTATATCCGATTCATGGCGGCTTTCCAATCTTTGTAGGCAGTCTTCTACGTAAATTTGTTTGTGTAATCACTCAGGTATCAAGAGGGCTGACTCTCATTCATCAGCCAATCTGATTGCTTGTAATCTTAAATGAAGCAAAAGTGTGAGGATTTACTACAATTTTATACTTGAATTATATGATGCAATTTGAAGAGAAATAGATAAGTAAAAGATTATGAAGGATTCTAATCTAAACTTTGAGATTTGACGTCAAAAATGAGTTTACAACAATATTTCTTATTTATTCTTTTCTATTTCCACCTAACCTCTAGTTAATTCATGTAAATTTATTATTAATCTCAATTTGAGTTATTAAAAAACGAATATATTCTATGATTTGAACTATATTTATTAGCAACACATAGAAAAGTCTTTTGAGAGAGGAAACAAGTTGAGATCAAATGGTGTTTTAATGTAAATTGATCGGTATTAGGATTATCTTAGTGTAAGATTCTAACCTTTTCCATGGGGGGAAAAAAAAACCACGTCAAGTAGTTACACGAACGAACCTCTGCAATTAGTTTATCCATTATTTATTGTTTCCTTAGACTGGACTTTTTTATTTTATATAAAAGTGCAAGTGTTTGATGAAATGAAATAACTTGATAGGATGAGCAAAAGGGATGTAGGTACAGTGGGGTCAGCTGAAAATTTGGAGGAAGAGAAGAAAATGCAGAGGTGGGAGCTGGGAAAATTGCAAGCCTTCCTCTGTTTTTCTAATAGTCCAAACCTTTCCTTCTCTCTGCTTCTTTCTTTATAAAAGTGAGACCCATTTTGTAAGCAGCAAATAAACTCGAGCAATATACGCAGTGGGAAGCTGAGAAAGCTAATACCTATTATCTTCCACAATTTCGAGGCAGAGACATTTATAAAGAAGGTCGGGAATCGAAAGTATCAAACATATCTGAGGCTTCCCTACGTTGATACATTATTCACAGGTAATGTCCCTCTATCTCACATGCACATAGACATTTGGCGGTGTAGATATGTTTGGAGCGTGCTCTGCTCTTCTTCTTGAATTATGTTCTGTCTTTAAGGCATTTATGTTGATCACGGAACAGAGTTGGGTTATCCTTTTTCATCGACTTTTTTATATTTCTGGGTGGTCTGCAATTGTCGGCTTGGTTGCGAAATACCGGTAAGAAAACCAGCGAAACTTTTAATCCCATGGTCGATCTCAGGCGCCGATATTGGAGAATCTGTAAGATTTGGAATAGTTGGAATTCAATCCGGGCATTCCGAAGTCAAACTGCTTTAAGATGTTCCAGTTTCCGTCTTCTTTTTTGTTTTTTCATCCATAAGCAAGCCGTTTTCTTGATCTGCTTCCAAATGGAAATTCTGAATATATGATCCTAAAGCAAATTCTTATTCTGGCTTTGGTAATACTTTTGATGTTTACCGGTGATTTTTCGTGTCTATCAACTGCAGTGTAAATTTCTCATTCAAACAGCTTTGTTCATTGAACAGCTTTGTGAATTATTCTTGAATATTGATCGAGTTGTGTGGATGATTCTTGATGTCCATAAAGGGCCGTGCTTTATCGGTTTTGGTTGCCACAGAAAACAGAGGAACGAATTGGAAGATAGAGATCTTGAATTTTTGTTTAACTTTGACCCTATTTTAGCTGTTTTTTAAGGCAAAAACCTAAAATTTAAGTAGAGTTGTGGTGTTGAGCTTGATTCCATAGATGGTCTCATTTTCAGTATTCATTTAAATACTAAACATTAAAATCCCTGTTAAGGATAAACACTAGTCACATCTGTACTTCGATTTCAAAAGGACTAGTCTTGAAATCATTATAAACAACAGATGTGGGACTTGATGTTTGTATTACAAACCTGATCCCAACGCCCGAAGTTTTGATGTTTGGTTTTACAAGTTGTGATTGCTCAGGAAAAAATATTTTAAGTTGTAACATCCCTTTTCAATGATTCCTCATGTAGATTTGTGTTTGCCAATGATTTCACACACAGAGACACTCGCATATAAATCAACAGTGGGGATGGGGGGAGAGGTTCAATGGCATATTGTTGTTTGCTAAATTGGTGTGTGTGTGTAATTGACAAGCTTGAGTTCCTTGGATATCTCTAATGTATTCTGGAACTGATCAGGGTAGGTTAGATCTGCATATACATGATCTGGTGGTTTTTAAGGGTTTTATTACTTGGCGGAAATTCTTTTGTTTTTGGAAGGTCCTGAGATTTCCACCACAGCTCTGCACTTATTCCTTTAATTATAAGACACAACTGGGGGCTGAGATAGTTGTAGCTTGGTCCCCTGTGGATGTGTGGCTGAGAACTTATATTCTTTGCTTATTGTTTTCGCCATCTTCATAAGGCCATAATCGTGTCCTAACTTTGTTGCCTAGGCCGTTGGTATCTATGATTCTTTCTTTTCCATCTAAGAGCATTCGATAATCTGCATCTATATCACCCAATAAGTGATCAGATATTAAAGAAGGAAAAAGAAAACCTGCAATATACAACAAGAATATATACATGTTGCCGTGTATAGGATGAATACGTTCTCAGATCTTTTCAGTTAACTTTTCTGTATGTGAAACAAATTACTATGCCTGTACCTTTACAGGTTCAATCACTATGCTGAGTGCTAGGGTCTGTTCGATGGTGAGGATCCAAAACTGGAGATCCGGCGGTCGAACATCATTTGAAAGACCGGATTACCCATCTCGTTTTGAGGCTATTTAAATCACTTGCACTCATCGACTTCTCTTCATCGCACAGCTCGCCCAGACCCATCATTTCGTTTTGACACGAGCAAAATGGATTGTGCTCTTCGTCTGCTGTTTCTTGCTACTACCAATTGACTTTTCGTTTGTGTTCGATTTTGGTCTTGTGGGTGTGACTCTTTCTTTGGATATCTCATGTTCAGTGTGGTGGCTGTCCATAGACATGGAATGGAATTTCTATGGAAGCCTTTGCTGGGCTATGCGAGTTTCTTTGGAAACCTTTGTTGGGCTATGGAAGCCTTTGTTGGTCTATGCGAGTTTCTTTGATACAGAATTTTTTTATGGAAGCGTTTTTAGATTCACACAATATCCATAGAAACAAAGTTTGATCGATTACCAGAAGGCCAAAAACAACCATTCTCTTTAATCATAACTACGAGCAGCCTTTCTCTTTAAGAGGCAGAACAAAAATAACTTCTCATATTGATTCTCTTTAAGAGGCAGAACAAAGACTCTCACTCACCAGGCAACGCGAAATGAAGAGAACGGGTCAGCCTCTACACGGGTCGGGTGTGGGTCTCCTCATTTTAAATGAGGTGGCGTGTTCTCAGTAGTCAAATTGTGAACTTTGGATCCTCACTATGGTTCAGCACTGCTCAGCACCATAATGCTCAGGGTATTAACCGAACCCTTTACTAACTTTGATATCGATTCGGTTCAAACTGAATTAATCTTTTTTTTTTCTATCAAACTGAATTATTCAGAAGCAAGATTGAAGATATATGCGACGTATACTGCATGTTTTACAGAATCAAGTGCTGTATGATGTAGTGAGCAGTAGCTATATATATTGCAGGAAGAAAAGAAAACTTATCTATAGAAAGAGTACTCCTCATGTGATAAAACTGATTTTTAAGATGGGCCATATGAAGGGAAATTTTTGTCGTCCTTTTAGCTAAAAACCTCTGGATGTGTCGTCTCTCTTTACTTTACTGTTAGGGTTTAGTACTAATATTTTCCTCTTGCTATTATTGTTTTTATTTTAATTCTCATAATATACTATATAGTACCATGGTAAATGGCTGGTTGGCTGCCATTTTGAATGATTTTGGTCTTCTCTCTAGCCAAAAATAAAATAAAATAGCCTGCTCTGTGGACCTACAGTTTTTAAACAAATTTCCCTGATAAGCACTGAATCTCCACTAGTAATTTTCCACAATGGTTAACAGCTTACATCTATGTTTCTCCAAGAAGCCTCGCCCAATCTAGGGGCTTGCTTCTTTTTTCCCCTCGCTAGTCCCGAGGAACTTTCATTAACTTTGTTTCAGCCTAGATCCATCTGCAACATTTCCTGATGCAAACAGATACCAATCTCAAATTATACCTTTGTTCCCCCATTTTACTCACCATGGTATGTGAACATTAGTTTATGAGGATAAATACCCAGGAAGGTTTGGAGGTTGGGAAGGAAAAGGGGAAGAAGGTCTTCAAGGATAGCAATGGCTAATTGTCCTTGGACAGCAGCGGCTGCCAAATTTTAGCATCGCTAGAAACCTACCAAAAGTATTGAGTGTAATATCACCAACCTGTGTATGGTTGTTGAAATATTTGGATAAATTTGTGTACTTATTCTGTCTGGAAATGCCTGATGCATAGTGCCGGGGTTTATGATGTAATTATCTATACTTGATCATGTCATAAGGATCTAGTTGGACGTGAGAGATCAAAAGGGACGTTTATCACTTTATGGATCAAGGGCATGCAGCCTAAACAGTTGTTGACCTTAGAGGGTTCTTGTAACTTCGTCTTGTTTTCTAGCTACTTTCATAGTTCATTGGTGTTTGTGATAATCATTGTAATTTGGTCTGTCTTGTCATTGGGTAGGATTAAATACTCAATCAGTATGTTCGTTATTATTAAGATATGGCAGGAGTGAACACTATCGCCGCTTTTGTGCACTATTCAAAGCATTTAAATGCATGCATTCTTCTTGGTCAAAATCAAATGGGTCTACTGTATTCCAGATGGCTTGTGTTTCACTTGTTATATATCGTCTGTGCCGTCACAGTACCAGCAATGTAAAGCCTAGCCAATTATGAAATGCAGATGGAAGGCCACAAATTATGTTATTTAGTGCTCCTCAGCATAGATGTCACCAAAGCATTTCATAGCATTTTTTACTCACTGTTTGTATGGGGTGCTTTATGATTGACTTTATTTTCTCTTTTGGATATTTTCAGGGGGGAACTTTCCTAGCGGTATAAGTGGCGTGAGTCTGATGATTTTGAAAATTCGTGAGTGAACTCTACTAGTTTCTTTGATGGGCTGCTATCAGTCGAAGAAAATTAAAACACGAGGGTATGAGGAACCTCTTGTTCTTGCCTCCGGAACACCTTGTGAGTATGCACCTCGATCCTGGTTATACACTTGCAGTTCTACATCTGCTTCACTTCAGTTATGAACCATCCAGGTCATTTTTTCCAACAGAGTCGTTAACGAATCTGTAAATAGTCTCAGCTCTTTTCTAGGCTTCTGTTATCATGTGTTCCAAAACAGATAGAAGACTTTTAGATATAGCACTTAATATTTTCATCTCAAAAACATTTTATTTTGTGGGCATCAGTCGGTAGAGCATTGGGCTTTTGACCTACTAGTCAGCTTTTGCCATCTCAACTTCATATGAGTGCTGCTAAAAATCTGTCAATACCTTCTGAATCCGTTCATGATTTACATGTCACCACAAATTAATGGTTGAATTTCAAGATATATTCCATCCTTGCAGTTAGTGTCAATGATGTAGAGGCCTTACATGAGCTTTTTAAGAAATTGAGCAGTTCAATCATTGATGATGGCTTCATTCACAAGGTGAGTTTGCTATGTTTGTGAAGTTCAGCCTGATGGTTTTGGTCTTTTACTTAATCTGAAATAAAATTTTTAAACTTCTGGTTGGCAGGAAGAATTCCAGCTTGCACTCTTCGGGAATAGAAATAAACGAAATCTCTTTGCTGACAGGGTAAGTGATGCTCATTACTTATCTATAATTCTGTGATTCTCTTATTTCCTCTACGTGCTGCAAATACAACAAGCTATAACAAGTGCTTAAATACAAAAATTCTGTGCCTAACGATTCATAGATAACATGTTCTGATTGGTAGTTTTTGAGTTTATTACTAGGAAAGAAGCTATGCTGATATCCTCAAGATTCTAAACTGCCATTGGTGTTAACAAATTCTAGACATTTTATCTTTTTTTTTTTTTTTTTTTTTTTGCTTTCATATACGGAGTTCACCTATATTTTGGACGTAGTATGTGGAATTATGCACTTCTCTTTACTGCTTTCTGAGCATATCAGCATTGTTTTTCTTGTAGATTTTTGATTTATTTGATTTGAAGCGAAATGGTGTCATTGAGTTTGGAGAATTTGTTCGATCACTGGGTGTCTTTCATCCAAATGCACCTGTAGAAGACAAAATCACATGTAGGTCTGATCTCTCATTTAGATATTTAGATTTGAATTTCAATATTTCTGCTGTAAGTTCAACTGGAATAGTACCTAGTCATTTATTTTTGTTTATACGAATATTCTTCAAAGACTCTGATGAGCACATTGTCATCTACTAAAATGGTGGAATCTTTTTGCAGTTGCTTTTAGATTATATGACCTGAGACAGACAGGGTATATAGAGCGAGAGGAGGTGAGTAGTCCTTTTCCTTTCATCGATCAAGAAGAGTGGAAGGCATATGCTTACAATATTCTACTTATCTGACAGTTGAAGGAGATGGTGTTGGCGCTTTTGCATGAATCAGATTTGTTACTGCCAGATGATGTTATTGATATAATAGTGGATAAGGTGCAGATTACTAACCTTTTGCATTCCACTTGATCATTCTCATTCAAGTAAATACTCTAAAGTACTTATATATTTCCATAGACATTCAGCGATGCAGATGGAAAAGGTGATGGAAGAATCGATCAAGAAGAGTGGAAGGCATTTGTCTTGAAGAATCTGTCTCTGATAAAGAACATGACTCTGCCATATTTAAAGTAAGTTCTGCACTACGTTTTTCAATATCTAGATCATCCCAGTTTTAGCATTATGACTGCCAAAATTAACTCAGCTCACCTCAGCCGCTTGGCACTGATTTTCTACCTTTATACGGCTAGTTATATGGCAATGATTTCATTAGTTTAACTCCTTGGCATGCCAATTTTTTCCCATTTTCCAGGGATATAACCCTAGCCTTCCCTAGCTTTGTGGTAAGTTCAGAGGTTGAAGATTCAGAAATATGAGCGCCCTGGAATTCCATAAAGAAGGTATCAACAATCTCATATCTGATGATGACGAAAAAAGAAGTACCTTATTTATGATGGATGCGGACTTTGGACAAGATTAGGACTCTACCCACGCCTCAAGATTTAGGGCGAGTTTGCAACCCGACATAGCACAAGCAGTAACTAAGACTCAGGCTTTCACAAGCTGCACTTTGCTACCTACAAGTACTTAACATGTTCTTCGAATGCCAGTTGATACTGGTAAATTGTAGATAGGTTTAATGTGTAGATCGCGTGGTTCCTAAGTTAGCTTTAAGAAATTTTGCAACAAGACACTCTTGAGAGTCGAGGCAAATATCTGTACTGTTGTTTCGTTGGGTCCTTGTTATTACCATGAGTATCATCGTTGGAGACATCCATTTATTTACAGCATTACTTAAAATGCAAGAAAGGAATGGGTTGCACACTTTTTTGTTATGCTTTAGATGGGAAGTTTTAATTGGAAAGGCAAGATTTGATCCGAGGAACGAATGTATTTGGGAAGAAGACCCACTCTAAAGCCCTTGAGAGGAGTCTTGATTTGAGGTACTAGGTTGATTAGTGGAATTGGGTTTCGAGAATTCGAATTGATTAATTGGGTTGGTTCTTAGAAGTCCAATAGGGTTGCTGGAAAATTGTGTGTGAGAGTTGTGAAATTCGGCCAGGAGGATTTTTGGGTGGCCGAATTTGTGGTGATTATACAAATCCGGATTTGGGGTCATAAGGTGGCCGGATTTCGGGTTTGTATTGGGGGGAAAGTCATTTGAAGATTTTCTAGAAGATTTCGGGTAGAGAAAGTATATCTTAGAATGCATTCCTACCAAGAATGATTGTTTTAAGATTTTCTTTTGATAGGTGATTATCTTTGGGAAGATTTTGAGTGTGATTTTGGTAGAGATTAGATTGGAGAGATTTGGTACAGATTTTCTTGAGGATTTCCTTGAAGATTTCGGGTGGAAGGATTTGGAAAGAAATTGTGATTCTTTCCTTATATGTTACATGGCTACAAGGAGGACTAAAGGGATTCACTTAAGGAAATTCTTTTCTTATTTGAAGTGGTTGATTTTATTCCTTGAAGGGCAGCCGGATTTGCTGGAGATTTTTCCTTGGAGATAACCTAAAGATTTGCAGGAGAATTTTTGGGATTCCTTTGGAGATTTTGAGTAGGAGGAGAATTGGAAGCTTTTGGGAAGGAAATTTTCTTTCTATAACTATTCCAAGGTTTTCCTTGGAGAAAAGGATTCGGCTAAAGCAATTCTTTACATCCAATAATTGTTTTGACTTGATTCTTTTGGAGTTGATTTGGTGATTGATTCAATGAGATCTTTTAAGATCTTATGGATATAGAAAGATTTGTCAGAGAATCAAGTCACCAAAGTTATAGAAGACAAGATAGCCGTGACACATATGCAGCTTGTGCACAAGCAGAGATGAATGGCAACCACGGGCACAACCACGAAGACATAGAAGTCATGTAGAGCACGAGGATAGCGTGGTGGAGAAATGGTTGCAAGGATCTCGTTATGGTGAAGATTACAGCAGCGCAGAAGGTGCTAGAAGATACCATAGAGACGAGCATAGCATGGAGGGTGCAAGGAGACTCAATTGAGAGGATGGACCTGATAGAAGACATGGCCATTATGATGAGTATGGCCGAAGAAGATATGAAGATGAGCCGAGAAGAAGAGAGGATAGACCACCAAAGAGTGAGCATAGAAGACATCTTGATGGGGATGACTTCGAGAAGCATAATAATCGTAGGGCTTAGGACCAAAGGCCCCAAAGGCCGAAGGTTGAAATCCCAACGTATAAAGGAGGAGATCCCCATGAATGGCTAGAAAATGTAACTCATTACTTCGAGGCCTACAAGATTGCAAGAAAAGATAAAGTGCTTAGGGCCTGTTTCTTATTGGAGGGGATCGCTTACCAATGGTGGTGGAGGATCAAGGCTCAATACAAAAAAGAGGAGCGAAGGCTTGGATGGACCACATTCAAGAAAGAGTTCCTGCTTTACTTTGGATCAATAGCTATGGTCACTTATCATGACCAACAGACCAAGTTAAAGCAAGAAGACAAAGTACAAGCCTGGGCGGAAGAGGTCTACAAGTCCAAGATGAGTCTAGTGGAAGAACGGTCAGCAAGCAAAGGTATCAAACCAATGCAAGCCACAACATCAGAAATGGCTCAGGACAAGGAGGCAATCATTGATGCAGAGCAAGACTGAGGTTAGCAACATGGATGTATATCTCTTGATAGATGGCGAGGTTTCCCACAATATTAATTCTGAGATAGTTGCTAGTCTTAAGTTGGTTAGAGAGGGCAGTGGAACCTTAGATGTGGAGATCACCAATGAAGACCAAAGGAAGTATCCTTGGTTGATATATGAAGTTAGCCTTGGAGTCCAAGAAATCAGGATAAAGGCTGACTTGCATGTGCTAGACATGGTGGATCTAGATGTAATCTTGGGCAATGCTTGGCTAAGAAGCATTGACAAAGTTCTTGTTGACTACAGAACCATGGCTATGGAATTCCTAATCCATGGTGGGAAACATAAATGGACAACCAGAGCATCCGTAGAAGCAATGAAGATAGAAGACACTGAGTGGAAGATAAGGGAAGTGAAGACACGGTCAAAGGTGGAAGAACTTCCCCTGGTACGAACTGTGTTGGACAAAGTTACTAATGACTTCGAGTCTTCCAAGTTATCCATTTGGGCAAGAAGAGTTGGATGAAATATCAAATAGTTAGAGGTTGAGCAGAATTTCCTTAAAGCCACCAACGTTAGAAGAGCAGAATGGAAGAAACAAGGTCACACAAAGAACACATATGGCATGAACCTTGAGGGCGACATAAATCTTCGAAAAAGAAAGATTGATAAAGGCTACAGAAGATGCTCCCAGATTTAGGCATTGAAGAGGATGAAGTGTACGAAACACAAGGCAAGGTTAAGCCCTATGTTGTGGAAGAATGACAAGGGTAGTTCGAATCTTACCTTTGAGGTCAAGGGTAATCTCAAGGGAAGGGGAGTGACAAGACCTTATCTCAAGACCTAGGTGAGATGAGGTTTGTAGGCACCTCTGACATGCCCATGGCATTACCAGTGTCAGAGAATGCCTAACTAGGCAACATGCCTCAGCATGGCCTAGGAAAGGCTAATGAAAAGATGATGTAGGCTGACTTACGAGGAGTCAAGGACCACTTTGCCAGCACTACCACATGGCCTCTAGCGATGCCAGAAGAAGTGCAGGGGTAGATTGTCCCAGGAGGTTCCCGTGATGGAGTGGAAGAGATCGATAGCACCACCACACAACCACATGGAGGAGCTAGCTCAAAAGAATCAACACGTCACAAGGAACATTTTGGTGTCACTACCCTACAAGGCGGTGGAATGGTGATGACAGCGGCAATCAAAAGCCATATAGGGTCACCCATCCCTATATGGCCGAATCTCCCATTTAATGGATGTTATCTTTATTTGTTTTTGTAGTTAAAACATTGCCATGTTGGCTTAAGTCAATTAAAGAAAGAATCTTGGTTTTATTTTAGGAAGATTGATCCTTGATTGATATTAGGAGTTTTGTGCATAGGTGGCATTTGACATTTGCTCCCAATATGGAAGCATATGGCCGGCCACATTAGAGTCAATAAGGGCAAATCAATCTTTGATTGATTGGCTCTTAGTTAGGCAAGTTTTGGCCACCAAGGAAGATCCTTTCAAGATTTTTCCTCTTGGCCTTTGCTAGATCTTAGAAGATTTGATTTTTGTGTAGCAAGCAAGGCTTCTCTCTACAAGAAAAGGCCTTGTCGTCCAAGCACATGGAGGTACTATATGTACCCCTCCATGGCACCATTGTAAAGCATTCAATTGAATATTTATCAGAGAATAGTCTCCAAATGAACTTTTGGCCTCAGTACTCTTTTTCTATGATACAGGCCGAACCATAGCACCAGGTGCAGGCTGAACCTTGTTACCATTGAGCTAGCATGAACGTGGTTCTTCCATGTTAGACTCTAACTTGGCCGTGGTTCTACCTTGTTAGAGAAACTAGAGGGCAAGTGGAGCATTGGCAAGGAAGGAACATTTGTGGCGGACGTGAGTCTCTCATTGCTTGGTCTTTCCTTTATTAAGGAAGCCGAAGGTCTTTGAAGAGCGAAAGATTACTTGTGGTGGGCGTGAATCTCTCGTTGCTTAACTGACCTCTTGACAAAGATCCCGATTCTTTGGTAAGTGTAAGGATATTTAGCTTGGCTGTGGGTCTACTGAGTTTTGGTCTTCTCTTATCAAGGTTCCGCCTATCGGGTTCTAGGTCATCCTTGTGTGGCTTAGGTTTGCGTATCTGTAAGTACTTGCCTGTGCGGAAGTGTCAACTCCACAGGGGAAAGGCTTACAAAGCGTCATTGTTTGGCTAGCTTCGGATGTCAGCCCATCCTAGTTAGGCGTGTGGTGTTATGCCTCCACTTTCTTAGCCATCCATCTTTCTATTGATTTCTTTTTCATTTACATCAAAAAATAAAAAAAATAGAGCTCAAGTGATGAAGAGTATCTCAATGGGCAACCAAATCGTGCATTTACCTTAAGGCGTGGACTTGCCGCATGTACTTGCAAGTTTGTACTTGTAAGGGGTTTGGACATTGTCCATTGATCCAGACTGGATGCTAATGTATACAAATCATCCAACACTGAGCTTGAGTTTTCATTGCGCATAGTTTGAATATAAAATAATAAACACGTGTTAATGAGAACAAAAAAAATATCAATAAAAGTGGAACATATAATAGAGACAAAATAAAATAAATACTCGATTTCTAAACCATTACGAAAATCCTTCTTTGTGCCTCCTATCAACATTTATTGGCAATTGCTTCCTCATCTTTCCTAAGTGCTCGCTAAAAACAAATTAGATAACTTATAATAAATTAAAATATCATAAATTGATAAGTGTTTAAATGAGCAACGATTGTAATATGCCCTTACTCTATATGTTGGCTGATTTCTGAACAGTTATTGAGTACGTACCACTGCGCTTTTGTAAATTACTTTCTATCCAAATCGTGACCCCTACCAACTCCCAACGGGTGAACATTTTGAGTGAATACAGAAAGACGACAACCCGGAGTAGTTCAATCATCCATGTCGGCATAATTCTGGTCTTTTCTATTGAATCTCGTTTCAACTATACCAAGATACATTGAACAAAAGTTAGACATTTATTTAATACATAATTATCTGCTATGGAGCCCTCAGACCGTACCCTGTTCTAAACAAAATGCTTCATCTGCCCCATATACCTCTCCATTAGATACATGCACCGAAATTGAACTAGACCCCAAAGTTTTACTTCTTGAGGTAAATGAATGGCTAAATGAACCATAATAGTAAAAAATGATGGAGGGAATAATGTTCCAACTTGCAAAGAATCATTCCGATGTCCTTTTTTAACTGGTCCACAACGTCTAAATATATTGTTCGTGAGCACAAGTCTCTGAAGAATAAGCTCAACTCAGTCAACGCTGTACACACTTTGTTTCCTAATAACCTGTGTATCATTACTAGTAACAATCGCTGCAACAAGATGTGTGAGTCGTGACTCTTCCTACTCACTATCTTCCATTCTTTAATATTCACGCACTAGCATAAGTTCGAGGCGTATCCATCCGAAAACTTAACACCCTTTAATCATTCACAACACTTCTTACGTTCATCCTTCGTTAAAGTAAAAGATGCTTGAGGCATCACCTCGCCTATAAATGCAACTCCTTTTTAATGCCCATTATGTCAAGTCCCTCCGAGTGCTAGCATTGTCCTTCGTCTTACCATCGACGTTCATCAAAGTTTCCAACACATTGTCGCAAATATTCTTCTCTATGTGCATTACGTCCAAACTATGTCAAAGTTTCAAATCTGACAAGTACAGCAAGTCAAAGAATATGTTGCGCTTCTTCCAACTTAACTCATTTTCAGCCATTTTTCTTCTTCTTCTAAGTCTTCCTAAAGGAACATAACGGTATCGATTCAAGTTGTTGAAGTATCTTCTCTCCAGTGACTTCTTCAGAGTTGCTCTAAACTCTTTTTTTCCGTCAAATAAGTCGACATTGTGCCTCCACCCATGCGTCGCGGGCAAATACTGGCGATGTCCCAAAAATAATGTTTACCTCCATGTTTCAAGCAAAATGACGTTGTGTTCGCATTGCAATTAGGGCATGCTAACCGTCTTTTCGTACTCCACACGAGAGATTACCATAAGCCGGGAAGTCATTTATTGTCCAAAGCAAAGCAGCATGTAACTTAAATGAACTTGACACAATCGCGTCGTACATCTGCACGCCATTTTCCTACAAGTCCTTCAACTCATCTACAATGGTTGCAAGTAGACGTCGATATCATTCCCAAGACATCTTGGACCCAGAATAAGCAGTAAGAGCATGAAACTTGAATCCTTTATACACCTCTATGGTGACATATCATATGGAATTAGTACCACTAACCATATACTATACGATAAGTTCATGTTGCCAAACGGATTGAACCCATCAGATGCCAAATTCAACCAATGTTCTTCCATACCATAGAGTTTGCAAGATGCCTCATCACCCATCTTCAACCACACACTTCTCTTGGTGCCACCGCATATCCATTGCTGTTTGTCTTGATAAAATAATTGTTGCAACCTTGGTTTCAGGAGAAAATGCCGCAATACTTTTTAAGGAACATTTGATTTGCTATTCTGACTGTACATCCACCTCAATGACCGAACATATTGGAAACTCTTGTAACTCACAGTGTTCCTTCCAAAACAATACATAATCATTTAAGCATGCATGTATGTTATCATAGCTAAATCTCAAATTCTTTCTTAACTTTTTTGCCTCATAATAAGATTTAGGAAGTGTCTCCCCTCCGATAACACATCTTTTATCAAGCCCAACACATCTTCAAATGTCTTTATAGTCAAATTATTCTCTGACTTCACATGAAGTAACCTAATAACGAAGACAACTTCGAGTACTAATTACACCTAGGATAGAACTCTCGCTCAGCATCCGCCCATAACTTGGTATACGAGGAAAAACCTGTTTCTAGATCCCAATTCATTTGTTTCAGGACCAGATATATTTTGGTTAGTGTTCCCATAAACCCTACTCCCGCCTTAAAATCTTCTAACATGCAGCTTATATTACCATTTATGTTTCCCTCAGAATCCTCATTGCTTTATTCAAGTTCTAAAGTCACTATCCAGTTAAAAACTTCTGAAATTGGCTCTCCGTGAAATAACCAATGAGTGTAACTCTGGTCAAACCAATTATGAATAAATGATCCTCTATCTTGTCCACACATTGGAACAACACATTCTTACATCTCTTACATGGACATTTTATCAGTCCACGACTATCTGCATAACTACGGGCAACACTCATAAAATCCGAACACCATCACTATACTTCGCACTTTTGAGTCTATCAGCCTCATAAATCCAGCTCTTATCCATATTGTTCTTCAAAGACGAAAATATAAACAATAATGCAAACAAAAATACAAATAATAATGCAAACAATGATGACATTCACACTGAACTCCAATTTCTTCGGTGATAGTCCTATCCCATTCAAGTTTACAATATCACGTACTGCACGTAATTGACCGACCATTGTGACCGATGCTTTAGAAATTTCAACAGCATTTCCCCTCAATCCTAAGATACACGCCTACAACATTGAGCATAAACACCCACCATTGAAGGTGAGTGTGTCAGCTCAATGCTGAATGTGTATCCAGAGGACAAAAGCAGATTTGCATTGAAATTTCTAAACACATCTGTCACAATAGTAGATACAACTATACACAATACAGATATTGTAAACTTAAATTGTCCATAACGTGGACAATTCAATAATGAAACTGAGTATGTTATCCAAACTTGGTGTGATTCGTAAACAGGGCTAAGGCTACTAAATGAATGAAATAACATAATAGCAAAAACCGCTCGAACGGATTCATAACCGTCTGAACCATACATATAAGTGTTCAGACATCCTAAGCAAATCGTCCAAACCAAACAAAAGCATCCGGACTGAATATAATCTGTCTGGATTGCGATTATCGAACACCATTGTTTTTCAACGAACAGATACAAAAATTAGTCCAAAAACATCTCAAAATCAACTCAAATTGCAAACATTTCAACATAAACAAATCATAACCAACCCTAAACTCCATTGCAATAATTTTATACCCTAAAAATTAGAAAAACACATACTTTGACATCCTAAAATCCATACTTTCTATCCTAAACTTTTGTAAAATTTTAAACACATTAACCTCAAATGCAATCCAATGTAAAATCTTCCTTGAGTTACTCATTCCACCTCTTTTTTCAGTAAGATTGAACGCCCAAAATAAGCTGCCCTCTTCTCCACTTCTTAAATCGCAAATTTTCACAATTTCTTCCCGTTATGGGTACTGTCTGCGATTTTAGCTCTTTCATCCGCTAAAAGCTGTTTAGACTCCCTTAATCCCGTGCGGACGCTGATGTGTCTAAGTTTTCAAAGGAATTCCTTGTCGCCTAAAATTTCATACCGTCTACATGGGATATTTCCCGTCCAAATACTAGCTTATAGTTCATGACACCGTTTTAAAAATCCCCAAACGACACCGTCTCTATATATACTTGCAAGGAAATGATCATAAACGAATACGTCTAGAAGGAGTACAATACCATCCGGACGATTATCTTACACAATACAACACCGTTCGACCTTGCAGGAAACCTTCAGAACGATTTTTGACGATCGGATTTGATATTTAAAGTTAATACCATTCAATTTATTAGCAAGTTTTAAATAACCAAAGTGTGTTAATAATATAAATAACCTTAAGTGTGTAAAGCAAGCTCGACCCTATGAAAAGCAAGCTCAGCTCTGGCTCCTCCTATACAACAACCAAGTACAAGAACTTGGCCCTGTGAAAAGCAAGCTCAGACATGTGCTTCTTCAATTCGAAGCAGTAGCATAGGATTAGGTGCATGATCTGCCAAAAAGGAAGCAGTTGCCCGTATTACATGTTACTTCCCTCCAGAATAACCGTATCTGGACCCAGCATCGTCTAGATAACCTTGGCTTTAGTAGGCCGACCCTCCTCGCTCAGCGGCAGGTTAGGTAACGCTGTCATAGGCCTCTCATAGCCCAAGAATCTCACCAGCTCGTCCTGCGAGTCTGAGTGTTACAGATGGTGACCTCCATATTAGGCTTTGACAGGATCACTGCTAGAAGAATAGAAACATAGAATTCTTGCACCAAATTTTCGACACATAGCCAGTCCTCTGGAGGAACGATAGCTAACCCGCCTGCTTCACCACCTCCGAAAGGGTCCAATCCTCAGACTGAAGATCGTTGAAATCGGCTAACTAGATTTGCTGCTTGATAACGATTGAGCGGGACATAATAATCGTTGTATGCTGCTCTAACGATAGAGTTAGAGCGAAACCTTGCTCAGGATCAGCCTGGCTACTGGTAGCCTCAGCATCAAAACAAGGATGCTTGCCCATTTTTTTAGAATCTGTACAAAATTGTTCAAACTAAAGAAAAAACTGTTCACACATGTAGAAAACCAGTTCGCATAATCGTGCGAACAGATAGCATTAAATAAACATTTGGTGACAATGATGACGTTTCCACCAAAAATGTATGAACAGCAAACAACAGTCTTCTAAACTATGACTAAAGAAAATAAATATGCAAATTAAATATCAATAGTCGTCCGGATTGCCTGAAAAATGATGACGTTTTCACCTATGCGTCTGAACAGCATGAGACTTCCGTCCGTACAGAAAACTTAGAAGTAAACTATTTAAATTAAAGATAAAACAAATCCGGACTGCTTCGATATAGTGTCCGGATACAGGCCAAACGCTAACGTTTCCCTTTTGGTAGACTAACAGGCATTCGAACCGTGAGAGCCTAACGTCTAAACGTAAAACACATAAGTAAACTATTGAAATTAAATATAAAAACCATTCGGACAGCTTAGATATAGTGTCAGGACAAATGCAAAACGACAACATATCCCTTTTGGGATACTACAAAGCGTTCGAAGGACTGTAAACTACGTTTGGACGCGTCAGGAAGATGACTGAGTTAACTTAGCCTTGGCAATCCCCCTCCACCTCCCACATACTTCCAAATACACAACCAAATGTCACAAAAATACACTCAAAACAATCATAACAATCAATTTCTACCCAAAAAAAAAAAAATCAATCAAAAACACAATGTAGTAAAAAAAAAATGTGATTAAAATCTATACGTAAAACTAAAAAAAAAAAGAAAAAAAGAAATTTTTACCCCTAAAATCTTGTTAAAAATGAATAAAACATACTTGGGTGTGATTAGAGTCTCGAAGTAATGAGTTTATGTAAAGATTTGAGAAGAAAACACGTAAGGGTTGAGAGATTTTTTATGAGAAAAAAAACCAGTTAAATGTAAAATGTCGAACTGTTTGAGTATTTGACAATCCTTGGAAGCTGTCCGGATGGTGTATCCCCGTTCGGACGTTTTTCAGCACACGTGGTGATTAAGCTAGAATATTGCATGTTTAATACATCTAAAACTAATATAATATTAATTGTTTAATGTTTTAAATATTGGTTTTAGGTGAAAAAATGGTTAAGAGGCATAAATCTAAGCAGTGCATTTAATTGTTGAATCTTTTGACTTTAGAGTTAATTTATTGCACATGTAATTTTCTCATCTTTAGCTTGCTTGTACTTTAGTCATACCATGTCTAGACACATTTTAAAATCATTATTTTTATCATTTGCACTATATTATTGGCATTGTAATTATTTTATAATTTAATTTTGTCATATGATGTCATAAACTAATTAAGTATATTTGTGCAAGGTAATAAAAGTAAATACTTTCTGGACTCACAAACAACAAGAGCAATCTACTGGGATACATGGCAAAGCAAGATGGATTCATTAATTGCAATGCTGTAATTCTATAAAGAAATGAGAGATTAAATCTCAATCATCCATATCTCTTTTCACACTCATTTCTTATAACCTAGCATCTTATTCTCTTCCTTCCTACTTTTTTTAACCTAGTCTCATTTTTCCTATTTTCTCTCCCACTCCCTTTTTCTTTTCTCCTTGGCCAACTCTTCTCCCTATTTATTCTCTCTTTTTTTCTTTTTAAAACACGCTCTTGCTATCTCTCTCTACCTCTTTAGTTTTATTTTGCAGCACTTTTTCTCTCTCCTCTCTCCTTTATTTTTCTCTCTATTTGCTGTACAACACTTGCTCTTCCTATTTTCTCCTTGTTTTTTGGCGCAAGTTTGAAATTAATCAATTTTCCTTGAGGAGACAATCTGGCCTTTAGGGCTCATTATTACACTACAAAACTCCTATACTTGGGATAGCCTTTGTGTTGCTCATTGTAGAGTGAGTCACGTGGCCCAATGAGAGTCCTCCATATTAAATGCCAAAATTTAAATTGTTTAAAATGGTTCGAAACATTAAAAGCATCCGGACGGTGGCCGCCCGTCTAAACTCAATTCCTATGACTTTGTGTGAAGTGAAAGCACACGTTTGGCTGAATAAACATCACGTAGAGTCTGGACGGTGTCCTAGAAGTTTGAATGGTTACAGCTGTTTTTAACCGTCATACTACGTAAACACGTGTAAGCCATGTGACGGTTACACAAATGTCTAAACGGTATTGTCATCCATTCCAAAAGCATCGTTTCATCATACTCGTTTGGACTTGATGCTTCACCGTTCGGTTGCCTACAGTTATTTTCAACCTTCATCCTCATTAAACACATGTAAGCCATGCTATCACGATAACGACGTCTGGACGGTATTTTCGTGCGTTCCAACGTAATTAATTAATGTGATGCGTCTAAACGACACATAACAATGTACAGACGCGTAGTAGATTTATTTGACATTGCTTTTATTTTTTAATTGATTATGGATCCCATTTAATTCACTCAATTTAATTTATTTAAATCATTTAACTAACACAATGTAATTTGTCTCAAAATTTTAACTTAATTTATTTATTTTGAATCATAAAATTTTTATGGAAAATTACTCAAAACCCACTAGGTGTTAGGCCCAAATCAAAAGCCTCACTGAGTTTAAAAAAAAAAAATCAAAAGCACACTTGGTTTATCAGTTTGATATGAAAACTAACCCGAGCCAACTCTATTAGCAGAGATAATGGAGCCCAATCCACGTAATATAAATGAACGAATTGTTACTTGACACGTGCTCAAAAAAATTACATAAGCTTCAGCTTGCCATGTTGCACCACATCCTACCACGTCAACCACGTTAGTCTCCTCTATACTAATGAAGAAGCCTTGGAGGAAGCCCTAGGTTCATCGATCTGAAATCCCTCAAAGTTCTTTGCCCTTGTGCGAAGCTTTAAAGCTTTAGTTTGCCACGTTGTTTTACCTTGGAGGTTCCTTCAAGAAAGCTTCAGTCTACCACGTCGTTCTCCCCATTCTGCCGTGTAGGTCTTCCTCAACAATGTCCTCCTTGAGCTCATCATCTGCTACAAATGCTCGAAATTTGGATACGAAGTTGGCTCGGGTTAGTTTTCATACCAAACTGATAAACCAAGTGAGCTTTTGGATTATTTTTAAAACCTAGTGAGGCTTTTGATTTGGGCCTAAAACCTAGTGGGCTTTGTGTAATTTTCCCAATTTTTTATATATAGTTAAGCATACTTTTATATTAAACATCTGTTATAACTAATCACTCATTTAATTGTAATTACACTAACCGTTACAATCTAATTGCATTAACCGTTCCGTTAATTTAGCACTCATACTAATCACTTATTCAATTGTATTAATTGTCCGTTTAAATTATAATAAATTTAAACTAATGAAAAACATAATTAATATCAAATATCAAATATAATCGAAATACTGAACGAAAAACACAATCATAAAGTCTAGTACAAGCCAGAGATGGTCATTCTAAGGATAAGTAAATAATAGCGATAAAACATAAACAGGAGACTAGTCTGAATCATGAGCTGGCTAGTCCAGATCTTATCCGAGGGCATCACGAACATGCGCCGACTACTCCTACATATTATCCACCCATCTTATGAGTGTCTACAACTGTATCGGAACAGTATGGACAGACTAGGACAACAGAGACACTTGTTCTCTCACAGAAAACAGTTCCATCCGCATAGCATTCAAGTCCTCCCTCAGAGCCTCTTTGTTAGAACAAAATTGTTCTCCAAAATGGTTAAGCGGGCATTGGAGCTCCATGCACAACAAATGTGTTAGCTCCAGTATTGCCTGAATGCTCTCCCTCAGCTCCACTAGTAAAGCACCCGCCCAAGTTGGTTGCTCTGTCTATGCCTAGACTTTGGTGATACTTCTCCTGGAGTGATCCATGGTTAACCTAACAAAAATTGGCCAAATGTAAGCACAAACCATTCGTACGTAATTCAAACGGTGACGTTTTCACTTAGCAGGCGTCCGAACGTGGTGAAACACGTCTAGACTTCAATATTCAAGCGTCCAAATGGTACTTCGATGAACTCAAACCAAACAGCGTACTTCGATGAAAACAAAGAATACAAAGAACACAACAAAATTCAAAAGTATTAAATTGAAAAGCATCAATTTGAAAAGCAACGTCACAAAGAAGGTTTTACCAGAAATTGTTTGAGAGACCTCAAAATAAATCTCGAAGGGGTAGTGAAAATATTTAAGAGAAAAGTTTAAGAGAAGAGAGTGAAAGTGTATTTTGACAAGTCTGGCGGGTTTAATGTGATAAGCAAGGCATCCACATAGTTTTCATAGGCTTTCGGAAGCGTCTCTACAGTTATATTCACACGTGACCTAATCAAATTCAACGTCATTGAATATGCCAAATTCGAAAACTTACATCCGTACGGATGGTGTGTCTAGGTCTGGACGGATTCAACATCACGTGTGTGAAGTTTTGCAACGTGAAACTACACGATTCACGAAAGGAGCATTCATACCTGTGCATACATGTTTTCAGCGTCCGGATGAGATTATTTTTTTAGTGTTGGAACGCCCATGTTTACGTCGGTCGGTATTGAGTGTTCATGATGATTTTTAATTTGTCACTATGTGTTGGCGATCATTATTCATTAGGTAATGTCCATGCAAACATTTTAAGAATGACATTCAGACGGACTTGTAAAATTTGTAACGATTTTAATCATCACTCAATTACAACGATTTGGATTTTGTCACCTAGATAAGAGTCCAAATGGATTGTTTATAGGTCTAGACGGCTATTAAGTAAATGTGACAATGTTTATCTTCACTCATTCGCGACGAGGTGTATCTTGTCATATCAGAAATCCATCTGAACTGTTTTTGGACCTTTACTGAAGGATTTGGCGTTCCTAGAAGATTTTGGGTGAAGAAATTATTGGCTTTTAGTCACAATCAATGTTTTGATGATAACAATAGAAGTAATTGAGATGTGAAGCAAAGCGGATCCAAAATGAGCACGAAGCGATCAAGTAACATCCCCTTCAATGGAAGTGCTCTTAAAGTGAAGACTCAAGATGCTAGGGTAATCTTTGTAACTCTAAGTCTTCATCTTTAACAAGGATTTGAACCACACACTTGCATATTTCTTCAAAACTTGCATGAAATGTTTTACCTCTTGTTTTGAAGATTTAAAATGTTTTAAATGGCTTTAAAATATCCCAATTAAACTCTCAAACTTTTTATATACTTATGGGAAGTTAGTCTTTAAAATTGGGTATTTTAAGTTAGTCAAAATCGTGTTTTTAAAACAACCGGATCATGTGCTTAAGTTGAGGAGGTCGACCGGCTCATGTAGCGGTCGACCGGTCTTCGACCGCTTGGTATAACGGTCGACCGGTTGATTTGAAAAAGTTTTAAAAAAGAACCGTTTTGAATTCTGACATTATGATCGTTGTGTAACGTAAACCTGCAGCGGTCGACCGGTTCATCGAGTTTTTAACAGCTCGACTCCCAACGGCTATAAACGGCTATTTTTCTTATAAAGCCTATATAAACGCCATTCCTACGCCTTTTAAAAATGGCTGAACAACTTAAATCATTTTGCCAAAGCTAAGAGTGATCTAAAACCTTTCAATCCTTGTTCAAACATCATTCACACATAATCAACACTTTCACATCCTTGTTGTTGTGTGAAGCTTAAAAGATAGAAATTTCTCATTGTAATATCTACTCCATCAAGGGAGTTTTAGTGAAGCATTTTTGTTTATCCCCATACACTATTAAGAGAATGATTCTCTTGTTTCCTTTTGGTGAGGTTTGTTCATCAAAAGAAGGAGTTTAGAGAGGTTTGTTCTCAAACTCGTTCTTGAGCTTGAAAGAGGTGTTTCTCAAGCTCAAGTGTAAGGAAGGCTTCCCTTGGTTGAAGGGAGCATAGTGAAAAAACCTCAAGGCTCGGTAAAGGAGCTTGAGGGTGGATATAAGCGGGTTTGCCGAACCACCTAAAATCTTGTGTTTGCTTCTCTTCCCTTATCTCATTACATTGTGCTATTAGTTTCTTATTCTAAGTTTTATTTCTCTATTTAAGTTGCAATATATATTCTTGTGTTCAATCTTTTATTGCAATCACTTCTCTTTGTGAGACTTATAGCTAGCAAACATTTCTAAAGGGTGAGTTTCGAAAAAGTTTTGAAACCCAATTCACCCCCTCTTGGGTTGCCTTAATCCTAGGATTTACAAAAATTAATATTTTGTCAGGGAAAAGCCACTTTAGTTGACAAAATTTTGTTTGACACCCAAAAATTTTGTGACCCAAAACTCAATTTCTTGTAGTGTAATGATTTAATGTATTGATAATAATACTTTTAGTCGGATATGAATGTATACAAAGTGAATAAGAGGTATTATATGGTAATTTTCTATCTAATTTGATAGAAAAATTTGACCGAGTGTGTAAATTGTATAAGATTGGTAGTTAGAGAAGACAATGTGTCAAAGTGAGTAGCTTATGGTGCAACGAAACAAACTCCCTGTAATGAATGGGCAAAAAGTGTATTTATCCCATTTCCAAATGAATAAACTCATGACACATGCAGCTGTTTTCCCATTCCTTTTTTGTGTTCACAAAATTCTCACCTTTACATCAAGTCTTACATCATAGAGGTTCTTTTTGGACAGATAAATTGGATAACAATTTTAGGTAACATGAAAGTTTTTTAAGTGAAACGTACCTGACAAAATTCTCACCTTATATATTAGATAGGTTCTTTTTCGACAGATTGGATAACATTCGTAGGTATAGTTATGGAAGTTTTTTTTAAGTGAAACGTATCTGAATATATATATCGTACAGAAGAAACCCCAACTACAATGGTTGAGTGGAAAGGCATGCATATATTGACATTCATGCATGAATCCACGATCAACCTCTTTTCTCAAATTATAAGTGCCCCCTTTTTATGTATCAAACAATGGGGGAGAGATATATAAAACAATAACAATTATTAGTTGATCATGTCTTAGACTCTTAGTGCGCTTGCTTTTGATGATTAAAATATAAGAGCAAATTAATTTTTGCCCAAACACGCTTTATAAAAGATAGTGCTATTCGGTATTATTGTAGTGCAGGAGGAGCAAAGTATAGCATCACTAGTAGGAAGAGGATCGAAAATGTAAGATCATCTAGGACTGAAGACACTGGGGCAGCTCATTCCTAGGACAGTTCTCAAATGGGGTAGCTCTATTCTCTCTTTTAGGGTTGAGTTGGGGTTGTTTGGATTATTTGGAAGAGAATCTTAATCATTTATACTCGACAAAGCATCATGTAAAGCCTCTTCTCAAATTTAAAATCTACGGTTTGCCGACAAGAAACAACAGAAGAGAAACAAAGAAAATCATGGTTCTAAATGACTTATAATAACGCAGCAGTGTTAAAATTCTATTCCTGACATTTTTCCTGTTGATAATTCTAGTGGCTGAGAAGAAATAGTGTTCTTGCTGTCCGTTGACGTAGGTAATCTTGCGGAACCAGTTAAATTCTTGTGTCTTGTTTTCTTAATTCTCTCTTGATTTTGTTCTCTTTGATCTTTTTCTTTTGCGTGTGCTGCGAATTTTAATGATCAGCAGAAAACACCGTGATAATTAGACTGCACTTTATGATATATAATGTTAGAGGATATAATTCAAATAATAAAATATGACGTTTATTTCTAAAATTTTAACCACTCTAAAATTTTAGCCATAATAAAATAATTATACAAAATCTCTCTTCACTTTTTCATCAACACCAACACCAATAAATATGAAAAAAAAAAATCATTTAAATCATCTCTCTCTTCACTTTTTTCATCCATTCCAACACGTTAACCATCCAAAATTTTACAAATAAACACCATCTTCTATATCCTATTAACTTAAACTTTTAAAATGAGTAGTAGATTCACTTGGTATTAGAGTCAAGGTCCCAAGTTCAATACCTAACTCCGCACTCTACCCCAATTTCAATTAAATATTGCACTTGTTGGGTCTCCCAATCAAAAGGAGAGTCCGACCCACATGTGCGGGGAATGTGTTAGAGAATATAATTTAATAATAAAATCTTTCTCTTCCTATTTTCTGAAATTTTTTGTATGAGTAGTAGAATTACATGGTATCAAAGCCAAGGTCCCAAGTTTGAGACTTGACTTTACATTCTACCCACTTTCAATTAAATATTGCACGTGTTGGGCCTCCAAATTAAAAAAAGGGTCCGGTCCACACGTGAGGGGAAGTGTTAGAGATATAATTCAAATAATAAAATCTTCCTCTTCCTATTAATTTAAGATTTTAGGGATGAGTGGTAGATTCACATAGTAGTATTTGATTGTCAAAATGTTAAGGTGATAAAAATTTTAAGGTATTGGAATTGGTGAAAAAAAATGAAGAAATATGATTTGAATGAATTATTTATATTTATCTAGAGTAAAAAGTGATAATTTGAAAAAAGAAAAATTTTAAAAAATTATTTTATTAAGTTAATTGTTTATATCTATAAACAAACATAGCCATTGGTTATCAAGCACCTCTAGAAGCTGATCAAAAAGAGAATCATATTTAATTATCCTGCTGAATGTGAACCACGTACTTGCGTAGAGGAAGAAGAAAAAAAGAATGTGAACCACGTTCGTCTTCAATGATTTTTATTCCTTTCCTCGGTAAGATCGTCGATGGTTGATGTCAAATCCTTCACTTCCCACTTTCTAGCTTTCTTTCATTTTCCCCCCTTGCCTTTTTTCATAGGGAACCGAACATGCATGATGCATGTGATCTCAATTATTCAACAATCGAACTGTTAATCTTTGATTTGTAATTTGGGAAGTGGGTGTGGAGGGAATCTGATAATTAGATATTTGTAGATTTGCTCTTTAATTACTTCCACAAATCACAAAATCACCAGAAAGCTACGTGACAGGCCGTACGTACTCGATATCAGAAGCCATCAGTACATTGCGTTTCAACGTAATCGCAGTAGCTTTCAACTTATCTACCCTGGGAAGGAACTTCCTTTTTTCCAGCTTCTTCTTTAACAAAGTTTTCTATTGTTTTTCATAAAAAAAAAAAAAAAAATTCTATTGTCGGACAGAATTAAATTCCCTATTAGTTTCCACCTTCCTATAATATCCCGTTCAAATTACAGTGGCCAAGGTTTAAATTGCTTTATAAAAAGAGAGAAACTTCCCAATAGTTTACCAAGTGGGGACTGTGACTAGGTCAACGATACCAAAGTCATGGTGGCGTTTCCATCGCCCGAAAGTTGATCAAATCTTGATCACAATGCAGTAGTAGTTGCCATCCATTTCTTGCACAAAGGTAGTAACCCAGGCCCCGTGACAACTAGAAAAGAAAAAATTGACCTTACGTCAAAGAGACAGTAGTATTTGCCCCGAAATGACCTTGCCAAGCAAAACCTGCCCCGACGCTTGCTCTGCTTCCACTGGGTCCCTCCAAGAAGGAGGAGGAGATATTTCCCAACTGAGGGCTTAGGTATTCTCCACCAAATGCTCCAAATACGGATCTGCAGACGAGGAAGACATCAAGAGCAAGCGAAAAAGCAAGAAGAATGCACTAAAACAGCCAGACTCCCAGGGACAGAAAGCAATGGGGAAGACCACAACGACGGAAGTGCAATATATATCCAAGAACCAGCACACCCCTCGGGAGGCAAGGTGGGGGCTGTCAGGCGGCGATGAAGGCCCAGTGAGGGACACCGGCACCGACCCCTGCCGCTGAAGGACAAAAGGCACCCTGAACATAGACTGACCCAAAAGAAACCCACGCGCATGGTATGGAGAGGGCCTTCCCTATCCATGCAGTTCGCAGCGTCCTACAAAAGGCTTGGCCTTTTAAATCCCACGGAATAGGGTGTTTGATCGCCAACCCTGGAATGTTTGTTGGAATATGAAAAGAGCAGATTGATATTTGTTAAAAAAAGCACGGAGAACTTTCAACCAAAGAACTGCTTTGATTGATTCTAGATGTTCTGCTGATTACACATCCAAGAATACAAGTTTATAGGCTTCTTTGAAAAATACACAACATTAATCAAAACTATTTCCAAGAAGCTCATTAACAGCGTAAGCTAAAAATAACAAACTAGACTAAAAATAGCCTTTATTGAAAAACTGCATCATCAATACGCATCAGCTTCAATACTCCTCCTTGATGCATTTTTCTGTAACTCCAAGCATCATTCTTAGCAGCTGAAACTTGTCTCTAGGAAGAGCTTTTGTGAAAATGTCAGCAACTTGATCTTCAGTATTGCAGAATTTGAGTTCAATTTCACCGTTTGCTTCAACTTCTCTTAAGAAATGATACTTGATTGCAATGTGTTTCGTTCGGCTATGATAGACGGGATTTTTAGCCATAGCAATGGCAGATTTATTATCACAATAAATCTCCACAGGTTTCTGCTGTTTTGCTCCCATATCTTCTAGGATTCTGCTAAACCAAATGGCTTGGTTGACAGCACCAGCAGCTGCAACGTACTCAGCTTCTGCAGTTGACTATGCAACTGTAGCTTGCTTCTTTGATCCCCAAGAAAACACTCCAGATCCTAGATTAAAGCAATATCCTGAAGTGCTTCTCATGTCATCAAGTGAACCAACCCAATAACTATCAGTAAAGCCAATTAATTTTGAGTGGGGACATGAATTGAACCAAATGCCAAAATCCATAGTTCCCTGCACATATCTTAGAACTCGTTTAGCAAAACCAAAATGAACTTGGCTTAGACTTTGCATAAACCTGGACAACATACTAGTAGCAAACATAATGTCTGGTCGTGTAGCAGTTAGATATAGCAAACTGCCAACCAAACTTCTGTAAGCTACAGCATCTGCCATCTTTGTCCCATCTTCTTTCTTCAGCTTCTCATTTGCAATCAAAGGAGTTGCTACTGATTTGCATCCGATCATTTTGAATTTTTTCAAAAGGTCTTCTGCATACTTCTTTGTGATATGAAGATGCCTTCTTTTTGACAAACCTTCATTCCAAGAAAGTAATGCATTAAGCCCAAGTCACTCATTTCGAAAGTATTCATCATATCGTGCTTGAATTCTTTTATCACTTCTAGATCATTTCCTGTGACAATCAGATCATCAACATACAAGGAAACTATGAGAAGAGCTTTACCCTTGAGTTTCACATAGAGTGTAGGCTCACTCATGCTCCTTTTGAAGCCTTGATCACAGAAATATCCATCAATTCTTCCATTCCAGGCTCGGGGTGCCTGTTTAAGCCCATATAGAGCCTTTTTTAGTCGAAGCACTTTCCCTTCTTCTCTTTCAAAACCTGGTGGTTGATCAACATAGACTTCTTCTTCAAGAACACCATTGAGGAATACAGACTTGACATCTAGTTGAAAAATCTTCCAACTTTTCTGGGCCGCAAGTGCAACAAGAGTTCGGATTGTGTCTAACCGGGCAACGAGTGCAAAAGTCTCGTTGTAATCAATCCCTGGCTGTTGTGAATAGCCTTTAGCAACTAGCCTTGCTTTGCCTTTGTTTAAGGAGCCATTAGAGTTAAGTTTTATTTTGAAAATCCACTTTACCTCAATAACTTCTTTGCTGTCAGGGCATGAGACCAGCTCCCATGTATCATTTTTTTTTCTATCATTCTGATCTCCTCCTCCATTGCATCTGCCCAGATTTTTTCTTTTATAGCAGCTGCATAATTTTCAGGCTCTACAGATGAGTAATTGCAAGATTCATAAATCTCACTTGGAGACCTTTGTCTTCTAGGTGGAGACTCGGGTGATGAATTTTCTAGTGAAGAAGATTCATCAAAGCTAGTTCCAGATCTATGTGACGAAGTTGGAGTAATTGGAAGGTCTTCATGGCCTGCATTTTCTTCATCTTCTTCAGTTTCTCCTCTTTCTGTATAAGAACAACTTGATTGAACTTCTTTTCTTCTTCCTAATTCCAAGTGGCTTGTTCATCAAACTCAACATCTCTACTTGTGACTAACTGCTTTGTCTCCAAGTTATAGAGTCTATATCCCTTGGATTGAGTGCTATATCCAAGAAAAACTCCTTTCTCAGACTTTCTTTCAAGCTTGTGCCTCTCTGTAAAGGAACATGAATATAGCAAATGCAACCGAAAACTTTCAAATGACTTGCAGTAGGCTTTAGACCACTCCAAGCCTCAATAGGAGTTCAATTAGGGACAACTTTCGTTGGACATCTATTGAGTAAATAGATTGTTGTGTTGACAGCCTCTGCCCAAAACATTTTTGGAAGACCTTTTTCCAATAACATTGATCTGGCCATCTCCATTACTGTCCTATTCTTCCTCTCAGAAACTCCATTTTGCTGTGGAGTGTAGCTACTGTCAACTGATGCTCCAGCCCCTCTTCTTTGCAAAAATCATCAAACTTCCTTGAGTTAAACCCTGTTCCTCTATCACTTCTCAAAGTCTTGATTTTGCAACCACTCTAGTTTTCAACTAGCAGCTTGTATTTCTTGAAAATTTCAAAGACTTCTTATTTCTGTTTAAAAAAATAGACCCATGTCATTCTTGAAAAATCATCTATAAACAAGATGAAATACCTTGTTTTGGCTTTGAGAAGGTGTCCTCATGGGGCCACACACATCTGTATGCACAAGCTCCAAAACTTTCTTTGCTCTCTAAGCTTCTCCAGTAGGAAAAGTGTGTTGATATTGCTTTCCCAGCATGCACCCTTCACATATGGGTATGTTCTGATCTAAGAGAGGCAAATCTCTTATCATGTTTTTTTGATTCAGTAATCTCAGTGCATTAAGGTTGTAATGACCAAACCTTTGATGCCATAGAGTTGTATCATCAATTTTAGCTATCATAGCTTTTGAGTAATGCCAGTAAATGGGAAAATTTCTGCAATTTCCCATTCTTACTTCAGCCACTTCTTGATTGTTGTTCTTTAAATCACAAATGGTGCACTCTCCTTCAAAATGTAGAGAATACCCATTTTGCATCATCTGTCCGATACTTAGAAGACTTTGAGCAAGACTTGGAACAAGTAGGACATCCTTGATAAATCTGGTTCCTTTCTTGGTTTCCATAGCAACTGTGCCTCTCCCTTTTGCTTCCACCAGTTCACCATTTCCCAGTTTGATCTTCACTTTAACATTACCATCAATCTGTGAAAACAAACTTGCATCTGGTGCCATGTGATTGCTGCACCCACTGTCGAGAAACCACTCTTTCTTCTGTTTAGTAGCAGCTTGACAATCAAAGAACAAATGCTTCTCCTTGTCTTCTGTAAAGTTGGCTTGTTCACTACAAAAAACAAGTCTATATTTTTTAGCGGCTAAAAAAGTTGCGGCGGTAGCGGCGGTCTTTATAGCGACGGTCACTGACCGCCACTGTAGAACCCTTTAGGGGCCTTTTTTGCAAAATGCCACTAAATGCCAAATTGTTAGCAGCATTTTTGAAAAAAATGCTGTTAAATGTGTACTCTACAGCGGCGGTCATTGTGACCGCCGCTGTAGGTCTAATTTCTAGCAACGTTTGTGGACAAAAGCTGCTAAAAATTAAGTATCAACAGCGACGGTCATAGCAGCGTTTGTTTACACAAACGCTGCTATAGGTATAAGTGCAAAAAAAAAAATATTATAAGTTATTTAATGTTAATAATAATTATTTTATATATTATTTTATTTCTTTTAATATACAATTTTATTTTGTCATGAATTTGAAAAATTTTATTTTAAGGGACATACTAATGAAATATGAAATTAGAAAGATTGTTGTGAAATTAATTAGATATTGTGAGATTAGCTTATACAATTAAAGTACATAACTTAATATATGGTCTTAGAGGTTATGATTTAGTCATTAGGTATATAGGTACATATATATAAAGTACTTAGGTTAATTAGCACATATCATGTATATGATAAACACATATAACAAATCATGCAATGTTATATAGAAATCATTGTACTTTTAAATTATAAGTAATATTATATATTATTACTACCAACTTATTGTAATTAAGATTATTATACTAGTTATGAAAAATAGTGTAAAATAATATGTTATGTATTTAATACTAAGTACAAAGATTTTTAAATACTATTATAAATTACAACTGATTTTAATTTACTAAAAACATGTATATAGTTTATTATTAAAAAAACTGAAAACGGTGAGTTTAGAGTGTAATAACGAAATCAATTTTATATTATGATATAATATTGATTCACAGCTATATTACTTATAAAAAAAAAATATTGATTCACAGTTATATTAGACGAAGAAAAATAAAAGACAATTGAGAGGGAAATTTTCATTTAGCGCCAAAGTTCTCCCCGCTACCGGATCAAAACCCTTTTTTTTTTCAATTCTCAATGTCGATCGTCAAACACGAAACCTTCATTTTTGTGGCCGCCGTCAAGCTCTGACCGTGGTTTCCCTTCCCTTTAGGGGAGTCACCCCATTTTTCTAGTGAGATGCACCAGGTTCCAGTGCAGATCCTTAGCTGGCAGATGGGAGAGAGGGGAGATTTGTTGTTTTGGACTCGGCTGATGAGTTGTGTGTAGATCTGGGGTTAGCTGCGGGAGTGGGAGCGGCGATTTCGAGTGGGTTTGTTGACAGCCATATGGGTTCGAATATAGGAGGAGATTTGAACCAGTTTGTGGCTGAAACGCCACAATCCCAAATGGGGAAGAAGGGGGTTGTGGGCACTAGTCTTTCTACGGTGGAGGAGCCACATGGTGTGGCTGTTCTTTCTTCACGAGGCCCAGAGTGGACTGAGATGGCTGAGGAGAATCGACGTTTGTTGGCTGAATTGGCAAAGTCCAAACCGCATTCTATTTTGTTATTGATTTTTCATTCTATTTGTTTGCCTTCATCTTCGTAGGAAATTCAAGCGATTCTGGCATTTTCTATGTTGGCTCTTCTCAAGGTATGGTTGTTCATCTACTTTCTTTTAGGATTTTATTTTTATGTATCGCTATTTAACGTGCATTTGGCAAATTTGGCACTTGCAGTATCTGATCATGTTGTGCTTCATTTTGGTGGGAATTATGGTGTTCACAGTATTGGCGTAAGTGTATTCAAGCTGAAGTTGATTTGTCATAAAAACTGAAGCTTATGAAAATGTTATTGGAGATTGAAAATGTTTTTATTGTGAAAAGATCTCTTTTTCTAAGACATGTCGGCCATTGTGTTCAAGCATTTTCTTGTCCTGGTTTTCTGCTCCTCTGAGTTTTCTTTGATCTAGTTGACATTATCTTGGTTGTATTATGCAGAATGATATTTTTCCTTGCACCTTTCTTACACAGCTTTGGACATTGAGTTCAAAAGGTCTCAGATTGTTGCTGCAATCCCTGGAACCTTTTTCTGTGCCCGGTATGCTTCACAGAAGCATTGGCTAGCTAACAACATATTGGGACTTGCTTTTTGCATTCAGGTTGGCTAGCATCCATTTGCGAGAAACCTCTTTTGTTACTAATGTTTCTATTTGATATTGAGTAGCTAATGTTTGTTTAATGCTTATAGTTTTCGAAGCTATGTTTGGATCATTTATCTTCTAGTATTCTTTTGTAACTAATATAGATAATTATAGTTCGGTGATGTGCATTTTTAGTTCTTGCCTTGTCCCAACATAAGAAGAACATGCACTAAAAAAGAGAGGAAGCATCTAGCGCACTCTCAAACTGTTGTTATCTTAGTTTGGTTTTGAAACTGATGCTCTTTAAGAAATTTGTTTGATTTTTTGGTATTACCTTTCATCTGCTGTTGGGCATTTAATTGAATCTGATTTGGGCTCTTTAAGAAATTTGTTTGATTTGTTTGCCCTATTGTTCTGATAGACTATTTTCTGTCATTTATTGTTAAGCATTTCCCATTGTCATATTCTGTATTGCTTCCCAGTGAGGTTAACTAATCTCTTCCTCATTTTGGTACATTTAGGGCTGCTTGGGAATTCAAGAGGACGTTGATGTGTCAAAGGAGGAAGATTTTAATTGGTCCTTGATTGTGTTGTATTTGAATATTTAGTTGTTTCTTGCTTGTTTATTGTTATTTTATATTAGAAATTGTTTTTTTTAGATTACTTGTAGAGATTCTTGTGTTTGTTGTAAAATATTATTAATCAATGATGAAGTATATTTTGTTTTATTATCCTTGTTCTTTAAGTTTTTACATCCAATGAATTATGATTATTAAAATAAATTTGTATTACCGATTAAAAAAGCATGTATAGGAAAATATAGGAAAAAAATTAGTAGCGTTTTAAAAATGTTGGCACATACCAAAAAAAAAAAAAATTGAGCTGACCTATAGCAACGTTTTTAAAAACACTGTTAAATACCTGTAGTAGCGTTTCAAGAAACGCTACTACAGGTATTTAACAGTGTTTTTAAAAACGTTGCTATAGCTACGAAAAAAGTGTCAAATGCGGTTCGGATCTATAATGGCGGTCTCAACCGTTGCTAAGAGACCGCAGCTATAGATCTGGTCTTCACCAGCGGTCGCGCAAACCACCGCTATAGATCTATTGTGACAGTGTTAGGGTCCCCGATCAAGGACTCCAAAACAATCACCAACTCCTCCGCGCGATCCGCTCCAACACCACAATCGATCCTCCCGAACTGTTTCCAGTAACACACGAGCGTGGTAAATAGGATCTAACATACAAGAAATGGAGAATTCCTCACTGTTATTACGAAGAACGTGTGGTCTATTAGTCCTTCGAACCACAAGAATACTCGCACTAGGTTATTAGCCCAAGCACGCCCAAACTTAAGAGGTTATTAGCCCCCAACTCTACTGGCATAAACATGCCTATGCCTAGTCAACACTCTCAAGCTCTCTAAGCTTACAAACACAACTCTCTGAATGAATGAATACTAATGCTCCTGAGGGTTGCTTATATAGGCATCCTCAGGAGCTTACAAAATCCTACCAACCCAATCAAATCAAATCAAATCTTCAAGATTCTAAGGAAACAATTCCTAGAATCAAGGAGATTTGACGATACATGCCTAAAACAACTTAACTGAAAAGGAAAACTAATCTTCTAGAGTTTAGGAAAAATATCTTAAATCTAGAAGATATGATTTATTCAATCACTCACCACGAGGAAATCAATCTCTGAAGATATCTCCATAATGCACTTGATCTCGCCGCCGTCCGCCACCCTACACAATGGCGCCGTCGCCATTCTCCTCCATAGGTGGTGATGCTCCTTCGACTCCCGAGGCCATGCTCGTTACATCCCGCTCGGTCACCGCTAAGGTGGTGGTGCTGGAGGTGGCTGCTGTGGGTAGCCACTCTTGATCATCTGCTACTAGTTGGCTTGGCTGGTGACCAAAGTCTTGCTGTGGCACTATGTCAAGGCAAGTCTTGGTGCTGGCCATGGCTTGCCATGGCATGTCTGCAGCTAGCTGGCAGGTCTGCCAAGCATGAGCATTGCTGGGTTGTCATGGTTTGTCAATGGTGCTAGTCCACCTCGCTTGCGTGCGCGCACGCACTGATGCCATGGCAGGTGCTTCGATCACGCTAGGCCATGGTCTTCACTTGGGATCCTTTCAGACAAACCTATAACAGCGGTCGCAACCGCTGCTGAAAGCTATAGCAATGATTTTTTGCCTTTAGCAGCGGTTTCTGACCGCTGCTAAAGGTGATTTTTTTTTGTAGTGGTTTATTCTTGTCTTTGAACCAACAGTCCTTCTTTGCATGGCCAAACTTCTTGCAATTCGTACACTGAGGCTTCCCACGATGAAACCAATCCTTCTCCAAATGATTGGTCTTTTTGTAGATACCACAAGGTGGAAATTCTCCTTTCGAAGCTCCCTTCTTCTGAGAACTTTCTCCTCCTTTTGTTGTGCCTTTGGACTTCCTTTTGAAATCTTTTTGCTTCTGATTTTTCAGATTGACTTTTAGCTGGAATGCATTTTCTAGAGAGGCTTCACTCCTTCTGTCAATTCTTTGTTCATGGCCATTTAATGATCCCATCAACTAAGTAACAGTTAACTTTGAAAGATCCCTAGATTCTTCGATTGCAGCAACCACATGGTCATATTTTTCTGTAAAGCTAATCAAGATCTTATGAACAATTCTTGCATCAGACAGCTCTTCTCCATAAGCACGCATCTGATTTACAACCTCAATGATTCTGGAGCAATAGTCTTTTACAGTATCCGAATCTTTCATCTTGAGGTTTTCAAGTTCTCTTCTTAACCCTTGAAGCTTGATTGTCTTGACTTTTGCATTTCCTTGAAACTCCTGTTGTAGAATCTCCCAGGCCTGCTTTGAAGTTGTTGCTCTCATCAATCTTGGAAAGATTGCTTCACTAACATCTTGTTGCAGAGTAAACAAGGCTTTAGCATCTCTTTGCTTATCAATCTTGTTTTGGGTTGATTCTGAAGTGCCTTCTACAGGAGCAAAAACACCACTTTCAACAACATCCCAAAGATCAAGTGACAGGAAGAAAGTCTTCATCTTGATACTCCAATAATCGTAATTTTCACCACCAAATATAGGAACTGTGGTAGAAGAACCAAGAGCAGCCATAACGCCCTTTACAGATTGAAAAAGCTCTGATACCAAATTTTGGAATATGAAAAGAGCATATTGATATTTGTTAAAAAAACAAAGTAAGCATGGAGAACTTTCAACCAAAGAACTGCTTTGATTGATTCTAGATGTTCTGCTGATTACACATCCAAGAATACAGATTTATAGGCTTCTTTGAAAAACACAGAACATCAATCAAAACTATTTCCAAGAAACTCATTAACAGCGTAGGCTAAAAATAACAAACTAGAGTAAAAATAGCCTTGATTGAAAAACTGCATCATCAATACGCATCAGCTTCATTAATGTTAAAGGGTATTTCATTATTTTCCAAACAGGGACCCCGGATTTACCTTGGCAGGATATTGAGTTGTATTTTTGCCTGGTGTGGGTCCAAATTCACGGTCTGCCTCTTGATCGTTCCAACTGTTACACTGCTAGTTTTGTGGGGGAGGCTACAAGAAGGGTTATGGAGATTGAAGGTGATTCGGCTCGACGGATATGGTGCATTCCCTTCATCAGGGTTCAGGTCCTTTTGGATACTAGGTGTTCTGTTCAGCCTGGTTATTTGCTACCCCGGTTCGATTCATCTACCCTTCAAATTTTTTTTAAATACGAACATTTCCTGGGGCATTTGCGGGCAGCATGCACGGAGGTGGGTGTAGTGTTGAATGAGAAGACCTTTGGGCCTTAGATGAAAGCTATCCCTCCTCCTATCCGTGGGGCGTCATTTTGCCCAGCCACCATGGAAGAATGGAACCACCGTGTGAGAAAGAGATTCTGCAGCTGGGTTCAGATCTCCCTCCTCCGCCAGTCAGTCATTTGGTGGCTTCAAGTTCAGACAAGGGCAAATTGCCCGTTGAAAACACCTCGGATGGGACAGCAGAAATATACGTGTTGCATGCTTCTGTTACTGACAGTTCCACTCCTCATGTGAATACGTCCCTTCATTTGGAGTGTAGTGGGGGCCACTCCACTTCTTTGGCAAAAGGAGCAGAGTCATTTGCTGCTGGAGCAGAAGCTTCTTGGTGATGTGAACGTTCCAAAGAGCAATCTGACGGGTGGTCCCATCCTCGGTCCTATCAAGTATTCAGAGCCTCCAATTTTTCAAGATACAGCCACGGGTTCGAAGGGGAAAGAGGTGCAGGCTCCCGTTAATTTTCCACTTTTGCCTTTTCTAACGCTTTGATAAGCATGCGGGTGGTTTGACTTCTCCTTTGGATGATAGCGATAGTTCGACCCATTTATTGGTGGCCCTAAATAGTCCAATTGTGTTGGAGACACAGGATATATCTCAGCCCGATAGTGTCACACTCACTGCCCCTCTGGTAGGCCCACGGGTTACAACTCCCATGTAGTCATGCAGGCAGCCTTTTCTGGGCAAGAGAGCCCTGGTTTCAAGTTCAGCCCATACGGGGAGCTCATCCCCATTCTCTCTATCAAACGTGATTTATCCGAAGTTGCCCTTATACAGCTCGGTCCGAAGAGGCACTCATCAACTCCGGCTCCTGATCTGAGTTAGGGAGACAATGATCTGCATAGCACCCTTGGTGATTTGCTGTTTCGGCCAGGACCATACACAAAGCAAACTGAGGAGTTCCAGAAGCATATTTCTAGGGGCAAGAAGCAGGGGAGTTTATCTGGACGAGGTAAGCTTGCTAAAAGTCAGTCCAAGAATCAATCGCCCGAGAATGTTGCTAAACAGTTTGATTCTGCTCACATGGTCGGGGTGGCGGGCCTTAACTTCCCCCGGCCATCATGAGGCTGTTATTTTGGAACTGCCGCGGGTTCCTACGCCCTGCGGCAGTTCATCACCTTCAGGAGCTTTTGCGGCACCATCTTCCCGAAGTGTTTTGTCTAGCCGAAACCAAGACTTTGGAGGTGAAGTGTCGCATTTTGCAGCTGGGCTTTGTGTACGTTTTGAGGTTCCCCCTAGGGGTAGAAAAGGGGGGCTGGTAGTGGCTTGGAGGCAGGGCGTTCTCTTAGATTTGGCTTACTCTTGTAATCATTTTTTGAATTTTCTTGTGAAATCTGACCCCGTGGGGGTTCCTTGGTTACTGTCCTTTGTTTATGGTCCTACTATATGGGATGAAAAGCACCATTTAGTGTTAGTAATTTTGATGGGCCTTGGCTCTGCCTTGGAGATTTCAATGCTGTTGTTTCTCAGCAAGACAAAATGAGTGGTCGTACAATAGGTAACTCGTCTTTATTAGAATCTGTCTCGGATCCTTTGGCAAACGAGAATGATAGATCTCGATTTTTCTGGAAATCCATTCACGTGGACTAATGGACGTGAAGGTGGTGGGTTAATTATGGAGAGGTTGGACCGAGGTTTGAGAAACAGTGATTGGCGTCAACTTTTCCTCCGCGCCACCGTGCGACATTTAGTTCACTATGCTTCGGATCATGGCCCCATTTTATTAGACACTATGGGTGATTCCCATCAATGTCCTCTCCCTCTCCGTTTTGAAACCTTTTGGGCGGTAGATCCTCGTAGTGTGCAGGTTGTTCATGACGTTTGGCGAGAGGATCGGGCGGGTTCTCCCGCTTGTAGTTTGTGCCAAAATCTTAAAGCTGCTAAGGTGGCTTTAAGATGGTGGAACAAACATGTTTTTGGGGAGATTAAACAGCGAATTGGCAGCCTTCAACGGGAGTTGGATGATTTACAAATTCATATTAGTTATCATGGTGGAGGATTATGGGCATCAACCAAAGAATGTGAGTTGTCTAGACAGATTCTTGAGGCCCAACAACAAGACGAATTGCTCTGGAAGAATAAATCCCGCATTACATGGCTGCAAACTCCGGATTTAAATACAAATTTTTTTCATTTGTCCACTATCACGAGGAGGCGCGTTATTGTATTGAGGCTCTTCAAAATGATTCTGGGGCGTGGTTACGTGGGAGACAAGTTATTAGACATCACAAAAAGGCTTACTTCAAAGGTTTATTTGTCGGTAATAATGCTTCTTTCCCCCGGCATCTAGAGGGGTTAATCCCGGAGTCCATTTCAGATGCTGATAACGCCTTTCTGTGTCGTATTCCGGATGAGCACGAGATTCACTTGGTGGTGAAAAGCATTGGGAGCTCTAAAGCTCCAAGAACTGACGGGTTCACAGGGCTTTTTTTATCAATCTTATTGGCCTGTGGTGGGAAAAGCATTTATCAGAATGGTTCAAAAAAATTTCTCGAATGGGTATATGCTTCGGGAAGTGAACCATAGTTTCATTACTCTGATTCCTAAGGTGGATTCCCCGCTGAAGGTATCTCAATTTCGCCTGTAATGTGAGTTACAAAATTATTTCAAAAATATTAGCAAATCACTTGAAGAGAGTGTTGCCTAAGTTGATTTCTCCTAACCAAACTGCTTTTGTTCCCCAACGTGATATTCAGGACAATATTATTTTAGTTCATGAAGTGATGCAGGTACTCAAAAAAAAAATCTGGTCGGGGTGGATTGCTTGCCCTTAAAGTGGATATGGAAAAAGCTTATGACAGGGTGGATTGAGATTTTCTTATAGAAATCTTGTCGACTTTCGGCTTTAATGCTACTTGGTGCATATGGATTTATCAATGCATTTCCACTGTCTCTTCTTCGATCCTTCTTAATGGCTCCCCGTATGGCTTTTTCCGTCCTAAATGTGGGCTTCGCCAAGGCGATCCTTTACCGCCTTTTCTTTTTGTCTTAGTTACGGAAGTATTATCATGGTTGATTCATCGTGCGGAGCTGAATGGGAATCTTCATGGCATTAAGATTGCACGGAATGCCCCACCGGTTACAAATGTGCTCTTTGCTAATGATGTAATGCTATTTTGTCGAGCAAATACAGGAGAGGTGCGCCAATTGCAGCAATATTTGATGTCATTTGCAAGGTGGTCAGGTCAACTTATCAACCCACGTAAATCCTACATTTACTCCGGTCACAATATGTGTTAAGAGTCCCACATTGATAAGGGACCATTTAATCTTGTACTTCATATACCTATTGAGCCACCTCTTCTCATTATCAATTGGTTTTGGGATGAAACTTGATATGGTATCAGAGCCAAGTTATTTCTGGCTTCGCCCACTTGTTTGTGTACCCCAGTATTGTCCACGTGCATGGACCATGTTCATTCGGCCTGCACGTGAGGGAAAGTGTTAAGAGTCCCATATTGATAAGGGACCATTTAATCTTGTACTTCATATACCTATTGAGCCACCTCTTCCCATTGCCAATTGGTTTTGGGATAAAACTGATAATATGGATGCCAATTGTAAAGCTACTTTATCCGACATATTGCCGCTTCAACCTGCTAGTGACCCTGGTATGTATCTTGGTGCCTCATTATCTATTCCAAAGTCTAAAATTCTTGCTCGCAGAGAGATCCAAGAAAAGGTGGTTGGAAGGCCCGGGCTCTCTCCCAGGCTGGGCGCACCGTTTTGTTGCAATCTATAGCTCAAGATATTCCTTCATACCTTATGTCAGTTTTTCTTTTGCCTAAGCGAGTTTACCGTAGTCTTGATATCCGGATAAAGAATTTTTGGTGGGGGTTTGATGGGGAGACTCATAGATTTCATCCTAAATCTTAGGTGAGTATTTGCCGTCCAAAAGAATGTGGTAGTTTGGGGCTTCGTCGTATGGAGGACTTAAACAGGGCACTGGTGGCTAAAAGAGGTCGGGAATTGATGTCTAACAAGGAAAGCTTATGGGTGCCGGCATTGATGAACAAATACTGTCGGGGTTCAAATTTGCTTCAAACTTGCGGCTCACATGGGGTTCTTGGTTTTGGCAGGGGCTTGTGCAGACTCGTGATATTGTGGGTGCAGGATTTTGTTGGTCTATCAGATATGGTTGCGATATCAACATTTGGAGTGCTCCCTGGGTGCCTGGAGTGGAGGGGTATACCCCCAAGCTAAAATGGGGTGTTATTGTAGATTGTCGGCTCAACCATGTCAGCGATTTAATTGACCAGACTAACATGTGGAAGGACAATTTGATTTGAGACATCTTTGAACAGGATTCCGCTGCGGCAATTCTAAATATTCCTCTTGTTAATTTGCAATCTAGTGATATTCTCCGATGGCTCCTTTCAGCTAAAGGGAATTATTCTGTCAAAGATGCCTATCTCTGGGACCAGCAACATCGATTTCTTGACACTGGTAATCTCTCCAGCTCTGAGTGGAAACGGTTGTGGAAATTGCGTGTCCAACATAGGTTGAAACTTTTATCCTGGAAACTGACTGCTATGGCCTTGCCAGTGAGTAATTCTGCGTCTTTAGCCTTGCATCTCTGCCCTCTTTGTAATTGTGCTGCAGAAACTCTCCATCTTTTTTTGGAGTGTTCCATTAGTTCTCATTTGTGGAGGCTGGGACCTTGGCCATTGGATACGGTGGTATTTTGGGAGGTATCTATTCATGAGTGGATTAAATTCATTATCAACCGTGATAATCTTTCCCAATGATGTGCAAGAGGAATGGGACAGAATGATATTGGTCGTCACTGTCACGGTGGATACCATCTGGACTACTAGAAACAAAGTGGTGCATGAGGGGAAAAATCTGGATTTTGGGGAGCTGGTGAGATCCATTAGGTGGAGGTATCATGCTCATTGTGTGGCTTGGCATCACTGCGACCCTCCAGTTTTACAAATCTGGTCTCCCCCTTCGCAAGGCGTTTTGAAAATTAATTATGATGCTGCCTTACGAGATAACTGGATTTGCATTGATGTCGTGTGTCGCAATTGGAAAGGAGAGGTAATTCAAGTTCGGTTAAAACGTTTGCTAGGAGTAGTTCCAATTAAAGGGCAAGTCAGGGCTGCACGGTTGGCTTGCTCTCTTGCAGAGGAGTTGGGTCTCCGAAATCTTGTTTTGGAAGGGGATGCTCAAGCTTTAGTCACCCAGTGGTGAATACGGATATGGTTCCTGATTGGATTGTCGAAGCCGAAGTTCTTGCTATGCGTGCTATGTTGAAGAGCCATGGGAAGTGGAAGTTTACATGGATTCCGCGCGAAGGGAATGAGATGTCTCTTGCTTTGGCTCGGTGGGGACTACAGGTGGATGAACCAGACCAAATTGCAGTGGAGGATATTCCTCGAAGTATTCTTCATTGTGATGTCCTATTTCGAGAATTGTAGGTAGGGCTGTTCAGATTTTCCGGTGGCACCGGCACCGGCACCGGTACCCGGCTTTACCGGTGCCGGTTTGAAGTTTTTAACAAAACCCGGTGCCGGTCCCGGTTCCCGGTTACCCGGTGCGGTCCGTTCCCGGGTTACCCGGCACCGGGTTCCCGAGTACCGGACACCGTGTTTTGTTATGTTTTTTATCCCCGAGTTTTTTCCCTTTTTTTTTTCCTTTTTCTGCCTTGCGTCCCTGCTCTCTCTCGTTCCTTTCCTGTGCCCCCCCCCGCCCCCGACTGACCTCCTTTCCTCCCTGTTGTTTACGTAAAATCTAAGTTGAAAAATCAAGTTGCCTGGATTGTTTGTTTATTTGAAAATAATTTTTTTTTTGTTTTAAGTTTTTAGGATTTATTTAAATATGTTTATTGAATTTATTATTTATTTAGGCCCATATTTTTTTGATTTTTTTGTTTTTTAAGGTTTTTGGGAATTTGAAAACAAAAAATAAATTTTTTTAATTTTTTAATTTGTTTTTTATTCTATTGAAAATTTTAGGACATTTTTGTTGAATTGTTTTTCATTTATTTTTTTTGTTTAATTTGTTTTTTTTTTTCAATTTTTTTTTTTGAAATTTTATTATATTTTGGTTTTTGAGTTGAAAATTTGTTTTTAATTTTTTTGGAATTGATTGGTCAATGTACGATTGTATTTAATTTAGTGTCACTGCTAAACCCTCTGTTGTTAATTTGCAGATGGACACTCCACCACAATCACAGTCATCTGCAGCTGCATGTAGTAGTGATACTGCTATGTCGCCCTCAGTATCGTGTCCGGTTGTTGGGTCCACTCCGGATTCTGAGACAATGGAGTCAATGGGTGTAAGTGATGTAAGTGGACGACCACCACGCCCTGAACCCAAAAAGAGGAAAAACTCAAATCCTTCTAATGTATGGCTGCATTACACCAAGGTACCTAACTCTGATCCACCTAAAGCAAAATGTAATTATTGTAAAAAAGATTTTATGGCTCATCACAAGAATGGGACATCGGGGTTATGGCAACATCACAATATTTGTCCATATTTCAAGAGAAAAAAGGGGGGTCAGTTAGATGTTGGGCAGATGTTTTTGATTCACAAGTTCTGATGTTGGAACGATGGGGGTGACACATAAATTTTGTGAGAAGACTATTAAAGATCTGATTGCTAGGATGATAATTATCGATGAGATGATTGTAGCAGAAACATGGATTTAGCTTTAATTCTTTCTAGAAAATGCCATCTGATAACAATTATGAGGCTTTGCATGAAACTTTATTTAATTCGCATCTGATCAATTTGCACACACGACATCGTGTCTTTTAATATGTGTGACTGGACACATCTAATTGGACCTTGCAGAAGAGAAATAGAAGGGTGCAAGATCATAAGTTGCTAAAGAAATAAAAGATTATGAATGATTGGGGGATACAAAAGATCCTTACAATAACAGTTGACAATGCCTCTAATGTCATTGACCATTTAAAGAGAAGGCAATTGCAAAAAGATACTCTATGTAGGGAGGATTGTTTGTGGCCATGAATTCCTACACTTGAGATGTTGTGCACATATTTTAAATTTGATTGTGTCTGAGGGGATGAAAGAGGTTGATAAGTCAATTGCTAAGGTTCGGAATATGATCAAGTATGTTAAGTCATCACCCCAAAGGTTAGACAAGTTTAAAGAATGTGTGCAGATTAAAGAGATTACATTTACTCAATTTTTGACTCTTGATGTTATACTCGTTGGAACTCAACTTATTTGATGTTGGATGTGGCTTTGAAGTATCGAGAGGTATTTGAGTTGATGTTGGATGAGGATGGGCATTTTATATTGTATTTGGGTGAAGAAGGGCATGGGAGAAGAGGATTAGGCCCCCCCACACTCGAGGATTGGGAGCACATCCGTCATTTTGTAAAATTCTTGAAGTTATTTTATGAAGTAACAATAAGAATGTCGGGATCAAATGTGTCTACAGCTAATGTGTACTTGGAGGAGTTGGCTAAGATACATAGCCATTTGGACAAGTATTCTTCTAGTAATGATACTTTGCTTAAAGAGATGGCATCCCGCATGAAAACGAAGTATGACAAGTATTGGGGTGATTTGATGATAGTGAATAGACTTTTATTTGTTGCAGCATTGCTTGATCCAAGAAACAAGATGGTTGTACTGAATTATTGGTTTAAGAAAGTAATGGGAGAAGTGAAAGGCGAAGTTATGGTATTGAATGTGAAGGGTACTTTAGAACGGTTGTTTATGGAATATAACAATGGCAAATATGGTAGTGTCGTGGAGGTGGATGACAGTGATAGTGTGACTATGGGGATAATGAGGAGTGGGATGAGTTTGATCTTGTAAGGGCTGCTAGCCAAATTTCAGACTCTAAATCTGAGGTGGAGAGATATTTATCAGAGTCAGTTGAATTAAAGGCTCCTTCATTTAAAATTTTGCTTTGGTGGAACGTTAACTCTCATAAGTATCCTATCCTTGCCCGCATAGCTCGAGACGTGTTGGCAATTCCTATTACTACTGTACCTTCTGAGTCAGTATTTAGCACTGAAGGTCGGATATTGGATCCTTTTCGGAGTTCATTGGCCCCAAAAACTGCAGAAGGTCTCATTTGTGCTCAAAATTGGATGAGATGTGATCCTATCGTGGAGGAGGACGACATGACTTCTGATATGACAGAAGATCCACAAACTTATACGATTGACTCAGGTAATTTTATTTCTGTTTTTGTTAGTTTATTAGTTTGAATAATATTTTTATTTTTATAAATTATAACTTAGTGTATTTAACTATATTGTGTAGAGTTACCTATCTTGGCGACGGAGATCGAGGAGTAGGGATTTGAAGGAGTACCCATTTTAAGATGTTCTTTTCTTTACTTATAAGTGTGATTGTAGTTTCTGAAACTCAAAGTTTCTGGGTTGTCATGCATAAATGGAAAGAATCGAGACCAGCACTTTTTTTCAACAGAGCGCCAAATTTTCTGCACCTCAGTTCTTGGTGCCTGGAGGAGAGGCGATTGATATAATAGAAACATCTTCATTGCTGCTTGGTCTTCTATTATGCAGGTAAAAGGCCTGGCGTAGCCTCTTTACAAAGTCCATTTAATTCGATAATTAGGCCCATTAAGCCTAGAATATACACCAGTGAAAGCCTAGAAAATTGAGAGATGAGGCCCATTAACTGATCAAATTCTCAACTAAACCCTTGTAGAACCCTATCTCCATCTGTGTCGGAACTCGAAATGTGTCTCTCTGTCTCTGAATCTGCCTGTTTGATATTGCTGACAATAAGGCATTTGGATTGGTTATTGACCACAGCCCGCGTAAAATCATCACGTTGCTTTTGTGGTAACGAATTAGTTAAAACGGTTTATCCGGTGTAGGTGCCGGTTTTGGCCAAAACCGGCACCTACACCGGGGTTGAACAGCCCTAATTGTAGGGACCCGCTTGTAGACTAATGTCATGTTATCTAGAAAGAAAAAAGAAAAAAGAAAAAAAGACAGAGAGACAAGAAGCAACGCCATGATGATGATATTACGCGGGCTGTGGTCAATAACCAATCCAAATGCCTTATTGTCAGCAATATCAAACAGGCAGATTCAGAGACAGAGAGACACAGAGGGTTTCGAGTTCCGACACAGATGGAGATAGGGTTCTACAAGGGTTTAGTTGAGAATTTGATCAGGGGGGTTAATGGGCCTCACTCTCTCAATTTCCAGACTCTAGGCTTTCACTGGTGTATATTCTAGGCTTAATGGGCCTAATTATCGAATTAAATGGACTTTGTAAAGAGGCTACGCCAGGCCTTTTACCTGCATAATAGAAGACCAAGCAGCAATGAAGATGTTTCTATTATATCAATCGCCTCTCCTCCAGGCACCAAGAACTGAGGTGCAGAAAATTTGGCGCTCTGTTGAAAAAAAGTGCTGGTCTCGATTCTTTCCATTTATGCATGACAACCCAGAAACTTTGAGTTTCAGACCAACTACAATCACACTTATTGTAAGTAAAGAAGGAAGGAACCCAATTGTTGTTCTTTCTTTGTGGTCTTCTTCTCTAAATCAATTGATGTCAGAGGGTGTCACTCAAATATTTTATAACCTTCAACATGTTACATCGCACTTATGGGCGTTCTAAGAGCGCTTACGGGAAGCAACATTATAAAACTTCTAACAGATACAATTATCAAACAACTGAACAAGCTTAGCGACATCTGCCAGAGAGTTAGTACGATTCATATCCTGGGTACAGTAGACTCATTTTGGTAGGATTATGACGCGGTACTATATATTTCTACCCAAGATATTAAGTTTGGATTTTCCTTTGGTGCATGCTGGAGATAAAGTAGCAAGCCAGCCGCCTCTAAAACCATGAATGCAGGTCTTTAATATATTATTTGTCTAACGTCCACCCATATACTGTATTATTTGTGTCTTGCTCAATGGACCACTGGGTTTTGATTATTTAGGCTTTAGCAATATTTTAGGAAATTAAGGACACAAATGTCCCATTCATGATGTGTGCTCGTCCTTTAAGTTCAGCGTACATGGAAAAATGGGCGTATTAGGACATGTTGGGAACATATTCGCAAGCTGCTGCAAGCAATCAAGACAAAATATCTGAGAAAAAAAAAAAAACCGGAGGATGGCAACCCCGAGGCCATGTGTCGTGGAGGGAAAAATTAAACCCGAAGAAAGATATTTAAGATAAATACCTCTAAGCCTGAGCGGAGCCAGAAAACGAAGATATGGTTCCTAGTTAATAAGCTCCTTGTAGCTAGACATCTGTGAAGTTTAAAGTGAGGTTAATTTATTATTTCATAGTTCTTAGTACAAAATATTATTTTTCTTTAATTTTATTTTCTGGACATGGTTATTATATGGATGAAAATTTATTTACTTCTCTCTTTATATATATATATATATATATATATATAGAAGTAATGGTAATACTAATTTCTCTCGTGAAAATGATGGATGTGAACATAACATTTATTATAAGATTAATAGTGAAAAGCACTAGTTCAATAATTGAAAGGACAAATCTTCACTGACTAAATGAATCGTATTGAGAAATGTTCATGAGTCTCAATTTTATATTGCTTACTAATATGTCCTTGTCAATTATCCCACGTAAGAGAAGAACTCTCTCAATGAATTAAAGGTTAGAGATCTTCCCTAATAGTTAGTCATAAAACAGAATTATACAAAATGTTAATAAGAAGATGTTCGGTTATTCATAGCCTTTATGTATGCCACCATTAAATAAATATAGAAAACAACAAAACACGTTAAGAGGAATTGAAAGAAGATGTGAATTTACATTAACATCCCCAATTTCTCACATAAAAATGCAATATATGTCCTTTTGCGCAATCTATATATACATATGATCTGATTTAAACCATTTTTGAATTCTTTATCTAAATGTCAAACCGGATCGTTTTCAAACTTCAAGTTGGAGGGAAGCTGATTATTTATCATTAAAATAAGGCAAAAAAAGATTAAAGTTAGTAGACAGAGTTTGATGCAACAATTGAAAGTGATCCCTATGAACGAAGGGAAGTCAATTTGATCCACCTCACACGTAATAATTTATTTATAACAGCCTGTCTTTTTCTGATATTAATTTTCTTCTTGTCGACTTGCTTGGAAGGTGGTTTTGCGACGTGTAAAATTCTATCATAATTTGTCATCAGTTGTATCCTTTTTGGGGAAAATTACAGCCGTTTGTCCCCCCAATATTGCATCAAACACTTAAAAAGGAAGTGCTAATTTTAAATTATGCAGGTGGAGGGGCCGGAAGAAATAGACTAATAAATAGGTTTAAGATATGATGAGTGACAGCTATGTGGTGATTAGAAATCCATGCTGACCAATTAGCACGTAATTTCCAAGGGACGTCGGAGCTTGAAACCTAGCAATCGGATTACCCCCACAGATACTGCGACGTCTGCGCTTGGAGTAGAAAATTTGGGCTGTTAAGTAGCTACGGCCTACAAAAAAAAAAAAAAAAAAAAGGTAGGTACAGCCTACAAGCTAGGCAGCTTAATTTTGAAGACCTAAGAGCATGGTCAAATTTCGTGTGCGCCATGTGCATGACACATCATTCACGACTACATGGACACAACTAGCTAGATTAGTCCTTCAGCTTGACCTCATCCTAAACGAAATTTTCTTGAAGTTATTATCTGCAAAAAGACAAAATGTCTTTGCACTCCAATAATTCGATATATTATAGCCTGAATTATTATTTTTGACATAATAATATTGCATCCTTCTAATTAATTATATTTATATATCAATTTTATACACTAATTTGTATCTCCTCACATTAAATTTTTTCATCAGAATTGAGTTTTTTTTACAGCTAAAATTACAGTAATGACTTAATGTATTGAGAATAATACTTTTCAGGATATCATGAATATATCAAAGTGGATAGATGCATTATGGTCAATTTTTCAATTTAATTTGATAGAAAAATTTGACCGAATGTATAAAGTATATAAAATTAGTAATTGAAAAAGATAATATGTCAAAGTAAATAATTTACAAAACACATTAACTATAATGAATGTGAACAAAGTGTGTTTATCCCATTTGCAAATGAATAAACTCATGGCGCAGCTGTTTTCAGCTCATTCCTTTTTTGTGTTCACAAAAGTCAATTTTACATCAGGTCTTATATCATATAGGTTCTTTTTCGACAGATTGGATAACATTCTTAGTTATGAAAAATCTTTTAAGTGAAACGTATCTGAAAAAATTCTCACCTTCTATATTATACATAGGTCCTTTTTCGACAGGTTGGATAACATTTGTAGGTATCGAAGTTTTTTTAAGTGAAATGTATCTGAACATATATATCGTACAGAAGAAATCCCAACTACAATGGTTGCGTGGAAACACATGCATTAACATCAATTTAGTGATGAAATTAATTTTGACTTTTTGTGACAAAATTATGATTGCGTGGAAACACATGCATTAACATCACGAAATTAATTTTGACTTTTAGTGACAAAATTTTGTCACTAAAAGTCATATTTTTTTTGTAGTGACGCCTGCGCTTGGAGTAAAATTTGGCTACAAGTTAGGCAGTTTTCGAAGACCTACAAACTAGGTCAAATTTCGTGTGCGCCATATGCATATATGACATCATTCACGACTACATGCATGGACACAACTTAGATCAGTCCTTCACCTCATGATCTGTAAACGAAATGTTTTTGATGTTATTATCTGCAAAAAGACATAAATTATCTTTTCACCCCTATAATTCGATATAATATTATAACTTAAATTATTATTTTTTATATAATATTACACCTTCTAATTATATATTAATTTTATATATATACTTTGAACGTTCTGAAAAAAATCTCCATCACAGTTAGATGACAATTGAGGTTTTTTACAGTTAAAATGACAATAATGACCCTAATGACTTAATGCGTTGATAATAATACTTTCAGTCGGATATGAACGTACGTATACAAAGTGAATAAGAGGTATTATATGGTAATTTTCTATCTAATTTGATAGAAAAATTAGACTGAATATGTAAAGTGTATAAAATTAGTAGTTAAAGAAAACAATATGTCAAAATGAGTAGCTGATAGTGCAATGAAACAAACTCACTGTAATGAATGAGCAAAAAGTATATTTATCCCATTTGTGAATAAAAGGATGACGCATGCAGCTGTTTTCCAATTCCTTTTTTGTGTTCACAAAATTCTCACATTTACATCAGGTCTTACATCATATAGGTTCTTTTTCGACAGATTGGATAACAATTTTCGGTATCGGTATGAAATTTTTTTAAGTGAAACGTATCTGACAAAATTCTCACCTTATATATATGTTATATGGGTTCTTTTTCGAACAGATTGGATAAATAACATTCGTAGATCGGAATTTTTTAAAGTGAAACGCATCTGAACATATATATCGTACAGAAGAAACCCCAACGACAATGGTTGAGTGGAAACGGATGCATTGACATCATGCATGAATCCATGATCACCCTCTTTTCTCAAATTATAAGCGCCCTCTTTTTATGTATCAAACAATGGGGGAGAGATATATACAACAATAACAATTATTAGCTGATCATGTCTTAGTGCGTTTGCTTTTGATGATTAAAATATAAGAGCAAATTTTTGCCCAAAGACGCTTTATAAAAGATATTGCTATTCGGTATTATTGTAGTGCAGGAGGAGCAAAGTATAGCATCACTAGTAGGAAGAGGATCGAAAATTAATGTAAGATCCGATCTAGGACTGAAGATACTGGGCAGCTCATTCCTAGGACAGTTCTCAAATGGGGTAGCTCTATTCTCTCTTTTAGGGCTGAGTTGTGGTTGCTTGGATTATTTGGAAGAAAATCTTAATATACTGGAAAAAGCATCACGTAAAGCCTCTTCTCAAATTTAAAATATACGGGTTGCCGACAGAAAAAAAAACAACAGAAGAGAAACAAAGAAAATCATGGTTCTAAATGACTTATAATAACGCAGCACTGCAGTACTGTTAAAATTCGATTCCTAACATTTGTCCTGTTGCTCTAGTGGCCGAGAAGAAATACTGTTCTTGCGGTCCGTGGACTCGCGTAGGTAACCTTGCGGAACCCAGTTAAATTCTCGTGTCTCGCTTTCTTTCTCTCTCAATCTTTTTCTCTTATGTGTGCTCCGGATTTTAACGATCAGAAGAAAACACCGTGACAATTAGAAGATTTCGCTTTGTAAAGATTTTTAAGATTTTGATAAATTGTGAATATTTATGTAAATTAAGTTTTTATAAATTGTATAAAAGTTAGATAAAAATTTTAAAGATATTTTATTTTTATTAAAATTTGTAAAAGTTGTTTGATATAATTGTTTAATAAAAAAAATATTTGAGTTAATGAAAAATATAAAGAGAGAATATTTTTAATTATTTTTAAAAAAAAAAATATATTAAAATTTATGTGAAAGTTGTTAGAATTATTAAAAAGTATTAGTATTTTAATATAATTTTTAAGATTTTAAATATTCATTTTAAATATTTGTTAAATGTATCTCGAATATTTTTCCTATACTGCATTTTGTGATACATATAGAAGGTGATCAAGAAGAGAGTACTCTCGATTCTTCTGCTCAATGTGAATCACGTACGTCTTCGATTATTTTTATTCCTTTCCTCGGTAAGATAGATCGCCAATGATGTCAAATCCTTCTCTTCCACTCTAGCTTCCTTACTTTTTCCCCCTGGCCCTTTTTTCATAGGGAACCGAACATGCATGATGCATGTGATCTCAATTATTCAACAATCGAACTGTTAATCGATCCAAAAAAAAACAAACCTAGATATTTGTAGATTTGTTTTTCAACGTAATGGCAGTAGCTTTCAACTTTTATCTACCCTGGAAGGAAATTTCCTTTTTCCAGCTTCTTCTTTAACAAAGTTTTCAGTTGTCGGACGGAATTAAATTCCTACTAATTTCCGGCTTCCTATATCCCGCTCAAATTACAATGGCCAAGGTTTAAATTACTTTATAGAAAGAAAGAAATTCCCCTATATAGTTACCAGCTGGGGACTGTCACTAGGTCAACGATACCAAAATTATGGTGGAGTTTCCATCGCCAAAAAGGTTCTCATATCGTAGTTGCCATCCATTTATTGCGCACGGGTAGTAACCCAGTCCCGTGACAGCTAGAAAATAAAAAATTGACCTTCCGACAAAGAGACAATAAGCAACTAAAGCAAGCCATGGTATGTTACGCAGGCTGTGGTCAATAATCAATCCAAAAACCTTCTTGTCACTTGCCAACAATATCAAACAGGCTGTGGCCCCTCGATTGACAGCCACTAAACGTACATGCATAGCGCCTCGACAGGTTACGGCAACACCGGCCTAGATACAATAAGGCATAAAGCAACAGATGATGATGCTCCGAAAAGCAGGAAAAACGAAAATATACAAGCCCTTGTCTGTACTGCGGGTCTCTTGCTGGATCATATTTCGTGTGCCTCCAAGCCTCTTTCTTTCTCTTTATAATTTTTGTCTCTTTTGGTTTGTATTGACAACCTTTTGTCTTTGCAGTCCAAATTATCATTTTACATAGTACGTACTCCTATTTTTTTTTTAGATTAAATTATTTGTAATTTTTTTCTCAAATTATATAATATAGTGTAATTTAAAAAGAAATAAATATAATAATATATCTCATTGTATAACTTATATAACTCGAAATTATACATGTGTAATATTTAATAATATAAAATTTATCTATTATGTTTATTTTCTTAAATTGTATCATGTAATTCGAACTGAAATTTTCAAAGCATACTGATTCCTTTTTTGCAATCTAAAGAGTATATTTGTGCGCTTCTAGCCAGTTTCAATTCACTCTTCACTTACTCCAATGTCCATCTTGGAGGTAGTTTTTTAAAGAACAAAAAAAATCTCTTTTACTTTTTTCTTTAACATAAGTGAATACAAACAGTAGTTAATTGACATAAGGGAGTTTTTGCTTGCTTTTTCTTTTTTAGGGGCTGTTCGGTTTGTTTGCACAGGATTTTTTGAATCCTGAGAATACACAAATCAAACAGTTTTTTTTTGCGTATACCAATAAAGATTTTTCATCCTCTTACATTTTTCTCTGTCTCTGGGCAAACTCTGGTGTAAATCTTGTCTGCAAAAAGACTTTGTAACAGTAGCAGGCATTAAGGTCCCTTTTGTACCATAATACTACTTATCATCTCATGAGGAACGTATTAATATATGGAGGTTCATGAACCATTCAACGTGGTTTTTACTATTACATATAATATTCTTTTTACATAAAGAAAAAAACAAAACTTGCTCATAAAATGCATCAAATTTGCTCGAATCTGGGAGGTTCTGCACCCACGTGGACCGACGTAATCATAATATGCATGAGGACTAAATCCCGGCCGTACGCGAAGTTTCATGCGCAAGATCCTATGCGATGCTTTTGACGAGAGTAAAAATAAAAAAAGTGCTGGATACAACCAACCAAAAAGGACAGCAAGATGCTCGTGCTGCCGACGCATGCGCGTCATCTGATTCCGTATCTGGACTTTAGTATGTCTCTTAAGTTCGAAATAACACGTGGAGACACTGCCCCGCGGGTGGCTGAATGCCTGGGGAGCTAGCCGGCCAGGTGTCTCGCGTTCGTATCTTTTGTTTTCTTTTTTATCCGTGCGTATGAAGTACAGAATCTAATGCGGTAACAGAGGATTGTTATCAGTTTATCTATTCTAATTTATCAATATAATTAAATAATTAAATATATGTATTTTGTAATTTATTTATTTTAATAAAAATTATCAAAAAATTTTAACAAATAAATAGTAGTTATTTATTTTTAAATAATTATTATTCACTTTTTTATATTAAAATAATAATATAATTTTTTTTTTCTCTCTCTTCCATTTAAAAAAATAAACGTTAAAGAAAGTCTAGAGAAATTTTTAAAAAATAATATTTTAATAGAATAGTAAAAATAGACAGTTAAAATAGAAAAGTTACTGAGAATGTTTTAAAAAAGTTAATAATTAAAATAGAGAAGTGCACTTTTTGGTTAAAGTAAAAATTCAAATATGAAAAAGCTGCTAATAATGCTCTGACAGGAATATAGTTTACGTTGGGTTTTGTTTTGAAAATATTTTTTGTATATATTTTTTTTAGAGATAATATAAATTCTTTTGTGATTGATAAAAAGTTTATTAAAAGTTGTTGGAGTTCGTAAAAAGATATTAGAATTGATGAAAAAGTGATTGTGGTAAATTTTTAAAAAAATTTTGAGACCGAATCAAACATAGTCATAGCCTCCTACAACATGCAGTATAGGACTGAACAAAACTGGACTGCAAACCGGACCGGACCACAAAATCGGACCGGATTTAAGGTCCGGTTCGGTCTTGTTTGTGTAAATTCGGTCCGGTCCGAACCTTTTGTAAATGCGGTCCGGACCAGACCAGACAACATTTATTAATATAAATAAAAAATATATATTTTTATATTTTTTAATACAAATTACAAACTTAAAAAGTTTAGTTTTAACTTAAACTAAAACTCTACATTTTGACATGCCCTTTCTCTTTTGAAATTAACCTAAAAAATATTAAAAAAAAAATGAAACCGATCCAGACCGCATTAGACCGGTCTGGTCCTACCATTTATGTACAATTGGAAATCCGGTCTGATACAATCCGGTCCAAAAAATCGAACCGGATTTCCAGTTGTGCAGCCCTAATGCGACATGCCCCAGTAGATACTCTGTCATACTGTTCTTCAGGTACCTCTCGTGGATTTTTCTTTTTTTCTTTTTCTTCCTAAGTGTCTCTTGATCTCTTTCCTTTAAATATTTGTATAATTGGGAACATGTTTAGAAACGGTCTGATTTAGATTTCAATTTCTATTTGAGATTCAATTTCATTTCATTGTTTCGCGTGCAGTTTAAGTTCTGTCTTTGAATCTTGACTTAAAGTAAAATTAATGTAGTCTGTCAATTACACTAAAATCCGTTAACAAGGGAGCTTAGGCTATGGCTATATATGGCTATCGCCTCACTAACCTTTTTAACTTGGGCTTAGTATCATTTCACTGTTTTGCGTGCAGTTTAAGTTTAGTCTCTGAATCCTGGCTTAAAGTAAAATTAATGTAGTCTGTGAATTACACTAACATCCGCCAACAGTGGTAGCTTGGGCTATGGCTATGAATGGGTATCGCCTCACTAATGTATCGAGAAAGCAACTGCAATATTTCTGAGATCGGAAAGAGGGTATTTTGTGTGATCGAGATTGTGTGTGACCTATCGATCATGACAACTGAGGAAGGAATAGATATGAGAATTGAGAAGACAAAGAAGGCCAGAGGTACTCTTTATTGGATTCTCGCATTATATCTGTTGTATTACTCCGTGCTCCTCTATTGGTCCTATGATGGCCACTAAAGAAGAAAGCAACAATGTCGGTCACATGAAATAGACCTCCACTTTTTCCGTTTGATTTTGATCAGATTCCCTCGACACCCACTTAATAACCCAGCCATATTGTAATTATAACTATCTAACATATATAACACCATAAAATCATTTTAATCCATACCCAAATAAACTTCCATTACGTTCATGAAATTGTTTGAAGAAATATAAATTCAATGATTTTAAATTCACTTTTTTTTGCACATTTATATTTTTAGGGTCAAATAAATATTGAGTTACTTGTTGTGGTAGGAGAGTATATATCTTGAGTTAATTAAACTTTGACTCTATTTTATTGCCCTATTTCAATTATGTATTTTGGTCTTTGCCATTAAGAAAATATCCTACCTATACTAGAGTAGAGGTTAGAAATATAAATCCAAATAATTAAATGCACTCCTTTCCATATCAATTTGAATTTTTTAAAGACCGATGGTGAATTAATACAAATGAAAGAATATTTAGGTTGTGGGTGTTGAAAATATTTAATTATGAATTTTCAGTTTGAGTTTGACCACGAATCGAAAACAGATGACAGCTTGTGTTGAGTTTTTTTTTTCTTGCCATATGTTTTCTATTTTACTTTTTTTTTCACCTTATATTTACTCTTTTATTTTGGATGAAATTCTTTTCTGGATAAGCAAAATAAAAAATATATAAAACAAATATTTCAAGTCAATACCTCTTACCTATATGCCTTTCTAGGATATTAAACTATTTTTTTAATTCTTTATATGAATTGCACCATGTAAATTAAAAAGAGATAAATATAATTATCTTAAATTAAACTTTATATCATTAGAGTTCACGCTGTCTTAAACTGTATACCGATAATATTAAATTATTTAGGGGTCCACCTGTTGTGCAAGCGGCCAGACCAATAACAGCTTATAACAAAACGATTGCTTCAATTCTCAGATAATGTTTTATAGTTATTTAAGAATAATCCAACCGGAGATTAGTAAAACCAAAATAAAAAGGAAACGATGGACCAGGAAAGTCGTTGATGGGTTGGCTTAAAACCCACCCGATCCCTGTTGATTTTCTAATAAATATTAATCTATTTTATATCTAGAAAAATATTAATATACTTACAAGTAGGGAACAGCGTACGTCAGAACTTGCTTTTTTAATGAAAATGAATGCGCCAGCTATTAACCCAACCACCATTGTTGGGCTAGATTGTAAAGATACAGTTAATTAAACAGACAAAAAGGCTACAGAGAATAAGCTTTCTGCCTTCATCCTTCTCTTTTATCCACTAAGAAATCACCTTTCCAGTTTTATACGTTAAAGGAAGGTAAAAACACCATTGATGTTCTCCATTTACTTCATGTCTTTTCTCATCATTTTCCACTATATCCGATTCATGGCGTCTTTCCCAATCTTTGTAGGCAGTCTTCGTATTTTCTATGCGAATGTGTTGGTGTAATCCCTTAGGCATTAAGAGCGCCGACTCTTGACTCATCAGCCAATCTGATAGCTTGTAATCTTAAATGGAGAAAAAGTTGTTAAGAGGAGCTATTCAACTTTGAGGAAGATTCTTGTACTTATCTCTAATCATTTGGTGTAATTTAAAGAGAAATAAATAATAAATATATTTTATTATAAAGTTTATATTATTTAAAACTGTACATAAATAACATTAAATAATATAATTTCATTCAATTAAAAAATTGCAAATCATCTTGTCACCAAATTTTAAAATTTGCGATGGACAAAGTTTGAAATGAAAACAAAACAAAAGATGTGTTTTGTTTATTTTTGTTTCTTTGGTTTTGGTGTTTGTATAACCATATCTTTTCATTTATTTATTTGTATTTTCACCTAACAAGTAATTAATACATACAAATTTTTTATTTATCTCAAAAATTTAAGTTATTAAAAAAAAAGGATATATATTCTATTATTTGAACTATATTGGTTTACAACAAGTAGCAAAGTCATTTGAGAGAGGAAACAAGTTGAGATCAATATGGTGTTTTAATGTAAATTGATCGGTATTAGGATTATCTTAGTGTAAGATTCTAACCTTTACATGGAAAATGATCCCCCGGGGGGGGGGGGGGGTTGGGGTGTAAAGTGGTTACAGGAACCTCTGCGCGCAGTTAGTTTATCCATTATTTATTGTTTCCTTAGACTGGACTTTTTTATTTTATATAAAAGTGCAACTGTTTGATGAAATGAAGGCTGATAGGATGAGCAAAAGGGATGTATATACAGTGGGGTCAGCTGAAAATTTGGAGGAAGAGAAGAAAATGCAGAGGTGGGAGCTGGGAAAATTGCACGCCTTCCTCTGTTTTTCTAATAGTCCAAACCTTTCCTTCTCTCTGCTTCTTTCTTTATAAAAGTGAGACCCATTTTGTAAGCAGCAAATAAACTCGAGCAATATACGCAGTGGGAAGCTGAGAAAGCTAATACCTATTATCTTCCACAATTTCGAGGCAGAGACATTTATAAAGAAGGTCGGGAATCGAAAGTATCAAACATATCTGAGGCTTCCCTACGTTGATACATTATTCACAGGTAATGTCCCTCTATCTCACATGCACATAGACATTTGGCGGTGTAGATATGTTTGGAGCGTGCTCTGCTCTTCTTCTTGAATTATGTTCTGTCTTTAAGGCATTTATGTTGATCACGGAACAGAGTTGGGTTATCCTTTTTCATCGCCTTTTTTATATTTCTGGGTGGTCTGCAATTGTCGGCTTGGTTGCGAAATACCGGTAAGAAAACCAGCGAAACTTTTAATCCCATGGTCGATCTCAGGCGCCGATATTGGAGAATCTGTAAGATTTGGAATAGTTGGAATTCAATCCGGGCATTCCGAAGTCAAACTGCTTTAAGATGTTCCAATTTTCGTCTTCTTTTTTCTTTTTTCTTTTTTCATAAGCAAGCCGTTTTCTTGATCTGCTTCCAAATGGAAATTCTGAATATATGATCCTAAAGCAAATTCTTATTCTGGCTTTGGTAATACTTTTGATGTTTACCGGTGATTTTTCGTGTCTATCAACTGCAGTGTAAATTTCTCATTCAAACAGCTTTGTGAATATTTTATATTGATCACATTTGGCCGTGCTTTATCGGTTTTGGTTGCCACAGAAAACAGAGGAACGAATTGGAAGATAGAGATCTTGAATTTTTGTTTAACTTTGACCCTATTTTAGCTGTTTTTTAAGGCAACCAAAAACCGAGTTGTGTGGATGATTCTTGATGTCCATAAAGGGTCTCATTTTGGAATTTAATTTCTAGGCTGTGAACTATACAAACAACAGATTTTGATCAATATATGTGCAACGCCGAAGTTTTGATGTTTGATTTTACAAGTTGTGATTGCTCAGGAAAAAATATTTTAAGTTGTAACATCCCTTTTCAATGATTCCTCATGTAGATTTGTGTTTGCCAATGATTTCACACACAGAGACACTCGCATATAAATCAACAGTGGGGATGGGGGGAGAGGTTCAATGGCATATTGTTGTTTGCTAAATTGGTGTGTGTATAATTGACAAGCTTGAGTTCCTTGGATATCTCTAATGTATTCTGGAACTGATCAGGGTAGGTTAGATCTGCATATACATGATCTGGTGGTTTTTAAGGGTTTTATTACTTGGCGGAAATTCTTTTGTTTTTGGAAGGTCCTGAGATTTCCACCACAGCTCTGCACTTATTCCTTTAATTATAAGACACAACTGGGGGCTGAGATAGTTGTAGCTTGGTCCCCTGTGGATGTGTGGCTGAGAACATATATTCTTTGCTTATTGTTTTCGCCATCTGCATAAGGCCGTAAATCGTGTCCTAACTTTGTTGCCTAGGCCTTTGGTATCTATGATTCTTTCTTTTCCATCTGAGAGCATTCGATATTCTGCATCTATATCAGATATTAAAGAAGGAAAAAGAAACCTGCAATATACAACAAGAATACATGTTATTCTCAGTTTTCAGTTAGCTGTTCTGTCTCTTTTTTTCTTTTCTGTATGTGAAACAAATTAAACTACGCCTATACCATATTGACTGACTTTGATATCTATTCAGTTCAAACTGAATTATTCAGAAGCAAGATGGGAGATATATGTGATGTATACTGCATGTTTACAGAATCAAGTGCTGTATGATGTAGTGAGCAGTAGCTATATAGGAAGAAAAGAAAATAACTTATCTATAGAAAGGAGTACTCCTCATGTGATAAAACTGATTTTTAAGATGGGCCATAGGAAGGGAAAATTTTGTCATCCTTTTAGCTCAAAACCAGTGTTTTGGATGATCTGGATGTGTAGTCTCTCTTTACTTTACTGTTAGGGTTAGTACTAATATTTTCCTCTTGCTATTATTGTTTTTATTTTAATTTTCATAATATAGACTACTCTGTAAATGGTCTTTAATGTGGCCTTGCTGCCAGAATTGCAATTTTTGTATGACCTTCACTCACGTCTCTCTCTCTCTCTCTCTCTCCCCCCCCCCCCCCCCCCCACCCCAAAAAAAAAAAAAAAAAAGCCTGCAAGCTGTGGACCATAGAATACAGTTTTTAAACAAATTTCCCTGATAAGCACTGAATCTCCACTAGTAATTGTCTACAATGGTTAACAGCTTACATCTATGTTTCTCCAAGAAGCCATTTCGGCCAATCTAGGGGCTGGCTTCTTTTTTCCCCCCTTTTTGGCTAGTCCTGAGGAACTTTCATTAACTTTGTTTCAGCCTAGATCCATCCATCCTGATGCAAACAGATACCAATCTCAAATTATACCTTCTGTTCGCCTATTTTACTCACCATGGTATGTGAACATTAGTTTATGAGGATAAATACCCAGGAAGGTTTGGAGGTTGGGAAGGAAAAGGGAAAGAAGGTCTTCAAGGATAGCAATGGCTAATTGTCCTTGGACAGCAGTGGCTGCCAAAATTTTAGCATCGCTAGAAACCTACCAAAAGTATTGAGTGTAATATCACCAACCTGTGTATGGTTGTTGAAATATTTGGATAAATTTGTGTACTTATTCTGTCTGGAAATGCCTGATGCATAGTGCCGGGGTTTATGATGTAATTATCTATACTTGATCATGTCATAAGGATCTAGTTGGACGTGAGAGATCAAAAGGGACGTTTATCACTTTATGGATCAAGGGCATGCAGCCTAAACAGTTGTTGACCTTAGAGGGTTCTAGTAACTTTGTCTTGTTTTCTAGCTACTTTCATAGTTCATTGGTGTCTGTGATAATCATTGTAATTTGGTCTGTCTTGTCATTGGGTAGGATTAAATACTCAATCAGTATGTTCGTTATTATTAAGATATGGCAGGAGTGAACACTATCGCCGCTTTTGTTCACTATTCAAAGCATTTAAATGCATGCATTCTTCTTGGTCAAAATCAAATGGGTCTACTGTATTCCAGATGGCTTGTGTTTCACTTGTTATATATCGTCTGTGCCGTCACAGTACCAGCAATGTAAAGCCTAGCCAATTATGAATTGCAGATAGAAGGCCACAAATTATGTTATTTAGTGCTCCTCAGAATAGATGTCACCAAAGCATTTCATAGCATTTTTTACTCACTGTTTGTATGTGGCACTTTATGATTGACTTGTTATTTTCTCTTTTGGATGTTTTCAGGTGGGATCTTTCCTAGCAGTATAACTGGTGTGAGTCTGATGATTTTGAAAATTCGTGAGTGAACTCTACTAGTTTCTTTGATGGGCTGCTATCAGTCGAAGAAAATTAAAACACGAGGGTATGAGGAACCTGTTGTTCTTGCCTCCGAAACGCCTTGTGAGTATGCACCTCGATCCTGGTTATACACTTGCAGTTCTACATCTGCTTCACTTCAGTTATGAACCATCCAGGTCATTTTTTTCCAACAGAGTCATTAATGAACCTGTATCTAGTCTCAGCTTCTTTTCTAGGCCTCTGTTATCATGTGTTCCAAAACAGATGGAAGACTTTTAGCTATACACTAATATTTTCATCTCAAAACATTTTATTTTGTGGCTCAGTCGGTAGAGCATTGGGCTTTTGACCTACTAGTCATAGGTTCAAGTCCTTTTCGTTGCAGGACAACACATTACATTTAACTTGACGTTTTGTTTAAGGTGGAGAAGTAAGACCTGGAAATGCATGAAAGCATTAGAGAATGTCATAGGATGGTTAATTTAAGTTATCAAAAACGATGACCTAGTGTAATCCTATGAAACTGCAAATGAGGAGGCTTTATAAGTTACAAGGAGGAGCATTCAAGTCATTAACGGCATTAGGTTAGAAAGGGAATGGAGTTCCAGGTCTGGTTTCAGCTAGATAAGGTTTTGCCATCTCAACTTCATATGAGTGCTGCTAAAAATCTGTCAATACCTTCTGAATCCGTTCATGATTTACATGTCACCAAAATTTATGGTTGAATTTCAAGATTATATTCCATCCTTGCAGTTAGTGTCAGTGAAGTAGAGGCCTTACATGAGCTTTTTAAGAAATTGAGCAGTTCAATCATTGATGATGGCTTCATTCACAAGGTGAGTTTGCTATGTTTGTGAAGTTCAGCCTGATGGTCTTGGTCTTTTACTTAATCTGAAATAAAATTTTTAAACTTCTGGTTGGCAGGAAGAATTCCAGCTTGCACTCTTCAGGAATAGAAATAAACGAAATCTCTTTGCTGACAGGGTAAGTGATGCTCAGTACTTATCTATAATTCTGTGATTCTCTTATTTCCTCTACGTGCTGCAAATACAACAAGCTATAACAAGTGCTTAAATACAAAAATTCTGTGCCTAATGATTCTTAGATAACATGTTCTGATTGGTAGTTTTTGAGTTTATTACTAGGAAAGTAGCTATGCTGATATCCTCAAGATTCTAAATTGCAATTGGTGTTAACAAATTCTAGACATTTTATCTTTTTTTGTTTTTGCTTTCATATACGGAGTTCACCTATATTTTGGACGTAGGATGTGGAATTATGCACTTCTCTTTACTGCTTTCTGAGCATATCAGCATTGTTTTTCTTGTAGATTTTTGATTTATTTGATTTGAAGCGAAATGGTGTCATTGAGTTTGGAGAATTTGTTCGATCACTGGGTGTCTTTCATCCAAATGCACCTGTAGAAGACAAAATCACATGTAGGTCTGATCTCTCATTTAGATATTTAGATTTGAATTTCAATATTTCTGCTGTAAGTTCAACTGGAATAGGGCTACCTAGTCATTTATTTTTGTTTATACGCATATTCTTCAAAGACTCCAATGAGCACATTGTCATCTACTAAAATGGTGGAATCTTTTTGCAGTTGCTTTTAGATTATATGACCTGAGACAGACAGGGTATATAGAGCGAGAGGAGGTGAGTAGTCGTTTCCTTTCATCGAATTGGAGAAGAATTTCATTAATCTGTAAGAAGAAATTCCTTCTTAAAAGGACTTGTATTGCAAACCTCGGTATTTAGCTTTGATCACTTTTTCAGGGGTTCTTACGTTTTGAATTTCATAACTAAGTGATGGGGTGGTGAAAATTTCTTAGTTTATAGTGGGTTTGTAGGGGGTGGGGGGGAAGATGTGTTTCTAAATCTACCTTGAGCCAACCTATGCTTACAATGTTCTACTTATCTGACAGTTGAAGGAGATGGTGTTGGCGCTTTTGCATGAATCAGATTTGTTACTGCCAGATGATGTTATTGATATAATAGTGGATAAGGTGCAGATTACTAACCTTTTGCATTCCACTTGATCATTCTCATTCAAGTAAATACTCTAAAGTACTTATATATTTCCATAGACATTCAGCGATGCAGATGGAAAAGGTGATGGAAGAATCGATCAAGAAGAGTGGAAGGCATTTGTCTTGAAGAATCTGTCTCTGATAAAGAACATGACTCTGCCATATTTAAAGTAAGTTCTGCACTACGTTTTTCAATATCTAGATCATCCCAGTTTTAGCATTATGACTGCCAAAATTAACTCAGCTCACCTCAGCCGCTTGGCACTGATTTTCTACCTTTATACGGCTAGTTATATGGGCAATGATTTCATTAGTTTAACTCCTTGGCATGCCAATTTTTTCCCATTTTCCAGGGATATAACCCTAGCCTTCCCTAGCTTTGTGGTAAGTTCAGAGGTTGAAGATTCAGAAATATGAGCGCCCTGGAATTCCATAAAGAAGGTATCAACAATCTCATATCTGATGATGACGAAAAAAGAAGTACCTTATTTATGATGGATGCGGACTTTGGACAAGATTAGGACTCTACCCACGCCTCAAGATTTAGGGCGAGTTTGCAACCCGACATAGCACAAGCAGTAACTAAGACTCAGGCTTTCACAAGCTGCACTTTGCTACCTACAAGTACTTAACATGTTTTTCGAATGCCAGTTGATACTGGTAAATTGTAGATAGGTTTAATGTGTAGATCGCGTGGTTCCTAAGTTAGCTTTAAGAAATTTTGCAACAAGACACTCTTGAGAGTCGAGGCAAATATCTGTACTGTTGTTTCGTTGGGTCCTTGTTATTACCATGAGTATCATCGTTGGAGACATCCATTTATTTACAGCATTCCTTAAAATGCAGGAAAGGTATGAATTGCACACTTTTTGTAATGCTTTAGGTGGGAAGTTTTAAGTAGAAAGGCAAGATTTGATCCGAGGAACGAATGTATTTGGGAAGGAGACCCACTCTATAGCCCTTATGAGCAATGCCTGAGCCTCTTAATCTGTGAAAGTCAGGCTCGCGACTCATGGGCAAGCTTTTGTTGGCTTTTTTAACCCAATTCTAGATAAAGAATGCAGAACACACTCAAATTTGTTGGGTTTGCTCGACTTCTCAAGCTCGAGAATAGAAGCCACTGCCAAAATGGAAGAGTTGCCCACCAATGGAGGTTCCTCGGTCCGCAGAAAAGCCCAATAAAGACAAAGTCAAAAGGTATCTGTGCAACCCCACAGCCTGATCCTTAAGGTTCGATTCTGTCGTTGTCCGTTGGAAAAGGACAGCAAGAGAGAGATCGAAACGACTGTGTACTACCGTGCCACCGAGATAGATAAAAGACCCCACGTGAAAACCCTGATGAGAAAGCGTTGTCCGTCCAATCCAAGTTATTACTTTCCCAAACGACGCCATATCCCAGATGGTCCAAGCACTGGCTCTTTCTAGATGTAAGAACAGTACGGTATACGAATCCGTATCTGAGTGGTTGACTGATGGAATCTCTAAATACTAGTCGTATCTCGAGTGTTCAAGAAAGTGTTTGTTTGCTTAATTTTTGAAGTTTTAAAATTTTCACCATACTAAATACATTTTATAAATTTTAATAAATTTTATTTTTATATATACGTTTTACACTTTTTACAAACTCTAATAAATTTTAATATTTAAAAAATTTCTAAAATTTTAAAATATTTCACAAATTTTTTTTAAAATTTCAATAAACAAACGCCCTTTAAATATAACTTTGAGTCACATTAAATATTCAGTTTTTAAAATAACTACACAGACAAGAAACTGAAAGTATATATATTTAAAAATGTATTTTAATGTTATAGACATATACTTATATATTAAAAAGTCACGGTGATTAATACGAAGAAGAAATAGGAAGACAAAGACAGGCGTAACATTACTGACATTATACTTATCTGCTCGATGGAGTTAATTTGCTGACCAAAAGACGTGACATTTGGCAGCTCCTTATTGGTCCTTGTCCGGATCTAACAACCGTCTCAGAGATGGGGGACAAAAGCTGTGCTACTTTGTTAGAAACACGTGGCGTGCCGAAGGTGACTCAGCACCCAGCTGGTTTGGTCGCTTCTCTGAAACCGAAGAGTTGTGTTCCTTTTGTCTTTTTTAAAAATTTTTTTTTTAATTAATTAATTTGTCTTGTTTACCAATTAATTGCGAATTGCGATGCCTGAGACGTGGAACTTTTCCGTTCCAGCAAAAGGGAACCTCCATCCCTGGCTAAAATTTCGCCGAGTGAGCGTGAGATACACGTGACACCCATATCACAACAGATTCCCAGGTCTATTTGCGGCTTTGGTCCGTCCTCGAATTTTGTTCCCTAAGGAACGCCGCTGTCTGTTATGGAAAACATGAGGAGATTACTGGAGGCTGTCTTTATTAATAAATTTATTTAAAAAATAAATGGTTGGATTATGAGATCGTGGTGACTTAATTAATCATTTGAGTTTTTTTTCTTCTTCTTGTGGTTAATCTACAAAAAGCAAATTAGATTAATATACAAACCCTTATGAGTTGTACTAAAAATTATATTAATTTAATTAACAAATGTTTATAATGACAATTTCTTTTTTGTTGTTAATAATTGTAATTTAGAGAAGGAATTATTGGTGGTGGGTTTTTAGAAAGAAAAAAAAAGAGGTTGTAATTTATATAGATGGGAAGTATTATACTCCTAATTATTTGTTTAGTGATTTAGTCTTAATATTTTTTTTTTAGTAATTTTAGTTCGTATAAATTTTTTATTTTTGAAATATAATTTTGAATAAGACAATTATTATCGTCCGTTTTTTATACATACAGATCTTTTCGTCTATCAAAAATTAGTCCACTCGTAAAGATAAAATCCTATTTAAACTATTTGATTTAGAAAATAAATATTTTTAACTTTTAATTCATATCAACCTTCTATTAATTGACTAATTTTTACTGCGTAAAAAAATATATATGTATAAAAAAATGATCTAAAAGGATAATTTCATTTAAAGTTATATTTTAAAAATTCATTTGTTAAAAATAAATATTATAAAAACTATAATTATACTTAAGTCTTTTTATCATGACGTGTAAAACCCCGGATGCATAAATCAACAGATTGCTTACAGGATAGTGATTAAAGTAAGCGTAAACATCTGATATGCATGACGCGAGCAGCTCTCGCGTGTGCTGAACGTAACATCCAAATTTGGGGCAAAAAAAAGATATTTTTTTAGCGGATAAAGCGGAAAATAGTTCATCCCGGAGTTCCCTTATTATTCAACGCATCTCAGGTTCTCAATTAGCTATTATCAGAGAGACCCGAGAAAAGTCCAACAGAACCCAAAAGGCAGATCCCTCACTCGAACTCGGATTCTGAAGAATCCGATTCCTCAATCAAAAGAGCGTTTTTTTAAAACTAAATCCGATAAAACATATCTTTCTCGCTTTCATGGACGATCCTTTTCAGCTCTTTCTGAGGTTTTGATTCATATCAAAATCTTGTATTTAAGTCAAAGCTGTAGTCAAAATGCCTAATTTAGTATTACTTTTACTAATTTTTTTTATTTTTATTTTTTTGTTATTTTTGACGGAGAAAAGTTTCGGTTCGGTGCAGGTTCATTTTCCGTGATCGGTTTCGGTCGATGATTTCCGAGAGCTTTGTTAGACAGCTGATTCGCGGAATTTCTTAGCAGGTTCGGATGCCTGAAATGTGTATCTAAATAATGAGTTGAGTTGGTCTTTTACTCTGTGCGGTTGCTGAGAAAATATGGTAAATTTATTAAGCACGAGAATATGGTTTCGTTGTTTCTTGAACCTTATAATACCAGCCCATCGCCAAACTCAGCTTTTACTATATATGCTTTACATTTGCATATGAGAGGCTCATGCTGAGGTAAGCTATCGAACACAGTTGAGTTTATGCATATATATTACTTCTGGGACTGCATTTAATGAAGAATCTAAATTCTTCTCAACAAAGAGCGTAGAAATAGGATTCAGTTCCTTTTGCCTCGTAGATTATATCAGTGATGAGGTGTTTTTCTTATTAATGAACATTTTGTTTTCTTGTTGTGTAATCACATCTGGTTAGCATCAGTTGTATCGAGTGTTTGTCTTTTTTGGGTCCCAATGAGAAGTCTGCTATCTCTTTCTTTTTTGCACTACGTTTTCTTCTTAGAAGCAATCAAATACTCAACTCATTTATTTGATGTGATCTCTTTTTTTTTTTTTTGTTTTTATCACATTTGATTGATTAATTTATAACATTCTCTAGGTTATCTTTTCCGTTTCAGATTGATCTTGTTCGTGCATTGTAATGCAATCAGCTGAAGGGGACAAGAAGAATCTGAAGCGTTCGAGATCGTCTTGTTGCGATATGCCTCTGACTGACGCAACCGTGACACCAACTCTTGATAACTGTACTCTCTTCCCTGTTGAGGAGATTGTGCAATACCCATTGCCTGGTTATGTTGTCCCTACTTCTATCACTTTCAGCCCGGATGATAGTATAGTAACTTATTTGTTTAGTCCTGATCACACTTTGAATAGAAAGGTTTTTGCTTTCGATCTCAAGACTGGCAAACAAGAATTGTTTTTCAGTCCCCCGGATGGTGGACTAGATGAGAGCAATATATCACCAGAAGAGAAGTTGAGGAGGGAAAGATTAAGGGAACGTGGACTGGGAGTAACACGGTATGAATGGGTGAAGACGGGCTTAAAAATGAAAGCAATCATGGTGCCTTTGCCAAATGGGGTTTGTTCCATTATCCCTTAACTAGTAGTATTTGCATTACGCCACAATGGAATTATGTCATAATTGCCTCTCTTCCCCTTTTTGAATCATTGCACCCTCTTGCAGTAAATTTTTTTTTTTTTGCATGGTTACATTGGATATTGGGAAGGGGAGAAAGGAGAGAGGGGGGGGGGAGAAGAGTGGGGAGTTCATGGAGGATCTCATGGAAGGCACCAGCACATTATGTCTGCCAAACACTGTTTACTAGACCTCATTTACCATAACCTCTTTTGACATCACTGCTATGACAACATTAGCTCTTGGAATTATCCCCAACATCAGCACATGGTAGTGTTCTTGATGATACCGCACCTGATTTTGACACCAACACTAAAGCCATCTAACCTAGAATTGGATCTTCATCATCTTACTGAATCTTCTGCTGTTATCCCCTGTATCTGCATCATCACTACAAATTGTTTTATTAGTTCCTCTAGTGTAACAATATTCACCTTATGAGCTCCAGCGTTGTTTTCACACCATAACTTAGCACACTGATTGGTTCTCCATTAGGGTTTCTTACAAATTGATGGATGGGGAATCGATTTGTTATATGCATATTAACCTGGTGTTGCTGGTATGTACGTATATGACTGGTAGTTGAGGGAGTTGGAAGGCACCTGATATTCTATTCACCTCACATTCCTTTGTTAGTAAAGGTCTTAACATGTTATGTCTGTTATTAATCTTCCAAAACCATTGAGTATTTGTCCATCGATGCCATCAATGCTTATCAACCTTGTACCACCAGAGGTCACTTCTTTTATTATTATCTTGGTTTTTTTTTTTTCTATCTATGTATTGGGGCTAACCTACTGAGGTTCTAGTTCAACTCTTACTAGCTCCATGAAAGTTGAAATAATGAGCTTCAGCTGATTATTGGTCTTCTCCCCTTGAGCAGATCTATTTCCAGGAATTTTCTTGTTCAAAACCAGAGCTTAAGCTCCCAAGTGTACCGTGTTCACCAATTATTGATCCACATATATCCCCAGATGGCACAATGGTGGCTTATGTGAGGAACTGGGAGTTGCATGTTCTCAATTTCTTGCGCAATGAATCCAGACAGTTGACTTACGGTGCCAATGGAAATTCTTTGGTATGTGAAACTTCAGCATTGGATCTTTAGGAGATTGTTCACACTTCACACTGGATTCTATCCTCATTTTTAACTTTCTTTGTGAACTTAATAGATGAAGCTCTATAATCCAAGTTCTTGATTTGGTACGCTAGTGATCTGTTTGTCCTAGTCCAACTAATTGATTTGTGATTTTTTTTGCTGGTGACCCAGTTAAAGGTTAGATGGTTAAATATGGGAGTCGTTACAGCCTTACCTAATTTAAGACAGGGAGCATTAGGTCCCAACAGCTATGTGTCAGACTCAGACTCAGACCTATGTATCTAGTTTCATCTTTAGCTGTTAGGGCTTGGTCCTCTTTCAAATCATTCCAAAGTATGACTTTCCTCTTCACCTTGCCCCCTTTTTATCTATATCTGGAATGATAGCAGTATATATGTTCACTATTGGTTTCTTCTTATCCACTGTCCAGGACAACACGGTTATAGTTGGCAGCGAATGAAGCATCTCTAAATTTGGGTGTGGCTCCACCCTACCTCATCCACTGGAACTCCCCTAGGCAGTTCCTTCTTTTCTTGGGGTGGATAGCTATAGAATATTTTCTTGTAGCTTAAAGCATAGTTGGACAAATTTACTCTCATTTTTCATCTTATCTGTTATGGTTTGGCTGTGAAAACAAGGTCAGTTTCATAGGTTTCAAAGCTGCAAAGCACCAAATTGCCACAACAGTATATGGGCTTTTAATTCTTAGGTTGGTTATTGGTTGGATTACTCATATGATTTCATAAATCTACTTTTCCCTTTGATTTGTGGTGGATAGAAAAGTTGCATTTGTTCTTGTCATTTTATCCATCTATTCTTCTTAATTATGACACCATGTTCTTGTGAATTGCAGACTCATGGCCTTGCTGAATATATAGCTCAGGTGAGAATTTCATGTGATCTTCATGGTCACGTTGTTCATCCAAAGTGCAACTGTTTGGTTTCCTGCTTTTGAGAGTTCAAGTGTCCAAAAGTATTTTGCTGTCAGAAAAAAAAAATGATTTAAAAAACTACCAAACTGTGTGTTAGATTTTGTTTGTATTGTTAGATTTCTTCTTCTTTCCATTTAAAGGTTGTTGTTAACTGCAGGAGGAGATGGATCGGAAGAATGGGTACTGGTGGTCATTAGACAGCAAATTCATTGCATTCACAGAAGTCGATTCTTCGGAGATACCTCTTTTCAGAATTACACACCAAGGTAAAAGTTCAGTTGGTGCAGAGGCACAAGAAGACCATGCTTATCCTTTTGCCGGAGCTTCAAATGTCAAAGTTCGCCTCGGGGTAGTGTCTGCTGAAGGTGGTCCTATTGCTTGGATGGATCTTCTTTGTGGTGGAACTGATCTGGCAAACAGTCAGGAGGAATATTTGGCTCGAGTCCATTGGATGCATGGAAATATTCTCATAGCTCAGGTTTTGAATCGGTCTCACTCAAAACTAAAGATCCTTAAGTTTGATGTTAAAACAGGCCAAAGGGAACTCATATTGGTTGAAGAACAAGGTACTTGGGTTAATTTACACGACTGCTTCACACCTCTGGACAAAGGAGTCTCCCGATTTTCTGGGGGGTTTATATGGGCAAGTGAAAAAACTGGATTCAGACATCTATATCTGCATGATTTGAATGGGACTTGCTTAGGACCTATTACCCAGGGTGATTGGATGGTTGAGCAAATTGCTGGCGTAAACGAGGCTGCAGGACTTGTATATTTTACTGGAACTTTAGATGGGCCTTTGGAATGTAACCTTTACTGTGCAAAACTGTTCATAGATGGAAAGAAGCCCCTGGAGGCCCCAGTAAGATTGACTCAGAGCAAAGGGAAACATGTGGTTGTTCTTGATCATCATATGCGGACTTTTGTCGATATCCATGATTCTCTTGATTCACCCCCTAGGGTTTTGATTTGCTCTTTGGAAGATGGAAGCTTAATCATGTCTCTGTATGAGCAGTCATTTACCATTCCGAGATTCAAAAAGCTTCAACTTGAGCCTCCAGAGATTGTTAAAATACAGGCGAATGATGGGACTCCATTGTATGGAGCTTTCTATAAGCCTGATGAGACAAGATTTGGACCACCACCTTACAAAACCTTGATCAGCGTGTATGGTGGCCCATGTGTACAGCTTGTTTGTGATTCTTGGATAAATACCGTTGACATGAGAGCACAGTATCTACGAAGTCAAGGCATCCTAGTATGGAAGGTCAGTAGTTTCCATAAATTTATAGAACTTTGAAAACTAGGGAAAAAGTGTATGATAGATAGGAAGGTAATAAATTAGATGGAAAAAAGAAGAAGATATTTTTGTCTCTGCTCAATTGACAAGGAACCCCAACAACTAAGAGATCCTCTTGAGGAGCAAGGACACTTCTATTAATAAAAAGTAATTAAAATTTTAAATTGGACCTTCAAGTGGTTGCCAGACAGAGATGGTGAAAAGATTATCCCTAAAATTGAACCTAGGAGGAATGCATCCAGTTGTGGTCTTTAATTATGCCTTCCATTATCCAGTTGAAGTTCTCTTGCTGAAAGTTTTTACCAGTTGTGCTATCAATATGCTGCTGGCATGGAGAAAGCCTAGGTTCGATGGATACTTTTGGAAAAGTGATGTCTGCTAAATGGATGTGAATTGTATCTTTGGTTCTGGTGCATGCCTAGGTGATAAATTCATCTACTCCCCATTTCTTGAGATTTTGAAACCTGTCTTCCCGTCCAACATGGGTGTGTCTTGCTTAGATGATTCCAATCCCAGCTATTTTCTGATCAAGTCTGGAATGGATCCTCCACATGTTTTGAAGTGTCAAACACTAGGCTGGAATGGATACTTAACATATTTTGGAGTGTCAAACTTAATTATAAAAGCTATCTTCCACCTGCTTGTCTAATAGATCTAATCTAATTTTCAAAAGCTGAAAGGGCCACTACTATGACTTTGGTGTTTTATTTTTATAACTGTTTTTACAGCTAGATAATAGAGGATCTGCTCGACGTGGACTTAAGTTTGAAGGCTCTCTAAAATACAAGAGTGGTCAGATTGATGCTGATGATCAGCTAACTGGAGCTGAATGGCTTATCAAACAAGGGTTGGCTAAAGTTGGCCATATAGGGTTGTATGGATGGAGCTATGGTGGATATCTCTCAGCAATGACCTTGGCCAGGTTTCCCGACACCTTCCAGTGTGCTGTATCTGGTGCCCCTGTGACAGCCTGGGATGGGTACGACACATTTTACACTGAGAAGTACATGGGATTGCCTTCTGAGAATCTGACAGGTTATGAGAACGGATCTGTGATGCACCATGTGCACAAGATGAAAGGGAGGTTGTTACTTGTGCATGGCATGATTGATGAAAATGTTCACTTTCGGCACACAGCAAGGCTTATTAATGCACTTGTTATGGCTGGAAAGCCTTATGAACTACTAATTTTCCCAGATGAACGGCACATGCCCCGTCGGCATAGGGATCGAATCTATATGGAAGAGAGGATTTGGGACTTCATAGAGAGAAATTTGTGAAGTTATAAGTTTTTGTTTATATCTTTGTCATTGAAATCGAGAAAAGAGGACAGAAGGGTGAGGTTATTTTGTTAAATTTATTTTCCTGTTCTTGCCGAGTGAGATCTGTGTTTTTGGTTCTTTCTATTGCCTCTGTAAAGCATATGGAAGACCTCTTTGGCACATTTCAGTCCTTTGGAATAAGCCGTAGAGTGAAATTCAGGCATAAAAAAAGCCCACTTATGGAAGTAGGCGCTAGGCTAGGAGTCATTGTTCTCCATAAATTATCCTTTTCCATGTAGAAAAACAAAACTAGTCTGCTCGGGAACATTTGGCGAATTCAAGACAGTCTCTGTTTTTCTCTTCTCAGTGATAAATATCCGACATAGTTGCCAATCTGTGTCTCCCTGTTTGAAATTCTCCGACACCCAAAAATTATGAAATTAAAAATAAATACTTTTGCGGAAATGGGTATAGATTTAAAAAGTTATATGAATATTGAGAGTTTACCCACTAGTTTAGTCGCGAAATTTAGACAAAAAAATAGATGGATTTCGAGGGAAAAATGCACGCAAGAGGTCCCATGCAGTCTCACCTCCAAATGGACTCACTTTTCTATTCTCAGTTGAGGCTGTTCCAAGATTGTCAAACCCCCTATTTAGGAGCTTATTAAGTTAGTTTAAGGATTGAGATTGGGCAAGATGTTACTCGACTGGATGGGATCCCCAAGGATCTCCAAGACAGAAAATTTACTTGACCAGCTAGCTCCCTCAATCCTTAGATTTCTGATTCATCATGAACTGGAAAAGTCCCAACTTTCTCAGGAACAAAAGTCAATTACTTGGTTCCTCTCCTTAGCCCTTGCCCACGAGATATGCCTGAGCCAGATGAAATTCTGCAGGCTTAACACAATTTCTGCAATATACATCTATTGTTCTAGCAATGGAACAAGCCAACAAGTTCAGGCACAGCTTGGATTTCGAAATAGGCACAGATATTAGTGCTCTCAAACTTATTGCCAAGTCTTTTTAATTTTTTTGTGTAACACTGCCACTCGATTTCAGTTCCACAGTTCGAGAATCAATCATGTTCTAAAGCGATAAGATTCAAACTTATACCCGCCTTGGACTATTATATTGTGACACGTTGAGGGAAAATAAAATAAATATTTTTATGTAATATGTTCAAATTGAAGGTACAGGAGTTTCCAAAAGAATCTCTGATTGGTTAACCTCTACCACCATCTCGTGACTCAGCATGTGATGACTGATCACAGGTCTGTGAAAGCAGTAATAGTTGCGTGGCCTTGATGGCGTGGCAGGGAACGATTGGTCTGTCTACTATATGCCATATAAATAATTCCTTGGAGACCAAGTTTAAAAATTTGAAGAGAAGCCGAGGAAAAAACCACTGGGAATTGCTTATGCAGCTCAAGGAGGGACACGTCATTCCGTCATCTTTAACGTCCGTTTAAAAATTTTATTGCTGTAATACCCCTCTTCCAGAACCATCATCTAGCCCTCGTTTGAAAGAAACTACCACTTAAAAATAAGGGCTTCTAGAGAGGCATAAAGAGGCAAATCGAGTTAACTATCGGGCCAATTCGACAGGAAGAGGACTAATCAGTAATTATCTTAACTTTGTATTGTACCTATGGAGTATTTTATTGATTAGAAAATTTGCTTATCATTCACATTCGTACAAAAGATGCCCATTAACTTTTGTTTCGCATGTATTTTTTTTTTTAAAAAATAATTTCCCACTTGAATAAATTTAATTATTTTACTCTAAGTTCTAAAGTATGGCAAATTCATCGACAGTGTCCCCATTTGGGGACACTGTCGATGAATTTGCCTTACTTTAGGGGTAGAGACGTTAATAAGTTGCATAGAGTCTCCTTTTATATATTCAAATACTAATATAAATAAATAAATGTTTGTTGTCCCCTTCCACCCTTATTAAAAAAAAAAAATACTAAAAAACCTACAAATTGGTTTAAGTATAATTTCTAAAGTAGAAGCTTTTTATTCTTGCATTTATAAGGACAACAAAGGTATTATATTGCATTTATAGGAAGTAATAAACATGCATTTGAACACTAGTCTCATCTTCTTAACATTGTACTCATGAAAATTCAAATTTATGATAGGCCCCTATGTATCAAACCTTGTGAGTTTTAATGATAAACCCATCTAGTTGGTAGTACTTTTTCAATATGATAGAGTATTATGTTATGATAAACCCATCTAGTTATATGTTACATATCGATGAATTTTGATATATGAGAGACGTAATGTGACGAAATTAGTTATTTAAATCCTTAAATAATATGAAATACATAAATGAAAAAAAAAAAAGTTCCCCAAATACTTTAGAAATAGGTTTTTTTGGTGTATATAAGTTTTCATGTGATCAATGAACAAATATTAGAGGCTTAATTAGTACACTAGTCCTTAGAGTATAGTTGGACACCAAATTTATTCTTAGAGTATATTTTGTCCTATATCAGTCCCTATGGAATCTTTTGTGTCCTAAAGTTACCATTCTTTTAACTCAGTTGACCCTGTTAATAAAATAAATCTCTCGTGACAAATAAAGACATGTCACTACCAATCATAAGCACTAATATATTCCTAAGTCACTCCAAATACCAAGTTAGACAGGTAATTGTTAATTAAAATTCACATCAAACAATATATGCCTTCTGGAACGCAATACTCTCTCTATATATAAAGACAACACAACCTCGACAACATATCTGATTGCATTTAACTCTTTGCTTCCATATACTCCACTAAGGATGGAGATTTTCTTCAATTATCTGTCCGAATTGCACGGTACAATTAGGAGAGAGACTGACATAAGAGGTAGACCTTATACCATTTAATACTGCTATATATAAAGTTTTAGACAGTATAGATTTTACAACAGAGATCATTTAATGCTGCCACATATACAGTTTCAAATAGCATATGTCCCATAATAGGGACTAACTCTTGTGTCTGTCTCTCTCTGAATTGTACTGTACAATTCGGATAAAGAATTGCATAGGATCTTGATTCCTAAGTCTATTAAAATAACAAAAACTCTCCCCCAAGAAACCTTAATTAACTTTCCTCATATAAATTCTAGAAACCACCATGGCAACAAATTTCCAGCTCACTAAATTTCGTACCCATTCCCCCAACCTTTACTCTATTTCCTAAACCAGCCCAACCCCGAAAATTAATGTATGGTTTACTCCAAACGCCGTTAATTTTGACGCTGGGCTTTCGGTGAAGTTTAATGTGAATCTGACACATTTATTAAAACCAATAATTTTCAGCATACTGAAACGCTGATTCACACCTATAAATATCCCCATTAGTTGCGGCAGTGTCAAGCCTCACCCCCTCTCTCTCTCTCTCTCTCTCTCTCTAACTGTAACATTTTATCGGGAAAAGCTAGAGAAGGTTCCCGATTCTCGGAAAACTTGGGAAGAAATCTAAGGAGAGAGCTTAGAGCAGGCAATGAGCATATCGTTTTTCATTTCTGGTTTCATCGCCGTCGTATATGAATTACCGCGCCGATTTTCGATACTCCAGGTAAGAACATTTCTTTCCATTCCTGTTAACATCCTGCTAATTTTCCTTACTTTGTGAAAAGTGTGCAAAAGGCAGAAAATTTTATTTCTAAGCCACAAGAGATCTCTACTTACGTGAGATTATCCTGTTCAGTCGAAGCGAAATAGCAATCTGTTTCTACCAGTACTCCAGACAAACTACATTTCAGAGTCTAGTCTCTTATTGGAAAGATTCTTGATTCAAAAGACTTTTTCTTATCTTGAACTTTTTAAAGATTCATTTCTTGTTGTATCTGATCCACCAAATTTTCGCTGTTTGTAGGGAATTCAAATTCGCAGGAATGGTTTCGGCAGTTCTCAGCAATTTTAGAGTGACGTGATACCTTTCTTTGATGGTAATCGAAAAAATTGCAGAAGACATAATAACGTACACCCGTATTTCCCTGAAGGAAGCAATTCAAGGCGTTACATAATCCCTAATTTGGCTGAACGTATCTTGCTTAGCTTTTGGGGTTTTAATTTGCTTCTGATCAGACTTGAACCGGAAGAAAACTGTTTTATCCATAAGGCTTTAATTCTTGGTTTTAGAAGCTTTCTCGGATTTAGACTGATTTGGAGTTTAGTACTCCCAAAATAACAAAAAAAAGGAGAACAAAGAACAAAGAAAAGGGGATTGTCTGTTGGACTCTGTTGACCTATTAGATGGGCTTTCCCATCAAAAAATTAGTGATCTTTGATGAGTTTTAGGGTTTAAAGCTTCTCCACGATACACAACAAAAGGGATTTGACGGTAGGATAAGCAATGTCGATTGCCAGTGTAGCACTTAGTCCAGTGCTGGAAGAGTCTTTAAATTTTCTTGGTAGCTTCTCTGGCCGGCATGTGCCACACACGAGTGATTCAATCTTAATTTACCTCACTGTTGCCGGCTCTGTGATTCCAATGTGTGTTATGGAGTCAGATTCGATTGCTTCAGTGAAGCTGAGAATCCAGACCTACAAAGGATTTTTTGTGAGGAAGCAGAAACTAGTTTTTGAAGGGAGAGAATTGGCTAGAAATAATTCTCGTCTCGGAGACTACGGGTTAACTGATGGGAATGTATTGCATTTGGTGCTAAGACTCTCAGATCTACAAGCAATTATGGTTAGGACGGCGTGCGGGGAGGAGTTTAAGTTCCATGTTGAGAGGAACAGAAATGTGGGATACGTGAAGCAGCAGATTGCTAAGAAGGGGAAAGGGTTTTTTGATCTCAATGATCAAGAGCTGATATGTGATGGTGTGGAGCTTGAAGATCAGAGATTAATTAATGACATCTGCAAAGATAATGACGTTTTGATTCACTTACTGGTTAGGAAATCTGCCAAAGTAAGGGCTGAACCCGTTGAGAAATATTTAGATGTGTCTATCGAAGCACTAAATCTTAATGAGAAGGGGTCTAGTGTGGGAAAATACCAGATGGGGCTACTATCTGTGGGACATCAGGCACTGGAGAGGAAGCCATTACATAGTAATTTTCTTTTGGAACCTCTAATTGTCAACAGTGACATGGAACTGCCGTTAGTGGTTAGAGAACTGATTAACTCTACTTTTGATGGGTTAGAGAGAGGCAATGAGCCGATTCAATCTTCAGAGGGATCTGGAGGAGCTTATTTCATGCAGGATTCATCTGGTCTGAAGTATGTGTCTGTTTTTAAGCCAATTGATGAGGAGCCAATGGCTGTAAATAACCCTCGTGGGCTCCCCTTGTCCCTTGATGGTGAAGGCTTGAAAAAGGGGACGCGAGTTGGAGAAGGTGCATTGAGGGAAGTTGCAGCATACATTTTGGATCATCCACGGGGTGGGCCTCGCTCATTTTATGATGAGGAGCAAGGCTTTGCTGGGGTTCCCCCCACAGTTATGGTCAAGTGTTTGCACAGAGGATTCAATCATCCAGAAGGTTATGAATGTGCACCCAAGAATGTTAAGATTGGGTCACTTCAGATGTTTGTGAAGAATAGTGGAAGTTGTGAGGATATGGGTCCTCGTGCTTTCCCAGTGGATGAGGTACACAAGATATCAGTGTTGGACATACGGTTGGCCAATGCAGATAGGCATGCTGGGAACATATTGATTAGCAAAGATGATGAAGATGGTCAGATTGTGCTTATCCCCATTGATCATGGCTACTGCTTGCCTGAAAACGTGAGTGCTTTATTCTTCTTCTGTCAATTCGTGATAAATATACTGGATATCAGTTAGTTTTTGTTGCTTATTCAACCTTCATGTACTGTCATTGATGTTCTTGGCAGAAGCCAATGTGCCTGCAATATACTCCAAAGTCCTGAGCAATTGTCTTTAGACTTCTATAAGGCTTGTTATTTTGTCTGCTACGCATGGAGATTATTATACCCTAGAGAAGCTTTAAAGCACTATTTGCTGATATTGTTATCCTAATTCTGTGCCATTGCATTATATGTTTTCATTAACGTGCTATGCACTGCTTCGTGTAGAATTCACATCCTCTTAATTCAGTTTTTGCAATGCTACCTTTTCCATAAAAAGTGCAGTGTACATAACTATATATTTTCCCAGCTGATATTAGAATGTCTTATGAAGAGGAACGTGTTAACTTTCATTTGTCTTACTGAGCAAGATTGAAATTAATTGGGAAACCATTCTACATTGTAGAACTTTTAGGCTGTATCATTTTTCATTATTCTAGTTTCATTTTTGCTTCTCCTCACTGCAGTTTGAAGATTGCACATTTGACTGGCTCTACTGGCCTCAAGCTCATGAACCTTACTCTCCCGACACGATTGCGTACATCAGATCACTGGATGCTGAACGTGACATTGACCTTCTGAAGTTTTATGGATGGGACCTACCTCCTGAGGGTGCCCGCACCCTTCGAATTTCCACCATGCTTCTGAAAAAGGGCGCAGAGAGAGGACTTTCTCCCTTTGCCATCGGAAGCATCATGTGCAGGGAAATGCTAAGGAAGGAATCCGTGATTGAGCAGATCTTGCGAGAAGCAGAAGAAGCTGCACTTCTGGGTACAAGCGAAGCTGCATTTCTTGAATCTGTGTCACTGATCATGGATCGCCGCCTTGACGAACTTACTACACCATGAAAGGTTGGCATATCATGAATGTGTATATGTAATGATGCATGTATATGCCCGTGACGAATGATGGCAATTCACTCTATCGTTTGAAGGACTACTGGCTGGTTTCATGTACCGTAGCTTCTAGCCGTGTTGCCATACCTTGTTGTTTCTGTATTTCCTTCTGTTTTTCTGTTCATATATCAAAATCAGGGGGGCTTGTTCAGCAATTAGCCTCCTTTCTATCACTGATGTCTCTCCTTTCTGTTACAGTTAGACAAAATATATCTTCGAACATGGACTGAAAAACTCTCTTTAGAGTGATTGGATATGTAGGATATCCTAATATAAATACATTTTATCGTGAAAGTACTTTTTTTCATTTGTTCAAGGCCCAATTTAAGTTTCAATCTCCATTTGAGGTTTATAATTTTTCAAAAATCACGAATTGTATAGCTTGTGCAGAGCGAGAATTTGGTTCCAGCGTTCCTAATGATATTTTTGAAGGTTTCGAAATACAGGGAATATTAAAAAAATACCATGTAGTTTCTTAAATCGCAAATACATTCGCCGTTCTTAACAGTGCCTTTCACTGAATATATATTATTATCATGTTTTAAAAGTTACTTCCAAAAAGAAAAAATAGTGGTCGGTAAATCTCTTTGAGAATTGCTTCCGTAATTGTTAAATTAAACTCGCACTAACTTTATCGCTGACGTACACTAATGTTAACATTTTAATTTAACTAATCATTAACTAGAGATCGTGTTGGGTTCTTTACACGTATTTAATGTGCGCTTAGATTTTTTTCTTGAATCACTAATAAAAAAAAAAAAAAAAAAAAACCCTTGCAATTTGAAGTAATCTAAAAAAAAAAAAAAATAAGAAAAAAAAAGGAATACGATACGTTGTACATTGCACGGAGAAAGAGTATTTTTTTAGAAAAAGCCTAGGCCCTCAAATGCAATACACATGCTAACGAGAGTGAGCACTATGCAAAAGCCCAAAGATCCTCCCATTTACAATGACAGATAAAAAAGAGGTCCTCTAGATAGAGAGTTATGTGCCTTAGAGATGGCCGTGGTCCTTTGTTTGTAGCCAAAGCAGTTCAAGTCTGTCAAAAATTGACGTACTTGAAGTTAAAGATGGCTCATGGATGGCGGATTGGCGATCTTTCGTATTTATTGATGGGTTGATAATCGCATAGAAACTTCCACAGGAGAGAACTTCTTTGACAACTGCGTAATACCAACTGCATAAGGATACCATTTATTCCTACTCCGTGCGGTACATTTTCCAGCAGGTAGCAGGTTCTGCAGAATTTACCAAGAGCCAGATGGTCATCGAGCAAGTCTTCCAATACGAAGCATCAATTATCCCTACAGAACCGAAACTATAAGCTTTAGAACAAAATGGTGCGTCCCTCCATGTTGCAAGAGGATCGATTAATCGAATCAATTGTCACTTTTAGAACAAAACGACAACCATTTTAGCAGAAGCTTTTGGTTCTTTGGGGAAGTGGAGTTTTCAATGGTTGGTAGAGGAGGACGAGTGCATCGAAAGCCATGTGAGAATTTGCTGTCTGGTGGCTCAAACATGGATAATGGTTTCAGAATCATTTGCAACTTGACTGCAAAAGTTGCCGTCCCCACACGGCTTGCTGCGGGCCGGGGACCTAGTAGCTTCTGGCTTAGCTTTCGTTTAGCGGCATAGGAGTATAGGACCACCAAGGAAGCACTTTGTACTTGCCCAAATATATGTGAACAAAAGAGAAGTAGCCCCTTTTATTGAGCCACGGAAGATGTATCTTTTCTCTGAGCCAAAACAGTTGCACCTTAAAGGTTGAAAAATGATGACTTCCGTAATAAACTTTATGTACACTGTCCAATCTGACAGTGTGGATTTCAGTGCAGAGTTTGGCAGGTCGAAGTCATATATATGTCAATTTTTCTTTGTTTCTATTTGGGTACGGGATTAAGAGAGAAAAGTGCCAAACTCTTGCATGACATGAAACGATTTTTCGTTTTTTGTTTTTTTGCAAGGAGAGAAATGGTTCTGCCATACGTTTTGTTGGATATACCTAATTCAATTTAGAATGCATTGATAGGATTGAAAGGGCAATGTCAAGTCTGAACAACTGGAACCATGCTACAAGTTGAATATGAATTAAGTCAAAAATCGCCCAACTGGAATAGCAATAAATCAAGAAATCGCTTTTAGACCCTAAAATTTGAGTTTTACAGTTTCTAGATATAATTGGTCTAGAATAAAAAGTTTGAATTTTTTTTTTCTAGGTGAAAGGAGGAGAGCGTAGCAATTCTTACTAAACATGATCATAAAAGCACACTTATTGTAAAATATCTAATTTTAACTATAATTATTATTTATTAAGTGAGCTTGTCAGCGTATCGAGCTATTCACTAAGTTCAAAATCAAGTTTTATTTTCGTATGCAATTTTAACTTATAACTACTTGAACTTTGACCTTAAAGTTAATAATAAATTAGTAAATAATATTAACTCGACTAGAACCCTAGGGATTTATTTCAATTACAACCTTATTATTGCAGTCATATTTATAGAAATTTCGCCAACAGAATTAGTGCTATCACTTCAGTAGGCAAGATCAGAACTTTTTCCAAGAAAATTTGTCTGTGCATCTAGACTTCTCCATGAAATGCCAAGGCCATACTTTGGACTGATCCTAAGATAAAACTTGTGGGCTACAAACTAGCGGCCTGAATTCAATGCAATTGAACTTTAGTTTTAATGACCAAAGATGTGGGCCAGTTCTCAAATAAGCCAGAGAATTTTCATCCTCCAACCGTCCACCCACCACCGACGCACCATTAAATTAAAACATAAGTATTGGCCTCACTTGTACAAGTGGAACCTACCCACAAGATGCAGGTGACACCCACGTCAAAATAGCGAAAGGTAACTACGGCTTTCGTAGTCATACTTTTTATTTTATTTTGGTCCTTTTCGTTACAGAATAAAGTCTGGTCAGAGATACCCTTTCCATGCACAAGAAATCTGGTAAAAAACGATAAACCATTAATTAATCATTCGCTTTTCTTGCAACTTTCAGTAAAATAAAAAACAGAAAAAAAATTGACAGAGAAATTAAAAACTTAGATATATATTTCAAATGGTTATTTGTAAATTAAACGCTGTAAAATCATAACTATAATTGGAAAATAATGATACTAAAAGTATCTTACAACTATGCAAACCACGTTCATCTCTACAATTGCCAGACACCCCCCCCCCCCCCGGGGCCTATTTCCCGTGACGGGTTTAGGCCGCCAATACATTATCTCGCCTACAATAATATGCTACGTTACCCGTACGTACGTATAATTTGGTTTAGTCCGATAGCCCGGCTAAAAAAGCCACCCCAGTAGCCGGCAACCACGATGAACCATAAATAAACTGCGACACCGTGAACTTGCTTGCCTCCGCCGTCGAGTTAATGACTCGGTACCCCGGCCATTTAACCCGTTGCCCCACCGCCGCTCCCGGACCAGAATTCATGTACTCACCGTAGTACAGTGTATCTAAGGCAAAAGTTGAGTTCCACTCCAGCCACCCACGTGGGTTAATGTGGTCACCCATGTACGATAACATGTAGACGACCCTCGAGTAGAGCTTCCACGGGCGGCCTAGATAGGTTGGTATGCTGCCTTTGGAGGCCTCGAGATCCGAGGTCGCAAGGATCCGGCAAGCGTGGATGGAAATGCCGGTGTTCTGGTTAGGGTCTTTGCGGTTTTGGGCGGTGATGGTGTTCTTCTGGTTGTCCATCGGCTTGCGAGCGTAGATGCTGCAGTTCTGAAACACCACCGCCGCGTTGCCGAAAATGAAGTCCACGGTGCCGTAGATGTCGCATTCGCGGAAGAACTGGCGGTTGGAGTGGACGTAGAGGGTGTCCTGGTAGCCGATGATGTTGCACCGGTAGACCACGCCGTGGTCCGCACCGACACGGAGTGCCACTGCCTGGTGATTGCCTGGTCCTGCCGAGTTCTCGAAGGTCATGTCCCGTGCGATGAAACCTGCCCCGGTTGCCGCTGCATGTAGAGTAGGTCCACTGAAAGAGTTAAAGCTAAAGGGAAACCATAGCTTAGTAGTAATAAATGCAAGAGTATCTAACTTTGAGAGGTGATAACTCCATTAATGGAGTAATTCAAAGGTGGAGAGGGACGGGAAATATTAATTAGAAGCTTTTAATGAGCTAATTAATCTGCAAGTTTGGATGAATTTTGAGAAATATTAACAAAAAGAAGAAGAAGAAAAGAATCATCTAAAATATAAATAAAAAGTAATTCAGTCCAAATGGACAAGAACAGATGTGGCACTGGCACAGAATCTATAATAAGGTCGGTGGTAGGATAACAGAAATCTAGCAGCATGAAAGAGAAATGGACATGTCACGTGCAACTTCTAACTCACGTACGGTCGTGGGACCACAGTCTTACAATAATAAAAGCAACTGGTTAGTAATAGAATATTTACCGAAGGATGCGGTGTGGAATGTCGTCATCTTCTTTGAAACACTTTTGCTTCCCGTAATGACCGTTTTGCCCTTCCCATCTCCTATAAACATCAGGTTCTTCTTCTTCCTTCCCACCTTCAAGTTTTCCTCTTCGTACCTGAAAATATATACCACATTAAAAAAAGGAAAAACCCATTTAATTCCCTTTTATTTAATGGGAAAAATAAGCATGCAACTTCATGAATGCAAAAAATTAAGGAAAATAAAAAAGATCTTGAATGGTTATTTTGATAAGAGAAAAATAATTGTACTCACTATATCTTGTAATTATCTTTTATTTCCATTAAATAAATTGAAAAAAAAAACATCTGGGATCCTGCATGGAGTTTTCTTTATTATCCTTAATAAAATATAAAGATTCAGAAGGAAAAAGACAGTATAAATCAAGAAAATAGCAAAAGATATTCTTGGATATAATTAACATCAAAATCAAAAGGGACATGCTAGTTCTCATGAAAATAGACTGCATGGTGATTATTGGTGAAAGAAAAATGAAGTTGATGATTAAAACGTTGAAGTCAACGAGGTAATCGATACCCAAAACGAAACATAGGATACTTTCGGAAAATCTGCAACCACCGTCATTTCAATTTTAGAATAAAGCGTCTTGCTGCGAAAAAAGATTCGGCGAAAACTATAGATGAATTTACCTTCCTGCCCTCACGTAAATTATCGTCCGCCGATTTCCGTTCTCGGGGGCCTTCTTAATCGCCTCTGCGATCGTCTTGTATGTCCCGTTTCCATCCTTGGAAACAACTATGTCGGCTTGTATAGCCGACGCCGGCATATCCAACAGCTCCCTCTCCGTACTACTTAGCCATTCCGGTAAACCGTCGGCATTCTCCAAATGAGGAATATTAGCTTCCATTAAGCGACGTTTGTTCTGAATCGGAACCCCCGAGAAGTCGTCGGTTCCGATTCCCGAGAATATCGCCAGGCAATTGCTCACTAACTCCGACAGGTCCTTCAATCTCTGACCCATCTGATCCTTGACGGACCCGCTCAAGGCCGCGAACCCCTCCAAACACGTGTCCTGGTTAGTCAACGCCGCGCTCAGCCACGTGATCACGTCGTGACTGGAGGCGGTACTGGTCGCGGCGGAGGGCGCGAGGGAGACGAGTGAGCGAGAGAGCGCGTCCACGGAGTCGTCGAGGAGCTCGAGGCAGTCTTCATAGGCGTACCGTACGTGTGGATCCATCTGGAGGTAGGAGATTCCGGAGGAGAAGTAGAGGGCCTTGCTGAGGTGCTGCAGCGTCATGTTGAAGGAAATGTGGACGAGGTCATGCTCCGACGCGGTGAGAGACCCAGGGAAGTCGAGCAGCGAGTCAACGCAGAGGGCAGGGTAGAGGGTCTTGCTACAGGCCCGGGAGATGGCCTGAGTCGGCTTGCGGTGGATAGCGGATTCGTTAACCGACGACCGGTTCCGGAGCACGACAAAGAGGGCCGCGGAGACAGCGGAGGCGACAAGTAGAGTGATCGTGAGAAGAGTAAGAAGGATTAGCTTCTTCTTCTTGTTGGGCGGTGGGGCGGGTAACGTGTCAGCTACTGGGTTAAGGTGGTGTCTGGATGACCCACCCACAGGGTCGGTCTCTCCCAGCTTACCATAGCCCATTTTTTTCCAACGTCTTCACTCTTCAAAGACAGTTCCAAACTTTTCAAATTTATCAGCCAGAAAACACAGAAACAGAGGAAGTATATTGAGGTTTATTTCTGAAGAGCTATGTATGAATGTATATATATAAATATAAGAGCTCAGAGAGCTCGAGAGAGAGAGATAAAGGAGGTTGGTGTGAGGTCTATGTCTAGGAGGGCATGAGCTGGCCGCTACTTCCTGGTGTGCCCCCACTGATGTGTTAGAAAGCGAGTGAGCGTGGGGGAAGGGTTAAAACCTCTTTACTTTCTCTCCTTTTTTCATGCCTCTGTCCTTTTATGATAATATGAAGAAAGACTTGAGGGGAAGGAATGGAAGATTACGTAAAGAAGTGAGGATTTGAGTAATCAAAGCGGGGTGGAAGGGGGATGTGATTCTCTTAACAATTAAGCTACGTGCAATCTTAAGGCTTTTGGTTAGTGGATCAATGGAACTAAAAACCATTCTTCTTGCCTTTGTGATTTCACCAAAGTAAGGAGCTCTTTGCACCTTTCTCGACCTCTCAATTGTCAGCGCTTTCGTGAGGGCGGTCTCATCTTGGTTCTCAATACGCTCATGCTAGAAAATTCTTCTTCTCTTTCCTTATGTGGTTCATATGCTACATATATATGTAATATAATTTTGTCACCGCTAGTTGGGTGAAATTATTCCATAAGATTATATAAACTTGTCCGAAAAGTAAATTAAAGAGATTCGATTTAATTATTATTTAAATGTGTGAATTTTGTTGAGAAGTTATTAATTACATTTTCTTGTTATCAAAAGGCAAATCTGTTAGGTAAATTATAAACAATTACTACAGTGTATGCATGGTTAACGAAAAGCTAATTAATAAACATTATTTTATGCAGGACCCTTTAATTCTATTATTAATATAATGTAACGTATTTACGAAGGTTTTTAATATGTATGTGCTTTTGAAACAATATAACGACCTCGGTTGAAATTTACAATGCACCTCAAAATTCATAATTAATGGAATCTATCCTGTGAGGGCACAAGGAGCTTAATTTGGTAGCTTTCAATTTTCTCATTAGTTTTTTTCCATATATATTAGTTGTCTCACAAAATTTTCCTGCTATCAGGATCTTTTGAAATTCTTTGATCAAACTGTATATGTAATTTGAAGAAAGATGGAGACAATCTTAAATTCTATATTATTTAATGCTATAATTTGTGTAAAATTTCGAAAATACTGCCCAGTTCTAATAGAAAATTACAGGTATCCTCTCCAACCTTTGTTGTTGTATTGATAGTAATCGTCCTTGTCGCACATCTCTTCCGTTCTTTAACTATAGTCGTTTTCGTTGAGGACCGCTGGCCGCTGCGGTGAATTAATCATGTCCTTCGTACGGCCTTTCATAATTGTCTTGTATAATATAGACCCGGCACCTTTCTAATCCTTTAGCCAATGACAATATATTAGTTTTATATTCAAGATTGTTAACCTTGAGATAGTATTATAATTGGAATTTAAGAACAAGACAAACAAATTTGAGAGATTAATTTAATTAAATTATAATTAACACTTTTTAAAAATTGAAAAACATATAATTAGTAAAAATAAGCTTAAAAATAAGCGAAAAAAAGGCTCCCATATCACCAAAAACAACACCATTTTTAAGATATATAAATATTTTTGTGCGAAAAAAATAAGAGAGGAAAAAAAGAAAGTCGCAAATTATATATAGTATTTTGTGGGAACAACAATGTATTATGTGGGCAACAGTTTCTCTCGGCAGCTTTAAATTCGCACATCCACCCTACCTTCCAAAATAAGCCCATGCACAAAGAAGCTGTACTACCAGCAGCCCGGCCGCTGCTTGTCATGCGATAAGATCCTCAATTTTTATCATCTACTTATATTAAAGATTGCCCTATCTATCACAAGTGTGTCATGGAAGGCATACAGTTAATCCTTTTATTATCAGTTGGTCTAAATATTTTGAGGAATAATAATATCATTAGGATTCTAAGTAGAGGGGTCTTGATCAAAATGTTGTGACACATATGGGTAGTACAAAATTCGAATTAATTCTTCCTCTACTTAACTTGATACCTAAATTGAATAGTACAATTCGCAGCAGCGAGACATCTAACATCATGTCTGTGTCTGTCTATCTTTTCACTTAAAAGGAGGTCGGTTCATAAAAGTTTTTTCTGTTTTTTGAGATTATTAAAGAAAAAATTGAAGGCGAAAGGTCGAAAAGGTTCGGCAATTACCCAAAAAGCTGCAATTATTATATGTTGGTTCATAAAGTTTCTCCTGCCTAGGATGCACGACCCTCGACCATGCATGCACTATGAAGGTTGCAAATCTTTTCATTAATTACTCTTTACAACTCATTATTTCTACCGGTTTTTTACACCTTTTGGCTTCCTTTTTCTTATTGGTCTCTATCGATTGTCTCGTTTGTTTCTAAAGTGGATTTCTTTTGCGAGATTGTCTCCTAAATAATGGACTAACTATTCAAGCACCATAATTTGTGTTCTAAAAAAAGGAATACGCAGGCAAATGATCAAAAGGGATTACCCAATAAGGAGGGTAATCTCAAAGAGCAAAAACTTCGGATTCTGAAGATTAGTCCAATTAGGAGACAACATGCAAGAGTGAGGAGAAATCATATATATATATATATTACCATTTTGTGAAACTGAGGTTTTTGATCTTAATTTAGGGTTTAGGTCAGGTAGCAAGTTGAGATTACACGTACCCAAAAGGTTAAAAAAATTTCAAATATATTTGGAAAAGTAGAGGTCGAGTATGATTTGAAGAAATCATACCGTCGACTGATCAGCGTTCAGATTCACCGAATGAGTGTCTCATGCATCATCCGTGTGAATTATATATGAATCAGAGACCAAAGACGTGGACTCAAGGAAGTCTGTGGGAGATTAGGTATATAGGCAGGCAGATTAATGATCGGAATAACGAAGAAATAATAGCACACTAGTTGACTCAGATCCAATGGTCTTGACAGTACTGTTGCCTACTGTATCAAAATTAGACTATGGGGCCACGGCCACGCGGTTGATTTTTCTTGACCCCTCTGTTTTTTCCCTTTGTGCAAGTTTTCCCTTCCCTTTTTCATTTCCACCGAGTCAATACGGCGAAGAAGAAAGAAAAAGAAAAAACCGGAGAATAAGAAAGAAAGGGTAGTTTCGTCATCACGAGCTTAGTTGCAACTTTCTTCACATAAAGCTGGGGCCTACCCGGAACGCACCGACAGAGTCCAGTGCAGTAGGACTACACTGGAACAATATTTGTTTGACGAAGATTTGTCAAAAACGACGAGTCTACGAAAGTCGTTCTGCTCTACGTTAATTACAAAAGTGGAGCGATCCAACATTTAGAAAGATATTGCATATGACATGTTCTTGCATGTCGACAGCTACATAAACAAACCCACGTCTTTTCCATACCGTCTGCGACAAACACCATCACAGTTCTGTCTATTTACGAATCGTGACTGAAACATGATGACCAATCTCGACATCTCCTCTATGCGTACGTCTCCAAAAGAAGAAATAAGGTTGGAGGCCGGATTACTCAAAGAGGAATATAATATTACCTACTTGAATATATAATCATAATCTAAAAGCCATTCAAAGGGGACCAATAAATGGAAGAGATTTCTGGCTGGTGCTTCATCACGTTAAGTTGTGATATCAGTACTTAATTGGCTTCGATCCCATCAATGTATGCACTACCAAAAAAAAAAAATCACCTTTAATGCCGGTCCATCGAAAAACGTCGGTAAAAGTCCAAAAAACGCTGGTAGAACGTCTTCACTAGGGTTTTTTAGTGGCTTTTGCAATACGTCGTATATAGGTGAGTCGGGAAAAATTTTGACAAATGGCTGTGAAAGTCAACCTTTAGTGAAGATCATTCAGTAGAGTTTTAGGAAAACCAAATTACCAAGGTCTTTAGCCTTTCAAGAACATAAATAATATAGATATGTACATGAGTTTCTACTGTTCATAAACTCTATACAAATGCATAACTAGCTACAAGTGTAGACTCACATAACTATTCATATATATTGAGCTTCCTTGGACTTCAAAAGTATTTAGGTAATGCTGAAAATTAATGCATAGTTGATAGTAATATAGCGTTATTTTGGTGAACTTATATATCATACCATTAGCTGCTGTGGACGACGAGACTTCCTCCGGCTCCCATTTGAATGGGGCCGGGTAAAGGGTGAGGTCTGGGTTCCAGAGTGATCAGTACGTACATGAGGCCCAAAGATCTGCAGAAAAGAAGAAAAAAATTTCTTGCGTATATAAGGAGTTTTTCATATAGTTTGCTTTTGACCCACCAAAACGTACGTATCGTTAATTCTACGGGCCCCACTAGCTCGATTCTAATCCCGACATCATCTCTGCGTGCATGATCTGTGAGAAAATGCATAAGAGGTAACAAATTGATGCACTTGTGGTGGTAGACCATCAAACAGTCTAACTCTATGATTGAAGAGAGACATATTATAAGAGGAAATTAAGGCGGTGACAAGAAAAAAGAGTGCAAATACTTGAGTTGAGGATAAAATAAAGGGAAATTGGCATTTTAGTCCCTAAGTTTTGGGTGCTTTTGCAATTTAGTCCTTCACTTTCAATTTTTAAAAATTTAGTCCTTGAGTATTCCTGTTTTTACAAAAACACCATTTCGTCACTCCTCCGTCCAAATAATTAACGATGCTCTCTGCCACGTCATCTTCTTAACATGTCAGTAGCCATGTCATTCGAAAAAATCAAAACTCACCGTTTCACTAATCTGTTATGGTCTGTTGGTCTACTGGTCGGGTCTGCTGGTCTATATAGTCTGCTGGTGCTGGTCAGGTTATATGGTCTGCTGGTGCTGGTCAGGTTATATGGTCTGCTGGTGCTGGTCGGGTATGCTGGTTTGCTGTATGGTCTGCTAGTCGGGTATGCTGGTCTGCTATATGGTCTGGTCTGCTGTCCCGCTGATTTGGCGCTAAAGTGATGCCACATGTTATCGTTGCTAACGTGGTAGAGAGCACGTTAATTAGTTGGACGGAAGAGTGACGGAAGGGTGTTTTTGTAAAAAAAGGAATCCTCAAGGACTAAATTTTTGAAAGTTAAAAGTGAAGGACTAAATTACAAAAGCGCCTAAAACTCAGGGATTAAAATGACAATTTTCCTAAAATAAAACAACAATGTTCATAAGAATTTGTCAATGTCGACAAAATAAAATATGGCTAGACAACACTTTAAAGGCTGTCTCAACTTGTCTTGTTCACCTATAGTTTACTTGCTGTTCTTCGCACATCATGCTGATTACTTTCTACCTATCACCTCGATCAGTTTACTGATAAGGTGAAAAACTGAGGCAGAGTATGTATACTAAGGGATTTTCTTATTTCCTTTTTCCATTTGGCCGAACAAAAGCCAAGTCGTGTGTCAGTACTCAATCATTGGGTAAAGTTTGGGAAAAATTACATCGATCCAGTACTACTTCTCGTTTAATTTGGCTCGCACCTTCTTGTCCCCTTATTGAAAAAGACCCCTCTTGGTGGGGTGGGGGTTGGTATTTCCACTACATATGGGTTTGAAACTGTCAACTGCTTAATCTTGTGGCTGAAATTGACTTACTGATCAACTGATCACTTTCGTAGGAAGCCACCAAAGTGGATTCCTGCAAATCGTACGTCCATCCATGTTCATTTCGAGATCAGTACAATATTCGTACGTATGAATTACCTCCTTCCATTTTTCAATTTTGACTCTTCTCCAATCACACGTACACGTACACGTACGTCCTGGAGTTTTAATTGCCATATTGATAAATAGTTGTCATGCATGTAACATAATGATGCTTGTGATCATGTCTATCACTTTTGATATATGTTGTACGTATCGGAATTGATAAAGGGTTTGGAAATGTATTTTACGTCATTGACTTGTTAATAATTAACCTTAATTAGATCAAATTAACGGTTAGGATTTGCTAAATCGATAATCAAAATGATGAAGTACAAAATATTGCTTTCGGGCAAACCTAATGAGGGGAAACTATTTTTCCCAGTACTTGATTATACTACACGTGTCACGTAGTTCGAGATGATAACTCTTATTCAGCGGCCTTTTGATATAATTCAACGGCTACGAATGATCTGCTTTTAGAAGGAAAGATATATATATATATATATATATATATATTATATATATAATATATATATATATATATATATATATAATTGTCATATATTTTGCTCTTGAAACAATTATGCTTTGACCAAATTATTAAAAAGCCAGAATAAGGATCACAGGATATATAGTAAATCGATATTGAATGGCCAAGCTAGCTAGCTAGCAAACAACTCCAACATGAGACGCGCATGCGCCCACTTCCATGGTGGTAGAGGACACGGGCGAAAATCGCAAGCTGACCACATGCTTTGTTTTGGATGACATATAACAAATCTCTATGACATCAACATTATCTAATTTAATGATTAGTTGTCTTTGATTATGAAGGCAGTTGTAGAAATTAACGTCGTACACAGAAGTCCCCACTGCACCTCATTCACTTAGAGAGAACTTTCTGGTCAAATCCAAATAAAATAATTAGGCGTCCACTTATAAGCACATTTCTTCTTTAGGCTACACCATCTAGAACGGTTGTGTCCTTGTAGATTCCTTACGCAATTTTTGTTATGTCATGGTTGCTCTGCTCATTTAATATATTCGGGAGCATACCACCTCCAATTAAATTTCAGCTACTTTCATATAATTCATAAGATAACAATCGTCAGTCATGCCGGTTATTATGAATGTGAACACGACTTGTGGACGATACCCATCCACAAGTAGATAAAAGCACAAGTTACAATATCTTCACAATTAACAGGCTTTATATATATATGTATATTTTTCTGCACAATATTGGCTCAGTTGTCACACCCCCTCATGCGCCCATGTCTCTTGATCATCTGTAACAATGCATTTTGCTGTCTTCAATTTGTCATCTTCTTATTATTGCGTACTACTAGCTAGAACACTGTTCTATAAACAGTCACCCCATATCGTCAACGTACAATCTCTGCAACAACAAGGGTAATTTGCCCAAAACCCTATGTTCGTTTGTCCATGCATACATTAGAAGAGGAGAATGCTAATTCAAAGGCAGAACAATATATATATGATCAATGTACAGTACCGCTTGAGATCCAATACTTTTGATTAATTAATTCTCTTCGGGGGCGTAAGAAAAAAGATTGGATTAATTAATGTAAGGAATACCAATTCGGTTTGCCCATTAAGACAATGGTTATTTTGGGTCAACTTTTTGTCTTTTAAATTTATGCGGATCGATATTCTTGATATTTCTATCCCGTCGCTTGCTATAATATATATATATATATATATATATGGGCAAGGCATGATAGTCAATGATCCAAAACAAAGTTAATCATCATCACCTCTTAATTCAAAATAAAGTTACCTCTTATGCGGTTGAAGTGTTAATTATATGGTACCCAATTCAGACTCCAGTCATCAAATTAATTTGACTTTTCTTGCCCCGGCCTCCTACCAGATCTTCCGAAAGACATGCACTTTAATTTCTAGAACATGATCATATGCTGTTGGAACACAGGGCCGGCCGCATGTATTCCGCTTGGCTCGGCTGGCATATTGTGAAGCTCTCCTCGCGTTTCCCTGTCAAAAGACAGCCCACCTTCACTTGCTGATGGTCATGCATCACCGGTAGATACTGTGTACCACATCAGATTGGTCCAAAAGAGATGGAATTGATTGGCCAAGCTACGAGTGTGCGATATGACGTGTAAGTGATTTACACACAAAGTTAGGTTTCTTGTTCTGGTGATCCCTTGCTTTTTGGTTGGTAACAGGTCCTAGGAAATTGCCTTTCTGTTTCACGGAATTCTTTCATGCTGCTGCACAGGTAAATCATATAACCTGACCTGCTTCTCTTTACATACTAGTTTACCTGCCTTATAGTCAACGATGTAAGGTGCATATAAAACCATTGGCAGTCAGACGAGACATCCTGAAGGGACATGGACAACAAAATTCACTATCTTTATAATTAGAGAAATTGATAATTTAGTCACTAAGTTTATAGCACACTGACGATTTAGTCATTAGGTTTTATTTTTTTACTATATGGTCACTGATAATATATAGTTGAGACGATCTGGTCCTTCCGTCAAATTTTCGTTAATTTTTAACGGAATAGAACGCAGTCAACCACTACATGTAGCGGTCGACCGTTCTTTGTACCGGTCGACCGCTATAAGTTATCGTTGCCACAATGATAAACAAACCGGTCGACCCTATTCCGGTTAAAAATTTAACGGAGGTTTGACGGAAGGACCAGATCGTCACAACTATATATTCTCAATGACTATATTGTAAAAAAATAAAACTTAGTGACTAAATTGTCAGCGGTAAAATCTAGTGACCAAATTGTCAATTTCTGTTATAATTAATTAGCAACTTAATAAAGTGATACAACTCTTTTATATATATACATTTATACCCAAAAAAATTATCGTTTCAATTCATGGAAACGCTGACAAGACATTAATATCTCATGTCAGCATTATTCCTAATCCGCAACTTTTCTTCGTTTTCCTTTTCAAAATCATTGAATGATTAGAATTTGTGGTCATTTAATTTCTAATTCTAATTACGAAGGAAGTACTCTTCTTAGTGCAAGTATCGTTGTTTCTGCAGACAAGAACAAATTCACTGTGAAAAACCCTATTGAGGCTATAGTACTGGCGGAGCCAAAATTGATCTTTGGGGCCGACTTTGTATAGAGTTGATTATTTAGTCTCTTTTGGTGGCTTGATTTGATGTGCTTTAGATGTTGAATCCGGACAGTACGTTTGGTTATTTTTCAATAGATCTCTTTTGGACCGAATCTTCCCCTAGTGTATGTAAGAGCATATCAATATAAAAGTCCCAAGACTCAAAAATATTTGTGAACAAGACAAGTTGATTTCTTGTACAGCGTCCACTGGACAATGTTATAAAATAGAATATTATCGACATATGAGTACTCAAATATGTATTATTATCCATTCTAAGGATCAAGTCATTCATGACGGGATTCAAACTCCTTCAAAATTAGGAACATACTTGGAAGTGTGACAAGTTGAGACAATCAAATCATATAAAATCAAATATAGAACTAAATATGCTTGGAAGTAAAGAAAGAGATGTTCAGATGCATGTATCACTACGACTCTCAATGATAAGAGTTGTAGGATGAGTTTCATTATATATATAATGTCCACTTCTTGAGATCCAATACTTTTGCTTAATTATCTCTTCAGGGGTGAAAAAAGATTTGATTTGTTGAAGTAAGAGAAAAGAGAAGAGAGATCAAAAATGAGTTAAAGGTGGTTTGGTCTAAAGAGATCTATGTCCACCATTAAAAGACTAAAGGGTTATATCTTTATTTCTCAAGGTTTATTTAACTTCTACATAAAACAGACTTTTTATAGGACCAACTCACAAAGATGAAAGAACTCACATTCTCAAACAGGTGGGACTTAGACATTTTATATTCTAACATTAGTAAGAATTAATGTTAAGGAAATACTAATTTGGTTTGCCCGTTTAGAAAGTAATGGTTTGGGTCACATTTTTGTCTTTTTAAATGTATGGTGATTGATCTTGATTCTATCCTGTCACTTGATATATATATATATAGAGAGAGAGAGAGAGAAGGGTCTGTTTATATGTATGTATGGGCAAGGCAATTATGGTCAATAATCCAAAACAAAGGTTAATCATCAACTCTTAATTCAAAATAAATTTACCCAATTCAGCCGTCAAATTAGACTTTTCTTGCCCCCTTCTACCTGCAGATCTTCCCAAATTAAGACACGCACTTACTTTAATTTGATTCCTAGCACATGATGGTGCATGTGCGAACACATGGGCATGTATTCCGCTAATTGGCTCGGCTTGCATTAATGTGAACCTCTCCTCACACACGTTCCCTCTTAGACGACAGCCCACATCAGATTGGTCCAAAAGACGATGAAATTGATTAGCCAATGTGAGTGATTTACACACAAAGTTATGTTTTTTTGGCCTGGCCATTTACCTGTTATTTTTTTTAACGGAGTTTTGGCATCAGCTGTTTATGTGCAATTCGTCTAATTTTAATGACTGTACAGTCTTTCCGTCCCACCAAATCGAGTAATTACCATATCAAAAATCTGAAAAGTGACCCTAGAGGATTGGTAACAGGTGATAAGAAATTTCTTTTCGTTACACGTACGGAAACACTTTCATGCTGCTGCACATGTAAATCATATAACCTGACAACCTCAGTCAATGATGTAAGGTGCATATAAACCCATTGGCAGTTAGTTAAGACAACCTCAAGGGACTTGTATAACAAAAGTCACTATCATAGCAAAGAGATATATATATATATAAGGTGTCGAACTTTAAAGGTAAAATGACCATCTTCATTGTAAGACTTCCAATATCTCGAAATTCAATAGGGGTCTTCCCAAGTTGGCCTGGGCCTATGGGTATCAGCCCAGGCCATCTTTTTTTTTTTTTTTTTTTAAAAACTACATGTAAATTTTTTTTCTGGGAGAGAAATGGGTGTCGGCCGCCACCCTTCGCACCCCTAGTTTCGCCCTTGTATATATATATATATATATAATAAGAGAGTGAATTTTTCCCAACTCTCTTATTCATGTCAGCATTATTCTTGGATAGTCAAATATTATAATCCATTCTAAGGATCAAGTAATTGATCGGATTCAAACTCCATCAAAAGGAACACACTTGAAGAGACAATTTGAGACAACCAAATCATATACAATCAAACAGAACGAAACATGATTGGAAGTAAAGAAAGTGATGTTCATATGCATTTATCGCTAGAACTCTCAATGACGAGAGTCGTATGATGGGTTTCATTCAATAGAAAAAGTTACAACGGTAATAATGTTACAGAATTTATTTTGTTAACGAAAGTTAAAAGGAAAGCTATGCTGGCATACTGCATAGTTGGTGTGTGCGGACTTTCCGTTCTTTTCACGACCAAATTTTGCATTTATTTGGAATTCAGACATAATTTAGTCTTTTGGGCAGCTTTGCTCAATGCAGATGATCATCATATTGATGCACCGTAGATTGGGTGCGAAGATGAGGATTCCACCACTGCTCAATTGCCTTGTACAGCACGGGCCACTCCTGCCGTTAAAACACTTTTTACTAAGTGGTACCCAAGCTTCACCCTCTCATCCTTGATAAAGGGACACAATGAGGTAACTGATGAATGGCGGATTAAAAAGATATGTTTCGAGAAAACAACCCATCTTGCTCGTGTTCTTCCCTGCAAGCAATGCAATAGCTGACCCCAAAGAATGCCTTGTCAACCATATATTTGGGGCTCCGGCCGCATCGACAAATTTCTGAACAGTCCGGATTGCAACTTGAAAGCGAGAGCTTTGGTGAATTGTGTTACAGAAGCACTGGAGGTCCAACTTGAAGTCCTGTGACCTTGTGTCGGGTTCGATGAGTGTGCCCCTGAAGGCAATGAAGTATTTTGGGATTTCTATGGCAGGGTGAATTGGGTTTTGGAATTCATAGACGGCACCGAATAGCGACATGTCACCATTGTCTTTGAGAACTTCCTTTAGTTTGAAATTGAAGACGTTCCACCAGGGTGGAGCTAGAGCTTGAGGTCCCTGGCGCTTCTGCTGGCGGTCACCCTCTAGGACGTAGACTCCCTGAAACAAGCTGGAAGCGACAGGTCTTCGGTGATGTGGGTTGGGCCTGCAAGAGGTTCATAGCTGACGGAAAAAGATCCGGACTCTTTCGATTGCTTAGCTAAAGAGTTCTTAAAATATGTAAATTAATCTTAATCAGCTCCTGGAAAAGGACATTGAAGATCTAAAATCCAAAGTCGTCTTGTGGCAATATCATGACTAAGTTATGATGCTAATTTGGACCCGCACGTTCATGATATATTCTGCTGCGAGCAAGCTTCGTAATATATTCTGCCGTGAGCAAGCTACACCATTATTTGAAAAGTTTATCATCACATTTCCGTAATTGTGGACCACTGGCCACGGTGAACATATCATACTCATGCCCAGCATTTAAATTTTTGCATTTGGTGATGTATTGGTTAGTGGTCTAACCAGTCAATAGCGTTGATCAGATCATGTGTGGGACCTGAAAGGTAGAAATTATCCTCATCAGATGACCCGGATCTCGTCCTCATTAGTACTCCTTATGTTTCTCTCTTCCTGACATCCTCCAAAATAAGCTGCCAAGTTGGGAGAAGCAAAAGCCGATGATATATTGGATGGTATATGGAGCCAGTTGTTCAACATGATCAGTTCATTATATATGCTCTCAAAACTCAGAGGACAAAGGAGGGATCGACGTACCCTTGAAAGGAAACCTATGAAGTTATTCCCAAATATGTAGGTGAAAACATATTGTATGGTCCACAACTATACCCTAACAATGTGTGATTCATCCATAACAAAAAGGGGCCCAACTTTGCAGGGCAAAGAAACTCGCTTTTCTAATGTCACAAATTGGAACAACTTTGCAGGGGCTTGTCTACGTACTAGGACAAGTGAGCAACCACTTACCTGTTGAGTGTAGGATCAAAAGAAGTGCCAAATAGATTTGTTAAACTCTTTCATCCATTTGAACCTCTTGCTTTTCTTAGACGGCGGGAAGGACTTGGTAGGAAAATTAAAGTGGAGGAGAACTGAGAGATCAGCTAGTCGTCAGAGGAGGGGTCTTCTGGGGGGACGCATGCAGAGGGGAAAAGCGAGGGAGATATTTAACCAAAGAATTGATCTTGAGTAGCACTGCTCGAGGTTAAGAGATTATGACTTTAAGTACTAATCCAAAAGTTGCACCGAAAAAAAATTACACAAGTTGCCCAAAATAATACGCAAGTTGCCAATATGATCATATTCCCATATTCCTCTTTATCCACTGCCAGTTAGCTAGCCCCAGTTGCTTGGAGAGATTCTGCGTTTCCCATTTGTGTGGAGAATCTGCCAGGTGTTATTCCCCGGAGTTATTAGTGGAATCTTTTTTCCATGTTCATCGACGAATGCTCTACTATAAAAACAAAAATTGTGGATTTTAACGAGCAAATAGAATGATTGTCTAAATTTTAAATCTCGTCACAGTAAGACATATGATGACCAAATAGAATGGTGGGTGAGTGGTTTGAAATACTAGACATACTTACGACCATTTTAAGAATTTGTCATAAAATTGCAACTAAATTTTAAAAAGTGTCTCAAATTTCAACCTTATATTTCGCCGCAAATATTCTAAAGCTCGTCAAGATAAATCATAACGAGACAAACTAGTCGAGTGGGCCAAGTAGCAGCAAAAGGCTTTACGCATCCAAAAAGAAAAGTCATCACAAAAGCTTTACGCATTGGCGTCCAATTAAAAAAATTGCGACGATTTGGCCTCCTCGCAAATCATATGCAGCGATTATGCTTTTGTTATTTTTTAAAGAAGGCAGCCGGACTAACACGTTTCAAAGAATTCAATAGCAAATGAATTGAAATGGAAAACCCATTAACCTTCACAGGTATATTTAACGAAAAACATCATTTACAACTTTAAATGCACAACAACTTTCTGACCATTTGAAGTCCGCCGCTATAAAAGAGTACTTCAGCAACCACAATCTCCATCACTAATGAGACATATCTTATTGATATTTTTTTTATCTCCCGACTAATGTGAGCGACGATGTCTTTCTCATCACTAAAAGTCTTATTAGCAACGATTTTTGAATTTTCATCAGTAAAAGTTGACTATTTGCAACCAAATTTGACCCGTTGCTAAAATTTTGGTTGCTATAGCCTGATTTTCTTGTAGCGTTGGTTATTGACTTAAAGATATGTCTGATGCACTTTCGTATGAGTTATTAACAAGGATCATGAATTATCAACATTCAATGTTTTCCTCCATTTATATTTGTAGAGGCAATAGAAAAAAAATGAAGGGAAACATGTGAGTGTTTGAAGGCCTTAGTAAAAACAGAAGTAAACCACACATTATGAGTTTATTTGTTAAATATATGTTCGCAAGAAAAGGGGGTTGAAACATTTTTAGGGCTCAAAATATGAATTTTTGTGAAGATGGTGTATAGAACTAAAGGACGAACTCGTTTTCATGACTGATTGAGGCCATAGTGAAAACGAGTCCTCTTAGTTCATGCAAGTGGTGTTCATTGTTTAGAAGCCAAGGCCATGTCCTGTCCTCCGAGGAGCACTAGTTATCGATGAGGCCCAACATGCATGCATTTAAAAATTTAGGTGCTGAAATGATAGGTCAGTAGAGGTCCGTGCTCCTCATTCTTAAGCAAGTTGGCCAGGAAGCATGCATGGCCTACCCCTTAATATATATTAAGATGATGGCTTCCTTAAGATGTTATATAAGCATTTATGTCCCAAAACTTTCTACCTTCTGGAATCTTCTAGTCTAATATCGATGCATTCTACGTTCTAAATTTTAGGAATTACAAAGTCTAATTTCCATATTACGTAATTTGGGGATTTAATATTGGATAAATAATATTTATTTATAAGAGTAAAGTTATAGTTAGCCTGTAAATATGAGCAAAAATTAAATTAGTATCCGCTATTTTTAAAACGGCGATTTAAGACCCTTAACTTTTGAAACTCATTAATTTACGCCTTTCGTTCAAATCAGGCGTTAAATCAGACGGAAAAGTATGAAAAATGATCAAAATGGCCATCTAAGATAAATTACTAAAAATATTAAAAAAATTCATTAAAAATAACAAATGATATTTTTTAAAAAATTAATATTTTTTAAATAAACTATTGAAACTCTAGTTCAATAATCTATTATTTATTTTTAAATTTTTTCTTAAATTTTTATTACTTTTATTTATTTTTTAAAATTTAGTTTTGAAAGGACATTTCGATTATTTTGTATGATTTTCCGTTGAACTTAATGCCTAATTTGAACGGAAGGCGTGAATTGATGAGTTTCAAGAGAAACCACTAGCTCACAGTATCTAATTAACTTATAATATACCGTTTGATACATCAGAACCTACCTCCACTTTTCCTTCCTCTTTTTTGTTTTTTCCAATCATCATTTCTTAAGGTTCAAAATCATTGTTAACTGTGAAGGTTCCTACTCTAGCAAGGCAGCATTTCTAATATATAAGAGAGGTACATCGCCTGCTTTTCTGCTTAACTGGCTAACCATCTTTCCTTGCAAAAGCCTGTAGGAGGAGGAAAAAGCTGGAGAAAAACAGAGGGGCCGGAGGAACGTGCTATGCTGAACGAGTGGTAGATAGTTCATCTCCCAGTAGCTTATGGACCACATTTCTACGAAACAACTAGCTAGCACCAAAAGTCACATTATTAGTGGCTTCACTCTCTTTTTGAGAGATATAGACATGCAAGCTAGATAATTCCTTTGTTCTCCTGCTGATCAGCTCTTCTTGAGAGAGAGAGAGAGAGAGAGAGAGAGAGAAGGTCTTCCAGCAAAACTGAATTTTATCAGTTGTCTCTCCAGCGAAAGGGGAAATCGCTGCATCTCTTTTATCTGTCGCAGAAGCCCTATGATAACGTTGGGAAAAAGTCAATTTGGAAGAGGACTCCGTTTTTGCAACAAAAGCCATCTAATGGCTAAATCCCAACAGGGATTGGAGCCTTCGTCCATAACAATATTGGGGGACAAACAATATTCGCACTTCCCTATCTCAATTTTGGTAGTGCCAATAAGGAAGGCCACGAATTAGCCAAAGGAGCAGCTAGACATGGCTCACTGCGCTCTTAGCATTTGCTTTGAAGTCACTGCGCTCTTAGCATTTGCTTTGAAGTGCAGAGCACCTGTTGAATAAATTAGTTGCAGCATATTAGAATGTATTGATTTGGGTTGTCCTAGTCTTTAGGAGTTCAGTAGTTTGTTTCTGTTAGTGGTGCCTATTTTTGTGTTTGTAACCGTTTGTTTTTTAGCCGATATAATGGCCATTTCCTTATCAATGAAGCAGTTGAGTTTCAGTCCAACTCTGTTTTTCGTTTTTAGTTTGTCATTTTCTTCTTCCATTTTACATCAGGGGTATCAAAGGTTGGCTAGAGTTCCACAATGACTTCTGAAACTTTTGTGCAGCCAGCCATTCCACTCTTTGATGGTCACTATGACCATTGGAGCATGCTCATGGAGAATTTATTGAGGTCCAAAGAATATTGGACAATTGTTGTTTCTGGAGTAGGAGAATCAACAGCAGGTGTTGTGCTGACAAATGCACAGAAGGTGGAGCTTGAAGGTCAAAAGTTGAAGGATCTCAAAGCAAAAAATTATCTCTTCCAGGCAATTGATCGTTCCATCCTGGAAACCATTCTTTATAAAGAAACTTCCAAGCAGATCTGGGACTCTATGAAGAAGAAGTATAAGGGGACAACAAAGGCAAAGAGGGCACATCTTCAAGCACTTCGAAGCAATTTCGAAACTTTACACATGAAGTCTGACGAATCGGTGTCAGATTACTTTTCCAGGACGATGGCAATCGCAAATAAGATGAGAATCCATGGTGAGAAAATGGCAGATGTCACTATCATTAATAAGATTCTTCGTTTGATGACAACAAAATTCAACTATGTTGTTTGTTCGACTGGGGAATCTAAAGACACTGACAATATGTCTATTGATGAATTGCAGAGTTCTTTGTTGGTTTATGAGCAGAAAATGAATCGACAAGACAAGGAGTAGCAAGCATTACAAGCCTCGACATCCAAAGGAAGAGGTCAAGGACGAGGAAGAGGCAGAGGTAGAGGCGGCAATGATGGTAGACACTCAAATCAAAAATTCGAAGATTCTGATTCTAAAGGAAGAAGAAGTGTCATTGTTGATGGCTTGTCACGTGAAAGAGGAAACCCACAAGAAATTCTTGTGGAACTTAGACATTGGCTACAACAATCATATAAGTGGAGAGAAGTCTATATTCTCTGAATTGGATGAAGCTTTTCTTGATGTTGTCAAGTTTGGTAATGGCTCTACAGTCTCTGTTATGGGAAAGGGAAAGGTAGCCATTCAAACCAACAGAAATTCTATTCAAACTATTTCTAACGTTCTCTTTGTTCCAGATTTGAGAACAAATTTACTCAGTGTTGGTTAGCTACAAGAAAAGGGATATGAAATCTCTATAAAAAATGGAGTTTGCAAAATTGAAGATAAGAAGTTGGGCTTGATAGCTCAAGTCAACATAATAGCCAACATAATGTTTCCATTGTATCTCCATGACACCGCTCACTTATGTCTTTTTGCAAGATTGAGAGAGAATAAATGGCTATGGCATTTTCGCTATGGGCATCTTAGCTTTGGTGGGTTAAAGACATTACAACAGAAGAATATTGTGATTGATCTTCCTCAAATTATAGCTCCTTCTGAAGTTTGTGAAGAATGTGTTGTTAGCAAATAACACCGTAATCAATTCCCACAAAGGAAATCATGGAGGGCGAAGGCTGCACTGGAGCTTATTTATTCCGACATTTGCTGGCCAATAACTCCATGCTCTAATGGAGGTAAGAGATAAGAGATATATACTTACCTTCATTGATGATTTTAGTCGCAAAAGCTGAGTTTATTTTTTGCAAGAGAAGTCTGAAGCCTTTCTAGCCTTTAAAAGCTATAAAGCGCTGGTCAAGAAAGAAGTTGGCAGTCCCATAAAAATTCTTCGCACAAATTGTGGTGGAGAATATAACTCACATGAATTTGCAAGTTTCTATGAGACTCATGGAATCAAGAGGCAACTTATAGCAGCTTATACACCCCAACAGAATGGCGTTTGTGAAAAGAAAAATCGCACTATTCTAAATATGGTGCGAAGTCTTTGAATAAGGAGCCATATTCCAAAGAGCTTCTAGCCTGAAGCAGTTAACTGGAGCATTCATATATTAAATAAAAGTCCCATACTTGCTGTTCAAAATATGACACCAGAGGAAGCATGGAGTGGACAGAAACCAGTTGTTGATCACTTTAGAATGTGTGTTGCATATGCCTATATTCCATATGAGAAGAGGAAGAAGCTGGATGATAAGGGGAAAAAAAAGTATTTTTCTTGGTGTTAGTGATCAGTCAAAAGCTTATAAGCTTTACAATCCTAACACTAAGAAAATACTTATCAATCAAGACGTTATTTTTGATGAAGATAAAATCTGGGAATTAAAAAAAAATGTAGTTAGAGAGCCAATTTCAACTAGTTTTGATGGAGAAGATAGTGATAAAGCAAACTAGCCACAACAACACGTTGCTCCAACAACTAATGCATTTGAGAATTCTCAAATTGAAACTCCTGTAGCCTCTGAAGTCACTCCAACAACACTAGAAGTAGTAGCTGAATCACGTTCTCATCGTGTTCGAAGGAGGCCAGCATGGATGTCAGATTATGAGATAATTGGAATTGATCAATCTGAAGACCCACTCACTCACTTTGCTCTATTTTTAGATTGTGATCCTACAGTGTTTGAAAGTGCTGTCAAAGAATCAAAATGGCAGAAGGCAATGGATGTTGAAATTGCAGCCATGGAAAAAAATGACACTTGAGAGTTATCTAATCTTCCAGAAGGGCACAAAAAAAATGGGGTGAAGTGGATTTACAAGACAAAGCTGAAAGAGAATGGTGAAGTCGACAAGTACAAGGCATGCTTGGTGGCCAAGGGCTATAAGCAAGAGTTCAGTGTTGATTATAAAGAAGTCTTTACTCTAGTTGCAAGACATGACACAATCAGATTGGTGATTGCATTAGCAGCTCAAAACTCATGGCCTATTTTCCAGTTGGACGTGAAGTCAGGGTTCCTCCATGAAGATTTGAAGGAACTAGTATTTATCAATCAACCTCCTGGTTATGTGAAATCTGGAAATGAGCATAAAGTGTATAGAATAAAGAAGGCTCTATATGGATTAAAACAAGCCTCACGGGCTTGGTATCATGGTATAGAAACTTCTTTTTAGAAGGAAGGATTTCAAAAATGCCCTTATGAACATTCACTTTTCATAAAAGTTGAGGATGGAGGGAAAATGCTCATTGTTTGCTTACATTGAAATGATCTAATATATACTGGAAGTAATAGAGTCATGTTCGAAAGCTTTAAGAAATCCATGATGACTGAATTTGAAATGTCTAATCTTGGCATGATGCATTACTTTCTTGGCATAGAAGTGTTGCAGTCCTCTATTGGCATTCATATTTCTCAAAAGAAATATGTGAGAGAAATCTTGGATAGGTTTCAAATGAAGGATTGTAATTCTGTGAATACACCGTCTGAGTTTGGCTTGAAGCTAAACAAGGATGATGGAGGAAAGAAGGTTAACAATACTCTTTACAAGAAGATTGTGGGTAGCGTAATATATTTGACTGCAACAATGCCTGATATAATGCATGTTGTAAGTGTCATTAGTAGATACATGGAGTGTCCAACAAAGATTCGTCTTTTGGCTGCAAAAAGAATTCTTTAGTACTTGTAAGGTACTAAGGAGTTTGTGTTGTTTTTCAAAAAGGGAGAAAAGTCAAATTTGTTTGGCTTTACAGATAGTGATTATGCAGGGGATTCTGATGATCAAAAAAAGCACATCTAGGTATGCTTTCATGTTGGGAACAAGAACTGTTTCATGGTCATTAAAGAAGCAGCCAATCGTCACATTGTCAACCACTGAAGTTGAATTTGTTGCAGCAACAGCTTGTGCTTGTCAAGCTATTTGGTTGAAGAAAATTCTTGAAGAGTTGCAGTTCAAAGAAGATGGGCCCACTCTCATTTACTGTGACAATAGTTCAGCAATAAAGCTCTCAAAGAATTTTGTTCTACATGGTTGAAGCAAGCATATAGATGTAAAGTATCATTTCTTGACGGATCTCATGAATGATGGAATTATTAATCTGGTTTACTGCAGAAGTGAAGACCAGATTGTTGATATTCTAACAAAGCCTCTCAAATTTCCAGCATTTCAGAAGCTCAGGGAGCTACTTGGTGTTTGTAGTTCAAAGGACTTGAGGGATGACGCTTCAAAGTTTGAGTCTTATTAAACTGATGTTATGTGCGGAACATCAGTTAAAGAGAGAGATTGTTGAATAAATTAGTTGCAGCACGTTAGAATGTGTTGATTTGAGTTGTCCTATTCTTTAGGAGTTCAATAGCTTGTTTCTGTTAGTGGTGCCTATTTTTTTGTTTGTAACTGTTTCTTTTTTATAGCCGATATAATGGCCATTTCCTTATCAATGAATTTCAATCCAACTCTGTTTCTCTTTGTTTTTAGTTTGTCGTTTTCTTCTTCCCTTTTACATCAGCAACAAGACAAATTTTCGGTGAACTTGTTTGTTAGTGGTGCCTATTTTGTGTTTGTAACTGTTTCTTGTTTTAGCCGATATAATGGCCATTTCCTTATGAATGAATTTCAATCCAACTCTGTTTCTCTTTGTTTTTAGTTTGTCGTTTTCTTCTTCCCTTTTACATCAGCAACAAGACAAATTTTCGGTGAACTTGTTTGGTTTTCTTTTCTGTTTACAATCTGGTTTTCCCACTAGAAAAATATATAAAGTCAGATTCCACTTGTGTCCTGAATAGTTAAGCGTGCATACAGTTTAAGTCACTTTTCTTATATTAGGACTCCTTGGATGGTAGGTCTGTCAGAGATTATTCCCCATTTGGGCAAATGCACGGCCGAGACCATTTCATTCGTGAGTAGCATTCAAGTCCATTTGCTCAGTCGGGCCATTTTTATTCAGCAGAGACGATAGTCATACAGGATGGACTGAGACTGAAAATGAGGATTCCACCACTGGTGAACTCCATGCGCTTTCTTGAAATCTGGTGACGGGCCCAGATTGATAGTCAGATATGCTGAAGGAAGGAGATGCAAGGCTTCTGAATTCCGTCCCAAAGCACCCGCTAATAGACACCTCATCGAGTTCCTTGTTGCAAGGCTCTCTATCTTCCAGCCCCATTCTCATTCATTTTCTTTCTTTGTTCAAAGTATCCTATATAATCTGAGCAAAAATGGTCATTCGGGTTCACAAATAGGTACGGAATCCACTGAGATAACCCAACAAAAGTATCGAGTTCTGGATGTTTAAGAAATCGGCAACCGTTTAGAGCAATGGTGAGGCCTGCCTTCAGAAAACTCCTCGTAAAGCGGATCCCATGCTTCACTCGATTATCCTCGATCCACTCTATGGGAACAGATAAGAATGGCGGATTGAAAAGATATGTTTCGAGAAAACAACCCATCTTGGCCATGCTCTTTCCTGCAAGCAATGCCATAGCTGAGCCCAGAGAATGTCCAGCCAACCACACATTTGCAGCTCCGGCCAAAGCAACCGTGTTCTGAACAATGTCCAATGCACGTTGAAAGCGCGGACTGTTGTGGAGTTTGTTAAAGCAGCATCGGAGGTCCATCGCCAGGTCCTGCAATATCGTGTCTTTTTCCATCAGTGTGCCCCGAAAAGCAATGACATATTTCGGGACGTTTCCCGCAGGAGCTGGGTATTTGAATTCATAGATGGAACAGAATATCGACGCGTCATCCTCGTCTACGAGAACGTCATTCAGTCGGAAATCAAAGAAGTCCCACCAAGGCGGAGCAAGAGCCTGAAATCCATGGCGGTTATGCTGGCGATCACGTTCATGGATGCTGACTCCTTGAACCAAGCTGGCAGCGACGGATCTCCGGTTGAATGCATTGTTCCTGCAAGATCAAGACCAACAACATGGAAATTAGCTACTGAAGAATTTGCTTGCTAACTAAGCAGAATGTCAAGAAGTAATATATCAACGTGACTTCAACGAAGCAAAGACCAACGAGATTTTGTTCACCTCTGGGCCAGTGAGCCAGAAGATGTACAGAAGTTTGCCATGAGATGTGATGACACCCGATTGGTCATCAGAAGAGTTTCGATCCGTCAAACCCGTTAAAATTTTGTCACTAATTTTTTAACAATTTCCCATAAAAAAAAAAAAATCAAACTCAAAAATATTTTCCTACAAACTCAAAATTTTAAAAATTTTTAGTTGGCAAACATGATCAGTGTTTTTTTTTTTTTTTTGTAAGCAAGATAAAACATAACCTACGTGTTGATTAATATTCTTACCAGTCAACCGGTTTGAGATGAATAGGTCCAGAAAGGCTGAAAACATCACTCTCAGGGATCATTGTTCCTTATGTTCCTCACTTCCTGATATCCTCTGAAACGAACCGCCAAAAGCCCATTACTGAATGGTCTTATGGACCCAATTGATATTTCAATATAATCTCATATGAATTGTACATGAGGTAATAAAAATAACTTAAACCGTAAGTGAAAATTGTAATCCACACTGTACTAAAAATCAATTTGTGGTTCATGATCCATACCGTTCGTTCAGCGATGTGCGCCTACCACCGATCCCGGCCTCCTGCTCTATTCAACCCCTCTTAGCTACTGATAAGTGAACCCACGACGGTAGCCGACCCAGAAAACCGATTTGAGAGATGGAGAGAGAACTTTATGGACCTGATTTTTCCAACTCAGAAAGATATCTGAAATTCTTCGATCTTGCTGTGCCAATTCTAGTGCCATTCTTCGGTGTTTGTGGAAAAAGTGCAGGCCAGAGAGTTTGCGGGAAATTTTTTTTATACGGGTTCAGAGACGTGTGAGGCTTTCTTTGGAAGTCGGAATAGCCGCGTTCGGATGACCTTTGGTTTTGAGGACGAAAATGCGGGGAAAGCCCCCCGCCCCCTCCTGTTACTTTTTCTAACATCACCTTGCCAACGCAACGCGTAAAGTTGAATTTTGTTTCGTTGTAGTGTAGTAATGTAAAGCGTATATCAATATAAAAGCCCCTCCACGTAACAAAAACCTTTGTGAACAAGACGAACGATGGCTCTCAGAGCAATTTACGGATGTGTTTGATTGTTAAAATTTTAAATTTTAGAATATTAGTAAAAAAAGTGAAGAGAGAGATCATTTTTAATATTTTATTATAGTGAAAAGTAATGATGTAATGGGGAGAGAGAGATTATATTGTAATTTTTTTATTGTGTTAAAATTTTAGGAAGTGTAAAATTTTATACTTCAAGCGCACCCGTAATTGACGGGATTCAAACTCCGTCAAACGGAATACATGACTTGAAGTGACTCTTTGAGACAACCAAATCATATACAAACTGATCAAGTTAATCGGGCTTGTTGGACCCAACTCTGGACACGCTGAGCTCCCTTTCCCACTGCGATGGGCTGGAAACCCGCAAAGGGAAAAGATGAGCAGGGAGGTCCCGTGGGTATGGGCTCTAATGCTTAAAGTAGAGATTTTTCCTTCCTTATGCTTCTTTCGAACCTTTAGATAGTTCTCTCTTTTGTTCGAGTGGGGAGGATCTTGCTTTAAAGAGAAGAGTGGGAGCTCTTATACCTGGGCCGGCCCATCGACAGCAGATGAAGGTAGGTGGGGAAAGAAATCAAGGATGTTTTGCATCCTTTCTAGTTGAAAAATCAGGTTTAGACCCTCATAACACTTAGAGGGAGTGAATACATGTTTTCCCTCTAATTAAATCAATAACAATTTTTAAAATGTTCTAAAATTGTTCAGTATAGATATGCATAATAATCAACTCAATCAACAAATAAGCATGAAAAATTAAACAAACTTCAATCACACAAAGAGACAAGGATTTGGTGACGAAGTGGAAAACCTTTGAAATACCATTCAAAGGAAAAACCACTTCGGGCTAGCAGCCACCTAGAATCCACTAAGAAGAAAACCTTACAAACAGTGATTCAGACACGGCAACCCCAGTTGCTTGACTCTGACAACCCTGATGTAATAATCTAAACCTCCTGCTTAGACCCGCTCCGTGCGGCATTCCCCTCAGACCTTTGAGGATCTTCTTATGGATTCTTCACGAACAAACCTTGTTCTTCAGCACGCCTTCAACACCATGAAGGTTACAGAGATATATGGAGAAAGAATAGAGAAAAACTCATCAATGTTGAAGCACAAATCTTCTCGGGTTTTTCTCTCAAGGAAGGAGGCACAAGTATGCTCAATGGAGGCCTCAATAAACTTCCAGGCGGCCTATCCCGAAACCTAGTAGGGTTTCACGAGTTTTCAAAAGGAAAATTAAAAATTTGGCAATTTTTGAAATTCCCGAAGTCGCTCGAGCGTGGTCGAGCTTGTCGAACGTGATGTCTCTTTATGAAAAATTCTTAAGGACGCTCGAGCGCCGGTCGAGCGTTAGTCGAACGTGATGTCTCTGTATGAAATTTTCAAGGGCTCGAGCGCTTGTTGAACGCTGGTTGAACTGAAGAAGAACTTAACATCAGACCTCTAACTCTTGAACAAATGTGGGGACCAAAATTACAACTCGATCAAAACATATTTTGACACAGAATGATGCCAACACAAAAATGCACTAACAAACTCCCCTTTGGCAATTTCGTGACAAAACCCACATATATAAAATAAACAAAACATAGATCTTTGCTAATCACCAAAGCAATGATCTATTTACATGAATATCAACCCTATGACCTAAAAGACGTGTTCAAGAGTCTTTGAATCTGTTACCTGAAAAACACAATCTCAAAGACCAAGTGAAAAACAGAGAGAACAAACATATATATATAAAATTGAAGTTGCAAATGAAGCATAGAAACAAAACATTAGCTCTCCCTTAATCTATTCTCCCCCTCAACCAATTATTTATTACAAATCTTCTCCCCTTTTTGTCACGAATGGACAAAGGGAAACAAAATGCCACCGCTCATTGATGAAATAAAATGCATGCAAACATGAAAATGAGCATCAACTGACATAAGAATTGCATATCACACATAAGATAAATTAAAGGCATAACCAAGGCACAATCAACCAAAACCAATAACAATGCACAAAGAAAGAGATGAATAAGAAAGGCAACACGCAATTTGATAATGGGATAAGGAAAAATTATTGAAAAGAGCAAATGATCAAATGCCAAAAATTAGCACAAAATTCATGGAACTAAGAGACATAACCAAAATTCTCAAGAGCATGGAAAATCAATACAAGCTCATTGTATGATCATGGAAAATAATATTCATTGATTTATGCCACACGTCTCTAAACGGTTTTAACATCAATAATTAAAAAATGAGAACTGCATACGTGTGTGAAATACGAAACACAATCAGAGAGGCTTAAGACCTTAATTTTGTGAGGGAGGTCAAAGCTAGACAAATGAAACTATGAGTGAAAAGAGAGACATATCACACCTGATGAAAGTCAAACCCAATGCCACTAGGACCTGAGTATGCAACTTTGTTGCTTGTTTTTCTCCCCCTAAATATTTGCATCTTTTGCTTTTGCTTTTTTCTTTTCTTTTCTTTTCTAGAATAGTAACAACTTCTTTTGAAGTAGAGATAATCTTTTGGAGCCTTATGACTCTGAGAGGGGCAATGAATAAGGTCAGCTAGTCAAAGGTCAATTCAATCTGATGAACATGATCTCTTTCACTTGTGGTTGCAGACCCAAAACTCACACATGCGGTCAAGCCTCATCTAACCATATTCAGTGTGCACTGTGATTGGGTATGGCAAAAATACATTTGAAAATCATGTCAGCTAATACCAAAAAGAGACAATAGGCATGACTCTCAAATCATATTATAATCCAGACATAAATTGAGAAAGTATGTAAAAGATCATGCTCGAAAATCTCAAGTATGTCAATCAGGCCAATTACCAAATGTGCTGACAAAAGGCACACAACAATCATCAATTTTTTTTTAATTTAAAAAAAAAAAATATAAATGCAACCTAAGCTAATGCAAGCAAGAACAAAAAATACTCAGGAGAAGAACATGTACCAATAGCCTTCATGTTGGCTAATAGGTTTTCATCCTTTTTCATTTAAATCTTCATTTTAATCAAAATATGTTGATTGTTTGGTCAAGTTCTCCAACTTTGCATTTATAATCATGGTGTGCTTAGTGAGAACCTTGATTTGGTTTTCAAGATTCGTATGCTCAGTGCTGCAGAAAGGGTTACTATGTGTGTGCTCTTGTGCTCTCAATTTAAAACAATTAGGTCTGATGTGACCTATTTTTCCACAAAAATGACAAGTAGGAACAAACCGATGTGAAGTGTGTGTTTTAGGTGGAACAATATGAGAATGAGTATTCATGAATGGAAAGTTAGTCTTTTTACCTTCACTCACCTTTCTCTGAGGAGCTTTAATTTCTGCTTGTTTGATTGGTAATGATGCCGGAACGAAGACAGTATTTGAAGTTGATGCACCACTCGACTCGTTGTATCCCAAACCTTTCATATTTTAGGTGTTGCTCCCAGGCTTAACATGTGGTCAAGCTTTTTAGACCCACTAGAGAATTGCTGAAGTTGAGCATTAGATTTCTCTAGTTTGCACTTTAAGTCTTTGACTTCAGCTTCAAGGGCCAAGTTCTTCAGTTTCAAGTCATCAGACAACTTGATGTATTCTTCAAGCGTGGCAGTGAGGTTATCCCTTTCAAGTTAAGTCTCATGAAGTTTCTCTAGGGTCCTTTTATTTACCTTATGTAGTTTCAGGCTTTCCCTAAAGAGTTTGTCATACACCTCTTGCAAGCTTTCTTCAGTATCAGATTCATCCTCTGATGTCTCGTTTCAGAGTTAATATCCTGCAAATCACAATTATCAGTACTAGACATAAAAGCCATAAAATTTACCTGTTCTTCTTCATCACTGCTGGAATTTGATTCGTCGTCACTCAGTGAAGCATTCATAGCTTTTCCTTTCGACTTGAGATATGTTGGGCACTCTGATCTGACATGACCAAATCCTTGACACTCAAAACAAGTCAATTTTTTATTCTTGGACTCATTAGCAATGTGCTTATCTCTCTTCTCCTTTCTGAACCCACTGGAGCTACCATGATTCTTTTCACACCTTTATTAAATCTTCTTTGATCATCCTTTGATCTCAAAAACTTTATGAATTTTTTGACTAGAACGCTGAAGTTCTCATCATCTAGAGATTCATCTGACTCAGAACAGACTTCTTCTTTACTAGATCTCAAGGCGATAGACTTGTTCTTCTTAGGCTAAGGCAATGTCTGTTCATAGGTTTACAGAGACCCAACTAGTTCTTCAATCTTCATCGTGTCCAGGTCTTTACTTTCCTCAATTGCTGTAACTTTGGGTCTGAATCTCTCAGGAAGAGATCTCATAACTTTTCTCACAATTCTACTTTCTAGTATCCTCTCTCCCAGGTTGTAGCTGAGTTAACTATGTCATTTAGCTTTGCATAGAACTCATCAAACGTCTCATCTTCCTTCATTCGAATTTCTTCAAACTTTGTGGTCAACATCTGAAGCTTTGAGTTTTTAACGGTCTTGGTACCTTCATGAGTAGTCTCTAAAATCTCCCAAGCTTCCTTAGAAGTTTCACACATAGAAATTCGCTTAAACTCATCAGCAGACACAGCCGTAAAAATAGAATGTAAACCTTTGCTATTCCAATTACATTCATTGATCTCATTAATAGTCCATGTGCCAATATCTTTAGTGTTTTAACACCTTCAACAGTAGAAGAGGTGGCGACCACCCTTTAACACAAGAACTCCAAACTTGTTCACTAAGAGATTTCAAAAAGGTTTTCATGCAACTTTCCAGTACGCATAATTGCTTCCATCAAAATATGGAGGCACAGACAAAGACTGACTTTGATTCATCTAGACTAAGGGTCAAGGACCGAGTTTAGGCTCTGATACCAATTGAAAAATCCGGTTTAGACCCTAATAACACTTAGAGGGAGTGAATACATGTTTTCCTTCTAATTAACAAATCAATAACAATTTTAAAACATGTTCTAAAATTGTTCAGCCTAGATATGCATAATAATCAACTCAATCAACAAATAAGCAGCGGAAAATTAAAACAAACTTCAATCACACAAAGAGAAGATTTGATGACGAAGTGGAAAACCTTTGAAATACCATTCAAAGGAAAAACCACTTCGGGCTAGCAGCCACCTAAATCCACTAAGAAGAAAACCTTACAAACAGTGATTCAGACACGGGCAACCCAGTTGCTTGACTCTGACAACCCTGATGTAATAATCAAGCTCCCTACTTAGACCCGCTCCGTGCTCATTCCTCTTAGACCTTTGAAGATCTTCTTATGGATTCTTCACAAACAAACCTTGTTCTTCAGCAGCCTTCAACACCATGAAGGTTACAAAGATATATGGAGAAAGAATAGAGAAAAACTCATCAATGTTGAAGCATCTTCTCGGATTTTTCTCTCAAGGGAGGAGGCACAAGTATGCTCAATAGAGGCCTCAATAAACTTCCAGGCGGTCTATCCCGAAACCTAGTAGGGTTTCACAAGTTTTCCCAATGAAAAATAGAGTACTCTTAGTATAAATTCCTGTCGAGCGCTAGTCGTAATCCCGATTGAACGCTGGTTAAACACATGTGGAGACATATTTTTATCAAAAATTGCGTTAACAAGTCAATTCGAAAAATGTTGTGTAATTTTTAGGTCAAAATTCGGCAATTGATTTCGAAATTCGTCTGAAGTCGCTTGAGCCTGAGTAGGTCGAGCGCTCGTCGATCACGTGAATATCTTAGTATGAAAAATTCTTAAGGATGCTCGAGCGCCGGTCGAGCGCTAGTCAAACGTAATGCCTCTGTATAAAAATATTAAGGTCGATCGAACATTTATTGAACGCTGGTTAAACACTGATTGAATGTGAAGAAAATTTTAAACATATTATTAATTCTAATTCTTAAACAAATATATATACTAAAAATACAACTAAAATCAAGACATATTTTACCAGGCAACTATGCCAACACAAAAATTGCGTTAACAAGTCACTCATTTTGCTTTTCGACTGCATTTCTCTTAAATGTGAGTGTGTCGCACCTCATCGAGGTTGGCAGTAAGATAGGTCAATTGATCTGGCGTTTCCTGGCGATTCGTCTAAGGAGTCGCCCAGACCTGCTCAATGATTTCGAGTGATTGGACTGGCGGCGAATCGCCCATCTAGTATAGTTGGCCTTGGGCACTTCTGCTTCGGGGTCGGTAAGGACAGACACTGCAGACGAGGACAGGCAAGCTGAACTTACCTATCGTGTTGGGCCTGAGTTAGGCCTTGGACAATGGGCACTAAGGATCTTTACTGCGCGCACTGCTTTTTCTTTGGGGGTTGCGCCAGCCCGAGAGGGCCTAAAACTGCCTAACCCATCACGATCAAATAGAACTAAACATGCTTGGAAGTAATGAAAGAGATGTTCATACATACATAGTATAACTACAACTCTCAATGACTCAGTCGTAGGATGAGTTTAAAATAGTTACAACGGTAATAGTTTTGGTCGCCTTTAAAGGAAGTTTCTTCCGGATGCAACTATGATTATCATAATGACCATTGGCCTTCAAGTCAATCCTATATCCCCTCTATCCAGGTCAACTTGCAGTCTTGCACCTCCTTCGTTTAACGACAAAATTTTGCATTTATTTGGAATTCTGACATAATTTAGTCTTTTGGGTCTATTGACACCCCTATTAACACACACACGGTGGCTGCTTTGCTCAATGCAGATGATCATAATGATGCAGCATGGATTGGGTGGCAAAATGAGGATTCCACCACTGCTCAATTCCATGGGTTCGCTTGAAATCTGGCGATCGACCCAGATTGATCATAGACGTCACATTTGCCGAAGGAAGGAGATGCCATGCTTCTGAATCCCCTCCCAGCGCACCTGAGACTAGACACATTATAGAGTTCTTTGTTGCAAGCCTCTCAATATCAACGGCTCCCATCTCCAACATTTTCTTCCTGCTTTCAAAGTACCCAAATATACTCTGAGCATATATGGTCAGCCGGGCTCACAAACAGGTAAGGTATCCAGTGAGATAAGATAGCAAAAGAGTCATGTTCTTGAGACACATGATATTGGCTTCTTTGTACAGCAAGGGCCACGCCTGCCGTTAAAAACTTTTTGCTAAGCGGATCCCATGCTTCCATCTCTCATTCTTGATCCAGGACTCTATAGGGACAGATAAAAATGGTGGATTAAAGAGAGATGTTTCGACAGAATAACCCATCTTGCCCATGTTCTTCCCTGCAAGCAATGCAATAGCTGACCCCAAAGAATGCCCTGTCAACCATACATCTGGGGCTCCAGCCCGAGCAACAACTTTCTGAACAGTCTGCATTGCAACTTGAAAGCGAGGGCTATGGTGAAGTGTGTTACATATGCACGGAGGTTTAACTTGAAGTCCTGTGACACTTTGTCTGGTTCGAGCCTCGAGGAGTGTGCCCCTGAAGGCAATGACGTATTTTGGGATTTTTTTTTGGAGGGTGAATTGGGTTTTCGAACTTGTAGACGGCACCAAATAGCGACATGTCACCTTTGTCTGTGAGAACTTTCTTTTAGTTGAAATTGAAGACGTTCCACCAGGGTGGAGCTAGAGCTTGAGGTCCCTGGCGCTTTTGCTGGCGGTCACATTCTAGGATGTAGACTTCCTGAACCAAGCTGGCAGCGATAGATCTTCGATGATTTGGGTTGCACCTTCAAGGGCTTGTTTGGAAACGGCTTTGGTTCTGGTTGTGAGTCACGATTCTGGTTCTGGTTACATGAGTTGGACCCAAGTTGAACTTCGAGTATCCCGTCTGCTGCGCACCTGCCACAATGCTTTCATTTAACACACGCTTAATACCTAAACCTGACATATGCATTAAATGTGCCGACAGGCCAGAAAAAGTAGGAGACGCTCTTGGACCCAGAGTTTAGCGATAGGAAATTTGGTCAAATCTTCCTTTTCCATTTCAGCCATATCTTTCGCTTCAAGTCCAGAGGCATGACCCAGTAGAACACCCCATCTTCGCTTCGACGCTGCCTTGAAGAACTTTCTTCCAGACTTTTTCTGTTTCCACACGCACCTTTGTCAACCAGTGATTAATGTTGTCGTAAATTTCTCACCATTTCTTATAGCAGCGTCCACGCGAAGTTGCAAACTATTTTTATCATCCCGCAACAGCTCTTCGTCCTCCATTTTCTGAATGTTGCTGCTGTAGCGAAATGAATAACACAGCCACCGTCCGACTGGTGCCACTGCGTACTCAGTAGTTTTTTCGATAACTAGATCAACACAGTTTTCCATTTTTGTCTGAACCTTTTCCCACCTCCACACCTTCTGCTTCCGGGTTGTTTTTATTTATTTATTTTTGCCGGTAGAGAAACTGAAGACTCGGAGAAAACAAAAAGGAACTGCAAAGAGAATAAATATCAAAAGGAAAGAAACAAGTAAGTAACAGATGGACCTTCCCTGGGAAGATTAATGGGACTAGAAAAGGATAAAGTTTTGGAGGGCTACTTGGTGCCCAAGAATGCCACTGTGAATTTCATGGTGGTGGAGATGGTTTGAGACCTTTTTTTGATATAATGAGAGGCAAGGAGATTAAAATGATGCTATTCGGGGCTGGGAGAAGGATTTGTCCTGGAGTTGGTTTAGCAAATAAGCATTTAGGTTGGCAGTCATGGACTACAGGTAGTGAGCGGGGAACAGGGAGAGGGAGTTTGGATCGTAGGCTTCCTGTCCAAGAGTAACGACAGCACAGCTGTTTTGGATGGTGTCCTGTAAAATGCCAGAGAGCGGATTTTGATGCATGGCTTTTGTTAGTAGGCAGATGTTGGAGTACATTTGAGAAGGCTATTCCGATTAGCAGGTGATACATATTTGTTACCAACTCTTTTTTGAATACTTTCATATCCAATCAAATGTTGCCACGTGTGCGTATACCTGAACCATGAACCACGCCAACGCAAATGCACGAGAGTGGGTTTAAACCGTGATTTGAATCGCAAACCAGAACCAAGATCCATTTCCAAACAAGCCCCAAGAGGTTCATAGCTGAAGAAAAAGGATCCGGACTCTTTCCATTGCTTAGATAAAGAGTTCTTCAAATGTTCAAATGTAAATTAATCTTAATCATGTCCTGGAAAAGGACTTGGAAGATCTAAAATCTAATGTATGATGACTAAGGTATGATGATAATTTGGACCCGGTCATATATGCTGCTGTGAGCAAGCTACAGCATTATTCTAAAAGTATATCATCCAATTTCCATAAATGTTGACCTCATATTGCGGCCTCTAAAACCTGCACGTAATGGACACCCAGTTTTGACCACGGGCCATGGTGAACATTTTGTACTAATGCCCAGCATTTACAATTTTGCTGTTGGTGAAGTATTTGTTAGTGGTCTTACCAGTAAAGAGCGTCGATCAGATGAGTTGGACCTGAAATGCAGAAATTTTCCGCATCCGAAGGCATTAGTACTCCTTATGTTTCTCTCTTCCTGATATCCTCTGCAATAATTAAGCTGCCATGTTGGGAGAAGCAAAAGCCCATGATATATTGAATGTTATATGGAGTCCAGTGCGTTCAACATGGGTTGTGTGATTCAGAAAAAAGTGGAAGTAAAACATCTCACATTTTCCTTTATGTTAATGGCCTCTGAATGAAGAACCGCAAAGAAAAAAAAAACAGAGAGAGAGAGAGAGAGAGAGAGCAGCCCTCCATTTTTTGCTGCCTTTTTGATCCTCCGGAACATGCGCACGTGATCTGTGGTCCATGTTATTAGAATTACTTCTCATGTTTCTCGTGCACTATTCCGTCTGCTAAATGAATTCCAACTTTTCGAACATATATATATATAATCAGTTCATTATATGCTCTCAACACCCAAAGGACTAAGGAGGGATGGACATACTGTTGAAAGGAAACATGCATATATATATGAAGTCATTCCCAAATAGAAGCAAACATATTGTATGGTCCAAAACTATAAACCCTAGCAATATGTGGCCCAACAATATAAATACCTTAAACAATCAAAGAAACTCGCATTTCTAATGTCACAAATTGGAACGGTTTTGCAGGCGCTTGACGCTTCACTAAAACTACTAGGAGAAGTAATCAACCAACCTGTTGGATGTAGGATCGAAAGAAGTGCCAAATAGATTTGTTAAACTCCTTCATCCATTTGAACCTCTCGCTATACTTAAGAGAGAGGCCTAGAATAAGGACTTGGTAGGAAAACTTAGGAGAAGAACCATGAGAGCTAGATATAGTCGTCAGAGGACCAGGGGTGATCTTTTGGTGGACGCATGCAGAGCGAGGAAGAGATTCAACCAAGAAATTCTTGAGTCGTACTGTTCGAGGAAGTGATTATGAGAACACTGCTCGAGGAAGAGATTCATGAACCAAGAAATTCTTGAGTGGGGAAGAGATTATGACTTAATTAAGTACTACCGTACTATCCCAAAAAAATGCACGGAAAAAAAATTACACAAGTTGCCCAAAATAATACGCAAATTGCCAATACCATATTCCTATAGATATATATATACTTCTCTACGTAACCATACTTCGTGTTAGGTTATGTGGAGCCTGGTTTGTTATATCCGACCTAGATAGTACCCGACCCGATTCGACGAAGAGTGTTTACGGTTTAAGAAGGATATTTTTGTGAGGCTTAGTCCATAGAGTATCGGCCCAAGCTGAAGTGCTTATGAACAAGCCTGCCTTGATGGGGGTTCGGGGACTTTGTTTGGTATGCGGCGACCTAGGTGGGTGTCCATATATGTAGCACCCAGGATTAGGGTTTTATGATGTAAGCTTTGTCTTTTCTGTGCCGTTTTTATGCATGTTGCTGTCTCCTTGTATCTTGCTCAACAATAGTGAAATCTCTACAACTCTGTGGACGTACCTCACATTGAGGGAACCACGTAAATATGTGTCCTTATTCTTGCTTTTCTTTATTTCGTTTCTCACATTATTCCACAAGTAGGAAATCGTATTTTTCCCAACAAATTGTATATCTAGCTAGGTTGTTGGTGGAAGAAAATATTGTCAACTTGAAAAATATAACATAAAGAACAAATTAAACGTCACACATATATAATCATGATTTCTCTTTCAGAATATGGATGCATGTTATTTGCGTTGTAGAATATAATTAATTAGGGATTGACATTTGACGACTTATTGTTTTCGTTGATGTTTGGATGCAGTACTCTTGTTATCCGGATTAGTAGTCCTAGTTTATGATCAGTGGTGAAGCCAGGATCAAAATCTAAGGGGGTCGAAGCTGGTGGCCGTGGGGGGTTGAAGTTGGTGGCTGTGGTTCAGAAGCTGGTGGGCATGGCTCAGTGGCTAGCGCGGGAGAATCAGAAAATGGTAGCTAGTGGCCTGGTGCAGTGGTGCGACGGTGTGAGAAGAGAGAGAGAGGGAGAGAAAATTCAAAGAGAGAGAGAGAGAGAGGGTTGCTCTGTTTTGTCCATTTATTTACTCTTTTAAATTCATTAGGGCCTTCAGAGGCTTAAAGAGTATCTGCCATTGCTGGAAGATCTGCTTTCCCATGTAGATTTGGTTAGTAGCAACATTCAGATGGTGAGATCATGGACTTTAAATCTGAAGATACGTTGGACTAGTGCTCTGAGCTCCTCTACTTTCTTTAACCTTATGGGTCCAAAATTTTTTCAAGTTGAAAACTTACGGTTTGAGCTTGGAATGACCCATTTCCTTTATGGCGCAATCCTTCGTCATAGGGCTCTAGAAGTTCTGTCGATAGGTATGCCACAATCTTTCACCCAGGTTGCTCTGTTTAGTTCATTTGAGTGAGAGAAAAGAAAAGAAATACTGTTTATGATTACTGAAATCGTCATTAAAGTACTAAAAATAGCTTTTTGTAAAATTTCAATTATAAAGTAAAATGAATTGTATAAAACATATCTCAATCGGAATTATTTTTCTTTTAGTATTTTGCTTTCGAATATTTGCTGGTTGGGAGAAGATCATGTCACCAGTATGTATGTATTGATCTTCCAATTACAACTAGGGGTGGGCTTTTCGGGTTTGGGTTCAAAAATTTTGAGCCGAACCTGAACCCGAACAGATTTAATTTCGATCCAAACCTGACAATTAGGTTCGGATCGGGTTCGGGACGGGTTCGGGTTAGGCCTTGTGGACAAAAAAAATCATTAAAGTTATATAGAACTCGGCTCGATGATATTGGAGTGAAGTTGTTGCTGTTATTGGGCCAAATAGGCAACACAGATGTTGTCTTTTGGGAATTTTTTTTCATGTTCTCGGTGGCTCTGTGGTTTGGTTAGCCAGCCTTTTTTCAATCTTTGCTTGCACTTGGGTTTTCTACTTCCTTGCTGCTTTTTTTGGCAACAAATGTTGCTCCTGCTTTTCATTTTTCTTTTCTGTCTACCATTTTAAGACCATAGAACAAGAAGATAAGTGTCGCCATTTTGTTCCTCAGAGGTGCTCTTGGCCCTCCTTTCTCTGTATCATTTACATGAAGCCTAGGAAACATGGGGTTTTTCAACTTTTCCTCATCTTTTCTCCCTCTCATCCTCCTCTCTCTTCATCACTATCATAAATTTTTGATAACTAGCTGATCCTCTCATGACAGCATTGATTTATCAAACACCCAATAACAAGGAATTCTACACAATATCCGGATTCTGGCGTTCTCAATAAAACAAATAACTTCGGTCAATGAAAATCAGCTATTAGTCTATTACAATATCCGGATTCTGGCCTTCAGCTATTAGTCTATTACAATGAAAACTTTACAAATCACAACACAATTCCTTAGAAAATAAAATGAGCATATAACAATAACAACATAAAAATAATCAAAGCTAAACAAGTTACATTGTTCTTTCACTTCTTTGTTGCAACCATGATCCAGCTCCACGTTCGTAATCATTCTCCAAGAAGAATCCCCAATGGATCATCTTCTAATTCTAAAACAGTAACAACAAATACAATTGAATTTAACTTAACTCATTTAATTATTGAAACAAAAACAACAAAATTTAACAACTACAATGAATGAGAAAGTTACCTGCATCAAGTTTGTAACTTTCAATATCATCCAACTCTTCCTCTTGATGAAAGATAGGTTTGGACTTCAACCAATTTTGGGCACATATAAGAGCATTCACCGTTGATGGAGCTAATGAACTTCGATATGAATCTAGCACCCGACCACCAGTACTAAATGCAGACTCAGACGCGACTGTAGTGATGGGGATGGCCAATACGTCTCGTGCTACTCGGGCCAAAATAGGATATTTGGTAGAATTGACCTTCCACCAAGTCAAGAGATCGAACTCAACACTCGGAGTCTCCACATCCTCCAAATAATACCGCTCTAATTCACTTCGATTTTCCGTCAGATTTTGAGAACCACGGAATCGACGGTACTTATTCAATGCAAATTTGTTTTGACTCAGCCCTAATGAGGTAGAACGAGATTGGCTCTCAGTTTCACTCCCACTTGTGTAATCCGTACACGAGCTAGAAGAACCACCACCAATATGGGCCTTCCTGACATATTGCTTAAACAAGTGTTCAATGTCTTTCTTCAGGGTTTCAACAAACACTTCTCTTTCTCATCCCCCATTTCGTCCTTGAACCAAAAGTCTAGGGTATCTAATTTGTAGCGTGGGTCAAGGACTGCAGCTATAAACAACAATCTATTGATCTTCTCTATGTCTCCCCAATATTTCTGATACTTACTCATCATCTTTCCAGCCATAGTACTTAACACAAGATCATCACTATTAGTATATTCTGTCAAATGACCAAGAATGTTAGATAACTCTTCAAAATACAAACTTGATGTGGCATACTTGGTACCAGACATTCTCAAAGTCACTTCATAAAACAGTTTTAAAAACTTGATGAAAGCTCGAATTGTGTCCCAATCATCATCAGTAGGAGGTCCCAAACCCTTCTTTCCCAACCCATCCTCCATTACTGAGCGATACAGGGGCCCATCATCTTCTTGCATAAGCTCAAACGCTCGCTGAAATTTCTCTGCAGATTCAAGCATAAGGTATGTCGAGTTCCATCTAGTTGGAACATCAAGTTTTAACAAACTTTTGCATGGAATTTTTTTCTTCTCTGCACAAACCCTAAATCTCTGAAGCCTTGCAGGAGAAGACCTCACATATCTTACAATATTCCGAACCCTAACAATTGAATCATCTACATCCTTCAAACCCTCATTCACAATAAGATTCAAGATATGAGCACAACACCTCACGTGAATGTATGCATGTCCACTAATGGTTCCCTCACTAGATAGTGTTCGTTTCTTCAACCAAGCAACAGCAGTATCATTAGATGTGGCATTGTCAACTGTAATGGTAAGATACCTATCTATTCCCCACTCCAACATACATTCTTCTAATTCCCTCCCAATTGTCTCTCCTTGATGATTTTGCACTTTACGGAAAGAGATAATTCTTTTATGCAAGGTCCAACCACAATCAATGAAATGAGCAGTGACACACATATAATTCAAATTTGAATAGAAGTCCATGTGTCGGTGGTGAAACAAACCCTAATATCTTCTCTGAGAAACAAATCCCTCAACTTCTCCCTCTCCTCTTGATACACCCGTATACAATTCCTCATCACGGTATAGCGAGAAGGCATAGGAAACCTAGGCTCAATAACCCTCACAAAGTCTCTAAACCCAACACCCTCTACTATACGAAATGGTAATTCATCAATAATAATCATCCTAGCAAGAGCTTCCCGGATCTTCTTCTCATTATACTTGGCTAATCCATATTCTTTTCAATGCCACTGCCATCTGATGACTTCGAAGCCTCAAAACTCAGGAAGGACTGACCCTTCTCACACTTAGTTTTCACCCGGTTGTATTTCGGACATCTCTTTAAGTGATTCAACAAGGAGGACGTGCCTTGGGTTTTTGAGTGGCACTTGAGAGACACACCACAATAATCACATATACACAAAGGTTCATTGGGATCAGAAGTGGGATCCTTTGTGAAGTGATCCCACGCTTTGGATCTATTACTTTGGGACCTAGGCAGTGGTGGTCGTCCACCAGTACGCCTAACCTCAGTAGACTGACCCCCAGAAGGATCAGTAATAGTAGGCTCTACATTTGCCGCAAGGCCCTCAAATTGAATGGGAGGGCTAGGAGGCAATGTCGAGGGAGAAGCAGGATTAGATCCAGCTCCCGATGTAGGCATACTAGTGACGAGCATAATCTCATCAATATCCAAGTCGAGATCATCCATCTGATATTGAGAGAATAAAACTCATATAAAAATTAAGAAATAAGAACTAACAAGTAACAAGTAACAAAAAAAGGAAATTAATAAATTTTTAAAATGGAAAAGAATTGAATCTAAAACTTATAAATTTTGTTTTAAAAGAATTGAATCTCAAACTCTCCATTTTGTTTCAAAAACTAAGTTTAATATACTCTACAATTCACAAATATTATAGTATTATACTCCACAAAATTCACAAATATATAGTCACAGATATTATGCAAACAAATTCACAAATCATAGATTATACATGCACAAATGATTCAATCAAGCCCATCCTCCACAATTTCAAACAAAACCAAATCCTCCAATCAAGCCATCCTCCACAGTTTCACAACCTAATGTTCTAATATATACTCTAAAATTATAAATTAACTATGAACTACAATAAATAATTAACTAAATTAAGTGAATGGATTTGTACCTGAATCAATGCACTAAGCCACTAACCAATCCTACACAATCTTGTAACCTGCACTAAAAAATGTAATTAGTTAAATAACAGATAATCGAATGAAATTTAGAATAATGTTCTAATCACAAATTAAGAATCTCATAGCTGGTTACCTTTAAGACTTGGGAGCAATCAAGCAACTGTTAGAGACGCCAGAGACGGAGAGAGAGGCCAGAGACACTAGAGACGGAGAGAAAGGCCAGAGACGGAGAGAGAGGAGAAGAGGAGAGAGAAGAGAGTGCAGAGGAGAGAGAGGCCAGAAACAAAGAGAGAAAGGAGAGCACAGAGCAAAGAGACGGCGGCTGGAGGAGGAGCACGGTGGCCGGAGGGAGAAAGTGAGGTCGGGCGTGAAGAGGCGCGGCTGGAGGGGGAATTTTCGAAGAAGAGGCCGCACCGGGGGTCGTGAATGACCTAAATCTAAGGGCAGAATATACCCTCAGCGAAACGGTGCGTTTCGCTGAGGGTATTAATTTTTTTAGTTTAGGGATTTGGGTCAGGTTCGGGTAATATTTCGGGTATAGTACTATACCCGAACCCGAACCCGAAATATATTTTTATCTGTTTTTAAACCCGAACCTGAACCTGAACCCGAACCAGGATAAACCCGCCCCGATCGGGTCGGACATTCGGGTCGCGGGTTTTTTGCCCATCCCTAATTACAACCATTGTGAATTGCAAGAACACAGGCAAAATTCTCGAAGGCATGTTCGGTTGCCCATTTTTTTTAGGATTTGCATCCTACTTTTATATTTACAATCAAAACATCACAAAACACATGTATTCCAATACAACACTTTATTACTTTTTTTTTATAAACATCAATCATTTTAAACAATTTCTGCACGCATGCCAATATAACTTTAACATCACCTAAATATTCACAATTTTATTAGAATCCTACAAATTCCTTCCAAACGAACATCCCCAGGGCTTGCTTAGTTATCGAGAATTTTGGAGTAAATGCATATTTGAATATTTGCGCCGTATGAGTTAATTAGCTGGCGAGTTGAGTTTATAGTAAATGGAATAACGATTGGATGGGCTTGCCTAGTTAATCGGATCGATACTATACGTTACATATTAATTAAGAAAGACTTTTTTTTTTTCTCTAGCAAGGCATAGATAATTGCATTACGAAAAAAAATAGTTTAACGCAGAGAAACAAAGCGGATAATTAAAAACATAGGCCTACGAACTTAAGGAAATTAACAAATTAGTCATAGACGGGTAATTCAGAGCGTTGGAGCTTTCTTTCTACACGAAATTGCCACGTTCTGATGACTTCTGGTTTTGAGGACGAAAATGCAGGGAAAGGGTTCGGCCACCTTACAAAAACCTTTGTGAACAAGACAAATGATGACCCCAGGGAGTAGGGACAGAACCGTACGTGGATATTGTATCATAGAGCGCGCGTCCAATGGACAATTTTATGAACTACAATATTATCGACCAATGGATAGTTAAATATTATCCACTCTAAGTGTTAAGGATGAAATGAAAAATATCCACATATATGGCCCTGTAACTCCGTTTCATGAAGCTCTGTTTTCCCTCAAGGAACCTCGAGGATTTCAATCTGCATCTAAACATCCCGAGTGGGTTTCTGCAATGCAGGATGAAATGAAGGCTCTTTAACATAACCACACTTGGACTCTTGTTCCTTGTTCTTCGCATAAAAATGTTGTTGGGTGCCGTTGGGTTTTCCAAACCAAACTTCTCCCTGATGGATCTGTTGAGCGCTATAAAGCCCGCTTGGTTGTTAAAGGCTACACACACCAAACCGACCTCGATTTTGATGACACTTTTAGCCCTGTCGTCAAACCTGCCACTATTCGGCTCATTCTCTCCTTAGCTACCACCTTTGGTTGGTTTCTCCATCAATTAGATGTCAAGAATGCTTTCTTACATGGCACACTCAATGAAGAAGTCTATATGGATCAACCTCCGGGGTTTACAGACCCTTAGTATCCTACTCATGTTTGTCGTCTTCAAAAGGCCATTTATGGCCTTAACCTCGGGCCTGGTTCCAAAGATTCAGTTCCTTTCTTTTGACATTTGGTTTTCACTATAGCAACACTGACTCCTCTTTATTTGTTTATCATACTAAACGTGGTACCCTTTATTTACTTGTTTATGTTGATGATATTGTCTTGATAGGTAATAATTCGACCCTTCTCCATGATTTTACTACTCGTCTTGGTCAAGAATTTGCAATGAAGGACCTCGGTGACCTCCGTTATTTTCTGGGCATCGAAGTGACTCGCACTAGCTCTGGTTTATTTTTAAGTCAATCTAAATATGCTCTTGATTTGCTTTCTTGTGCCTCTATGTCTGATTGCAAGCCTGTCTCCACACCCATGGAGGTTGGTCAACATCTCACTGCTCTTGGCACTCCCTTTATTGATCAAACTTCTTATCGCTCTCTCGTTAGTGCTCTTCAATATTTGGTCATCACTTGGCCTGACCTTGCACATAGTGTCAACACTATGTGTCAATTCATGCATGCCCCTATTGAAGATCACTATTGAGCTGTCAAACGCATTTTACATTACGTTAAAAAGCACTTTCAACTTTGGCCTCAACATTTCCTCTAGCACCTTTACAAAGTTCTTAGCCTACTCTGATGCTGATTGGGCTGGATGCCCCGACACTCGACGCTCCACATCTGGTTATGCTGTGTTTCTTGGACCAAATCTTATCTCTTGGAGTGCAAAGAGACAACCAATTGTTTTCCACTCCAATATCGAGTTAGAATACCGTTCTCTCGCCATCACAACTGTTGAAATCACATGGTTGACTCATCTTCTATAGGATCTTCACATCACTTTATCTCCTCTGGCGATGATCTTATGTGACAGTCACAGTGCCATTTTCATGTCTGGTAATCCTGTTGTTCGTGCTCGCTCCAAACACATTGCTCTTGACTATCATTTTATTCGTGAAAAAGTCGCTGATGGTGATTTACGTGTCCAATTCATTCACTCAGATTTTCAAATTGCTGATCTTTTTACAAAGAGTGTCTCTCGGTCACTCTTCACTTTCTTCCGCTCCAAGCTCACCGTGTCCCCTCCATCCACGCTCAGCTTGAGGGGGGATGTTAAGGATGAAATGGAAAATATCCACATAGATTGCAAGAATCACTCCAAGTTACCGTTGTAGCCTTTTGACCCCACCATAAAAGGCAAGACGTGATACTGGTCATATTCGCATTGTAATTACTTAGTTTCCTTGTACAGGTTATTTTCTTTCCTTTATAAAACACACGCTCCTCATGACAATATGCACGGAGGATTTCTTGTGTAAAACCTTTGTTCCTCTTTCTTCTCAAACCTTATCACTAAGGATAATGAGAACTCAGTCAAGTACTTAAGAGACAGATATACTTGAAGTGACAAATTGAGACAACCAATTTAATCATATACATGCTTGGAAATTTCTTTCGGGTCCAACCTTGATTATCATAATCATGACCACTAGCCTTCAAGTCAATCTTATATCCCCTCTATCCAGTTCAACCCTACACCTTCTTCCTTTAAAGACCAAATTTTGCATTTATTTGGAACTCTAACATACTTCAGTCTTTTGGGTCTACTAACACACGGTTGGGCAGCATTGCTTAATACAGATGATCATAATGATGCAACGTGGATTGGGAAGGAAAATGAGGATTCCACCATTGATGAATACCATGAGCTCGCTTGAAATCTGGCGATGGACCCAGATTCATAGTCAGATATGCCGAAGGAAGGAGATGCAATGCTTCTGAATCCCCTCCCAGCGCACATGAGACTAGACTCCTCATAGAGTTCTTTGTCGCAAGCCTCTCAATCTTTCCAGCTCCCATCTCTCCCATTTTCTTCCTGTGTTCATAGTACCCAATATACCCTGAGCATATATGGTCAGCTGGATTCACAAACAGGTAAGGTATCCAGTGAGATAACATAGCAAAAGGGTCATGTTCTCGAGACTTCTGATGTTGGCTAGCTTGGAGAGCATGGGTCAGGCCTGCCTTGAGAACACTTTTTGCAAAGCGGATCCCATGCTTCACTCTTTCATCCTTGATCCGCTCTAAGGGATCAACAGATAAGAATGGTGGATTAAAAAGATATGATTCGAGAAAATAACCCATCTTGCTCATGTTCTTCCCTGCAAGCAATGCGATGGCTGACCCCAAAGAATGCCCTGTCAACCATACATTTGGGGCTCCAGCCAAAGCGACAATGTTTTGAACAGTCTGCATTGCAACTTGAAAGCGGGGGCTCTGGTGAAGTTTGTTACGGATGCACTGGAGGTCTAACTTGAAGTCCTGGGACCTTGTGTCTGGTTTCAGGATTGTGCCCCTGAAGGCAATGACGTATTTTGGGATGTTTAGGGCTGGGTCAGTTGGGTATTGGAATTCGTAGACGGCGCCGAATAGTGATATGTCAACCTCGTCTGTGAGAACTTGATTCAGTTGGAAATGAAAGACGTTCCACCAGGGTGGAGCTAGAGCTTGAGGTCCGTGGCGGTTCTGCTGGCGATCACGCTCAAGTATGTAGACTCCCTGAACCAAGCTGGCAGCGACAGACCTTCTGTGATGTGCATTGGTCCTGCAAGAGGATCATTGCATGAAAAAGAGGATCTGAATTTTTTGGATTGCCTAGGTAAAGAGTTCTTAAAATGTAAATTCATCTAATCGGGTCCTGGAAAAGGACTTGGAAGATCTAAAATCTAAAGTCATCCCTTGGTAAAATCATGAATAAGGTGTTATGCTATTTTGGACCCGTTCATATACATATTCTGCTGTGTGCAAGCTACAGTATTATTTGAAAAGTAGTACTGTGTCATCCAATTTCGATAATTTTGACCTAATATTACAGCCTCTAAACCCTGCGTGTGTTAGTGGAGACCCAGAGCGCGTTGAACAGATCATCTTACCAAGCATCTAAAGTTTTGTACTTGGCGAAGTATTGGTTAGTAGTCTTACCAATCAACAGCGGTGAGATGTGTTGGACCTGAAAGGTTGAAAATTTCCCTATCAGAAGGCATTACTCCTTATGTTTCTCTCTTCCTGATATCCTCTGCAATAAGCTGCCATTTTGGGAGAAGCAAAAGCCCATGATATATTGGATGGTATATGGAGACTGGAGTCCAGTGTGTTCAACATATATAAGCTGTGTTGTGTGATTCAGAAACAAAATGGTAGTAAAACATCTCACATTTGTCTCTTTTTTGTTCCTGTTTTTCATCTATGTTGGATTCTGAATGAAGCGGGACCATGTAAAATTCGAAACCAAAGAATTAAGAACACCAGCAGCATTCCTAACTTAAAAAGACAAAAAGGCAGAGCTCCATTTTCTTTCTTTTTTTTGGATACTTTGGGACATGTGATCTGTGTTCCAATCCCATGATAGCTCTATATTTCAGGGGGTTCATTCTCCTAGTAAATACTAGCCAACAACTTCTTAAACTTCTTAATTTCGAAAAGAATATCTAAAGTCGTGGAGGATTGAGCGACAGTACTAGAAAAAGGATTGGCACAATTTTGGCCAAAAAATCCAAGGTCAAGGCTGCACTAAAATCTTTCTAACCTTGTAACAAAAAGAAAACAAGAAGGAGATCAAATTGTAGGTGATCTTGGATTTATGTCTTCAATGTTTAGTTTCTTAAAAACTCAACTCCAGAAGCCAGACAACTGTTGCACAAAGTTGACAAAAAAAAGAAAAAAAAGAGGTCCTTATTTAGATATATATATAAGCCAAGAAACTCACATTTCCATTATCTCAAATTGGAACAATTTTGCGCTTCACTAAAACTACGAAGACAAGAAGGGAATTACCAACCTGTAGAGAAGGGAGAATAAGTGCTAAACAGTTTTGTTAAACTCCTTCATCCATTTGAGCCTCGTTGAGTCATTCTGTACTTTAGAAAGAGGGAGAGAGTTGGAAGGGAAAAAAATGGAGGCCGAGATCAACTCAGATTGTTAGCCATCTAGAGGAGGGCTTTTTGGGGGGGACTCGGAGGGGAAGAGAGAGGGAGAGATTCAACGTACATGGAATTTCGTGGGTGGCACTACTAGAGGAATTAAGCTATTGACTTAATTAATTATCTAAAATAACAGGTTGCTAACGCACGGGGGACAAAAAAATAACACACAAGTTGCCAATATTAATATTTTCTATATATATATTTCTATATGTAACTTTGGTCACTGACAATTAATTAATTCAGAGTTCAAATTAGTGAACCAATTATAGGCTTTATTCCCATGATCCCAATGGTATCTAGGATGCAGGTAGAAGATAGGCAACTGAAAAGTTATAAAAGTATAATTTAAAGAATTAAATTTCACTTACCTGGTAATTATCATTGTGATTTCTCTTTCAATATAATATACAGTTATTAGTGCTGCATATTATAATAATGTAGTTACGTTTTAGAAGTACTAATTTGAAACTCAATTAAAATTAAGTAGTTGATCAGAGTCATTGTTTTGTGTCAACTCGTGTAAGGATCTTCTGTCAAGGACTTGATGAGATCAGAGATCTTAAATTTTAGTTAAGCCTGATTAACTCGAGTTTCTAGTTTATTAGAACGATGATCGGGACTTTCTTTTTTATTCTAGGCTATAAAATCATCACTTATCTAAAAAATTTAAGAGTGATAATTGGTAATTTCACATAGGCACTGGGGATCTTGATCTTGATGGATGATTTTGAAGGCTAAATGGTGAAAAACACACGAAGCTCTTTAAAAATGGGATAAATATATTTTGTACCCTCTAAAAGTGGACGTTTTGGCACTTTATACTCTTAACTATTATTTTTGTCATATTGCATTACTACCTATTGCTTTCAGACGCTTTGCACCCTCAATTACAATATCAAGACCCTATAATTGGTGGGTGCAAATTTATTTACCCTTTTAATAATCCTTGTTACACTTCATGACACAAAGAGATAAATTTTCTGTTGTAAATGCCAAATTGATAAAAACTTAATTTATTGTGGATCTACGAGGAAAAAATTGTAGTCTAATCAGGTAACTTCCATCAATATATGCCACTCGTATCTTTAACAAATAAATTTTTGCAAATTTTTTGAAATCTTTATCCTGCTTGATATCTGTTTTGTGTGGGAAACAATTTTCGACCAGAAGATTGCTTCATTTTTGGAACTGGTGCAAGATGCGTGTGCAGTGTATATCAGGATTCCACCACTGCTCTATTGCATGAGCTCGTATGACGCTTGGTGATTTACCCAAATTAGTGGTTAGATATGCTGAAGGAAGGAGATGCAATGCAACTTCCAACTCCCTTCCCTTCGCGGCACACTTGATAATATTCCTCATGGTATTCTGTGCAGCAAGCCGCTCGACGTTTCCAGCTCCGATTTCTTCCATTTTCTTCCTGTGCTCGAAATACCCGATGTACTCTGAGGAAACAGGATCATCTGGGTTCACAAACAGGTGTGGGCTCCAGCCAGCTAACAAGACAAAAGGGTTATATTCCCGATGCTTAAGAGCATCTGCAGTGAGGCTCAGGCCTGCCTTGACAACACCACTTGCAAAGCGGATCCCTTCCTTCACCCTCTCTTCCTTGATCCACTCTATGGATGCAGTTAGGAACGGTGGATTAAACAGATATGTTTCAATAAAATAATCCATCTTGAGGACCGTGTTCTTTACTGCGAGCAATGCTATGGACGAGCCCAGAGAATGTCCAGCCAACCATACACTTGCATTTGCGGCCAAAGCAACCAATTTCTCAACATACTGGATCGCAAGTTGAAAACGGGAACTCTCGTGAAGTTTGTTACGGAAGCACTTGAAGTTTAACTTGATGTCCTGAGGCGCATTGTCTGGTTGGAGGATTGTGCCCCGAAAGGCAATAACATACTTTGGGACGTCTGGGGCAGGATCTGCGTCTTTGAATTCGTAAACGGCACCAAATATGGTCGAATCAACGTCGTCCTTGAGAACGTGAAATACCTGGAAATGGAAGAATTCCCACCAGGGTAGAGCAAGATCTATAGGTCCATGGCGGTTCTTCCGACGGTCCCGTTCTAGACCATATACTCCTGCAACCAAGCTGGCAGCGACAGATCTTCTGTGGTGGGTATTTGTCCTGCAAATAGTCGTCACCACGCAGATAATTTCTAAGTTTGCTTGTCAATAATACACAATTCCTAAAATTATGACCTCAAACCCCTGACTATGTAGCAGAGGCCAGTTTTGACCATTGGTAATTGAAATTCCCTTGCAGTCGATCAACACCCACCTCATAGGTAATAATCATGATTAGTGGTCTTACCAGTCAACAGCTGTGAGATGTGTAGGTCCTGAAAGACCGAAAATTTCCCTTTCAGGGCGCATTAATACACTTTGGGTCCCTCTCTTCGTGAGATCCTCTGAGACAAACTGCCATGGGATAAGCAAATGGTCGTGATTAAATGGCACATATATGTAGCGAACTGGAGTTCAACAGAGGTTGATATAAAGATGCAGATCATGCCAGATGCATATAACTCAACCAATAAGGAACAGGTCGCACTTCACAAAATATTTTGCCAAATGTTCTTTTGGAAGGATGTGGTTTGCGTTGTACAGACACGCGCAGCCTGTTCAAGGTGAAAGCCTCAAAATCTTCTCAGTACATATTCAGATCATATTTCCTTGATACTTATTTCGTATAACACTGGTTAAAAACCTCAAACCCCATAAAATATGAAGCCTTTTCATTGGTTCTGGAAAATAAAATCAGGAAATTCTTCTGTTACAAATTTACAATTCCTCTCTCCCATCTGTGGGTTACATCGCTGGATGGGCGCATTACACAGCAGAGAAACAATAAAACGATACAAGCTTACCTGGATGAACGGCCGTTGATCGACGATGGCGGAGCTGTTAATTAGCAAAGGCGAAAATGGGCAGTGACAGAAAGAGAGAGAGAGAGAGAGAGAGAGAGAGAGAGAGAGAGGAGCAGGCCCGACGAAATGAGTCTAGGCTGGCACGGAGGATGGGCGTGGGGAAAATAGAAGAGGAAGAGGAAGGGTGTTCCGGAAGTTATCGCTGGCAGGGAGATAACTGCGAGAGATTGTGAGAAACGGGTCAGTCACGTTTGGTCGGAGGCAATTGGCCGTGGGGAAATTCGTGGAACGGCCCACATAATGACTCTGGGAAATCCGCAATTTCTTTTTGGTCATGGCATTTCAGCTTTGAACAAACACTTCTTTTACAACTCGGAAAACAGAACATAAATTGTTCTTTTTTTGGTTTGGGGGATCCAAAATGTTTCTTAACATTGCAACCAACTTCTTTTAGTAAAATTTTGGGAGAGGTGTTATGTGACCCGTTCTTTGCTTGCTGTGTCAAACTGTCAACTAAATCGGGAATATCCCATTCCTCAACTCTTTATGCCCAGAGATTGATACGTTGCACCAATCGCAATATTATTATATTTCAAAGGCAAACAAAACATCCTTTCAGCTACAGCTTCATATAAACCGCAATTTCAATAAATTAATGTGAAACGCAAGAACCTGAAATTACCAGCAGAACTGTGCTAAAAAATGTTCTGCTCGCATGTGATGGGTAAGTTCTGTTCTGGTATTTTCTGCTGGAGCGGACAAAATGTTCTGCATGCGAAGCGAGCATGAGCTGAAGAGCTGAGGTGGGATTTCTGTTTCATCCCCAAGAAGACAAATTGTGTGTTTGACGTGACAAGCTCTACGCGACAAATGACGTAGTATGAAATGACGGCCCTCAACCAAAACTTGAACGGGGTCCATTCACATGTTCGACTTAATGTACCGGCCATGTGTTTTTAAAAATCTTGTTTTACCCTTCCCAACGCACTTTGGTAATTCTGTATAAATATGGCGAGAAACGCATCCTCAAATAAATCATGTTCGGCAGTTGAATGCGAGCAAGGATTGATGTCATTTCAATGTTTTGCCTTAATAGTTTATACTGTTCTTTATTTTAAGGAAAAAAATTATAGACTAATTGCGTAAACTAATAATTCTATAGTTTTAACTTTTACCCCTTATTAAGAGAACCTTTTATTATTTTGTTTTAAATTTAAAGTTGACTAAAGATTACAGGATAGGAGAGTCCCACGCTACTGTCTCTGGGCTATCCTATACAATAACTGTCAACAAATCCTGTAATTTGGTGGTGGGCTGCCCATTGGGCCAGCATTTGAGCTGTTGGTTGATCCTTCTAGGAATCCACTTGGTCCAAGTACTCCCGAAATACTTGTCGAAGTGAAAGAACACTCGAAAGATACATAGTCGAAGTGAAAGAACAATATTTTGAAGAAAAAAAAAAAGGAACAATATTTTCAGCCTTCAGAGATGGAGCTTGCGAAGTATTGTACGTAATGTCGTCACACAAACCTGTGAGTCAGATTCAAAATAAACTTGCGACCATTGCTTCTCCCTTGCTAGTTTCACGCCTTTCACAACCGTCATAGCCTCACCAACTAACGGGTTCACAATAATAGACTTCTTTTAGGGTTAATCCCATATCGGTTGTGAAAGGGATTAATAGTCAATTTATAAGTATGAAAAAAAAGCCTTACTTGTTGAGCTAACATTTGAGGTTGAAAAGCCTCAATATTACTTTAACATTGGTATCATAGCTCAAGTTTAATAACAAAGTGTCGGCCCAATAGTCTATGGGAAAATGTTGAGATTAGTCTCACATCCCTTGTGAAGGGTTGGTGGTCACTTTAAAGTGTTAAAGTCTTGACTGTCAACAGTACTTAATTATCGTAATGGAATGCACACATATTTCGGCACAAATAAATATGCTAACTGGAGCCACGTATCTTAAGGAAGGAGTTTTTGTAGCAAACAAGCCACACTCTGGGCTCAAAACTCCGTAAGGAGGGACAGAATGAATTTACACATACTACAGGTCAAAAACTTTACGAAGCTCGTAATGCGATAATAAGTACAAAACGGAAGTTGTCTACAACCTGGTCCATGGCTAACAGCAACAGGACCACAAAATGACTACCACTGATGTCTAGGCAGTGTCAGGTCAATAATCTCATTATCCCCAATGCCCTCCATTGTTGGATTAACGACTCCGTCAACTCGAGGAATCCGATGCTTGAGGTACCATTGGGGCTCGTACCCCACGGTCCATAAGTCCGGGATATCCTCCCGAAATATCATGTCGAAGTGAAAGTCCGACACACCGAAAGATATCATGCAAGATCATGAGTGATGAAGTGAATATTTTGAAAAAAAAAAAAAAAGAAAACAAATTTTCAGACCAGAGTATGGAGTCTTGTTCGGAGGTATTGTACGTTAATGTCGTTGCACAAACCCATGTGAGTCGGATTCAAAATAAACTTGCGACCATTGCTTCTCCTTTAACTTTTCACGCTTTCATCAACCGTCCATAGCCTCAACACGCCTCATCACACATCAATATACTCTCTTCATCTTTAGTCCCACATCAGTTGTGCCACATCCCTTAATTAAGGAATTAGCCTTAAGTTGCAAGAGTCTTAACAAAGAGGTTGATGAAGGTTTTCCTACTGCATGAGAGTCTCTTCTAAATCCACTGACTGGTGTTCAAAGATCCTAGGGCTCAGCTAGGTCAATATATTTAACTTATGGTCAATAGATCCCTAGGTTTCAAGTAACAAAGTTGGAATCACATCGATCATTCTGGGGTTGAGTAGGTATAGTTGAGATGGTCTGTTGTATAGTACGTGTGAGAGCTGGTCTCGTGACCTTTATGTAAAAGGTGCAAGAAGGAAGAACTAACTTTGTGCAGGTTGAGAATGTAAACACAACTAAAGGTGTAACTGGAGGAGAATTGATGTACTTGAAGACAACGACATATAAACCAAGACCAACCACCTAACAACCATAATTGGAATTTTGGGTTCCGATACCAACAATCTGGTTCCTATTTTGGAACATATATGAATTGGAATGCTTATTTTGCATTTTACAGAACTGAAAATTCTAAAAATTCTGCCATTCATATTCTTCTTTGAGCAAGCTACTCCAAGATTGGGCATTGGTTAATAGCTTAAGCTTTTGGCTCAATGGTGGTGCTTGATCCTTCAATTAGTATCAAGAGCAAGGTCGCACGTTCGAGTTCCTAATGTAGTTTTTGAAGGATTGTTGGCTTTATGTCGGCCAACAATAACCTTTAGAATTGGGAATGACTGGATGACTTGACAGTCTACCTATGGCAATCATGTGGTGCAGTCTTTCATATCCACCTGTCGCTTAGTACGGAGCTCTGTGCTATTATAAGAAAATAAAGTTGCATCTTGGTTAACAATGACTTAAGCTTTTAGCTCAATGGTAGCGCTTGATCATTCAAAATACTTTGTCATTGTCCGTTATAGGAGACCAATGGCTGGGAGATCATGCACAAAAGATTTGTAAGTGGCAATATGATCTGAAAGAGGGGTTTCGTACTTCTTCTTCAGATTAGAAAATTGTTGTTGAAGCATGAGACGACGTTCTTGGGAAGACTACTGGAACTGGTTTTGAAATGTGGACCAACCCTGGCCTTCAAGTCAATCATATAACCCCTCTATCCAGGTCAACCTACGCCTTCTTCCTTTAACGGCCAAATTTTGCATTTATTCAGAACTCTAACATACTTTAGTCTTTTATTAACACCCCGCAGGGTAGCTTTGCTTGTTACAGATGATCATAACTATGCAACGTGGATTTGTAGGGAAAATTTGGATTCCACCACTGATTAATACCATGAGCTCGCATGAAATCTGGCGATGGACCCAGATCGAACGTAGTCAGATATGCCGACGGAAGGAGATGCCACACTTCTGAATCCCCTCCCAGCGCACCTGAGACTAGACTCCTTATAGAGTTCTTTGTTGCAAGCCTCTCAATAATTCCGGCTCCCATCTCCACCATTTTCTTCCTATTTTCGAAGTACCCAATATACTCTGCGCATATATGATCAGCCGGGTTCACAAACAGGTAAGGTATCCAGTTACATAACATAGCAAAAGAGTCATGTTCTTGGGACTCATGATGTTGGCTAACTTGTACAGCAAGGGCCAGGCCTGCCGTGAGAAGACTTTTTGCTAAGCGGACCCCATCCTTCAAGCTCTCATGATCCTTGATCCAGGACTCTATAGGGGCAGATAAGAATGGTGGATTAAAAAGATATGTTTCGACAAAATAACCCCTCTTGCACATGTTCTTCCCCACAAGCAATGCAATAGCTGACCCCAAAGAATGCCCTGTCAACCATATATTTGGGGCTCCAGCCGCATCGACAAAGTTCTGAACAGTCTGCATTGCAACTTGAAAGCGAGGGCTACGGTGAAGTGTGTTACAGGTGATCTCGAAGTTTAACTTGAAGTCCTGTAACACTGTTTTCGTTTGATCAGTGTGCCCCTGAAGGCAATGACATATTTTGGGATTTTTAGGGTAGGGTAAATTTGGTTTTGGAATTCGTAGACGGCACCGAATATCGAGTTGTCTTCAGGATCTATGAGAACTTCCTTTAGTTGGAAATTGAAGGCGTTCCACCAGGGCGGAGCTAGAGCTTGAGGTCCCTGGCGCTTCTTCTGGTGGTCACGCTCTTGGATGTAGACTCCCTGAACCAAGCTGGCAGCGACAGATCTTCGGTGATGTTCGTTGGACCTGCAAGGGGTTCATAGCTGAAGAAAAAGGATCCGGACTCTTTCGATTGCTTACATAAACAGGTCCTGGAAAAGGACTTCGAAGTTCTAAAATCTAAAGGCCTCTAAACCCTGAATGTAGTGGACACCCAGTTTTGACCACTGCATGGCCACGGTACTGAACATATCATATTCAAGCCCAGCATTTAAATTTTTGCAGTTAGTGATCAAGTAATATTGGTTAATGGTTTTACCAGTAAAGGGCGTTGATCAGATGTGTTGGACCTGAAATGTAGAAATTTTCCGCATCAGAAGGCATTTGTGCTCCTTATGTTTCTCTCTTCCTAATATCCTCTGCAATAAGCTGCCATGTTGGGAGAAGCAAAAGCCTATGATATATTGGATGCTATATGGAGTCCAGTGTGTTCAACATAGATAATTTGCGTTGTGTGATTCAGAAAAAAAAAATGGAAGTAAAACAGCTCACAACTATACCCTAGCAATGCGTGATTCATCCATAACAAAGAGTGACCCAGCAATATATATACCTTAAACAAGCAAAGAAACTCGCATTTATAATGGCACAAATTAGAACAGTACTTTTGCATGCGCTTGACGCTTCACTAAAACTACTAGGACAAGTGGGAACCAACCTGTTGAATATAGGATCGAAAGAAGTGCCAAATAGATTTGTTAAACTCCTTCGTCCATTTGAAGCTCTAGCTGTTCTTGGAGAGAGGGAATGACTTGGTAGGAAAAATTAAATTTGGAGAACTGAGAGAGCTAGTCGTCCGATCGAGGAGGCCGGGGTTTTTTGGGGCCGGGACGCATGCAGAGGGGAAGAGGAGGTACAGATTCAACCAAGGAATTCTTGAGGGGCACTGCTGAGGAAGAGATTATGATCCTTAAATACTACTAATCCAAAAAATGCACGGAAGAAAAATTACACAAGTTGCCCAAAATAATACGCAAGTTGCCAACACAAGCGGAACTAGCGAGCTGTGGCGGTGGGGGTCAGCCGCCCCCATCGCCTGAAAAGCTGTTAAAATTTTATTTTATTTTTATTAATATGGCTGCCCTCCTTAGACTTTATAGAATTGTTTGTGAATCTTGAATCTCAATGTTGATGGGTGATCACATGTTTCGCCCATTCAAAGTCCTCTTCTTGTTTTTTTCATTCTTCCCATGCATACTGTTTCCGAGTTTGTAACTTTCGGTTAGGTGTGGGTGACTGACAATCTGGCCCCCGGTAGCTTAATAGAAGAGCTTTGAATATTCTCGGTTAAAGAAGAGCATTGAGGGTTGTACTATTTCTTTCCTTTAATACATAGGCATTCGAGTAAAACTCTATACTTTATAGAGAGAAAAAATAAAGTTTTGTTGAGTTTCTATATGTAATCTTTGTGCTGAAGGAAAGGGACATCAAATACGCACTTCAAAGATATGGGCTCACTTTTTCTATTTCTTTATTTTTGGAGGATTTCGAAATGAATAAGAAATATGGATTAAAAAGAGAAAAAGATCAAATATTCCAGTTGCATATTTGGGTGTTCACTCTTTTTCAATAAATCAACTGATTAGTCATTATTTTCTTAATAAGCTTATAATGTACTTAGTTGCTTTTAATTTGCTATTAGGTCGTAGTATCTTTGAATTGTCATGTAGGCCTTAAATTCAAAAATGTTACGTGCTTAGTTCCTTTCAATTGGTAATTTTTCCTTAGCTTTTATTCATTATTCTACTATGTAGTGCAGTATGGAGTTTATGGAAATTTTGTTAGTTTTAATTCTAGTTTCTGCTTGTTTGAAAAATAAATCTGTTGCAAGATCATGTTGTTCTTCTTCACAAAGTGGTAAATATTTTAGTCCTCGTGTTAGTCTATTCAGGATTCATTTTTTTTTAAATGCTCAGAACATTTGTCTAGGATGCTTAGCTAGCACTCCGCAGGAAAAATTTTAATTTTAAGACACTTTTTGTATTATTTAGGAATTTTTTTTTTTTTTTTATCATTTCACCTTAAGAATTTAACTCCCTTTCTATTGAGTCCTGGTTCAGCCACTGGTTGCTAATATCATATTCCTATATACATATATACATATATACATTCTATAGTAAGCATTAAGTTCGTTAATTGGTCACTAACAATTCAGAGTTGAAAGTTTACAAATTATAGGCTTTATTTCCAATCCTAACGGTATCTAGCTAGGATATGTTGGTAGAAGACAATATTGTCAACTTGAAAAATATGACATAAAGAACAATTAAACGTCACTCGAATATAATCATAATTTCTCTTTCAGAATATGCATGCAGTTATTTGCGTTGTATAATATGATTACTGGTATGATTAGTTTCAGAAGTAGTACTTTTACATTAATTGCAACTCAATTAATTATTCCAAATAACTTGACTTGTTAATTTTCGTGTACGGAAACCAAGCACCAAAGTGGGTTGGCAATGTAGCTTTTGACAGCATATATTTTTAAGTAAGGAGGAGAAAACTTGCATGACGCAACCACCAATACGTACGTATATAGGAATCTCCAACTAAATCTGACTAATTCTCTCGCTCGATCCAATCAGAAGGACAAAACTAGTTGACTTGTTAAGGATTCCGTTTTCTGTCTTAAAACACATTATTGTTATGGTTGAATATATTAAGGTTCTGCCCCACAAAAAAAACAAAAAAAAAAAAAAAAACAAAACTGGTTGACTTGTATATATGTATATGTATATGTATATTGGCACCGAATCAGCAACACTATCGACCTGTCGTGAAGCTGGGTGGTATAAGTCAACAATATTTATTCAAGTCCTCCCGTTAATTCTTAATTATATGAGTTGTATGCATTTATATTTGCTTAGTGGTCACTAATCTTTCCGCCCATGTCTCATCATGATCTGCTATGCATGTTGCCATGTATTCGACTTGTCATGTTCAATTATTATTGATTTGGAGAACGCTGTTCTACCAACAGTCTCAATATTCCGATACTTTTGCTTTATTCTTTGGGCGGTGTAAGAAATTTTTTGGACAAAGGTTCCGTTGTTTAGACATGAAATTACTTAATTACTTATGACGTAAAGTAGTACTTTCATGTAAATTTTGTTTCAATTAAGTATTCTAGTTTTTGGTATTTGATTTTACCTCAAAATATGTTTTTTTTTCAAAGCAGGTTTCGATATATATATGTTTGATACAAGTCACATTTTCTTTAATGTTGTATGATTGGTAAAATTGATTATTAGTGTCATTTTGAGATAGAATTAAAAATAGGAAAAATGTCATAGTATGCCTCGTAATTTTAGGAAAAAATCAATCTCGCAGCTTCAACTTTCAAAACAGCAATTTACATCTTTATCTTTTGAAAATCTTTAATGTATGCCTCTCGTCTAAATTAGATGTCAAAAAAGAAAGAATTTACCACATTTGTGTCCCATGTGCTCCTTATCCACTTAATATGACCAAAATGCCCTTGATAAATGAGTGTCGAATGACCTTGATTACCTTTGTTAGGTCTGAACCATGTGAGCTTGTCTGGCATTCAAAATTCGAACTCATTCGATTAAGCATACCTTGAGGAAGATGCAAGCAAGCTCTACTTCCGCTGTCTGGACATGGGATTCGCTTGTGTCAGTTGATTAAAATTCAACATAAATTTTGCGGAACACCCATCGAATTTTCTCATTCGGAGGGAAATTCATTCAATTTGCTTGTGCCCTAAAGGAATACTCATACCATTTGAGAAGATTCCACGTGGTAAGACTTTCCACAATCCATCTTGGTTTGAACTGCTTTGTTTAGAAAATTCTGATTTTCCTTTGGCCGAATGGCTTTCATATGCATTTGAATTATTTTGGCCATATTTTGATTTTATGGATTGGGGTTAGGGTTTTGCCGCTTTCAGGTGAGAATAAGAGTGCTCGACTTTCATCTATGAAGAAACTAGTGGTAGAAGAAGCTGTCAACGGTGGGATGTGGGAGAAGAGACATAAATAAATTCAGCGAACAAAGAGAGAAGAGAAAGGAAAGAACTCAGTTGAAATATCAAAGAAATCATAAAGCGATAGTTTGTTCATATCAAGTGGATGAGGAGTAGGTGGGATGTACGTGGTATAAAATATTTCGTCTATTTTAACGTCTGATTTGGATGAGAGGTATACATTAACAATGTTCAAAAGATAAAGGATGTAAATCACTATTTTAAAAGTTGAAGGGATGAGATTGATTTTACCCTATAATTACTTGGCGAACTATGGAATTTTTCCTTAAAAATAACATATGCACTCAATCGAATAAAATATTGCTCATAAAATAAAAAATATATATTAATACAATAAATACATAAATTCTTAACATATGAATCCCAACTGATCTGTTGATCAGATATTCACTGATATGGGTCCGAGAACCTCAGAGTACTTACTCTTCCCTTGACAATTAATCGAAATGGTTTCCTCCAGGAGTTGGACCATTTTTTTTTTTTTGGTCTAAGCAGTAGTTGGACTACTTGCTTGCCTTGTCTAGCTAGCGTATAACCTTGCAGTTGCATTTCTCCATAGCACGTAAAAAGTTGGTCCAATAAAAAGTTCACCAATGATTTTTTGCTAGGTAAATCCCTTGAAGCTCCTTTGTGGGCACTCCACCACTTGTATCCAGCTCATCGTCATCGTCATCGTCATCGTCATCGTCGGTAAGTTGCATCTGTCATCCATCTGACGTTGGATAGAAGTTAATTTGCAGCTAAAGAAATGGTGGTCAATCAAAAATAATGCGTTACATATTCATTAAGAAAGACTTTTGGGTTGGGGTGTATTTTCCAGAGAAAATATCGACAAAAGAAAGACTTGAGCTAGCTAGTCGTTGTTTAATTTAGTCAATCAAAACTAATGCATTAAGCTTCTCGTTCTCAGAATCATTTATAATATATTATTTTGTCAAATCTGCAGAATCCCCCTCTCTTTCGTTTACCATGTTACTTCATTGTTTGTTAACTGATGATCACCACGAGAGCCCCTTGCTGTTAGCTTAGAAAAATAAAGGAAGATTTTATTTTTAATCACTAAATTTTGTCCCTTTTTACAAATTAGTCACTAGAATTTTTTTCTTTTTTAAATTTTCAATTACTGAGTTTATGCCCTTATAAATAATTAATCTTTTGATCAGTTGACAGTTGATAGTTGACCGTTACTTTGACTGACAGAAAGTTTGTTCACGTCAGCTGCCTTACCTAGTCACCTAAATTTTTTCCACGTCACTTTCTCCTCTCAAAAACGATCGACAGTAGTTGTCAAAACAAGTGGTTGTGCAAAGCTTACAATCCGCACCATATGGGTCTGCCTCTCCTGACGAGGTCTAGTTTAACGGTGGACTTTCCTACACTTTTGAAACTCGCCCTCGCCCGAGTTCCTATTCGCTAGCCTCTGCACCTCCTCAGACCCATGGCGCCATTAGTACTCTCTCTCTTTCTCTCGTCCTCACCGTCTCTCCCTCGGCAATGAACGGCATTCACTTCAATATTGTCCAAAAAAAATGATAAAAAGAAAAATAATTGGTGGGCATGCATATCGATTTGGTCTCTGGCCCGACACAATACTGGAAACTACTCATGGGAAGTGAGGTTGTGACCCAGAAGACCCGTCTTCTTGATGTTGTCTACAATACATCCAACAATGAGCTGGTTCGTACTCAGACTTTGGTGAAGAGTGCTATTGTTCAGGTCGATGCAGCACCATTCAAGCAGTGGTATGATCTCCAGCCCTATGGAGTTGACGTTGGTTGCAAGAAGAATACTTCAGCTTCCGCCAAGAAAGAAGGGGAGGAGGGTGATGTTGCACCTACTGAGGAGGTGAAAAAAAGCAACCATGTCCTGAGAAAGTTGAAGAAGCGTCAAGAGGAGTGCAAGCTTGACCCACATATAGAAGAGCAATTTGGTGGTGGTCGTTTGTTGGCTTGCATCTCATCAAGGCCTGGTCAATGTGGCTGCGCTGATGGATATATCTTGGAGGGCAAACGCTTGAGTTCTACATGAAGAAGATCCAGAGAAAGAAGGGCAAAGGCAAAGCGGTTTCTGACCGTTGCTAAAGGTTGGTTTTTTTGTAGTGTTTGTGCCAACTGATGAAATTTCAGTTTAGTCCAGTAATATATATATGCTCCACAGTCACTAATTCTGCCCTGAAAACATTAACATGTTTTCCATATTTCTAGGCATGAAAAATCCAGCTTTGTAGAACTAGAAGAAACTCGATCGTCGGACGTTCTACCTGCGGTTTGGAGGTTTTTTATTCTTTGCCCGCCAAGAGATCAAGAGGCTGATCGTGATGATGAGGTTAGAATCTTCTTCTTTTGGGTGCGCTTATTATTGTAGTAATTAATTTTAATTACAGCACCGTCTTAATTACCGTCAGGTCGACATATAATTGCATAATTGTGGTCGATTATAATTTTCAGCTAGTTTATATATATTGTTATTTCTACAATAACAAGTAAATATAATAATCTCTAATTAGTTATCAATGGATAATAAATAAGACCGCTTTTTATTTGTATATTTCCTAGGCCTTAACTGACAAGTAGGCATGCTAGCTTTTTGCGTACGTAGTTCCTATATATTCAAGTATATATATTGATTCCCATGCATGGTGTCTGTAGGTGTGGAATAATTCCAATTATCCAAAACGTACGTACTTGGATGTTTTGTTAGATTAGAAGCATTTTCATGGGCTTAAAGTAGAACATGAATTTTACCTTATTCGAAGAACAAAAAACAAAGAAAGAACATCTTTCATATATTCTTTGTTATTACATTGTGCTCAGGGATAGCGAGGAACATGTTATGCGATATTGTGATCAGCTTTCCCGGACGAACAGTAGTGCTCTTGTGAGGTTGTAATTTGCTTCTTCCTTATCTCTACATTTGCAAACTCTAAATAATTAATCGAGATGATCACTATTGCTGGATATTTCAGCCACGTAATGCATGTAGTTGATGTTATAAAATATAGTCTTTCGCGCCAACCGATTAAATGGCCTGCATGCAGTTGATGTGATAAAACATTACGTAATAAATATTCTGAGCGAGTTTAATTTGTTGTCTGGTAAATTATATATTTTTCTATTAATCTTTGCTCACGGTGAAGATGCAGCAAGTATCCTTGGATAATGGAGATAACAAAGAAGGAATTCTTCATCCAGATGGATCGTTCATGAAAACCTGGCATGAGATTCTTTTAGTATCGTGTGTGCTTGCCGTGTTCGTGGATCCTTTCTTCTTTTATCTTCCTAGGATCAATGATGATAACAAGTGCATTATGTTAGATAAAAGATTGGTTGCTGCCATTTACTTTCAATCAATCACTGATATGATTTATGTTGTGAATATTGTCTTGCAATTTCTCTGTCCTTATAAAATCAAGGACCCCCATCATATTGGACGGATAAGAATACATACAAAACCTCAGGAAATAAGAAAGAAGTATTTATCAACATACTTCGTAGTTGACATTCTCGCTATTCTTCCAATCCCACAGGTACTAAATCTAAAATTTTACTTTAATTTTATATGTTCATGATATATATTAATAGGCTAAATGATTAACAACTTTTTTTATAGGTTTAATTTGGGGAGGACTCTATTTGTAGGAAATTTAAAATTTGGTCCAGAATTATTTGAATTTTCCCCTATTTTCGTTTATAAGATGCTTAAGTTTGAGTGACCCTTGAGTTTATAAACACATGTATGTGAGAAAAAAGAAAAAAAAAAAAGAAAAAGACATTTATGTGAGAAAAAGAATATAAATATTGATAACTAGTTATTTGAATGAATGAAATCTCGCGTCTTGCTCCATTAATATTAGATCTGAAATGACCTACTTCTTACTATCTATTCAGGTGGTAATTCCAATTACCTTTACTGAAAGGAGAGGTTTGAATTCCTTAAATCAAAGAAAGTTCTTGCAGGCTCTTGCTCTCTTGCAATATGTGCCGAGAATTGTCCGTATCTATCTCACATGGAAAAAACTCAACGAGACTTCCAACAGAATTCAAAAATCTATCCATGCGAGAGCTGCTTTGAATTTGTTTCTGTATATCCTCGCGAGTCATGTAAGTTTGATTCTCAACTTCTCATAATTTGTTTACCTGATCTTAATTTGTTTTATTATTTAGGTCTTTACTTTGTTATCTTATTTTGGATATTCTAGCACTGAAGGATTCTCGTGTAGAAAGTTCTCGTCAATACTTTGAAAGTTCTCCATAACTTAATCCAGCTATGGAGAACGCGGACGAATGCATACATGTGCATCACTGCATACATAAGTTCCTCAACCTCAACTTCAAGTCATTCATAAACTAGGAGCACAGAGTTTTTATATATTCAAGTTTCTCAAAATCACGGTGAAATACTACTTGATTATTTTTTATTTATTTCCGATGGAATTAAAATTGTTTTTCATATCTACAGAATTCTCTCTTTCTTTTCTTAGTTTACTCTGTTTTCGGTAGTGTATACAGAACGTACTGATCTTTAAGAGATTTGCTGGTCGTTAGGTGCTGGGTGCCTTCTGGTACTTTTTCTCAATCGAACGGGAGATGGATTGCTGGTACTTCGCCTGTCGCAAAGATGATGGTTGTAATAAATTACCGAGTTCTTTTAGCTGTGATGATCACGGTTTCGCAAATTACACAGTACTTCTAAATTAAAATTGCCCAGTAGAAACACCCAATAAAACCCTCTTCGATTTCGGAATATTCCTTCGAGCCCTTCAGTCTGATACAGTGTCATCCACGGATTTTTTGCAAAAGATAATGTTCTGTTTCTGGTGGGGACTCAAAAATTTGAGGTTTGCGCCTTATAGACTCGTTTTTTCTTTCACATTGAGCAAACTTCACAGTAGCTTTTATTGGTTCCTGTTGTCCTTAAACATATCATGCTGTATTGCAAATGCTTACACTTTCTCTCATTAGAGTTTGTGTTCTTCCTGCACATTTGCTGAACCATGTAAAGAACAATACAATGAAACAGGAGTTCCTGTAATGTATTTGGCCACATCTCCTGTGCACTGTCTATGGATTCATCATTCATCTTCAGTAGTAGGAACACATTTGTGGTTCTCGACTGTTGCTCAATTCTGACTGTCATGATCATATATATAGTCAGAAAAACCAAAAAAAAAATGAAAAATTTACCAAAGGAGAGAATAGTCCGTGGATAAGAAGATGTTCAGGGAAAATGATTTCCGTTTACATATATAGTACTCCAATATTCTAAATAAACAGTCTTACAGGTGGAAATATTAGTTAATTAGATATTGTTGTTTTCACAGATCAATAGACGTTTCTAAGACAGAAGTCTCATGAGTTACAGTTGTCTCAATTTTTGCAGTTCTTTTGGTGTAAACCTTGATACAAGTACCTATTTCTGGGAAAACTGTTTCGCAGACATGATTTCGATCTATGGCTTCATTATTTGCAGGTTGGTGCTCCATCTTTTTTAAGCTTCATGGTTCTTATTAATATAATTGTGTGTAAGATAATGAGAGGATCAGAGATATATAGCATTCAATTTCTAACATAGAAACGTCTAAACTTGTGTTATACCAGATGTACATGCAGTTGAAGACATCTAAACAGTTGAAGATACTCAAGAATAAGAAGGAAAGGGCAAGGATAAATGATAAAAAAAAAAAAAAAAAGCATAGAGTGGTGGATTTCCAGAAACGGGCTCCGATATGGTACCCTAAAGGAAGATATCATCTTCCACACAGGACAAAGCCTGTAAGAGAAGGAGGATGTTAATATAGACAATCTGTTCAATCTTCTTCCCACATATCTGAAAATAGAAATTAAGCACCATCTCTCCTTGCCTCTGTTAGAGAAAGTAAGTCCCTATATATATATATGTCTTTGAATAGGCAATAATATCCCTGATATCTCAGTATTAATCAGATCCTCCCAATTGTTTCAATTTAGGTGCCAATGTTTCTAAACGGAAGTCAAAACCTCTTCAAGCTTTTGGTCTGCGACCATCTCAAGCACGTGTACTACTAAGAAGGCAGCTACATTGTTAGGGCGGGAGAACCACTTGATTGGATGCTCTTAATCATGGAAGGTGTCGTATGGAATTTTGCCTCCAGTAGTGAGGAAACCGTCTCCTCAAGCTGGGTGTGTTTGGAGAAGGGTCAATTCTGTGGAGAAGAGCTTTTGGATTGTATTAGAGCAGCCCGAGCCCCGGCCGTCTGAGCAGCACCAACCCGGGCATCCCAAGCATAAGCAGCCCGGGCATCTCATTCTCCAGCTCAGCAACAATTCTCCAGCTCCTCCAGCTGCTCACTCAAGCTCACAACCAACTCCTCTGCATTCTACAGCACTGGAGCCTTGCCTCCTACAACAGACTGACGTTGGTTGAAGGAAGAATCTTTTCTGTTATTCTTTTCGCTGTTTAGTTGGTTATTTTTATTTCTCCTCTCCCACTGCGTAAGCTTGTATAAAGGGAGCTCTCTGCTTGATAAAAATATACACTGAATGAGAATATTGCATTCGGTCTCAACTTTTATCTTTCTCCCAACCGTCTCGAATTCTTTACATGGTATCGGAGCTATAGAATAGCCATTGTTATTTCCATGGCAGATGAAAATCCTTTTTCAGCTGTCATCAACCCAAAGGATTCCACGAGTCCTTATTTTCTTAATCCTAATGATGGCCCAGCCACTCTTCTTACTACTCACCACCTTACAGCCGACAACTACCACTCTTGGGCTCGCACCATTCGACGATCTCTTCGTATCAAACGAAAGCTAGGTTTTATTGATGGAACTTTCACTATTCCCACTGACTCTTCCGATCCTCTTTTTGAGAATTGGTTAGAATGCAACGACATGGTGATTACTTGGTTGCAGAATGCCATGTCCCCCGAAATCAAGAACAGCATCATCTATATTGATACGGCATCTGAACTTTGGCTGGAACTAGAGCAACGTTTCGCCCAGAACAATGGCCCACGCATCTATGAATTGAAGCAAGCCATTCATTCTCTTACTCAAGGTAATGACTCTGTCAGCACTTATTTCTCCAAGCTCAAAGGGTTTCTTGATGAATTGCAGAATTTTGAAACTACGCCTGTTTGTTCCTGTGGAGCACTCAAAGTTTTGCTTGAAAACCAGCAACGTGATTGGGTGATGAGGTTTCTAATGGGGCTAAATGACTCTTTTACTTCCATTAAGGCTCAAATTATTTTGATTAAGCCATTGCCTTGTTTAAGTGAAGTTTATGCCTTGGTTCAGCAAGAAGAGAAGAGAAAACAGATTTCTCTTCCACTCAACCCAGCGGACTCTCTAGCACTTGCTGTCAAAAATTTTCATGACTCTGCAAGATCCTCTGGTTTCCAACGTAGAGACAGATATTTTTGTACTCATTGCAAGATAGCAGGTCATTCTCTTGATCACTGTTTTAAAGCTCATCCCGAGCTTGATAAATCACAATGCACTTATTGCAAATTGGCTGGACATGTGCGAGAAAAATGTTACAAGCTTAATGGCTACCCTCCTGGCCATAAGTTTCATGGAAAACCTCCAGGTCCTGCTCCTTCTGTGAACCAAGTCAACACTTTAGCAGGAGACCAAGTTTCGTCCGACTCTTCAGTAACAATTCCAAAGGACCAACTTCAACAGCTAATAGCCCTTCTCCAATCACAGACTCCTGTAGTCTCCAGTAACAATGTTCAATCTCTTCCTTCATCATCCCATTCCGAAAATTTTCAGATGACTGGTATACCTCTCTGTCTTCATGCTTCTGATATTTCTTCTGCTCAAGCAACCATTTCTCCTTGGATTATAGATACTGGGGCAACAGATCATATGATCTGTTGCACCTCTATTTATACTGATATTCCTACAAAACTTTTCACCAAAGTCAAACTTCCGAATGGTGCTTTAGCAGATGTTACTCACATTGGTTCTGTCAAACTAAATTCCCACATCACTCTCACAAATGTGTTATGCATTCCTACTTTTTCTTTCAATTTGCTTTCAGTTCGGCAACTTACTCTCTCTTCAAATTGCTGTTTTCTTTTCTTTCCTAAACAATGTTTTATACAGGACCTAGCAACTTGGAGAATGATTGGGAAGGGTGACATCTGCAATGGACTATATCATTTTAACATGTTCTACTGTCCATCCTTATGCGCTGGCAGCTGACTCTAATTCTTCTGTTCCTATCAACTCTGCTCCTACCGTACATGAATTATGGCATTATCGCCTTGGACATGTTTCTAATTCTCGTTTATCTCTTTTGTCAAACACATTACCGAATTTTACATCAAATAAATCATTTGTTTGTGATATTTGTCCGTTAGCTAAATTACACAAGTTACCTTTTCCACCAAGTTCCCACATATCTACACAACCTTTCGAAATTATACATGCTGACATTTGGGGTCCTTGCTCACAAGAGGGATATAATGGAGACCGTTATTTTCTCACCTTGGTAGACGACTATACACACTGTACTTGGCTCTATATAATGCGTACAAAATCTCAGACGAGACCATATATTCTCTCCTTTCATTCTCTGGTTATGACCCAATTTCATGCTAAAATAAAATACTTCCGCACAGACAATGGGTCTGAATTTCTCATGAATGATTTCTACAATACCAATGGCATTATCCACCAACGTACATGCATTGAAAGTCCTCAACAAAATGGTATTGCAGAACGCAAACACCAACACATTCTCAATATTGCAAGAGCCTTGAAATTTCAGTCCGGTCTTTCACTTACCTACTGGCCAGATATGATTCTTACTGCAGCTTACCTTCTAAACCGTACTCCCACTCCTAAGCTACAAAACCGTACACCATTTGAACTCCTATATGGCCATCCTCCCTCTTACACTCATCTTCGCACTTTTGGATGCTTATGTTTTGCTTCAACCATTAAATCTCACCGCACCAAGTTTGACCCTCGTGCTCGTCGTTGTTTATTTCTTGGATACCCTTTCGGTATCAAAGGATACAAATTACTTGATCTTCATTCTCACCAGATTTTTATTTCACGTGATGTCCACTTTCATGAAAATATTTTTCCCTACCTACTTTCTGCCTCCTCTTCACCTTCCTCCACTTTCCCGCATATTCTATCACAGATTCCTCCTATATACCAATCTTCCACACCACTTTACACCGACCCACTTTGGTTTCCCACTTCTGATACACCTTTTCCCACCTCTACTTCCACATCACCTCCTACTTCTTTTAATGCCCCTTTTTCGCCCTCATCTCCTCCATCAGCAGCTTCACCTCCTCTTCGTAGGTCCACTAGAATTCGTCAGCTCCCAGCTCATCTGAAGGACTACATGTGTCACCAGGCCATTGCCGATGCTCCTCTCCCTTCAGCCTCCAAGGTAAATTTTTCTTCTACTCATCCTTATTCCTTGCATCATTTCCTTTCTTATACACGTTTATCCCCTGCTCATAAAGCTTTCTCTACTTCCATTCTCAGAGTAGTTGAACCTTCTTCTTATTCTCAAGCAGTTAAATCCTCTGATTGGAAATTGGCTATGGCTCTTGAACTTTCTGCCTTGGAATCCAATGGCACTTGGATTCTTACTAATCTTCCTGCAGGAAAATCTGCCATTGGCTCAAAATGGGTTTACCGAATTAAATACAACTCCAATGGCTCCATTGAACGCTACAAGGCTCGCCTTGTCGCCAAAGGTTACAACCAGCAGGAAGGTCTTGATTACCATGAGACTTTTTCACCTGTTGCAAAGATGGTGACAGTTCGCACCCTCCTTGCATTAGCATCTATTCACGGCTGGTCTCTTCACCAATTTGACGTTCACAATGCATTTTTGCATGGTGATCTTCATGAGGAGGTTTATATGACACCACCTCTTGGCTACCATCTTGCCAAACCCGGTCAAGTTTGTCTTCTTCGTAAGAGCTTGTACGGGCTGAAACAGGCATCTCGCCAGTGGTATGAGAAATTTTCCCAGGCTCTTTTACAATATGGATTTCTTGCTTCTAAATCTGACTACAGCTTGTTTGTCAAGAAGTCTGGTTCCTCCTTTTTAGCTCTCCTTGTTTACGTCGATGATATTGTTGTTGCCTCCAACGATTCTCTTGCTGTTGCCAACCTCAAGCATTTTCTCCACTCTCAGTTTCACATCAAAGAGCTTGGTCCTCTCAAGTTCTTTCTTGGTCTTGAAGTGGCTCGCAACTGTGAAGGTCTTCAGCTTTGTCAACGCAAATATGCTCTCGACATTCTCACTGACGTTGGTTTTCTTGGTTGCAAACCTGCCAAAATTCCCATGGACCAGAATGTTAAGTTATCCAAAGACGAGGGTCCACTTCTGGATGATCCTGGCTCCTATCGTCGACTTAAAGGGCGTCTCTTATATTTAACTCTTACTCGGCCTGATATATGCTTCTCCGTACATCTTCTTAGTCAGTTCATGGCTCAACCCCGTGCTCCTCACCTTGCTGCCGCTCACAGGATCCTTCGGTATGTCAAAGGTACTCTCGGTCAAGGTCTTTATTTTCCTGTTGCTTCTCCTCTTCAGCTGCTTGGTTTTTGTGACTCTGATTGGGCTTCTTGCCCCGACACTCGACGCTCTATTTCTGGTTATTGTGTCCTTCTCGGTCAGTCACTCATCTCTTGGAAATCCGAGAAACAGCCCACTGTTTCTCGTAGTTCCGCTGAAGCTGAATATCGCTCCATGGCCGCCGCCTCTTGTGAACTTACTTGGCTCCGTTATCTTCTCAATGATCTTCACGTTCCTCATCCAAGCCCAGCCCTTCTTCATTGTGATAACAAAGCTGCACTGCATATTTCCTCCAACCCGGTGTTCCATGAGCGTACAAAGCACATAGAACTTGATTGTCACTTGATTCGTGACAAAATTGTTGATGGCACCCTTGCTACTGCATTTGTTCCCTCTGGTTCTCAGCTTGCTGATATCCTCACCAAGCCTCTGCCCTCTCCAAGCTTTCGGTTACTTCTGCTCAAGATGGGAGTAGCCAATATCTACTCTCCATCTTGTGGGGGGGTATTAGAGCAGCCCAAGCCCCGGCCGTCTGAGCAGCACCAACCCGGGCATCCCGAGCATAAGCAGCCCGGGCATCTCATTCTCCAGCTCAGCAACAATTCTCCAGCTCCTCCAGCTGCTCACTCAAGCTCACAACCAACTCCTTTGCATTCTACAGCACTGGAGCCTTGCCTCCTACAACAGACTGACGTTGGTTGAAGGAAGAATCTTTTCTGTTATTCTTTTCGCTGTTTAGTTGGTTATTTTTATTTCTCCTCTCCCACTGCGTAAGCTTGTATAAAGGGAGCTCTCTGCTTGATAAAAATATACACTGAATGAGAATATTGCATTCGGTCTCAACTTTTATCTTTCTCCCAACCGTCTCGAATTCTTTACAGATTGGGGGTTCAAATCTATCGATCCCTCACCGAGTCTATCCAACCTCCCAATCTCTCCCATGACACTCAAAACCCATACAAAAGTCGAGGCCTTTGTTTTGACTGCCGACGACTTAATGGGTCTACTGCGCCGACATTACATAACACCTTCTCCTTCACACACAGCTTCTACTAATCACAATGGTATTGGTGAAAAGTAATATCTCATTTTTTATGCCTTTTATATTCAGTCGTGTGCCAAAACCTCCACTTAGTTTTCCTATGATAGAGTTGCCAGTTGTTTGAATTCAAGACAGTAAGAAGATTTGTTGGGTAATATCACTCTGGATGTATCGGGTTATTCCTCGAAGGAGTTTTTAGTTTGCACAATTATTTTTTGCCACTTCCCGATCGAAATGAAATCACTTGAGAGTGGAATTGAACAAAAACTATAAACAGAGAGAGGTGAAATTAATTTAATAAAAAACGAAAATAATACAAACTAACTTGGAAGAATTTCAAGATTACTCGTTGGGGAACTGTGTCAGATACGTCAATTTCTCTTCTATTAATGTACATAAGATATTTGACAGAAGTCCCCACCAGTCGATCCCTCTACTGTGCTTTCATCTTCAGCAAGTGTGGTCCTTTTGTCTTCCACCCGGTTTCTCAATCTGCTGCCGTGGTGACTGTACGGATGGAAACCAACTAAGAAATTGTGATGACCCTTACTCGAAAATATTTTCACATAGTTTGGTTTTCTTTTTTTCCACCATGATAAATTTTTCTCTAATAATTTTGTGGTGCTTCAGCCATGAAAAAGAGGGAGCAATTTTACCGAAGTGTGAAGGGGAAAAGGGCAGGAGAAAGCCATTTTCTTTTTGGACCAATTTCATGTTTTCCGTGACAGTTAGTTTGCAGCTCCAACAAACGGCACTATAAGCTGAAAACGTTTTCCCTGCGAACATAAAACAACTTTTTATGGGCTTGTCTTGTCACATATCGATGCTATTTTGCTGAAGTGAGCCCAATTCCAATTTTCGTTTGTGTTCTATTTTGTGGGCTGGGCCTTTACATTCGACCTCACTCATTTTCTGCAGTCCGTACATGACCTCTTTTATCATTATTGATTTTGTCCACTGGCCGAATGATACCAGTTAATAACAACCCATCAAAAATAATAATAATAATTTATAAGGAAAAAAAAGAAGAAGTTAATTACAATTTCTCTCCTACAAACTAATACCTAAAGTAAATATACCATACTGCCCCACAGCTTATCCAAGATAGTGCACAGAGATGAGTCAGTTACATATGTTCTTGTTGACTTTTTTTCTTTCGAGCTACAAATATATATATTACTTTTTCAAATCTACAGAATTCCCTCTCTGTCGTTTACCCTGTTACTTCATTATTTGTGAACTGATCACCGCACGAGCCTCTATTTGCTTAGAAAAATAAATCTAAACGTTGGTGGACCTACTATGTACGTATTTATGTTTAATTAGTTGGAGGAGTTGGGTGAACATGGGCGAAATTTTCCCGTCTTTGTTATCGATAATTTTGGAGTTAATGTATATATATTTGAATATTTGGGCCCCATCATGTGTTTAGCTGGCGAATTGACTTTATATTAAATGGAATTACTATTGGATGGAATTGGCTAATTAAGACATGGAAACTTAATCGCTGATACCCGATAGAGACTTTACGTTTCATATTAATTAAGAAAGACTTGGGTTAGGCTTTGTTATCCCAAGAAAATATCGACAAAAGAAAGACTTCAGCTATCTAGGCATTGTTTTAGTCAATGGTTCAGTAGTACCGATTAATTAGCTCTTCAACTCTTTGGTTCCATCAAATTAATTCGCAATGTCTGGTCAGCTTGCTTGTTTGAGTTTATTATGAAACAACTTTGATTATAGTATTTTTATAAGTAATTTTTCACCAATTCCATCAAATCTATGTTATCTCGAACAAAAAAATAATTTACCATAAATTTTTGTCTTTTACCATCCAAACACCGGTCTTACAAAATAATTTATTTCTCTGTGAAATCATTTATTTTCATTACATACAATAAATTTAAAAAATTAATTAAAATTTTATGCTAAAATTTTGATATGCAAATTTAATTAAACCTACAGGCAAAGAGTACCTGCGACAAAGCCAAGCTGATCAACTCTTTGGTTCGATCAAATTCCCAATCTCCCACCCTGGTTGTAATTTGAGTCTATCATGAAACAACTTTGATTATTCTTTCTATAGGTAATTTCACAAGAAGCATCGCTTCTTGACTAATTCCGGCATGCACTGTGTAGTCTATATATATATTTATATATTTAACAAGTTGGTACATATGTTTTTTTTTTTGGCGGTTATAATTTGCGGGGTCGAAGTACGTGTTCGCCAACTCGTACGGTTACACACTATGATGCACAGCTGGTAGGTTGACTTCGACTAAATTAAATTTTATTGGTGGGCGCGAAAGACTATATCTTATAATAAGAAAAGATCCTAGAGGATATACGATTAATTAATGCGATATATATATATATATATATATTCATGACCAGAAGATATATATATATATATCTATATAGTTTGATCTAATGTCTAGCATTTGTGCTTGATATTGATCAGCTACTAATTCGTCCCTGAAAACGTTCACATGTTTTCCATATTTCTAGGCATGAAAAATCCAGCTTTTGCAGAACTAAAAAGAAACTCGATCGTCGGTTCTAGCTGTAGTTTTGGAGGTTTTTTATTCTTTAGCTTGAGTCTCCGCGGACACCGCCAAGAGATCAAGAGGCTGATCATGATGACGTTAGGATCTTCTTCTTTTTGTTGCTTATAAGCCGCCAAAGAAATCAGTAGTGGATAATATATAAGAGCGTCTTTTATTTGTACATTTTGTCAGACTTAACTGACAAGCTGTAGGTATGCTTTTTGCGTACATAGTTCATATATATTCAAGTATATATCTTGATTTACAAATTATTTAAAACTAAAACTATTTGTTATCTTAGAAACATTTTGATCTGCTTAAAGTAGAACATGATTTTTCTCCTGAAACATCTTTCATATATATTCTTTGTTATTATTTTGTGGTCAGGGATAGCGAGGAACAATTACCTATGCACTACTGTGATCAGCTTTCCCAGACGAACAGTACTGTTCTCAAAAGGTTGTAATTAGCTTCTTCCTTATCTTTATATTTGATAACTCTAAATCGTGAAGATCACTATTGCTGGAAACTTTCTTAGTTTTAGCAAGCTAGCAAATATCCTAACAGGGCAAATGTACGGGATCGATATTGCAGCCGCGTAATGCAATTAATTAGCATGCAGTTGATGTGATAAAACAATACGTAATAAATATTCTGCATGATCAGTTTAATTTGTTGTATGGTAAACAATATATTCTTTGATTCTCTACGCAGGGTTAAGAAGCCACAAGGTTCCAAGGATTATGGAGTTAACTAAATAGGAATTCTTCATCCAGAGGGGGGTTCATTAAAACCTGGCATGAGATTCTTTTAGCATCGTGTGTGTTTGCAGTGTTCATTGAACCTTTCTTCTTTTATCTTCCTGTGATCAATAAGCATAACACGTGTGTTGTGTAAGATAAAAGATTGGAGGTTGTAGCCATTTGTTTGCGATCAATCACTGATATGATTTATGTTGTGAACATCGTCTTGCAATTTCTTTGTCTGTATAAAATCGAGGACCACCGTGATATTGGACGAGCAGGACTAGTTACAGAACCTCGGGCAATAAGAAACGGCTACTTGTTGTCATACTTCGTAGTTGACATTCTCGCTATTCTTCCAATCCCACAAGTACTCAATCTTAAAATTTAATTTAAATTATATGTGCATGATATATATTAATACGCTAAATAATTAAGAACTTTTTTTAGGTTTTGGGGGGTAATCTGTACGAAATTTAAAATTTTCTACGCAATTTTTAAAATTTTCCCATAGTTTCGTTTATAAGATACTTAGTTTGAGTAACATGTGTATGAAAAAAAGAATATAAATATAGATAACTAATTGTTTGATATATCTTACATGATCTACTTCCTACCGTCTATCCAGGTAGTAATTCCAATTACCTTTTCAGAAAAGAAAGTTTGAATTCTTTGAATCAAAGGAAATTCTTGAACGCTCTTACACTCTTTCAATATGTACCGAAGATTGTCCGTATCTATCTTACAAGGAGAATACTTAATAAGACTTCCAACAGAATTAAAAAATCTATCCATGTGAAAGCTGCATTAAATTTGTTTCTGTATATCCTCAGCAGTCATGTAAGTTTGAATCTCAACTTCATATTTGTTTACCTGCTCTTAATTTGTTTTATTACTTATTTCAACTTTGTTATCACATTTTGGATATTCTAGTACTGAAGGATTCTTATGTAGAAAGTTCTCGTCAATGCCTAGGAAGTTCTCCATGGCTTCCAGCTATGGAGAACGCCGATGAATGCATACATAAGTTCCTCAACCTCACTTTCAAGTCATGCATAAACTAGGAGCACAGAGTACTTATATTCAAGTTCTAAAAATCATGATGAAATACTAGTTAGATTCTTTTTTATTCATTTCGAATGGAATCAAAATTGTTTTTCATATCCAAAGAATTCTCTTTTTTTATTTGTTTACTCTGTTTTTGGTAATGTATGCAGAACTTACTAATCTTCAAGAGATTCTGGTCCCTAGGTACTGGGTGCCTTCTGGTACTTTTTCTCAATCGAACGGGAGATGGCCTGCTGGTACTTCGCCTGTGGAAAACATAATTGCTGTAAATTGCCGAGTTCTTTTAGCTGTGATGATCAGGGTTTCGTAAATTACACAATTCTAAATGATGATTACCCTGTACAAACACCCAATACCACACTCTTCAATTTCGAAATATTCCAGGAAGCCCTTCAGTCTGATACAGTGTCGTCCATGGATTTTTTGCGAAAGATAATGTACTGTTTCTGGTGGGGACTCAGAAATTTAAGTTTTGTGCGTTATAGACTCGTTTTCTCTTTGCACATTGAGGAAACTTCACAATAGCTTTTTTCGGTCCCTCTTGTGATCGTTAAATATATCATGCTGTAATAGTATTGTAAATGCTTACACTTCCTCTCAGAACAGTTTGTGTTCTTCCTGCAAATTTGCTGAACCATGCAAAGCAATGCAATAAAACAGGGAGTTCCTGTATTGTATTTGGCCACACCTCCTGTTTATTTTCTGTGGATTCGTCATTCATCTTCGACAGTAGGAAGACCTTTGTGGTTCTCGGCTGTTGCTCTGCATACTATATATATCAATTCTGACGGTCATGATATAAGAAGAGGCTCCTCATAATGATATCCGTTTACATAGTACTCCAATATTCTAAACATATATATAAAGTCTTACAGGTGGATTAGTTTAGATATTGTGGTTTTCACAGATTAGTAGAAGTACGTTTTTAAGACAAAAATCTCATGAGTTACAGCTGTTCCAATTTTTGCAGTTCTCTTGGTCAAAACCTTCAATCAAGTCCCTATTTCTGGGAAAACTGTTTCACGGTCACGATTTCATTTTGTGGCTTGCTTTTGTTTTTGTACTTTATTGGAAATTTGCAGGTTGGTGCTCCATCTTTTTTAAGATTCAGGGTCCTTATTAATATAATTATGTGTGAGATAGTGAGAGCATCAGAGATAGCATTCAATTGCTTGAGTAGAACTCCATTGTTACAAAATTTCAGTAGTTTGTGATTCTAATAAGTATTCTATTTATCACTCCTTGATGTTAAACTTGTGTTATACCAGATGAATATGCAGTTGAAGATACTCAAGGACAAGAAGGAAATGGCAAAGATAACAGCCAAAAAAACAAAGCACAGAGTTGTGGATACATAGAAACGGGCTTCAGTTTGTAGGTACTCTAAAGGAAGAGATAATGTTTCACACAGAACAAAGGCTGGAAGACAAGGATGACGTGAATGTAGACAATCCATTCGATCTTCTTCCCACATATCTGAGAACGGATATTAAACGACATCTCTCCTTGCCCTTCCTAGAGAAAGTGAGTCCCTATATATTTGTATGTCTTTGGATAGGCCGCAATATTAATATGGTTACCATATAAATTGCTTTGAATTAGCGTTGTCGACTATAAGGCATGTCTCATTATTAATCAAATCCTAACTATATAAAGCATTTGGTTACGACTATCTCAAGCTACTATGAAGACAGCTACACTGTTCGGGAGGGAGAACCACTTGATCGGATGCTCTTAATCACTGAAGGTGTCGTATGGAAGTCCGCCTCCAGTAGTGGAGGAACAACCTCCTCAGGCTGGGTGTGTTTGGAGAAGGTCAATTTTGTGAGAAGAGCTTTTGGATTGGGGTTCAAATTTGCCAATCCCTCACCGTGTCTATCCAACCTCCCAATCTTCCAATGACACTCAAAACCCATACAAACTAGAATTGATGGCTCTACTAACTAGAATTTCTGAAAAACCCGACTTAGAGACTAGTGGCACAAATCATTTTAGGTTTTCCCTCATGTTAGTTGGATATTAAAATTTTAAAATTTTGTTTTTTTATTCTAATTGTTGCATTATTTTAAATTATTGAAAACTAAATGTGTTGTTTAATTTAAAATTTATGTCTAAGGTGGATATACTCATTTTGGTCTCTATTTTTATTAATATCTAAATTTTATATTATGTGCTATGAAATATGATGCTATGTCTTTGAAATAAGAATATTTTTTTAAAAGTCTACTAAATCCCTTGTGTCCATATCCTTGTGAATGTCAGGGAGGAAAAGAGAAAAGGTGGATAGGAGGACCAAACGAGGAGAGAGGTGGGGACGAGGAAGGTGAGTTCAGAGACTCGGAAGGGTTACGTGACAGGAAGGGCTGTTGAAGAAGAGCGGCGGTGGACTAGAGGATCAGGCTTCGGGCGAGTTTGGGATGCGTATCTTTTTGTGTTTTGGGCTATAGCAAATAGACGTCTTAAGTTTCGGATGGATTTGACAACGATGACTTTGGTTGGCACTTGGCTTGCGATTTTGCGTGAAGGTTTCGGGCGGGCAATCCAGTTTGAGGCCTAGGCATATAGCCGGGGCCGGCCTAGACTAGTCAGGATAATTGATGGAATGTGTGTTCCATGTGTACCTGTGGTGACCTTTGTGGCTGTGACGATTGAACACGGGATATGGATGACGTTGCGATTGGCTGGAGTACAGTACTGTGAAAAGGACGAGGTGTAAATGTTGGGAAGCAGGGCAGTTGGTTTTGTAAAGATTTTTAAAATTTTGATATAATTTAAAATATTTAGGTAGATTGAAATTTTATATATTTTATGTAAAAGTTAATAAATAATTTTTAAAATATTTAATTTTTATTAAAATTTATAAAAAGGTTATAAAGAGAGATAAATTGATATAATGGTTTAATAAAAAATATTAGAATTAAGTAAAAAGTATAAAGAGAGAATATTTGTTATAATTTTTTTTAAAGGTATTAAATTTTGTGTGAAAAATTATTAGAGATTGTGTAAAAAGAATTGGTATTTGTGTATGAATTTTTAAGATTTTGGATGTTCGTTTTATAATTTGTTAAATTCTATTGGCTATGTTTGGTTTGTTTTTTAAAACATTTTTTGTGTAATAATTAAAATATTTTTTTTTTTGTTAGAGGTAATGTAGATTCTTTGATATTGGTGAAAAGTTTGTTAAAAGTTGTTAAAATTTGTTAAAATTTATTAGAATTTGTAAAAATTTATTAAAATTTATAAAAAAATATTAAAATAAATAAATAAATAATTATATAAATTTTTTTAAAAATCAACCAAACATAGCCACTATATTCTAAACTATTTTTACAATCAAACATGCCTCTAAACTTGATCAGCTGACTGTTGAGCCCATCAGTACTCTTGGCCTATTGTCGTATTGAAGCAAAGAAAAAAAACAAAAGAAATGTGGAAAACGTTGCTCAAATTTCAATTCTTGTCGAATCTTGTTCTACTGTTGGCAGAAGAAATAAATTAGAGCTGTCGGAGGAGACTTGCATCTACATCTCCGTTGCATCTGAACAATATTTTGGGCGGTTAAAATTTTAAATATTAAAAAAAAAAAAAAGATTATTTTATAATTATTTTATTAAATTAAATGATTGAATATTTGACGACCAAACACTGCCATGCCTTAACATTCACGAAATCCTTGTTAGGCTAGCGGTGGATCCAGAAGTGAATTGTGAATGCGGCAGATTCGGCAACTACAACAGTACAGAGGGCTACACGAAAGAACTAAACCAGAAGCAGAAATAGATGACGATTGTTCTTATATTGAATTCTCTATGGCATTTTTTTTTTTTTTTGTGTACCCTTACGCCAGAACACGTGAAGTGCGTTTGCAACAAATGGGGAGGTGTAAATGTTGGCACCTAACCTAATTAAACTTGCTGAGTTCCCACCTGTCTTGGCATGAGAATGGTCTTGATCAATGATTCACAGTATCCGTCTCGTAAGAATCTGTATGCATGGGCAGGAAGAGTAGTTGCCTTTATTTATGACTTGCATCTACGTACGTACAGAGTCTTAAAACCATACGATAAACCCAATCTTTAATTTGCACGTCAAGATTTTGGAGCGTTGATTTATCTAATTTTTTTAGATTTAAAATTTCTACCACATTATACATATTTTATAAACTTTAATAAATTTTATATATTTATACTTATATTTCATATTTTTTATATATTTTAATAAATTTTAATATTTCAAAATTTTAAAAATATACCTCACGGTAAACAATGGCTATTTATCCAAATCACGGACGGGCCAGGTGTGAGTAATGCGCGCAGTTGGCACCTAACTGAGCTCCTAACCCTGCCAGTCTCGTCCATTTAATGTCGTCGTATTGAGGCAAAGAAAAAAGACAAAAGAAATGTGGAAAAAGTTGCTCAAACCTCAATTATTGTACTATACTGCTGTCAGCAAAAAATAAAAACTAGAGCAACTAGAAGACGACTAGAGGACGACTAGACTTGACTTGAGGATAAAAAAAAAAAAAAAAACTCGGAGATAATCTTGGCCAATGGTTCATGGTCTAGCGATCGCCTGCAACTTGACTCGGAGAAAATCTTGGCCAATGGTTCATATCTTTGCATTTCGGTGATAATCCAAATCAAACGGGCGAGGTGTGAGTAATGCGCGCAGTTGGCACCTAACTGAGCTCCTAACCCTGCCAGTCTTGTCCATTTAATGTCGTCGTATTGAAGCAAAGAAAAAAAGACAAAAGAAATGTGGAAAAAGTTGCTCAAACCTCAATTATTGCACTATACTGCTGTCAGCAAAAAATAAAAACTAGAGCAACCAGAGGACGACTAGTTTGAGGATAAAAAAAAAAAAAGACTTGACTTGGAGGTAGTCTTGGTCAATGGTTGATGGTCTAGCGATCGCCTGCAATTCGGTCATGCGAGAGAAAGGGAGAAAAAGATATAGGTCCCGCACGGAACTCACTCTATCTATGCTATTCGGATAGGGTGGGTCCGATCGGAATCCACATTTTTTTCTCTCTCTCTAAATTGCAGGAGCAGGAGATCCTCGTCCATGGTCTAGCTAGTAAGCATCCGTGAGGGCATGCAAGATTTGCCTCTATTTTTGACTGGCATCTACATCTCCGATTCCCCATTGCATCTACAAATATACAGCGTTAAAATCCTACGACAAAGCCAATCTTTGCCGATCTATATATATATGGTCCACAGTTACTAATTCTTCCCTGAAAACGTTCACATGTTTTCCATGTTTCTAGGCATGAAAAATCCAGCTTTGTAGAACTAGAAGGAACTCGATTGTCGGACGTTCTACGTAACCTGCAGTTGGGAGGTTTTTTATTCTTTGCCCGCCAAGAGGTCAAGAAGCTGATCATGATGATGAGGTTAGAATCTTCTTCTTTTTGGGTGCGCTTTTTATTGTAGTAATTAAGTTTAATTACAGCGCCGGCTTAACCGTCAGGTCGACATGTAATTACATAATTTGTGATCGATTGTAATTTTCAAGTAAATATAATAATCCCTAATTAGTTTTTTTTTTTTTTGTCAACACTACGATTACCAATAATCCCTAATTAGTTATCAATGGATAATAAGACCTCTTTTTATTTGTACATTTTGTCGGCCTTAACTGACACGTAAGCATGCTAGTTTTTTGCGTACGTACTTCCTATATATTCAAGTATACATCTTGATTCACATGGTGTCTGTAGGTGTGGAATAATTCCAATTATCCAAAACGTACGTACTTGGAAGTTAGCATAGAATCATTTTCATGGGCTTAAAGTAGAACATGAATTTTACCTTATTCTAATAACAAAAAACAAAGAAAGAACATCTTTCATATATTCTTTGTCATTACATTGTGCTCAGGGATAGCGAGGAACATGTTATGCGATATTGTGATCAGCTTTCCCGGACGAACAGTACTGCTCTCGTGAGGTTGTAATTTCCCTCTTCCTTATCTCTACATTTGCAAACTCTAAATAATAAATCGAGATGATCACTATTGCTGGATATTTCAGCCACAAAATGCAAATGGCCTGCATGCAGTTGATGTGATAAGACATTACGTAATAAATATTCTGAGCGAGTTTAATTTTTTTGTCTGGTAAATTATATATATTTTTCTCTTAATCTTTGCGCAGGGTTAAGAGTCCGCAAGTATACTCGGTTAATGGAGATAAAAAAGAAGGAATTCTTCATCCAGATGGATCGTTCATGAAAACCTGGCATGAGATTCTTTTAGTATCGTGTGTGCTTGCCGTGTTCGTGGACCCTTTCTTCTTTTATCTTCCTATGATCAATGATGATAACAAGTGCATTGTGTTAGATAAAAGATTGGAGGTTGCTGCCATTTGCTTTCGATTAATCACTGATATGATTTATGTTGTGAATATCGTCTTGCAATTTCTCTGTCCTTGTAAAATCAAGGACCCCCGTGATATTGGACGAACAAGAATACTTACAAATCCTCAGGAAATAAGAAAGAGGTATTTATCAACATACTTCGTAGTTGACGTTCTCGCTATTCTTCCAATTCCACAGGTACTAAATCTTAAAATTCTACTTTAATTTTATATATTCATGATATATATTAATAGGCTAAATGATTAACAACTTTTTTCTATGGATTTAATTTGGGGAGGACCCTATTTGTAGGAAATTTAAAATTTGCTACAGAATTATTTGAATTTTGGACTATTTTTTCGTTTATAAGATCCTTAAGTTTCAGTGACATGCATGTATGCGAGAAACCTACAAAAAAAAAATATTTATGTGAGAAAAAGAATATAAGTATAGATAACTAATTATTTGATTGAATGAAATCGCGCGTCTTCCTCCATTAATAGATCTTACGTGACCTATTTTGTACTATCTACTCAGGTGGTGATTCCAATTACCTTTCAAGAAAGGAAAGGTTTGAATTCTTTAAATTACAGGAAGTTCTTGAAGGCTCTTGCTCTCTTGCAATATGTGCCGAGAATTTTCCGACATGGAAAAACTAACGAGATCCAACAGAATTCAAAAATCTATCCATGCGAGAGCTGCATTGAATTTGTTTCTGTATATCCTCGCGAGTCATGTAAGTTTGATTCTCAACTTCGTATAATTTGTTTACCTGATCTTAATTTGTTTTATTATTTAGGTCTACTTTGTCATCTTATTTTGGATATGCTAGCACTGAAGGATTCTAGTGTAGAAAGTTCTCGTCAATACTTTGAAAGTTCTCCATAACTTAATCCAGCTATGGAGAACGCGGACGAATGCATACATGTGCATCACTGCATACATAAGTTCCTCAACCTCAACTTCAAGTCATTTATAAACTAGGAGCACGGAGTATTTATATACAAGTTTCTCAAAATCACGGTGAAATACTACTTGATTATTTTTTATTTATTTCCGATGGAATTAAAATTGTTTTTCATATCTACAGAATTCTCTCTTCTTTTCTTAGTTTACTCTGTTTTCGGTAGTGTCTAGAACGTACTGATCTTTAAGAGATTTGCTGGTCGTTAGGTACTGGGTGCCTTCTGGTACTTTTTCTCAATCGAACGGGAGATGGGTTGCTGGTATCTATGGCTCGATTTAGCTGTGTGATTCGCCACATTACCTTTCAAAGAAAGGAAAGGTTTGAATTCTTTAAATTACAGGAAGTTCTTGAACTTCTCTCTTGCAATATGTGCCCAGTATCTCACATGCACTCAGGCAACCACTACCGAAGCTGCATTGAAAACCGGCGAGTCGATTCTCAATCATGATCGGTCTACTTTGATTTTGGATATGCTAGCACTGAAGGATTCTAGTGTAGAAAGTTCTCGTCAATACTTTGAAAGTTCTCCATAACTTAATCCAGCTATAATGCATACATGTGCATCACTGCATACATAAGTCAAGTCATTTATAAACTAGGAGCACGGAGTATTTATATACAAGTTTCTCAAAATCACGGTGAAATACTACTTGATTATTTTTTATTTATTTCCGATGGAATTAAAATTGTTTTTCATATCTACAGAATTCTCTCTTCTTTTCTTAGTTTACTCTGTTTTCGGTAGTGTCTGTAGAACGTACTGATCTTTAAGAGATTTGCTGGTCGTTAGGTACTGGGTGCCTTTGGTACTTTTTCTCAATCGAACGGGAGATGGGTTGCTGGTACTTCGTCTGTCGAAAAGATGATGGCTGTAAATTACCGAGTTCTTTTAGCTGTGCTGATCATGGTTTCGCAAATTACACATTACTTCTAAATGACAATTGCCCAGTACAAACACCCAATACAACCCTCTTCGATTTCGGAATATTCCTTCATGCCCTTCAGTCTGATACAGTGTCGTCCACGGATTTTTTGCAAAAGATAATGTTCTGTTTCTGGTGGGGACTCAAAAATTTGAGGTTTGCGCCTTATAGACTCGTTTTTTCTTTCACATTGAGCAAACTTCACAGTAGCTTTTATCGGTTCCTGTTGTCCTTAAACATATCATGCTGTATTGCAAATGCTTACACTTTCTCTCATAAGAGTTTGTTCTTCCTGCCCATTTGCTGAACAATACAATGAAATAGGAGTTCCTGTAATGGATTTGGCCACATCTCCTGTGCACTGTCTATGGATTCATCATTCATCTTCAGTAGTAGGAACACCTTTGTGGTTCTCGGCTGTTGCTCAATTCTGACGGTCATGATAATATAGTCAGAAAAACCAAAAAAAATGAGAAATTTACCAAAGAAGAGAATAGTCCGTGGATAAGATGTTCGGGAAAATGATTTCCGTTTACATATATAGTACTCCAATATTCCAAATATTACAGTCTTACAGGTGGAAATATTAGTTTAGATATTGTTGTTTTCATAGATTAATAGACGTTTCTAAGACAAAAGTCTCATGAGTTACTGTTGTTCCAATTTTTGCAGTTCTCTCGGTCAAAACCTTGATACAAGTTCCTATTTCTGGGAAAACTGTTTCGCAGTCATGATTTCGCTCTATGGCTTGCTTCTGTTTTTGTACTTCATTGGAAATTTGCAGGTTGGTGCTCCATCTTTTTTAAGCTCTATGGTTCTTATTAATATAATTGTGTTTGAGACAGTGAGAGGATTAGAGATATATAGCATTTAATTTCTAACGTAGAAACATCTAAACTTGTGTTATTCCAGATGTATATGCAGTTGAAGACATCTAAACAGTTGAAGATACTCAAGAATAAGAAGGAAAGGGCAGTGATAAAAGATAAAAAAAAAAGCATACAGTCGTGGATAAATAGAAACGGTCTCGATACTCTAATGGAAGATATCATGTTTCACACAGGACAAAGCCTGGACGAGAAGGAGGATATTAATATAGACAATCCGTTCGATCTTCTTCCCATATATCTGAAAATAGATATTAAGCACCATCTCTCCTTGCCCCTGTTAGAGAAAGTGAGTCCCTATATATACGTCTTTGAATAGGCAATAATATCCCTGATATCTCATTATTAATCAGATCCTCCCAATTGTTTCAATTCAGGTGCCAATATTTCAAAACGGAAGTCAAAACCTCTTAAAGCATTTGGTTTGCGACTATCTCAAGCACGTGTACTACTACGAAGGTAGCTACATTGTTAAGGCGGGAGAACCACTTGATCGGATGCTCTTAATCACGGAAGGTGTCATATGGAAGTTCGCCTCCAGTAGTGAGGAAACCGTCTCCTCAAGCTGGGTGTGTTTGGAGAAGGGTCAATTCTGTGGAGAAGAGCTTTTAGATTGGGGGTTCAAATCTACCAGTCCCTCACCGTGTCTATCTAACCTCCCAATCTCTCCCATGACACTCAAAACCCATACAAAAGTCGAGGCCTTTGTTTTGACGGCCGACGACTTGATGGGTCTATTGCGCCAACATTACGTAACACCTCCTTCACACGCAGCTTCTGCCGCTCTCAATGTTATTTCTGAAAGGTAATATCTCATTTTTTATGCCTTTTGTATTAAGTCGTGTGCCAAAGCCTCCACTTAGTTTTCCTGTGATAGAGTTGCTAGTTGTTTTACTTCAAGACGGTAATTAAGAAGACTTGTTGGGTAATATCAGTCTGGATGTATCGGGTTATTTCCCGAAGGTGTTTTTAGTTTGCACAATTATTTTTTGCCACTTCCCGATCGAAATGAGATCACTTGAGAGTGGAATTGAACATAAACTATAAATAGACAAGGTGAAAATTTAATTTAATAAAAAACGAAAATAATAGAAGCCAACTTGGAAGAATTTCAAGGTTATTCGTTGGGGAACTAGGTGTCAGATACGTCACTTTCTCCTCTATTAATGTACATAAGATATTTGACAGAAGTCCCCACCGGTCGATCCCCTACTGTGCTTTCATGATCTTCAGCAAGTGTAGTTCTTTTGTTTTCCACCCGGTTCCTCAATCTGGTACCGGGGTGACTGTTGGATGTAAACTAACGAGGAAATTGTGACCCTTTTTCGAAAATATTTTCATATAGTTTGTTTTTTTGGTTTCCACCACGAAAAATTTTTTCTAATAATTTTGTAGTCCTTCAGCCATGAAAAGGGGGTGCAATGTTACCGAAGTGAGGAGGGGAAAGGGGGACGAGAAAGCCATTTTCTTTTTGGACCAATTTCAAGTTTTCCTTGACAGCTAGTTTGCAGCTCCACCAAACGGCACGAAAAGCTGAGAACGTTTTCTCTGCGAACGCGTTTAGTCGCCAGAAAAACGATAAAAACAACTTTTATGGGCTTGTCTTGTCAACATATCGATGCCCTTTTTTGCTGAAGTGAGACCAATTTCAATTTTTGTGTGTGTTTCCTTTTTGTGGGCTGAGCCTACACATTCGATCTCATTCATACTATGCAGTCCGCACATGACCTCTTTTATCTTTATTGATTTTGTCCACTGGCCGACTGATACCAGTTAATAACAACCCATCAATAATAATAATAATAATAATTCAGAAGGAAAAAAAATGAAGAAGTTAATTACAATTCTCTCTCCTACGAACTAATACCTTAAGTAAATATAACATATTGCTCCACAGCGTACTCAAGATAGTGTACAGAGACAAGTCAGTAATATATATTCTTGTTAACTTTTTTCTTTCGAGCTACAAATATATATTATGTTTTCAAATCTACAGAATCCCCTCGCTATCGTTTACCATGACGTTACTTCATTATTTGTTAAATGATCACCGCGCGAGCCCCTATTTGCTTAGAAAAATAAATCTAAACGTTGGTATACCTACTTTGTACATATTTATGTTTAATTAGTTGAAGGAGTTGAGAGAACATGGGCGATATTTTTCCATCTCTGTTATCGATAATTTTGGAGTTAATGTATATATATTTGAGTATTTTCATACTTAAAATTTTAACCACTGTTAAAATTTTATCAATCAAACACAATCTCAATTACTATTACCATGACTATCAGCAATATGGACTGTAATTTGGTAGTGGGCAGCCCATTGGGCCAGCATTTGAGGTTGTTGATTGATCCGTCGAGAAACCCACGGGATGGGCCAGTCCGGATACTCCCGAAACACGTCGAAGTGAAAGAACAATAGCTTCAGCCTTCCAAGATGGATGTTGCGCAGCATTGTTAATGTCGTTGCACAAAATCTGTGAGTCGGATTCAAAATGAACTTGCGACCATTTCTTGATCTCCTTTGCTATTCCATGGCTCTCACAGCCGCCATAGCCTCACCAACTAACGGGTCAGTAACCATAATACGCTCCATGTATGCTCCATGTATAGTACAGAGGGAACTAGACATGTCTTTGACAGGAGAAGGCTAAGAACGATCCATTACGATAAACAGAAAATTGATCTTCATCCATCCAGCTTCTTTCCTGCAGTCTAGTATAGAAGAAAAGAACTTGAACCAAAGATTGAATTGAAGCAAAACTAGCTTCGTTCCTGATGAGACTTGTAACAAGAGGCCCCAGCCACCCCAAAATGAAAAAACAAAAAGGATAAGATATACAAATGTTGTCTGTTTAATGAAGATGGAAAAAGAGAGTCTCTTGACATTCTGCAGCATGGTCCTTCTCAATCGTATTGCCAGTCTAATTTTTCCATATTGTGCATACATTTGCTTATCAGAGTAGTTTCCCATGTCTGTTTACAGTCGAATTGAGGGTGACCTGCAAAACCCAGCAGAGCCCCATAAGTGTGCTGCGCTATTGTTGACAAACAAGGCATCAGAAGGATTCCACATGTAGAAGAACGTGGTTTTAGAGGCTATCACTTTTTCCCTAAATTATCAAATCAAGAACTTGAACCAGCCTGCCCGCTCAACTGTTCAAATATGTGTAGAGCGGGATGATTAAGCATAAGCAATACCCACTGTCCACTCCTGCGTAACGATATTTTAATTTCACTCTCTCCCCAAATGACCCACGCGCTGAAGACATAGCTGGAAAGAATTTGGAAGAACTTTTGCAACCTTAACCTTACCAGTAGTCACCACAACTGCAAATCCCAACTTTGAAATGGTAGAACCTCGTTGTATCCCGAACAATGATTTCCCTTCTCTCAATTGCTGAAATGTACTTGGTGGCAAGGTGACAGTCCCCACATACCCTCAAGTTTTTGAAGACCCGGATTAGAGTTCCTGGAGGCACTTTCATGAGGCCGAAAGCAATGGCCAATTTTTCACTGTGCCATAATAAAAGCTGCTCTTTCTGCTCTTCCCTGACATCGTGTAATGCAAATTCAAGATCTGGAGAATAGCCTGCAAACTTCATTTTCTTCTCCAATTTTTCCAGTTTCTCATGTATGAAGGCCAATTCTGGGTGCACCCTATCCCCTGACCTGAACTCGTGAACCAAATTTTCTACCTCAATCCACCTATACCCAGGTGTCTTCACTACATTATTTTCTCTCATTAACCATCGGATTATGGCAACATAGTCCCACCTGTTCATGGAGGTATAAACATAAGCCAGTTGAACCAAGCTCCTTGCAGCATACTCGGCAAGCTCTAGATTCTTGTGAATCCTACAAGCACCCAAAAGTGTTCCGAAAATGGCAGAATGGGGTTTGAAAGGCATTTTCCGTATCAAATCTACAGCTTGGCCTAGCCTACCCGCTCAACCGAGAAGGTCAACCATGCATGATGCATGTATAGTGGTCTGGCTTAGCTTCAACTCCGTACGTTCATCATTGAATTGAAATATTGGACCCTAAGATCTACCAAACCTGCATGGTTGCAAGTGAGCAATACTGCAACAAAGGTAATCCAATCTGGCTTCATCCCCGCATCCCTCATCTCTTTAAACAAATGGAGAGCTTTTTCACCTGCTCCATGTTGAGCATAACCAGAAATCATTGCATTCCAAGTAACCAAATCTCTTTTCGGAACTCATTAAACAATCTCCAGGCATCCTCCAAACCTCCACACTTACAATACATCCTAATCAATGAAGTTCCTGCTGTTGTATCACTATGCATTGGAGACTTACAAACCAACTGATGAATTTGTTTACCCAAACGCAATGTGGATAGATTACTAAAGCACTACTCAAGCTTGATGGATTTGGCCTAACCCCAACTTCCACCATTTTTCTGAAAAACTTCGAACCATTTTTCTGAAAAACTTCAAACCATCCTCTGCTCGATCGTTATCAACATAACCTGCAATCATACCAAAATTTTCACTGGCACCTCTTGAAACATTTTCTCTGCCAATCCAATCTTCCCAAACTTCATATACCCAGTAATCATGGCAGTCCATGCCACTACACTCTTTACTGGCGCTATCTTGAATAACTCCTCTGCAGATTCCAGTTCCCCACATCCCACGTTCATAGCACTCCAAGACACGCTATTTTTCTTTGGCATCACCAAAAACAACTCATGCGCCTTCCCCATCTTCCCATTTTGAGCAAAACCCGATATCATAGTATTCCAAGATGCCGTATCCTTAACAGGCATCTTATCAAAGAAACCCGTTGCAGTATCTAGATCAGTATTGTGCAAGTAACAAGCTAACATTCTGTTGTATGAAACAGGGTCTGGATTAAGAATTCTATCATTTTCCCCGGGTTTTCTCGAATAACCAACCAAGATGGAATTCCAAGTAACTGTAGTTTTAACTGTCATATTTTCAAACAGTTTAAGAGCAGAGTCTGTCATCAGCTGAATATAACGGGTAATAATTTTCTTAGATGAAACAAAATCACAAAGTTTAGGTCGAGTAGAGGTCATGGATTTCTTTACAAAATGGGTTGTTGTGGGTTCCAGGTTCATGTTATTGGAGGAAACCAAGTGGGTTGTTTGTGGGGAATGTGAGCAGAAATTGGCGGGAACCGGTCCCTGTTTGGTTAAGCACGTGGATTTTGGATTATGAAGGTGGATAAATAAGAGATTCGATGCTTAGCAAGCGAGAAAGGTTTGAGGCAGGCACTGGGGTTTTGGTTTGTTGAAATTCTAAGACCACGCATTTGTCATGATTGGAGAGGATGAAAACGGCGGTAGGAGGCGATAAATGGTTTTTTTTTTTGGCAATAGTGAAAATTCATTTCACATAGGGTATTACATGATGGCTACGTACGGGCAGGCCACCGACGCCGATTACAATGCACAAGGGCGTAAAGCCCATTATAACAACATTTAAGGCTTTAAAGGGCCCTACAACAAACGGCTTTAAAGGACTTAATCCAAACGATCATATAGGCCTCATACAACCAGGCCACAAGGCCCATAAATCCTACACGGATCCAAACACCCGGATCTAAGATAACCCACGCCATGAACGGCGGTTCAAATCGCCGAAGGAAGGGGTGGACGAGCACCTCACTTCCACTTCCTCGAAGAAGCGTATGAACCAACAGAAGAGGAACCACCTTCGAAAGTGGACCACTCGAAGGTGATTCCCCCTGGAAAAAATGACAGAGGAACGATCTGAAGTCCGTAGGAATCTGTGAGCGTGAGATCCACGCACATAGCTCCCACGCGCCGCCTCTCTGGTGCTGGACGCTTGCAACATTGTAGATCTGGGACACCTAAACTTGACCTTGAAGGGCATATCCACCAGAGTTCGATCTCCAGAAAGAAGAGGCCAGTGTTCGTTCCTTTCCAAAACATACCTATACCAAAAGAGAACAAAGACCAAAAAAGCAAACGAAAATGAAACAAGGCAAGCAAAGGTGGTTCCTAACAAAAATGGCCGAAGAACGATCTGAAATCCTCAAAGATCTGTGGGCGTGAGATCCACGCGCATAGAAAGGGGTGCGTGGGAGCACACGCGCCGCCTCTATGGTGCTGGACGCCAACACCATTGTAGATCTGGGACACCTGAACTCGACCTCGAAGGGCGTTTCCATCAGAAATCGCCAGAAAGAAGAGGCCAGCGTTAGTTACTTCCCAAAACATTAATTGGAGGCAATTAATGTTCATTTGCAGTAACTTGAATTTACAAATAATGAATAATCGTGAGGACCATTTAGATAAAAAAATAAAAAAATAAAAAAATAAAAAAAATTCGTGCGGACCTTTTGAGGGGATAGGCACTTCCTTGAAAGGGGTCCCGACTGCCTAGACAGTTAAATCATTTTGTTTTTCTGTAAATGTTTTTTCTTCGCCAATTATTTGGTTTTAGGTATATAATAACCCGACAAACATAAATAACTACAAAACTTTAACTCAATTTCTATCTAAATTTCATTAAGATCTTCGAGTCGCGCGATGTCAAAAAATACTTTGAACTTTTAAAAGTTAAGATAGTAAGAAGCGACTCTTCTACGAATTAAGGACCATTAGTTTAGGATAGGCCCAAGACAGTATAAACTAAAAGGAAAAAGTCGTGCTAGCCCTTTGTTCTTCCTCTGTTTCATTTTGGTTGAGGAGATTACTTTATTTAATTTTGACTGAACCTGATTTAGCTGTGCTGTTCGTAGTCTCAGTCAGTTCATGCATGCTCTTATTGCTATGCACTTGCAGTTAACTTCTAAAGTTTTACGGTATCTCAACAATTCTCTAGGTCAAGTACTTACTTTCTCTACTCATTCACCTCTTATTTCGATTGTTTATTGCCATTCTGATTAGACTTCATATTCGGATTCTCGCAAATCAATTATTGGCTAATGTATATTTCTTGGAAAGTCACTCATTTCCTGAAAAATCTAAAAGCAAAGTGTTGTTTCTAGGTCCTCTGCTAAGGAAGAGTATTGAGCCATGACAACCACATCTTCTGAAGTCACTTGGTTGAGGTACAGATTGGATGCATTGCTGGTTCCTCATCCTCAGCCTGCTAAGCTCCATTGTGACAACCTTGCTGCCATCCATATAACAGGTAATCCAATATTTCACGAGCAAACCAAACATATAAAGTTGGACTGCCATTTGATTCGTGACAATTATTCAAAAAGGCCTTCTTCACACCATTTATGTGCCCCCTGGTGACATGTTTATTAAGCCTCTTCCTTCCAATATTTTTCTTTCACACCTCTTCAAGATGTGAATAAAGAATATCTATTCTCCATCTTAAGGGGCTTACTAGAGAAGGTCAATTTTGAAATGTCCTTTATTCTTCTTGTAACAAATTATTACTGATGTGTAAAGTTCTTCTAGAATATTGTTGTCAGTGCAAATAGCTTACTTAGAATATTCTAATATACAAACGCAACTGTACATTTTTGACTCAATGAATATACAGAAAATTCCAGCAACCTCTTCTGTCCGATTCTCTCTTTTTCCCAGCTCACCTTTTCCTTCCACTAAATTGATAGATAATATTGAACTATCCATTGGTCGATGCTATTGTATGTCCACGACATTGTCCAATGGACGCTCTACGATACATCCACGGTTCTGCCTTGGGGCCATCGTTTTCGAGTTGGACTGCCTTGTGGACGGGCTTTTATATTGACTTGCTCTTACATTACAACGAGACAAAACGAAAAGCTGAAGAAATTGTAACAAGCAGAAAACAACGAATTAACGATCAACTTACGCATTAGGATGGTGACGTTAAGTATGTCAAGTGGGAGCGGATTCGGAAGTCTTTGCGAGAGACGGTGTCCTTTTGTCCCTGCATTTAATGAAAAAAATAATAATAATATGGCTTGGTAGCTCGGCTCGGCAGCTCTAAATTTCCAAATTTTCTTCTCTCTTACAGGCTCCCTTCTTTCTCTCTCCTCTGTTTGCAGGACAAGTTCTCTTATTTATGATTTTGTCTTTTTGAACTCTACTCAATATTGCAGAAGCCGGGCATTCCTGAAAGAATTTTAAAGCACCCCATTTTTTACGTGCGCTGCACAGCCACCTCTGAGGTGTTCCGATGGTATTGTATTTGTTAAACCATGGACAGAGCACATTATGCAGCTGGTCCATAAAGTACTTGTTTTTGTTCAGGGATATGGGGAAGTGCTGCAGAAAAAAGGTCCCAATTTGAAAGTAAATATTCATACGACTTTAGGAACAGGGCCGACATAACCGACCAGGGGATCAAAAAGGGTCATCGAATATGGAAGCGCAGGACACGCGACGCCGCTAAGCGCAACAAAAGAAGTTCTCTGCCTTTCTGTTCCCTTGCTCTTATTCCCCTTGTTGTTATTGTTATATTTTACTGCTTGTAGGGAAGTCTCGCAGGGTCACAGGTGTAATCACAAAAGCAGAGTCTCGTAAGGTCACAGGTTCCTTACTTAAGAATGGAATTCGAGTCTCCAATTAATCAAGGTCTACACCTCATAGGTGGCTGTGCGGCGCATGTAAAAAATGAGATTCTTTAAAATTCTTTTAGGGATGCCTGACCTTCTACAATATTGAGAAGGAGTTTAGAAAGAAAAAATCATAAAGAAGAGAACTTGTCCTGCGAACAAAGGCAGTGACGGAGCTAGGAATGCAATTGAAAGGGAGCAAACTCTTAAGGGAAAATAGCAAAAAATAATTTTTTTTACTGCGTAATGCAAAAAAATGTCTTAAGAATTAAAATATCAAAAATTAAAGACTAAAAATTATCGTTGTTCAAGACAGCAATCAAGCACCAACTAATTTATATATATTTTTAGTATTTATATATATTCTTAGTAAAACAGAACACATAAATGAAATATTTTCGGCATTTTCACAAGCATATTCACAAATGAACACATAAATAAAATATTTTCAGCATCTTCATAAGCATTTTGGTTGATGAAACACAAGCGTATTCATAAGGAGGGCTGAGTATTCAGTGGATCAAGGGGGTGGGCTGGCAAAAAATTTTAAAAATTAGGTGTAAAAAAATTTTCGGGGGGGGGGGGGGGAGCCAACAGGGGCAATGGCCCCTGTTCGCCCCCTCTTGCCTCTGCTTGTGAACAAAGGAGAGAGAGAGCGGCAATGATGAGGAATTTGCGTGAAAAAGAAGGGAAAAAAGAGAAAGAAGGGAGCTTGCATGAGAAAGAAAGAAATTTGAGGGATTTTGAGCCTCAAAATGGAGCCATCAAGCCAAAATGAGGTAGACTTATATTAACCGTTAGATTGCAGGGACAAAAGGAGACTGTCACTTTCGTTTTGATGAGATTTTTAGGATTTGAAGTATTTTGAAAATTTTTAAATGATGTTGGAGTTGTATTGGTGTTTGTGTAGAAGTTGTTGAAGTGTAAAAAAAGTAATGATGATTTTTAAAGTTGTTGTTTGTAGATTATTTTTATTGGGATGAATGAAGAATATAAAATGTAAAATAATATTGTTTATTTATAATATTTATTAATATTTCTTTTTTGTTTTTTATTATGATAAAAATATTATAAAGGTATTTAAAAAAAGAAAGGAGAAGAAAAAGACAAACGTGACTGATGCGTTTATAAAGAGAAAAAAAAAACGAAGAAGAAAAGAACAAGAAGACAAATTGTGTGTTTGACGCAAGCATGTCACTGAAAAACTATTAGGCTACGCAGGAAAAGGGGGGAAACAACTGTAGCAGGTTATTAAATGGTAGTACGAAATGATCATATCGCCCTCAACCAAAACTTCAACTTGGGTAAATTATTTAAGGTATTTCGTCCATTCATATGTTCGAATATTTAATGTACTGAATGTGTGGGGCCATGTATTTTTAAAAATTCCATTTTACCCTTCAATTTTAATGTACGCAATGCATGACTAGAGGGTATTTTGATAATTCTGTATAAATATGGCCAGGGTAAAATCGAAAACTAATGAACTGCGTCCTCAAATAAATCATGTTCGGTGGGAGGTTTTTTTTTTTAGTTGAATGCAAATTTTCCAAATTCGGCCCAAAAGAACAAGCCCTTAGGAAAGCTTCGGAATCTGATCCCTACGTGACGTACGTAGAAAACGTAAGGTGGCTGGTCCCTTTCCCCGCATCTTCGTCCTCAAAACCGGAAGAAATATTCCTATTTCCGTGTAGAAAGAAAAGTCCGAGCAACCTGCGGAAGATATTATAACGCGGCAATTCCGATTTCCGATAATTTAGAAAGAAAAGTCCGATGCTCTGAAGTCTAAACCCGTGTATAACTGTCCTTCAGTACTATTTCCTCCCTGTTTCCTCTCTCCACAAACACACAAAAAGGGCACTAGAATATAATATATATATATAGGTAGACCTAGCTTGAAGAATTTCAGATACTGGAGTTGAAAAGAGGTCCATAAAGTTCTCTCTCTCAAATCAGTTTTCTGGGTCGGCTACTATCGTGGGTTCAATTGTCAGCAGCTAGAAGGGGTTCAATAGAGCACGAGGGGATCGGTTGTCGTCGCAGCATAGCTGAACGGTATGGATCATGAACCACAAATTGATTCATACTAAAGACGGATTATAATTTTTACTTACGTACGGCTATATATATTTGTCTGTTGTCTGGATATATTACTTTTGTTTTTTAAGAAATGAGAAGTGACCCTGTAACCTTATTAATATACTCATTTATAGCAGCAGAAAACTATGATTACAGCTGATCATCTAACATAACGAACCAAAACCAACAACCAAACAAACAAGATACGTACATATATAGACCTAAAAACGAATTTAATTAATTTAAACCAATGCATGATAATCCTACCTTATCAGCTAGCCCTTGTAATATCAATTACGTTCGTGCCTGGATAGATCTTCAATAGAATCAAAAGTATTGGACAATATCCTTTACGAATCTCGCCTTGCTAAATAATCTGCAGTTATATTAGCGTCCCTGAAAACTGCTATCTGTATTCCTTGTAAGTAGTGCAGATGATCGTATTCTCTCATATATATATATATATGCTCCACTGTTACTAATTCTGGCATTCTGCCCCTGAAAACGTTCACATCATGTTTTCCATATTTCAACTAGGAAAGAAACTCTTCGGTTCTACCAGTTTGGAGGTTTTTTTTTAATTCTTTAGATTCAATCTCTGCGGGCACCACCAAGAGAAGAGGCTGATCATGATGACGAGGTTAGAATCTTCTTCTTTTTTGGTGCTTATTATTGTACTAGGAAGTTTACAGCGGCTTAACTGTTAGACATGTAATTGCATAATTTGTGGTCAATTATAATTTTCATCTTATATTGTTATTTCTATAATTACAAGTAATTTTAAAACAAATTCCAAGCTGAAGAAATCAATGGATAATAAGAGCGCCATTTATTTGTATATTTGTCGGCCTTCACTGACAATAGGTATGCGCTTTCCGAGTACGTAGTTCATATATATTCAAGTATCTTGATTTACATGGTGTTTCAGGTGTGAAATAATTCCAATTATCCAAAACGTACCTATTTGTTACATTAGAACCAATTTGATGGGCTTAAAGTAGAGCATGATTTTTCTCCTTATTCGAAAAAAAAAAACATCTTCCATATATTAATTATTTGTTATAATATTGTGCTCAGGAATAGCGAGACGCAAGTTATGTGCTATTGTCAGCTTACCGCGATGAACAATGATCTCAGGTTGTAATGAGCTTCTTCCTTATCTTTATATTTGCTAACTCTAAATCGAGAAGATCACTATTGCTGGAAATTTTCTTAGTTTTAGCAAGCTATAGCAGTATGCAATTAGTAGTTGATGTGATATATTACACAATATTACGTAATAAATATTCTGCACGAGTTTAATTTGTTGTCTGGTAAATTATATATATTTTTCTATTTTCTGCTCAGGGTTAAGAGGCCGCAAGGATCCTTGGATGATGGAATTAACTCAGTAGGAATTCTTCATCCAGATGGGCGATTCATTAAAACTTGGCATGAGATTTTTTTAGCTTTGTGTATACTTGCATTGTTCGTGGACCCTTTCTTCTTTTATCTTCCTGTGATCCAGAAGCATAACTCGTGCGTTGTGATAGATAAAAGATTGAGGGTTGTTGTCATTTGCTTGCGATCAGTCACTGATATGATTTATGTTGTGAATATATTCTTGCAATTTCTTTGTCCCTATAAATCCGAGGACCTCCATGATATTGAACGAACAAGACTAGTTACAGAACCTCGGGAAATAAGAAAGAGGTACTTGTCGTCATACTTCGCTGTTGACGTTCTCGCTATTCTTCCAATCCCACAGGTACTAAATCTTAAAATTGTACTTTTATTTTATACGTGCATGATATATATTAATAGGCTAAATAATTATTTTATATGTTCTGGCTAATTATTCTATTCGTAGATAAGCAAGGATGAAACCAGAAATTTTATCTAGGGGCCCAAATTAGTTAAATACGTAGAGAGATATAATTTTGAGTTTTACAACTCAAAATTTCATCACATGCATTGGTTTAAAGGATAATCCCAAATTTGAGGCTGCAAGCCGGGATCTAGATGTATCAATTTCTTCAAGTTGAATTTTAGATCTTTTAGGAAGCCGTTATGTGATTCGTGTGGAGAATAGGTTGTAAAACATCCACATCTTTGAACACAATATATGAACTACATAAAAAAAAAAAAATCTAAATCTTATTAAAACAACTTTAAAATTTCATTCAATAACTATTCAACTAAAGAAATTACGTATATACCTCAGTTTTATGAAACTTTTGAAACTATTTCAACGGAGTTATTGTTAAGCGAGTAATCAAAAATTGAAAACAAAGAACAAATATTATTTTGGGTAGTTTTCATCTAGCTATTTGTAAAGAAACACTTAAACAATAAAAAAAAAAAATTTATACATTGCCGAGAAAAAAGATCACAAATACTGCATGAAATCTTCGTATTGTCATCTTTCAAAATTCATAGGAAAAAAAAAGAGTACAAATAGGCGTCTAGTACTCTTATGTGAATATGTGGGCGGCGGCCTGAGAGAACTTGAGATAGGGTCCTAGGGATTTTGGAAGAATCAAGGAGGCGGGGTTGGCGTGAGGAGCAATGGGTCCGCAAAAGGACATTGATAAAAAGAACGAAGTTGCATGGCAAGTTCACTTATGGCAAGTGACTAACCATTCCAGGAAGAGAAAAGTCAAACCTGAATATGTATAAAAAAAGTCAAACTTGAAAAGATAAGGAGGGATCCACACGAAAAGAAAAAAAAAATTGAGGCTTCGGCCGCATTCCCTCTCTCATTTGGCTCTGGAAAAATAAGAACTTTTTTTTTAGGTTTGGGTGGGGGACCTACTCTGTAGGAAATTTAAAAGTTTCGTTTATAAGATGCTTAGCATGTTTGTAAACCAAGAATATTTTTTTTTTTTAAATTTAGGAATTTTGGGGAAATTGAGGTAGAATAGAAATTGAGTTAGATTAAAGTTTTATTGGATTTTGAGAGAGAGTAGTGCAAATTAGAATTTTATGGGAGTGTGTGAAAAAATAAAAAAGAGGAATGATTTGAGTGAATTTTTTTTATGTTTATTGTAATAAAATAGATGTTTTGATGGGGGAGAGATATGATTTAAAAGTTTTTTTATTATTAATTTCTTGACCAAAATTTTGAGTTAGTTATGTTTGCATTAAAAATGTTTGGATGGGTTTAAATTTCTCAATATTTTGAGTTGGCAAACACAAGGAGATTTGAGTGACATGTACATGAGAAAAAGAATATAAATACATATATTTAACTAATTGTTTGAATGAATGACACTTTCTGCTTCATTAATAGATATTACATGACCTACTTCATACTATCTATCCAGGTGCTTAATCCATTTACCTTCTCAAAAAAGAAAGGTCTGAATTCTTGGAGTCAAAGGGAGGTTTTGAACGCTCTTGCTCTCTTGCAATATGTGCCGAGAATTTTCCGTACCTATTTGACATGGAAAAAACTTAACGAGATTTCCAACAGAATTCAAAAATCTATCCCTTTGAAAGCTGGATTAAATTTGTTTCTGTATATCCTCGGCAGTCATGTAAGTTTGATTCTCCACTTTATATTTGTTTACCGATCTTAATTTGTTTTATTACTTGTTTCTACTTTGTTATCATAATTTTGATATTCTAGTACTGAAGGATTCTCATGAAGAAATTAAGTTCTCCATAGCTTAATTCAGCTGAGAACGCCGATGAATGCATGTATACATAAGTTCCTCAACCACAACTTCAAGTCCTGGATAAACTAAGAGCACAGAGTATTAATCTCTTAATGAAATACTACCTGATTCTTTTATATTCATTTCAAATGGAGTTAAAATTGTTTTTCATATCTGCAGAATTCTCTCTTTCTTTTATTAGTTTACTCTCTTTTTGGTAATGTCTGCAGAACTTACTAATCTTTAAGAGATTTGCTGGATTTAGGTAGTGGGTGCCTTTTGGTACTTTTTCTCAATCGAACGGAAGATGGCTTGCTGGTACTTTGCCGATAAATTATATCGTAATGGCTCTGAAGTAACGAATTTTTTTACCTGTAATGATGATTCTAAGGATTCAGCACATTACAGACTTCTAAATGATGATTGCCCTGTACAAACACCCAATACAACCCTCTTCAATTTCGGAATATTTCTTGAAGCCCTTCAGTCTGATACAGTGTCGTCGATGGATTTTTTCCGAAAGATCTTGTACTGTTTCTGGTGGGGACTCAGAAATTTGAGGTTTGCGCCTCAGACTCGTTTATCGGTTCCCTGTTGTCGTTAAAGATATCATGTTGTATTGTAAATGCTTACACTTTCTCCCAGAAGAGTTACATTTGCTGAACCATGCAAAGAAAAATAAATACTGACTATGCAATGAACAATGCAAAGAACAATAATACACTAAAACAGGAGTTCTTGTAATGTATTTGGCCACACCTCCTGTGCAGTACTGTTTATGGATTCATCATTCATCATTTAGGTAGTAGGAACACCTTTGTGGCTCTCGGCTGTTGCTCTACGTATTATATATATCAATTCTCACGGTCATGGTATAAACAGTCAGAAAAAAAAAGAAGAAAAAGTTTACCGAAGAAGATCAGAATAGTATGTGGATAAGAAGATGCTATCGTGATAACGATTTCCGGTTCACAGTACTCCAACATTCTAAACATATATACAGTCTTACAGGTGGATTAGTTTAGATATTGTTGTTTTCACAGATTAATATAATAGACGTTTCTAAGACAAAAATCTCATGAGTTACAGTTGTTCCAATTTTTGCAGTTGTTTTGGTCAAAACCTTAAATCAAGTCCCTATTTCTGGGAAAACTGTTTCACAGTCACCATTTCGATCTGTGGCCTTCTTCTGTTTTTGTATTTCATTGGAAATTTGCAGGTTGGTGCTCCCATCTTTTTTAAGCTTCAGGGTCCTTATTATTAATATAATTGTGTGTGAGATAGCATTCAATTGCTAACATATATAGAACTCCATTACAAAATTTCATTATTAATATCTATATATCACTCGTTGATGTTAATTACAAGAGGGTCAACTACTATTTCATTATTAATATAAATTGCTAGATTCATTCTTTTCTATCAATTTCAGTTTTGTAAACAATTTGCAATTTGTCGGGAGGATTAGATGATCTAAACTTGTGTTATACCAGATGTATATGCAGTTGAAGACATCTAAACAGTTGAAGACATTCAAGGATAAGAAGGAAATGGCAAAGATAAGTGATAAAAAACAAAGCATTAAGTTGTGGATACAGAGAAATGGGCTCGAAGATGATCCTCTAAAGAAAGATATCATTTTTCACACAAAACAGAAGCTAGAAGAGGAGGAGGACGTTAACGTAGACAATCCGTTCGATCTTCTTCCCAAATATCTGAGAAGAGATATTAAGCTTCGTCTCTCCATGCCCCTACTAGAGAAAGTGAGTCCCTATATATATATATATATATATATATATATATATATATATATATGTATATATATGTATGTCTTTGGATAGGCAATAATATGGTTACCATATTAGACCCCTTCTTAAGTTTGTTTGAATTAGAGGAGAGTGACGCAGTCGATCGATTATAAGGGATGTCAGCTCATTATTAATCAGATCCTCCCAATTGTTTCTATTTAGGTGGCAATGTTTCAAAACAAACGTGAAAGCCTAATAAAGCATTGGCTCTTGGACTGTCTCGAGCACGTGTACTACTATGAAGACAGCTACATTGTTCGGGAGGGAGAACCACTTGATCGGATGCTCTTAGTCACGGAAGGTGTCATATGGAAGTCTGTCTCTAGTACTGGGGGAGCCGCCTCCTCAGGCTGGGTGTGCTTAGAAAAGGGTCAATTCTGTGGAGAACAGCTTTTGGAGTGGGCTGGGTTGAATGATACCAATCCCTCACCGTGTCTATCCAGCCTCCCAATCTCTCCCATGACACTCAAAACCCATACAAAAGTTGAGGCCTTTGTTCTGATGGCCAACGACTTGATGGGTCTACTGAATAAAATTACTGTGATACCCCGACGTAGAGGTAATAGCGACACTAATCAGTTTAATTAGGTTTCCTCTTATGTCAGTTTGGATATTAAAATTTTACTTTTTGACTCTAATTGTTGCACTATTTTGAATTATTGAAAATAAAATGTGTGGTTTAATTTAAAATTTATGTCCAGGGTGGAATTTTACTTCTACACTTAATTTTGGTCCATTTTTGTTAATATACAAATTTTATATTGTGTGGTAGTCTTGAAATAAGCATGTTAGAAGATCTTTAAGTATATTTTGTGCAAATAGAATTTTTATTCTATGATGAGTTATGATTGTGCATTGAAAAGTTAATCAAATAATTGTATTGGTGTTATGCGTAGAATATGTTGCTTAGATTTATGTAGCGTTTGTTTTTTTAAAATTTTACTCCCTAAAATTTTATAATCATTACAAAAATTTCTCTCTCCTCATTTTTTCTCCAACTTTTTTCACTTTTTCATTCTCCCTCCTCACTTTTTTACCAACTACTAAAATTTTAACAAAATTTTGTTTCCAAATGCCATGGCTTGTGTTTGGATGGGCAAAAACATTTTTTGGTGAAATTTTTTTTGGTTGGAGGTAGAAAAAAATCTCTTAGGATTGGTGAAAAAAGTTGTTAAAGTCTGTAAACAGTAGTAGGTGAAAAAGAGATTCTGAGGCCATGGAGTTTGTAGTCGTGGTAAAATGAACGGAAGGGTACAAAATCGATGAAAGCATGAACCTTTAATCGTATGATACAATAAAGAAATATATGTTCATATGCATATATAAATAGAACCATCTATGATGAGAGTGGTAGGATGAGTTTCATTATGAGTTTAATCAAGTAGGACGCTGCAAAAATTGGTTGAGTGTTTGAACAGCATAGTTGATATCCGGACGTGAGAGAGTGAGGTATAGCAAACGCCCCACTAGTCTTTGGTAAGGAGCAGCATCATGCAGAGGTGTACCTGAGGATTGACTTAGACTTAAATTCTGGTCCATTGGCAATGTGAGTGGGCAGCAACTAAGCTGTCCAGAATCCGCTAAAATGTCTAACGCATATTTGCGTTGACTGATGGACAAATCCCTCTTAGATCGTGCCACTTCAAGACCTAGGAAGTAACGAAGGTCTCCAAGTGATTTTATCTTGAACTGAGTATTGAGAAAAATCTGTAGAGCATTGATGGAAGTCAGATTATTGTTGGCAACAATTATATCATCCACATATACGAGAAGGGCCATAAAAGAAGAGTCTCGACGGAAAATAAAGAGATTGTAATCGGCTTTGGATTGATAAAATCCATAAGAGAGCAAGGCAGAGGTAAATCTGGCATTCCATTGACGAGACGCCTGCTTAAGGCCATAAAGACTCTTTTGCAAACGGCACACCTGAGTTGGTTGAACTGCAGTATATCCAGGTGGAGGTATCATATAGACTTCCTCGTCCAAAGAACCATGCAAAAATGCATTTTGAACATCAAATTGTTTAAGATACCACCCTTTTGAAGAGGCCACAGCAAGAAGGCAACGGGCAGTTGAGAGCTTAGCAACAGGAGAGACAGTTTTATGATAGCCAATGCCTTCCTGTTGAGTGTAGCCTTTAGCAACTAAACGGGCTTTATATCTTTCAAGGCTCCCATCTGAGTGATATTTAAGCTTGAAAATCCACTTACACCTAATAGGTGTCTTACCAGGAGGTAGAGTAGTCAAAGACCATGTGTTGTTAAGTTCAAGGGCCTTCAGTTCAGAAATCATGGCATTACGCCAATTAACATCTTTCACAGCAACATCATAAGAAGCAGGCTCAGTAACAGAAGAAATAGAAGTAGTAAAAGCACGGAAAGGAAAAGATAGTTTATGATAAGAGAGAGTATGGGAAATAGAGAAAGGATCACCTGAGTGTAGACCAAATGCAGCAGGATGAGATGAGGAAGAGGCATCACACATGGCTTGCTGGCAGTGATAGTCTTGCGAAAATTGAGGGGCATCTTTGTGTCTAGTGGACCTTTGGAGGGGAGCAGAAGTGGCAGGTTGAATTAATGAAGGTGCAGGTGGTACAGCAGGTGGTTCGGCTAAGTCTAATGGAGAAAGAGAAAGAGTTGTAGTGACCGGTGGTTCTATGGGTGAACCGGAGGGAGGAGAATGTGTATTGGGTGAAGTAGACGTGTCAGAGGGCACATATGTAGATGTATCATGTAAAGGTTTAGTGAACACAAAAGGTGAGGAGGAATGGGTTGGAGGAGAAAGAGGGGTAGTGTGAAATGGAAAAATTGTCTCATGGAAAATAGTATTTCATGAGATGAAAATAGATTTAGTGTGTAAGTCGAGCAACTTATAGGCTTTTATGCCAAAAGGATATCCAATGAAAACAGCAGCTCGACTACGGTAATCAAATTTCTTGCGACCTTGGGACAGAGTGGTAGCAAAGGTCAAATAACCAAAAACTTTTAGGTGAGAGTATGAAGGTTTGTGACCGAACAGGATTTCATATGGTGATTGATTTTGAAGAAGAGCGGATGATATTCGGTTAATGAGATATGTTGCTGTCATAATAAAATTTGTCCAATATATTTTAAGGGAAGATTAGACTGAAATTTGAGAGCTCTAGCAACTTGGAGAAGGTGTTGTGCTTGCGTTCTACTACCCCATTTTGTTGAGGGATTTCAATGCAAGTGCGTTGGTGTATGATGCCTTTTTCTGCATAGAAGTCTGGGAGAGAAAATTCAAAGCCATTGTCACTGCAAAATGTCTTTATTTTGACATTAAATTGGGTCTCTACGTAGGCAGTAAAGGAATATATACAAGTTTTTGTCTTAGATTTATTTTTCATCATATAGGTCCATATGCATCTAGAGAGATCTTCAACAATGGTAAGGAAATAATGATGTCCATTATAAGAGTTGGTAGCACAAGATCCCCATATATCTAAATGTACTAATTCAAAAAGACAAGAGGAAATGTGCTTGCTGTCAGGAAAATGTAATTTTTGTTGCTTGGCAAGTGGGCATATGAGACAAGGATGTGACAAAGTAGAAGAAGAAACATGATCATCATTAATAAGCTTAAATATGGAATCTGACAAGTGACCCAATCAGTAGTGCCATAAGTCAACAGTGGAGGAAGTATCTGCTGTAGAGTTCATAACCGAAGTCTGAAGGGAGCTATATTTGGCAAGAGTGTTGTGAAGAGCTGTTGGTGGAGGTTTTGTAGTGTCCAAATAATAGAGCCCATGTGTGACATTACCCTTCCAATCGTCAGCCATGTTGCAAGGTCCTGTATAAAACACATGTCAAGCAAGAAAACAAAACAACATTGAAGTTGGGAAGATAACTTTCGTGCAGATAGTAAATTGAAATTAAAAGACGGTACATAGAGAACATTGGTCAGAGTGATGGTTTTAGTCAATTTGATACTATACCAATATGGGACACAGACATATAATCTCTATTCGGCAATTTTACAGAATACGAAACTCTAGAAGTTATGTGAGAGAAAAGACAGGTGCTGCAGACCATGTGGTCTGAGCACCTGTGTCTATTATCTGGTAGCTTTGGTAGTGTGTGACATGGCAAAAAGGAAAATAAAAATACCAGACATGGTGAGAGAAGATAAAGGAGCCTCGGTTTGGGCATGGTTGGCAGAAGGGAAAGTTGTGACAGTTTCTTTAGACTTAAGTAAAGCCATAATTTCATGAACTTGTCCTTTAGTCAACAACCCAGGTGCTTCATCATCCTCTACCGAAAAAGCTTGTCCAAAGACATTGTTTGCAAATCCTGCAAGGCCTTTGTTCTTGTTAAAAAATTTATGCCCAGGTGGGTATCCGTGTAATTTGTAACATCGGTCCATAGAGTGTCTTGACATGTGACAGTGCGTTCAACGAGGTGCTTGGGCATTACTGACTTTAAAGCAATTCTCAAAAGAATGGCCACTGATTTTGCAATGGGTGCAGTATAGTTTGTCTTTTCTGAAACTTCTAGCCTGGTTGTGAGTCTTTGAAAAAGCTCCAGTACGTTTAGTATATAGTGCCACATTTTCAGATCCAAAATTAGTTGACAATACCTACCTTTAACGCTCCTGCTGTTGTATATAGGAAAACACTTTGTTTACAGCCGAGAGTGGTTCAAGCATCATCACCTGGTCTCTCGTGTTGGAATAAAAGTCATTGAGACCCATAAAAAATTGTATTACACAATCTCGTTGGTATTTCTCAGAAAGAGTCTTCAAATTTCCACAGTTGCAGACAAGAAGTGGATCATAAATTGAGAGCTCGTCTCAAAGTGCTTTGAGCTTCCCATAATATATACTCACGTGTCGTCTCCTTGAACGAGATTGGAAAGGCTTTTCTTGAGCTCATATATGCGAGGACCATTTTGTGGTGCAAACCAATCTTGCAACTCGTTCCAGATCTCACAGGCGTCATCCACAAAGGCTACGCTGGATTTAAGAGGAGTGATGATAGAATTGTGCAACAAGGAGATGACCATGTCGTTGCATCGCTCCTAGTTGCTGAACGTGGGGTCAGTGGAGGAGGGTCGAGGCAGAGAGCCAGCTACGAACCCAAGTTTGCTCTTGGCGCGAAGAGCACGCTGCATTGCTCTCGCCCAAGTAGCATGGTTCTTGGTTGTGAGGATATTTGTTATAAGAACAGTTCCCGGGTTATTTGAGGTTTTTAGGCGGTAGGGATTGGTGCTTTCGGCCATGGGAGATTTCGTGTTAAGTGAAGGTGTTTGGTGAGGGGTTGCATCTTCTTCTTCAGTCGTCATTCAACCTCTGATATCATATCAGTTTTGTAAAAATGACTGAAGCATAAAGACTATGCAAATTGCTTATATTCGATTGAAGAAAGAGCATGGTGCTTTGTACAATATATAACAGAAAGAATATAATAGAAAAAGAATCTCGCCTAACAAACTAATAACTAGAGAACGTCTTGGAAGAAAGAATTCACACGTAAGAAAAAGAATATAGAAAATACAAGACATGTCAGCATAAAAGAAATTGCTGACTACGCGGCTGAATCTGCTATATCTGCATGCTGCTGTAGATGACTGGAGTCAGAAGTTTTGCCGTGTAAAGATAAGAATGGTGGATTAAAAAGATATGTTTCTACAAAATAACCCCTCTTGCACATGTTCTTCCCCTCAAGCAATGCAAGAGCTGACCCCAAAGAATGCCCTGTCAGCCATACATTTGGGGCTTCTGCGCAAGCAACAACTTTCTGAACAGTCTCCTTTGCAACTTGAAAGCGAGGGCTATGGTAAAGTGTGTTACGGATTCCCTTGAAATGTAACATTATTTCTAGTTTGATGAGTGTGCCCCTGAAGGCAATGACATATTTTGGGATTTTTAGGGCATGAGGGTAAACTTGGTAATTTTGGAATTCGTAGACGGCACCGCATAGCGACATGTCATCTATGTCTGAGAACTTCCTCGAGTTGGAAATTGAAGACGTTCCACCAGGGTGGAGCTAGAGCTTGAGGTCCCTGGTTGTTCTTCTGGTGGTTACGCTCTGGGATGTAAAGTCCCTGAACTAAGCTGGCAGCGACAGCTCTTTGGTGATATGGGTTGGACTTGTGAGAGGTTCGTAGCTGAAGAAAAAGGATTCGGACTCTTTCGATTGCTTAGATAAAGAGTTCTTAAAATGTAGATAAATCTTAATCAGGTACTGGAATAGGACTTGGAAGATCTAAAATCTAAAGTCGTCTTGTGGTAATATCATGGCTAAGGTATGATGCTAATCAAGTTGGACCCATTCATATATATATTCTGCTGTGAGCAAGCTACAACATATTTGAAAAGTTTATCATCCAATTTCCATAATTGTTGACCTAATATTGTGGCCTCTAAACTCTGCATATTGTAGTGGACACCCAGTTTTCACTACAAGAAGACTTTGGGTGTAAACAAAATTTGTCACCCAAAGTGCTAAATTCATCACCAGAGTTTTGGGTGACAAAATGGAGTTATCACCCGTTTTGTCATCTAAAACCTGTCAGCAAAGGTTTTAAGTGACAATTTCCGTGTTTCCTCGTACAAAACCGTCCGGATGGTGTAGCGTAGGTCATGATGACAATTTCCTTCCAGTCAGGATATAAGCATGTGTGCAGATGAATAGCTTGGCTGATTTTCTATTATCCTGGCATTAAAGGATATAAGTTTTAGATTCCCATGGGTCTATTTCTAGGCACATTATTTTTCTGAAAGAATTTTACCCCTCCCACTCCGGGATGTACATAATTCTCCCACCTCCTGAATTTTCTGCATTTCTAGCCTGGGAAAACTTTTTTTCTTATATTCCCTCCATATACAGATCCATCATCCCTATGGGGTCAAAAAGGGATACTATTGCAAATTCTACATCCACATTACCCATTGATACTTCTCCTATTACCCTGTTATTTCACCTATTACCAACCTGTTGCCTCACCCATTGCCGATGATATTATGCCACCTACTACTGATCTTTTTTCTTTAAATCCACCTATCCATAGGTCCAATAGAATCAAACATAAGCCTCTTTATCTGCAGGAATATCACTGTCAACTGGCTCATACTTCCTCTAGCACTTCAGATTCAGATCAGTCCTCGGCTCAAGGTTCAATTTATTCATCCGCTTTATATCCTTTATCTTCTTTTGTTTCATATTCAAAGTTATTTCCTCTTCACCGAGCTTTTACCTTAGCTGTTAGTAGTCATATTGAACCCAAATATTTCTATGAGGCTGTCAAATTACCTGAATGGAGAGAGGCTATGAGAGCTGAAATCACAGCTCTTGAAATGAACAATACCTGGACATTGACTGATTTACCTCCTACCAAGACTGCCATTGGATGTAAATGGGTCTACAAGTGTAAATTTCATGTTGATAGAACTTTTGAAAGGCATAAGGCATGCCTTGTTGCAAAAGGGTATATTCAGCAAAAGGGTATTGATTATTTCGATACCTTTTCTCCCGTAGCCAAATTAACCACTGTTCGATATCTCTTGGCTTTGGCAGCAATTCACAATTGGAGTTTACATCAATTAGATGTAAATAATGCATTCTTACATGGTGAACTAGATGAAGAAGTTTACATGCAACTTCCTCCCGGATTCTCACATTCAGGTGACAATAGAGTGCAAATTACAAAAATCTTTATACGGTTTAAAACAAGCAAGTCGTCAGTGGTTCAGCAAGTTCTCTAATACTCTGATTTCATATGGTTTTCAGCAATCGAAATCAGATTATTCTTTATTTACCAAGTCCACTGGAACTGTTTTTCTTGCCTTGTTAGTATATGTAGATTACGTCATAATTGCAAGTAACTCTACTGATTCTGTTTTTGAGTTGAAGTCCTAGTTAGATTCAAAATTCAAGCTTAAAGACTTGGGATCACTCAAGTTTTTCCTTGGTCTTGAAGTGACCCGATCAGTTGCTGGCATCAGTTTATGTCAACGAAAGTATACTTTGGAGTTACTTGAAGATTCTGCTCTGTTAGCCACCAAAACTACTCGTACACCTATGGACAATAACCTTCGCCTAAGTGCTTCAGATGGTGCTTTATTGGATGATCCTGGTTCTTATAGAAGATTGGTGGGTCGCCTCCTTTATCTTACAATTTCCAGACCGGATGTTTCTTTTGCTGTAAATACATTGAGTCAATTCCTCTGTCAGCCTCGACAACCTCACCATGATGCAGCTATCAGGGTTCTTGAGTACCTTAAAAACAGTCCTGGTCAAGGCATTTTTCTCTCAAGCTCATATTCTCTTCAGCTCAAGGCCTTCTGTGATTCGGATTGGGCTGCTTGCCCGGATACTCAGCGCTCGATTACTGGTTTTACAGTTTTTCTTGGGGACTCTCTTATTTCATGGAAATCCAAGAAACAGGTTATTATTAGTCGCTCTTCAGCAGAGGCCAAGTATCGTTCCATGGCCATGGCATGTTGCGAGTTGAAGTGGCTTACTGCCTTGCTCAAGGATTTTCTCATTATTCCTGATCAGCTGACTCTGTTATTTTGTGACAATAAGGCTGCTCTTCACATAGCAGCTAACCTTGTATTCCACGAACAAACCAAACATATTGACATTGATTGTCATTTGGTTCGTGACATGGTGCAGCAACGACTTGTTAAAACTCTACATGTTACTTCAGCACATCAGTTAGCTGATATCTTAACCAAGCCTCTACCTTTTGATCAGTTTATGAATCTTGCATCCAAGCTTGGCCTTTTGAATATACATAGTCCAGCTTGAGGAGGGCTAATAGAAATAGAGACTAAAGTCATTAGGTTGTTATGCGTTAGTTATGTTGGTTAGATAATTCATTTATTGCAACACTACATTCCGTTGTACATATAAACAATTAAGTGATTAATGAGAATACGCGATATTATTTCATTCATCTGAAAATGTTGTCTTCGTTGTACAGGAAGGGCCACGCCTGCCGTTAAAAAACTTTTTGCTAAGCGGATCCCATGCTTTCATCTCTCATCCTTGATCCAGGACTCTATAGGGACAGATGAATGGTGGATTAAAAAGATATGTTTCGACAGAATAACCCATCTTGCTCGTGTTCTTCCCTGCAAGCAATGCAATAGCTGACCCCAAAGAATGCCCTGTCAACCATATATTTGGGGCTCCAGCCCGATCGACAAATTTCTGAACAGTCGGATTGCAACTTGAAAGCGAGAGCTTTGGTGAATTGTGTTACAGAAGCACTGGAGGTCCAACTTGAAGTCCTGTGACCTTGTGTCGGGTTCGATGAGTGTGCCCCTGAAGGCAATGAAGTATTTTGGGATTTCTATGGCAGGGTGAATTGGGTTTTGGAATTCATAGACGGCACCGAATAGCGACATGTCACCATTGTCTTTGAGAACTTCCTTTAGTTTGAAATTGAAGACGTTCCACCAGGGTGGAGCTAGAGCTTGAGGTCCCTGGCGCTTCTGCTGGCGGTCACCCTCTAGGACGTAGACTCCCTGAAACAAGCTGGAAGCGACAGGTCTTCGGTGATGTGGGTTGGGCCTGCAAGAGGTTCATAGCTGAAGAAAAAGGATCCGGACTCTTTCGATTGCTTAGCTAAAGAGTTCTTAAAATATGTAAATTAATCTTAATCAGCTCCTGGAAAAGGACATTGAAGATCTAAAATCCAAAGTATGATGACTAAGTTATGATGCTAATTTGGACGCCGTTCATGATATATTCTGCTGTGAGCAAGCTACAGCATTATTTGAAAAGTTTATCATCCAATTTCCGTAATTGTGGACCCTGGCCACGGTGAACATCATACATACTAATGCCCAGCATTTAAATTTTTGCATTTGGTGATGTATTGGTTAGTGGTCTAACCAGTCAATAGCGTTGATCAGATCATGTGTGGGACCTGAAAGGTAGAAATTATCCGCATCCGAAGATCTCGCATTAGTACTCCTTATGTTTCTCTCTTCCTGATATCCTCTGCAAAATTAAGCTGCCAAGTTGGGAGAAGCAAAAGCCGATGTGTATTAATGGAGCCAGTGTTCAACATGATCAGTTCATTATATATGCTCTCAAAACTCAGAGGACAAAGGAGGGAGCGACGCTTCCCTTGAAATGCAATCTATGAAGTTATTCCCAAATATGTAGGTGAAAACATATTGTATGTCCACAACTATACCCTAACAATGTGTGATTCATCCATAACAAAAAGGGGCCCAACTTGCTTAGGGCAAAGAAACTCGCTTTTCTAATGTCACAAATTGGAACAACTTTGCAGGGGCTTGTCTACGTACTAGGACAAGTGAGCAACCACTTACCTGTTGGATGTAGGATCAAAAGAAGTGCCAAATAGATTTGTTAAACTCTTTCATCCATTTGAACCTCTTGCTTTTCTTAGACGGCGGGAAGGACTTGGTAGGAAAATTAAAGTGGAGGAGAACTGAGAGATCAGCTAGTCGTCAGAGGAGGGGTCTTTTGGGGGACGCATGCAGAGGGGAAAGCGAGGGAGATATTTAACTGCTCGAGAATTGATCTTGAGAACACTGCTCGATGGAAATTCTTGAGTAAGAGATTATGACTAATTAAGTACTAATCCAAAAAAATGCACGGAAAAAAATTGCACAAGTTGCCCAAAATAATACGCAAATTGCCAATACCATATTCCTATAGATATATATATACTTCTCTACGTAACCAAAGTTCGTGTTAGGTTATGTGGACCTTGGTTTGTTATATCCGACCTAGATAGTACCCGACATGACTCGACTCGATGAAGAGCGTTTACGGTTTAAGAAGAGATATTTTGTGAGGCTTAGTCCATGGAGTATCGGCCCAAGCTGGAGCGCTTATGGACAAGCCTGCCTTGATGGGGGTCCCGGGGCTTTGTTTGGTATGTGGCGACCCAGGTGGGGGTCCATATATGTAGCACCCAGGGTTAGGGTTTTATGATGTAAGCTTTGTCTTTTTTGTGCCGTTTTTATGCATGCTGCTGCCTCCTTGTATCTTGCTTGACAATAGTGAAATCTCTGCAACTCTGTGGACGTACCTCACATTGAGAGAACCACGTAAATATTTGTGTCTTTATTCTTGCTTTTCTTTATTTCGTTTCTCATGTTATTCTACAAGTAGGAAATCACATTTTTCCCAACAAATTGTATATCTAGCTAGGTTGTTGGTGGAAGAAAATATTGTCAACTTGAAAAATATAACATAAAGAACAAATTAAATGTCACTCGTATATAATCATGATTTCTCTTTCAGAATATGGATGCATGTTATTTGCGTTGTAGAATATAATTAATTAGGGATAGACATTTGACGACTTATTGTTTTCGTTGATGTTTGGATGCAGTACTCTTGTTGTCCGGATTAATAGTCCTAGTTTATGATTACTGAAATCGTCATTAAAGTAATAAAAAAAGCTTTCTGTAAAATTTCAATTATAAAGTAAAATGAATCGTATAAAACATATCTCAATCGGAATTGTTTTTCTTTTAGTATTTTACTTTTGAATATTTGCCGGTTGGGAGAAGATCATGTCACCAGTACGTACGTACTGATCTTCCAATTACAACCATTGTGAATTGCCAGAACATGGGCGACATTCTCAGTCTCTGTTATCGAGAATTTTGGAGTAAATGCATATTTGAATATTTGCGCCGTACGAGTTAATTAGCTGGCGAATTGAGTTTATAGTAAATGGAATTACGATTGGATGGGCTTGCCTAGTGAATCGGATCGAGACTATACGTTACATATTAGAGAAATTGATATTTTAGTCCTTAGGTTTATACCCCTTTTTCAATTTGGTCCTTCAAATTTAAATTTTAAATCTAAAACTCTTATATTTTATACTTTTGACATAGAAACCCTTCCGTCGAGCTTCCGTCCATTATCTTAACAGAAGTTCAAAACACGTTAGCATCAGGTCCACGTGTCACGCTTTTAAGCCATGTCAGCTGCCCTAATGAATCCGCATGGCATTTTTTTCTCAAGACGGCGTCGTCCAGCTATAAACCCAAATAAAAACAAAAGTATGGCGAAGTCGACTTTTTTTCTTCTCCATGACCCCCACGCAAAGCATTCTTTATCTCTAGTAATTTCCATACTGCGTCGTTCAGAGAAGGAGTTTTCGATAAGCAGTCCCACTTACTCAAATCGTTTACCCCTTGCTTCTTCAAACTATAAAACTGCCTTCCTAGGATGAGCAAACCTCGCAACTCTTCCTACAATGTCCTCCAGATTCCTCAGAACCCACCATGTAAATTGAGTTCTTTTCACACTCACCAGACTTCGCCCACATAGGACAGTTCTCATTCTCATCCACACAATCCCCAACTGCATGCTTCACTGGTTTATCAAAGGACCTCATGTGAATCCACTTGGTCGCAGACCACTTCTCACCCTCAATAACAGGGTAGCTCCCGTGCAAGCTCTGGGTATCTGTAGTTGCATCAAGATCAAGACTGAAGAACAGCAAGGTATCCCCCTTTCTGTCTTTCACTGCATAAAAAACCAGAAGCTGAATAAAGAGTGATGAAAGTAGGGCGGAAGCAAGAGGAAATACAACTAGAAGAAAAAAACCACAGAACAAATGTAAAGCAATGATGAAATGTTGTTGCCTCCAGGAAACAAGTTGAATGTACATGGGAAATTTTGGTTTTCTCCCAAGGCCAATAAAAAACAACCACAGAAATAGGAAGAAGCTGGGATGGGATCACAGTTTATGAAGAAGTCGCTGAAGAGCACGAAATAGGCTAAGATAGCAACAACAACTGTGTAGCCAAGTATTACGTGAGGAACCATGTCGGAAAGAAAAGTAACGAAGGAGTTTCCGGCCTAGAATGACGCGAGGATGTTCAAGAAGTAGAATAAGAACCCGTAAAACCCTCCGACAAAGCCAACTGCCCAGAACGTCATAGCCGAGAAAGTCAAGGAGAGGAAAACTAGAGAAGGAAATGACACGAGCGAGCTAAAAGAGAACTTAGGACGACCGCCCCCAACCGAATCCTGAAAAGCTCTAGCATTTGGCTAGAGTTCTTCATCGACCGCTTTCCTAGAATAACCATTTCTATCCAGAATGGTCTGACAGCTTCCTTCCGCTCATCACCGACATGCTTTAGGAGTTGACCGAGTGGGTCGGGAAGAAAAATGTTGACAACGCCGTACTTTTGTTTTTATTTGGGTTTATATAGCTGGACGACGCCGTCTTGAGAAAAAAATGCCATGCGGATTCATTTGGGCAGCTGACATGGCTTACAAGCGTGCCACGTGGACTTGGTGCTAACGTGTTTTGGATTTCTGTTAAGATAATGGACGGAAGCTTGACGGAAGGGCTTCTATGTCAAAGACATAAAATATAAGGACTTTAGATTTGAAATTTAAATTCGAAGGACCAAATTGAAAAAGGAGTATAAATCTAAGGACTAAAATATCAATTTCCCCATATTAGAATTAAGAAAGACTTCTTCCTTTTTTTTTTTTTTCTTTCTCTAGCAAGGCATAGATAATTGTATTACGAAAAAAAAATAGTCATACACGGAAACAAAGCGGATAATTAAAAACATAGGCCTACGAACTTAAGGAAATTAACAAATTAGTCATAGACGGGTAATTCAGAGCGTCGGGGCTTTCTTTCTACACGGAATTGCCGCGTTCTGATGACTTCTGGTTTTGAGGACGAAAATGCAGGGAAAGGGTCCGGCCACCTTACAAAAACCTTTGTGAACAAGACAAACGATGACCCCAGGGACTAGGGACAGAACCGTACGTGGATATTGTATCGTAGAGCGCGCGTCCAATGGACAATTTTATGAACTACAATATTATCGACGAATGGATAGTTAAATATTATCCACTCTAAGGATAACGAGAACTCAGTCAAGTACTTAAGAAACAGATATACTTGAAGTCAATCCTATATCCCCTCTATCCAGTTCAACCCTACACCTTCTTCCTTTAAATCAAATTTTGCATTCTATTTGGAACTCTAACATACTTTAGTCTTTTGGGTCTACTAACACACGGTTGGGCAGTGCTTTTGGGATGATCGGATGCATTTGGGATATGAGGATTCTAATTGATGGATGGGAGCTCGCTTGAAAGGGCGATGGACCCATTTGGAGTCTTTTGGGTCTACTAACACACGGTTGGGCAGCTTGCTTAATACAGATGATCATAATGATGCAACGTGGATTGGGAAGGAAAATGAGGATTCCACCATTGATGAATACCATGAGCTCGCTTGAAATCTGGCGATGGACCCAGATTCATAGTCAGATACGAAGGAAGGAGATGCAATGCTTCTGAACCCCCTCCCAGCGCACATGAGACTAGACTCCTCATAGAGTTCTTTGTTGCAAGCCTCTCAATCTTTCCAGCTCCCATCTCTCCCATTTTCTTCCTGTGTTCATAGTACCTAATATACCCTGCATATATGGTCAGCTGGATTCACAAACAGGTAAGGTATCCAGTGAGATAACATAGCAAAAGGGTCATGTTCTCGAGACTTCTGATGTTGGCTAGCTTGGAGAGCATGGGTCAGGCCTGCCTTGAGAACACTTTTTGCAAAGCGGATCCCATACTTCACTCTTTCATCCTTGATCCGCTCTAAGGGATCAACAGATAAGAATGGTGGATTAAAAAGATATGATTCGAGAAAATAACCACACTTGCTCATGTTCTTCCCTGCAAGCAATGCGATGGCTGACCCCAAAGAATGCCCTGTCAACCATACATTTGGGGCTCCAGCCAAAGCGACAATATTTTGAACAGTCTGCATTGCAACTTGAAAGCGGGGGCTCTGGTGAAGTTTGTTACGGATGCACTGGAGGTCTAACTTGAAGTCCTGGGACCTTGTGTCTGGTTTCAGGATTGCGCCCCCGAAGGCGACGTATTTTGGGATGTTTAGGGCAGGGTCAGTTGGGTATTGGAATTCGTAGACGGCGCGGAATAGTGATATGTCAACCTCGTCTGTGAGAACTTGATTTAGTTGGAAATGAAAGACGTTCCACCAGGGTGGAGCTAGAGCTTGAGGTCCGTGGCGGTTCTGCTGGCGATCAGGCTCAAGTATGTAGACTCCATGAACCAAGCTGGCAGCGACAGACCTTCTGTGATGTGCATTGGTCCTGCAAGAGGATCATAGCTTGAAAAAGAGGATCTGGATTGTTTGGATTGCCTAGGTAAAGAGTTCTAAAAATGTAAATTCGTCTAATCGGGTCCTGGAAAAGGACTTGGAAGATCTAAAATCTAAAGTCATCCCTTGGTAAAATCATGAATAAGGTGTTATGCTATTTTGGACCCGTTCATATATATTCTGCTGTGTGCAAGCTACAGTATTATTTGAAAAGTAGTACTGTATCATCCAATTTCGATAATTTTGACCTAATATTACAGCCGCTTAACCCTGCGTGTGTTAATGGACACCCAGGGCACGTTGAACAGATCATCCTGCCAAGCATCTAAAGTTTTGTACTTGGCGAAGTATTGGTTAGAAGTCTTACCAATCGACAGCGGTGAGATGTGTTGGACCTGAAAGGTTGAAAATTTCCCTATCAGAAGGCATTACTCCTTATGTTTCTCTCTTCCTGATATCCTCTGCAATAAGCTGCCATTTTGGGAGAAGCAAAAGCCCATGATATATTGGATGGTATATGGAGACTGGAGTCCAGTGTGTTCAACATATATAAGCTGTGTTGTGTGATTCAGAAACAAAATGGTAGTAAAACATCTCACATTTGTCTCTTTTTTGTTCCTGTTTTTCATCTATGTTGGATTCTGAATGAAGCGGGACCATGTAAAATTCGAAACCAAAGAATTAAGAACACCAGCAGCATTCCTAACTTAAAAAGACAAAAAGGCAGAGCTCCATTTTCTTTCTTTTTTTTGGATACTCTGGGACATGTGATCTGTGTTCCAATCCCATGATAGCTCTATATTTTAGGGGGTTCATTCTCCTAGTAAATACTAGCCAACAAACTTCTTAAACTTCTTAATTTCGAAAAGAATATCTAAAGTCGTGGAGGATTGAGCGACAGTACTAGAAAAAGGATCCAGGTATGCTCCATTTTGGCCAAAAAATCCAAGGTCAAGGCTGCACTAAAATCTTTCTAACCTTGTAACAAAAAGAAAACAAGAAGGAGATCAAATTGTAGGTGATCTTGGATTTATGTCTTCAATGTTTAGTTTCTTAAAAACGCAACTCCAGAAGCCAGACAACTGTTGCACAAAGTTGACAAAAAAAAGAAAAATAAAGAGGTCCTTGTTTAGATATATATAAGCCAAGAAACTCACATTTCCATTATCTCAAATTGGAACAATTTTGCGCTTCACTAAAACTACGAAGACAAGAAGGGAATTACCAACCTGTAGAGAAGGGAGAATAAGTGCTAAACAGTTTTGTTAAACTCCTTCATCCATTTGAGCCTCGTTGAGTCATTCTGTACTTAGAAAGAGGGAGAGAGTTGGAAGGGAAAAAAATGGAGGCCGAGATCAACTCAGATTGTTAGCCATCTAGAGGAGGGCTTTTTGGGGGGGACTCGGAGGGGAAGAGAGAGGGAGAGATTCAACGTACATGGAATTTCGTGGGTGGCACTACTAGAGGAATTAAGCTATTGACTTAATTAATTATCTAAAATAACAGGTTGCTAACGCACGGGGGACAAAAAAATAACACACAAGTTGCCAATATTAATATTTTCTATATATATATTTCTATATGTAACTTTGGTCACTGACAATTAATTAATTCAGAGTTCAAATTAGTGAACCAATTATAGGCTTTATTCCCATGATCCCAATGGTATCTAGGATGCAGGTAGATGATAGGCAACTGAAAAGTTATAAAAGTATAACTTAAAGAATTAAATTTCACTTACCTGGTAATTATCATTGTGATTTCTCTTTCAATATAATATACAGTTATTAGTGCTGCATATTATAATAATGTAGTTACGTTTTAGAAGTACTAATTTGCAATTGAAACTCAATTAAAATTAAGTAGTTGATCAAGGTCATTGTTTTGTGTCAACTCGTGTAAGGATCTTCTGTCAAGGACTTGATGAGATCAGAGATCTTAAATTTTAGTTAAGCCTGATTAACTCGAGTTTCTAGTTTATTAGAACGATGATCGGGACTTTCTTTTTTATTCTAGGCTATAAAATCATCACTTATCTAAAAAATTTAAGAGTGATAATTGGTAATTTCACATAGGCACTGGGGATCTTGATCTTGATGGATAATTTTGAAGGCTAAATGGTGAAAAACACACGAAGCTCTTTAAAAATGGGATAAATATATTTTGTACCCTCTAAAAGTGGACGTTTTGGCACTTTATACTCTTAACTATTATTTTTGTCATATTGCATTCACTACCTATTGCTTTCAGACGCTTTGCACCCTCAATTACAATATCAAGACCCTATAATTGGTGGGTGCAAAGTTTATTTACCCTTTTAATAATCCTTGTTACACTTCATGACACAAAGAGATAAATTTTCTGTTGTAAATGCCAAATTGATAAAAACTTAATTTATTGTGGATCTACGAGGAAAAAATTGTAGTCTAATCAGGTAACTTCCATCAATATATGCCACTCGTATCTTTAACAAATAAATTTTTGCAAATTTTTGAAATCTTTATCCTGCTTGATATCTGTTTTGTGTGGGAAACAATTTTCGACCAGAAGATTGCTTCATTTTTGGAACTGGTGCAAGATGCGTGTGCAGTGTATATCAGGATTCCACCACTGCTCTATTGCATGAGCTCGTATGACGCTTGGTGATTTACCCAAATTAGTGGTTAGATATGCTGAAGGAAGGAGATGCAATGCAACTTCCAACTCCCTTCCCTTCGCGGCACACTTGATAATATTCCTCATGGTATTCTGTGCAGCAAGCCGCTCGACGTTTCCAGCTCCGATTTCTTCCATTTTCTTCCTGTGCTCGAAATACCCGATGTACTCTGAGGAAACAGGATCATCTGGGTTCACAAACAGGTGTGGGCTCCAGCCAGCTAACAAGACAAAAGGGTTATATTCCCGATGCTTAAGAGCATCTGCAGTGAGGCTCAGGCCTGCCTTGACAACACCACTTGCAAAGCGGATCCCTTCCTTCACCCTCTCTTCCTTGATCCACTCTATGGATGCAGTTAGGAACGGTGGATTAAACAGATATGTTTCAATAAAATAATCCATCTTGAGGACCGTGTTCTTTACTGCGAGCAATGCTATGGACGAGCCCAGAGAATGTCCAGCCAACCATACACTTGCATTTGCGGCCAAAGCAACCAATTTCTCAACATACTGGATCGCAAGTTGAAAACGGGAACTCTCGTGAAGTTTGTTACGGAAGCACTTGAAGTCTAACTTGATGTCCTGAGGCGCATTGTCTGGTTGGAGGATTGTGTCCCGAAAGGCAATAACATACTTTGGGACGTCTGGGGCAGGATCTGCGTCTTTGAATTCGTAAACGGCACCAAATATGGTCGAATCAACGTCGTCCTTGAGAACGTGAAATACCTGGAAATGGAAGAATTCCCACCAGGGTAGAGCAAGATCTATAGGTCCATGGCGGTTCTTCCGACGGTCCCGTTCTAGACCATATACTCCTGCAACCAAGCTGGCAGCGACAGATCTTCTGTGGTGGGTATTTGTCCTGCAAATAGTCGTCACCACGCAGATCATTTCTAAGTTTGCTTGTCAATAATACACAATTCCTAAAATTATGACCTCAAACCCCTGACTATGTAGCAGAGGCCAGTTTTGACCATTGGTAATTGAAATTCCCTTGCAGTCGATCAACACCCACCTCATAGGTAATAATCATGATTAGTGGTCTTACCAGTCAACAGCTGTGAGATGTGTAGGTCCTGAAAGACCGAAAATTTCCCTTTCAGGGCGCATTAATACACTTTGGGTCCCTCTCTTCGTGAGATCCTCTGAGACAAACTGCCATGGGATAAGCAAATGGTCGTGATTAAATGGCACATATATGTAGCGAACTGGAGTTCAACAGAGGTTGATATAAAGATGCAGATCATGCCAGATGCATATAACTCAACCAATAAGGAACAGGTCGCACTTCACAAAATATTTTGCCAAATGTTCTTTTGGAAGGATGTGGTTTGCGTTGTACAGACACGCGCAGCCTGTTCAAGGTGAAAGCCTCAAAATCTTCTCAGTACATATTCAGATCATATTTCCTTGATACTTATTTCGTATAACACTGGTTAAAAACCTCAAACCCCATAAAATATGAAGCCTTTTCATTGGTTCTGGAAAATAAAATCAGGAAATTCTTCTGTTACAAATTTACAATTCCTCTCTCCCATCTGTGGGTTACATCGCTGGATGGGCGCATTACACAGCAGAGAAACAATAAAACGATAGAAGCTTACCTGGATGAACGGCCGTTGATCGACGATGGCGGAGCTGTTAATTAGCAAAGGCGAAAATGGGCAGTGACAGAAAGAGAGAAAGAGAGAGAGAGAAAGAGGAGCAGACCCGACGAAATGAGTCTAGGCTGGCACGGAGGATGGGCGTGGGGAAAATAGAAGAGGAAGAGGAAGGGTGTTCCGGAAGTTATCGCTGGCAGGGAGATAACTGCGAGAGATTGTGAGAAACGGGTCAGTCACGTTTGGTCGGAGGCAATTGGCCGTGGGGAAATTCGTGGAACGGCCCACATAATGACTCTGGGAAATCCGCAATTTCTTTTTGGTCATGGCATTTCAGCTTTGACCAAACACTTCTTTTACAACTCGGAAAACAGAACATAAATTGTTCTTTTTTTGGTTTGGGGGATCCAAAATGTTTCTTAACATTGCAACCAACTTCTTTTAGTAAAATTTTGGGAGAGGTGTTATGTGACCCGTTCTTTGCTTGCTGTGTCAAACTGTCAACTAAATCGGGAATATCCCATTCCTCAACTCTTTATGCCCAGAGATTGATACGTTGCACCAATCGCAATATTATTATATTTCAAAGGCAAACAAAACATCCTTTCAGCTACAGCTTCATATAAACCGCAATTTCAATAAATTAATGTGAAACGCAAGAACCTGAAATTACCAGCAGAACTGTGCTAAAAAATGTTCTGCTCGCATGTGATAGGGTAAGTTCTGTTCTGGTATTTTCTGGGAAAAAAGCGTAGGAGCGGACATGGAGGTGCGGGGAATCGACCCCCGTGCCCCTCGCATGCGAAGCGAGCGCTCTACCATATGAGCTACACCCCCGGACCTTGAGAGCTGAGGTATGGAACATCAGCAATTTAATCTCAAGGATTGATGTCATTTCAATGTTTTGCCTTAATAGTTTATATTGTTCTTTATTTTAAGGAAAAAATTATAGACTAATTGCGTAAACTAATAATTCTATAGTTTTAACTTTTACCCCTTATCAAGTGAACCTTTTATTCTTTTGTTTTAAAGTTAAAGTTGACTAAAGATTACAGGATAGGAGAGTCCCACGCGATTGTCTCTGGGCTATCCTAAACAATGACTGTCAACAAATCCTGTAATTTGGTGGTGGGCTACCCACTGGGCCAGCATTTAAGCCTGTTGGTCGATCCGTCTAGGAATCCACTAAATGGTCCAGTCCGGGTACTCCCGAAATACATGTCGAAGTGAAAGAACACCCGAAAGATACATAGTCGAAGTGAAAGAACAATATTTTGAAAAAAAAAAAAAAAGAACAATATTTTCAGCCTTCAGAGATGGAGCTTGCGAGGTATTGTACGTTAATGTCGTTGCACAAACCCTGTGAGTCGGATTCAAAATAAACTTGCGACCATTGCTTCTCCTTTGCTATTTTCACGCCTTTCACAACCGTCATAGCCTCACCAATTAACGGGTCTACAATCATAATAGACTCCTTTTAGGGTTAGTCCCACATCAGTTGTGAAGGAGATTAATAATTAGTTTATAAGTGTGAAGAAAAAGCCTTACCTATTGAGCTAACATTTGAGGTTGAGAAGCCTTAATATATATTATTTTAACATTTGTATCATAGCCCAGGTTTAATAACAAATTGTTGGCCCAATAATCCATGGGAGAATGTTGAGATTAGTCTCACATCCCTTGTGAAGGGTTGGTGGTCACTTTATAAGTGTGAGGGAAAATCTCACTCCTTGAACTAGCTTTTGGTCTTAAGAAGACCCAAGACCACCCAACAGCCATAATTGGAATTTTGGGTTCCGATACCAACAATCTGGTTCCTATTTTGGAACATATATGAATTGGAATGCTTATTTTGCATTTTACAGAACTGAAAATTCTAAAAATTCTGCCATTCATATTCTTCTTTGAGCAAGCTACTCCAAGATTGGGCATTGGTTAATAGCTTAAGCTTTTGGCTCAATGGTAGTGCTTGATCCTTCAATTAGTATTCAAAGCAAGGTCGCAGGTTCGAGTTCCCAATGTAGTTTTTGAGGGATTGTTGGCTTTATGTCGGCCAACAATAACCTTTAGAATCGAGAATGACCGGATGGCTTGACAGTCCACCTATGGCAATCATGTGGTGTGTTGGAAGTCCCACATTGCTAGAGAAACTAGTCAATGTGCTCCTTATAAGGTTGTGGTATCTCTCACTACTCAAGGCGTCTTTTGGAGTTGAGTTAGACTCACCTTTCACATATTGTGTAAAATTCTAATATGGTACTGCCTTTTATGTCCACCTGTTGCTTAGTACGGAGCTTTGTGCTATTATAAGAAAATAAGATTGCATCTTGGTTAACAATGACTTAAGCTTTTAGCTCAATGATAGCGCTTGATCATTCAAAATACTTTGTCATTGTCCGTTATAGGAGACCAATGGCTGGGAGATCATGCACAAAAGATTTGTAAATGGCAATATGATCTGAAAGAGGGGTTTCGTACTTCTTCTTCAGATTAGAAAATTGTTGTTGAAGCATGAGACGACGTTCTTGGGAAGACTACTGGAACTGGTTTCGAAATGTGGACCAACCCTGGCCTTCAAGTCAATCATATAACCCCTCTATCCAGGTCAACCTACGCCTTCTTCCTTTAACGGCCAAATTTTGCATTTATTCAGAACTCTAACATACTTTAGTCTTTTATTAACACCCCGCAGGGTAGCTTTGCTTATTACAGATGATCATAACTATGCAACGTGGATTTGTAGGGAAAATTTGGATTCCACCACTGATTAATACCATGAGCTCGCATGAAATCTGGCGATGGACCCAGATCGAACGTAGTCAGATATGCCGACGGAAGGAGATGCCACACTTCTGAATCCCCTCCCAGCGCACCTGAGACTAGACTCCTTATAGAGTTCTTTGTTGCAAGCCTCTCAATAATTCCGGCTCCCATCTCCACCATTTTCTTCCTATTTTCGAAGTACCCAATATACTCTGCGCATATATGATCAGCCGGGTTCACAAACAGGTAAGGTATCCAGTTACATAACATAGCAAAAGAGTCATGTTCTTGGGACTCATGATGTTGGCTAACTTGTACAGCAAGGGCCAGGCCTGCCGTGAGAAGACTTTTTGCTAAGCGGACCCCATCCTTCAAGCTCTCATGATCCTTGATCCAGGACTCTATAGGGGCAGATAAGAATGGTGGATTAAAAAGATATGTTTCGACAAAATAACCCCTCTTGCACATGTTCTTCCCCACAAGCAATGCAATAGCTGACCCCAAAGAATGCCCTGTCAACCATATATTTGGGGCTCCAGCCGCATCGACAAAGTTCTGAACAGTCTGCATTGCAACTTGAAAGCGAGGGCTACGGTGAAGTGTGTTACAGGTGATCTCGAAGTTTAACTTGAAGTCCTGTAACACTGTTTTTCGTTTGATCAGTGTGCCCCTGAAGGCAATGACATATTTTGGGATTTTTAGGGTAGGGTAAATTTGGTTTTGGAATTCGTAGACGGCACCGAATATCGAGTTGTCTTCAGGATCTATGAGAACTTCCTTTAGTTGGAAATTGAAGGCGTTCCACCAGGGCGGAGCTAGAGCTTGAGGTCCCTGGCGCTTCTTCTGGTGGTCACGCTCTTGGATGTAGACTCCCTGAACCAAGCTGGCAGCGACAGATCTTCGGTGATGTTCGTTGGACCTGCAAGGGGTTCATAGCTGAAGAAAAAGGATCCGGACTCTTTCGATTGCTTACATAAACAGGTCCTGGAAAAGGACTTCGAAGTTCTAAAATCTAAAGGCCTCTAAACCCTGAATGTAGTGGACACCCAGTTTTGACCACTGCATGGCCACGGTACTGAACATATCATATTCAAGCCCAGCATTTAAATTTTTGCAGTTAGTGATCAAGTAATATTGGTTAATGGTTTTACCAGTAAAGGGCGTTGATCAGATGTGTTGGACCTGAAATGTAGAAATTTTCCGCATCAGAAGGCATTTGTGCTCCTTATGTTTCTCTCTTCCTATTATCCTCTGCAATAAGCTGCCATGTTGGGAGAAGCAAAAGCCTATGATATATTGGATGCTATATGGAGTCCAGTGTGTTCAACATAGATAATTTGCGTTGTGTGATTCAGAAAAAAAAAATGGAAGTAAAACAGCTCACAACTATACCCTAGCAATGCGTGATTCATCCATAACAAAGAGTGACCCAGCAATATATATACCTTAAACAAGCAAAGAAACTCGCATTTATAATGGCACAAATTAGAACAGTACTTTTGCATGCGCTTGACGCTTCACTAAAACTACTAGGACAAGTGGGGAACCAACCTGTTGAATATAGGATCGAAAGAAGTGCCAAATAGATTTGTTAAACTCCTTCGTCCATTTGAAGCTCTAGCTGTTCTTGGAGAGAGGGAATGACTTGGTAGGAAAAATTAAATTTGGAGAACTGAGAGAGCTAGTCGTCCGATCGAGGAGGCCGGGGTTTTTTGGGGCCGGGACGCATGCAGAGGGGAAGAGGAGGTACAGATTCAACCAAGGAATTCTTGAGGGGCACTGCTTGAGGAAGAGATTATGATCCTTAAATACTACTAATCCAAAAAATGCACGGAAGAAAAATTACACAAGTTGCCCAAAATAATACGCAAGTTGCCAACACAAGCGGAACTAGCGAGCTGGGGCGGTGGGGTTCAGCCGCCCCCATCGCCTGAAAAGCTGTTAAAATTTTATTTTATTTTATTTTTTTATTAATATGGCTGCCCTCCTTAGACTTTATAGAATTTGTTGTGAATCTTGAATCTCAATGTTGATGGGTGATCACATGTTTCGCCCATTCAAAGTCCTCTTCTTGTTTTTTTCATTCTTCCCATGCATACTGTTTCCGAGTTTGTAACTTTCGGTTAGGTGTGGGTGACTGACAATCTGGCCCCCGGTAGCTTAATAGAAGAGCTTTGAATATTCTCGGTTAAAGAAGAGCATTGAGGGTTGTACAATTTCTTTCCTTTAATACATAGGCATTCGAGTAAAACTCTATACTTTATAGAGAGAAAAAATAAAGTTTTGTTGAGTTTCTATATGTAATCTTTGTGCTGAAGGAAAGGGACATCAAATACGCACTTCAAAGATATGGGCTCACTTTTTCTATTTCTTTATTTTTGGAGGACTTCGAAATGAATAAGAAATATGGATTAAAAAGAGAAAAAGATCAAATATTCCAGTTGCATATTTGGGTGTTCACTCTTTTTCAATAAATCAACTGATTAGTCGTTATTTTCTTAATAAGCTTATAATGTACTTAGTTGCTTTTAATTTGCTATTAGGTCGTAGTATCTTTGAATTGTCATGTAGGCCTTAAATTCAAAAATGTTACGTGCTTAGTTCCTTTCAATTGGTAATTTTTCCTTAGCTTTTATTCATTATTCTACTATGTAGTGCAGTATGGAGTTTATGGAAATTTTGTTAGTTTTAATTCTAGTTTCTGCTTGTTTGAAAAATAAATCTGTTGCAAGATCATGTTGTTCTTCTTCACAAAGTGGTAAATATTTAGTCCTTGTGTTAGTCTTTCAGGATTCATTTTTTTTTAAGTGCTCAGAGCATTTGTCTAGGATGCTCAGCTAGCATTCCGTAGGAAAAATTTTAATTTTAAGACACTTTTTGTATTATGTAGGAAATTTTTTTTTTTATCATTTCGCCTTAAGAGTTTGTCTTCCTTTCTATTGAGTCCTGGTTCAGCCACTGGTTGCTAATATCATATTCCTATATACATATATACATTCTGTACATAAGCAAATTAAGTTCGTTAATTGGTCACTAACAATTCAGAGTTGAAAGTTTACAAATTATAGGCTTTATTTCCAATCCTAACGGTATCTAGCTAGGATATGTTGGTAGAAGACAATATTGTCAACTTGAAAAATATGACATAAATAACAATTAAACGTCACTGGAATATAATCATAATTTCTCTTTCAGAATATGCATGCAGTTATTTGCGTTGTATAATATGATTACTGGTATGATTAGTTTCAGAAGTAGTACTTTTACATTAATTGCAACTCAATTAATTATTCCAAATAACATGACTTGTTAATTTTCGTGTACGGAAACCAAGCACCAAAGTGGGTTGGCAATGTAGCTTTTGACAGCATATATTTTTAAGTAAGGAGGAGAAAACTTGCATGACGCAACCACCAATACGTACGTATATAGGAATCTCCAACTAAATCTGACTAATTCTCTCGCTCGATCCAATCAGAAGGACAAAACTAGTTGACTTGTTAAGGATTCCTTTTTCTGTCTTAAAACACATTATTGTTATGGTTGAATATATTAAGGTTCTGCCCCACAAAAAACAAAATAAAAAATCAAAACTGGTTGACTTGTATATATGTATATGTATATGTATATTGGCACCGAATCAGCAACACTATCGACCTGTCGTGAAGCTGGGTGGTATAAGTCAACAATATTTATTCAAGTCCTCCCGTTAATTCTTAATTATATGAGTTGTATGCATTTATATTTGCTTAGTGGTCACTAATCTTTCCGCCCATGTCTCATCATGATCTGCTATGCATTTTGCCATGTGTTCGACTTGTCATGTTCAATTATATTATTATTGAGTTGGAGAACGCCGTTCTACCAAGAGTCTCAATATTCCGATACTTTTGCTTTATTCTTTGGGCGGTGTAAGAAAATTTTTTGGACAAAGGTTCCGTTGTTTAGACATGAAATTACTTAATTACTTATGACGTAAAGTAGTACTTTCATGTAAATTTTGTTTCAATTAAGTATTCTAGTTTTTGGTATTTGATTTTACCTCAAAATATGTTTTTTTTTCAAAGCAGGTTTCGATATATATATGTTTGATACAAGTCACATTTTCTTTAATGTTGTATGATTGGTAAAATTGATTATTAGTGTCATTTTGAGATAGAATTAAAAATAGGAAAAATGTCATAGTATGCCTCGTAATTTTAGGAAAAAATCAATCTCGCAGCTTCAACTTTCAAAACAGCAATTTACATCTTTATCTTTTGAAAATTTTAATGTATGTCCCTAGACGTCAAAAAGAAAGAATTTACCACTCATGTGTCCCATGTGCTCCTTATCCACTTAATATGACTAAATGCCCTTGATAAATGAGTGTTGAATGACCTTGATTACCTTTGTTAAATCTGAACCATGTGAGCTTGTCTGGCATTCAAAATTCAAACTCATTCGATTAAGCATACCTTGAGGAAGATGCAAGCAAGCTCTACTTCCTCTGTCTAGACATGGGATTCGCTTGTGTCGTTGATTAAAATTCAACATAAATTTTGTGGAACACCCTTTTAATTTTCTCATTCGGAGGGAAATTCATTCAATTTGCTTGTGCCCTAAACGAATACTCATACCATTTGAGAACATTCTACGTGGTAAGACTTTCCACAATCCATCTTGGTTTGAACTGCTTTGTTTAGAAAATTCTGATTTTCCTTTGGCCGAATGGCTTTCATATGCATTTGAATTATTCTGGCCGTATTTTGATTTTATGGATTGGGGTTAGGGTTTTGCCACTTGCAGGTGGAAATAAGAGTGTTCGACTTTCATCTCTGAAGAAACTAGTGGTAGAAGAAGCTGTCAACGGCGGGATGTGGGAGAAGAGACATAAATAAATTCAGCGAACAAGAGAGAAGAGAAAGGAAAGAACTCAGTTGAAATATCAAAGAAATCATAGAGCGATAGTTTGTTCATATCAAGTGGATGAGGAGTAAGTGGGATGCACATGGTATAAAATATTTCTTCTATTTTAACTTCTGATTTAGACGAGAGGTGTAAATTAACAATGTTTAAAAGATAAAGGATGTAAATTACTGTTTTAAAAGTTGAAGGGATGAGATTGATTTTACCCTATAATTACTGGCGAACTATGGAATTTTTCCTTAAAAATGACATATGCACTCAATCGAATAAAATATTGCTCATAAAATAAAAAATATATATTGATACAATTAGTTCATAAATTCTTAACATATGAACCCCAACTGATCTGTTGATCAGATATTCACTGATATGGGTGAGTTAGGATGATCACGTCCGAGAACCTCAGAGTACTTACTCTTCCCTTAACAATTAATCGAAATGGTTTCCTCCAGGAGTTGGACCATTTTTTTTTTTTTGGTCTAAGCAGTAGTTGGACTACTTGCTTGCCTTGTCTAGCTAGCGTATAACCTTGCAGTTGCATTTCTCCATAGTACGTAAAAAGTTGGTGCAATAAAAAGTTCACCAATGATTTTTTGCTAGGTAAATCCCTTGAAGCTCCTTTGTGGGCACTCCACCACTTGTTTCCAGCTCATCGTCATCGTCATCGTCGGTAAGTTGCATCTGTCATCCATCTGACGTTGGATAGAAGTTAATTTGCAGCCAAAGAAATGGTGGTCAATCAAACATAATGCGTTACATATTAATTAAGAAAGACTTTTGGGTTGGGGTGTATTGTCCCGAGAAAATATCGACAAAAGAAAGACTTGAGCTTGCTAGTCGTTGTTTAATTTAGTCAATCAAAACTAATGCATTAAGCTTCTCGTTCTCAGAATCATTTATAATATATTATTTTGTCAAATCTGCAGAATCCCCCTCTCTTTCGTTTACCATGTTACTTCATTGTTTGTTAACTGATGATCACCGCGAGTCCCTAGCTGTTCGCTTAGAAAAATCAAGGAAGATTTTATTTTTAGTCACTAAGTTTTGTCTCCTTTTATGAATTAATCACTAGAATTTTTATTTTTTAATTTTCAGTCACTGAGTTTATACCTTCATAAATAATTAGTCCTTCGATCAGTTGACAGTTGACCATTGCTTTGACTGACAGAAAGTTTGTTCACGTCAGCTGCCTTGCCAAGTCACCTAAATTTTTTCCACATCACTTTCTTCCTCTCAAAACGATCGACAGTAGTTGTCAAATCAAGTGGTTGTGCAAAGCTTACAATCCGCAGTGTATGGGTCTGCCTCTCCTATGACAAGGCCTAGTTTGATGGTAGACTTTACTACACTTTTGAAACTCGCCCTCGCCCGAGTTCCTATTCGCTAGCCTCTGCACCTCCTTAGACCCATGGCGCCACTAGTACTCTCTCTCTTTCTCTCGTCCTCACCGTCTGTCCCTCGGCAATGAACGGCATTCACTTCAATATTGTCCAAAAAAAAGAAGATAAAAAGAAAAATAATTGGTGGGCATGCATATCGATTTGGTCTCTGGCCCGACGCAATACTGGAAACTACTCATGGGAAGTGAGGCTGTGACCCGGAAGACCCGTCTTCTTGATGTTGTCTACAATACATCCAACAATGAGCTGGTTCGTACTCAGACTTTGGTGAAGAGTGCTATTGTTCAGGTCGATGCAGCACCATTCAAGTAGTGGTATGATCTCCAACCCTATGGAGTTGATGTTGGTCGCAAGAAGAATACTTCAGCTTCCGCCAAGAAAGAAGGGGAGGAGGGTGATGCTGCACCTACTGAGGAGGTGAAAAAAAGCAACCATGTCCTGAGAAAGTTGAAGAAGCGTCAAGAGGATCGCAAGCTTGACCCACATATAGAAGAGCAATTTGGTGGTGGTCGTTTGTTGGCTTGCATCTCATCAAGGCCTGGTCAATGTGGCTGCGCTGATGGATATATCTTGGAGGGCAAAGCGCTTGAGTTCTACATGAAGAAGATCCAGAGAAAGAAGGGCAAGGGTGATGGACAAGGTTTCCGTCAGTCAAAGTAACGGTCAACTGACATAAGGACCAATTATTTACAAGAGCATAAACTCAATTATTGAAATTTAAAAACTGAAAAAAAATTTCTTAGTGACTAATTCGTAAAAAAGGGCAAAACTTAGTGATCAAAAATTGAATTTCCCAAAAATAAATCCAAATTACATTGGTGGTACGGCGTCCTACTACAATGTTTATGTTTTGTTTGGCGGAGTTGGTTTTCTAGCGAAATCTGCTCACTCCCAAAATCCATTTTCTGCATGCAGCCTCCATTTGCTTTCATATAATCCAGGGATTCTTAATTTCACGCACAACGTACTGCAAGATCTAATACATTTTTCCTCTTAATTAGGGCTAGACATTTGAGATTTGACTACTAATTGTTTTCGTTGAAGTTTAGATAAATGCAGTATTCTTGTTGTCCGAATTAATAATCGTACTTTACCATTACTGAAATCGTCATTAAAGTAGAAAAAATCGCTTTCTGGGAAAATTAAGTTATACAGTAAAATGAATGTATAAAATATAATTTCAATCGGTATATATATATTTTTTAATATTAATTTGCCGGTTGAGAGAAGATCACGTCAACACTCTTCCAACATAATACAACCATTGTGAGTTGAGAGAACATAGGCGAAATTCTCGCATCTCCGTTATCGAGAATTCTGGAGTTAATGTATATTCGGATATTTGCGCAGTACGAGTTTAGCTGGCGAATTGAGTTTATAGTAAATGAAATTACGAAGTTAATGTATATTCGGATATTTGCGCAGTACGAGTTTAGCTGGCGAATTGAGTTTATAGTAAATGAAATTACGATTGGAATTAAGACAGAGAATCTTAATCGCTGGTACCCGATCGAGATCGACATATATATACGTTGCATTTTAATTAAGAAAGATCACTTGGGTTGGGCTTTCTTCCCGAGAAAATATAGAGAGCCAGCTAGGATTGTTTTAGTCAAAGTTAACTAGAACATGTGTTTTGTTTTTTAATATGTCACCGCTCTTGATCCAATTACAACCACTGAGAGAACATGGGAGAAACTCTTTGAATATTTGCGCCCTACGCGTACGTGTTTAGCTGGCGAATTGACTTTATAGTAAGTGGAATGACTAATATTGGATGGAGTTGGCTAGTTAAGACATTGGCTAGTGGTGGTGTGCTATCAAAATTTTAGTTTAATAAAATAATTATGGTAAAAAATTCATTCAAATCATCTCTTTTCATTTTTTCATCAACTTCTATAAATCAAAAATTTGATTATTCTAAAAATATTTTAGTTCGCAAACACATAATCGCTAGTATGGAATCGAGACTATATACGTTACATATTAATTAAGAAAGACTTGGTTTGGGCATTGTTAAGTCCCGAGAAAATATCAACAAGAGAAAGACTTGAGTTAGCTAGCTAGCTAGCTAGGCATTCGTTTTAGTAATGCAGTTCAGTAGGTACTGATTTTAGTCCTGCGACAAAGCCAAGCTCTTCAACTCTTTGGTTCGTTCAAATTCCCATTCTCCAGCTTGCTTGTTTGAGTTTATTATGAAACAACTTTGATTATTCATTTTACAAGTAGTAATTTCACAAGCAGCATGGTTCTTGTCCGTTATAATTTGGGGAAGTCGCCAAATTGGGCTGTCCCATGCATGTTACACTATCATGCGTATAGCTGGTAGGTTAATTTCGATACTTTTGCTTTATTTATTTAGCGGTGTAAGAAAAATTTTTAGACTTGAGGTTTGTTTAGACATGAAATTACTTATGATGTAAAGTAGTTTCAAGTGAATTTTTTTCAATAAATATTCTAATTTCAGTATTTAGTTTCTAACTCAAAATATGTTTTTTTTTAAAACAATTTTCTATATATGTTTGATGCACGTTATATTTCTTAATGTTGTATATATGATTGGTAAACTTGATTCTTAATGTCATTTTAAGATGATCATATGTAATCAATGATACATATTACTCATAACATAAAATAAAAATATTATAAAATTAGTACATAATTTTTGAATATATGGTTGAACAGATATTCACTGATATGGGTGAGTTAGGATGATCAGGTCTGAGACGCTCAGATCAGTACTAATTAATCTTCCCTATTAATCAAAATGATTTCCTCCAGTAGTTGGACTACTTGCTTGCCTTGTCTAGCATATAACCTTGCATTTATCCATAGTACGTAAAAAAGTTGGTGCAAGAAAAAGTTCACCAATGATGTTTTGCTAGAGAATCCCCTTGAAGCTCCTTTCATTGTCGGCACTCCATGGCCAGTTGGTTCCAGCTAGCTCATAGTCATTGTCGGTAAGTTGCATCTGTACTCATCCATCTGTTGGATCGAAGTTTGGCAGCCAAAGAAAAGGTGGTCAATCAAAACTAATGCGTTACAATATATGTGAATTAAGAAAGACTTTTGGGTTGGGGTTTGTTGTCCCGAGAAAATATCGACAAAAGAAAGACTTGAGCTATCTAGGCATTGTTTTAGTCAATCAAAACTAACACATTAAGATTCTCGTTCTCACTTCTCAGAATCATTTATATATTACTTTGTCAGATCTGCAGAATCCCCTCTCTTTCGTTTAGTAGCATGATTGTTTGTTAAACTGTTACTTAGAAAAATGTTCTGCAGAATCTTAATCACTGGTACCGTGATCGACATATATACGTTACATATTAATTAAGAAAGATCTTAATTGGGTCGGGCTTTGTTCCCGAGAAAATATCGCAAAAGAAAGACTTGAGCCGCAAGGATTGCTTAGTCAAAGTTTATTAGTAATGTGTTTTGCTTTTGAATATTTTCGGTTGAGTGCAAGCTCTTGACTGCGAGAAATGGGAGAAATTCTTTGATATTTGCGCCCTACGCGTAAGAGCAATTTGGTGGGTGGGTTCGTGTTGGTTGGATCGCATCTAAAATTTTAGTTTGCAAACACCACCTAATCTAGTAACTGAGCCATATTAATCAAGAAAGACTTAGTTTGGGCATTGTTAAGTCCCGAGAAAATATCAACAAGAGAAAGACTTTAACTAGCTGGGCATTGTTTTAGTAATGGTTCAGTTGTACTGATTAGTCCTGCTACAAAGCCAAGCTCTTCAACTCTTTGGTTCGATCAAATTCCCATTCTCCAGCAGCTTGCTTGTTTGAGTTTATTATGAAACAACTTTGATTATTCTTTTTGTAAGTACGTACTAATTTCACAGGCAGCATGGCTTCTTGTCCGTTATAATTTGAGGGAGAGTCGAGTTGGGCTGTTCCATGCATGTTACACTATCATGGGTACAGTTGGTAAGGTTAACTTGGGAAATTATATCGGTAATTGGCTCGAAAGACTATATTTTCTAATAAAAAAAAAAGACTACAGGGATAGAGAATTTATTAATGTGAAGAATATATTTTATAATAAAAAAAGACCAGAGAGATGACTATACTAATGTGAAGACTATAGTATTAGAGGGCTATATAGGTGATGATTATTTATATATTCGTAATCCTCTATTATTATTATAGTATTTCGCGCCAACCGATGAAATTTCAGTTTGACCAAGTAATGTAGCAGTTAGCTTATTAGATCATGTATATATATATATGGTCCACAGTACTAATTCTGCCCTGAAAACGTTAACATGTTTTCCATATTTCTAGGCATGAAAAATCCAGCTTTGTAGAACTAGAAGAAACTCGATCGTCGGACGTTCTACCTGCAGTTTGGAGGTTTTTTATTCTTTGCCCGCCAAGAGATCAAGAGGCTGATCATGATGATGAGGTTAGAATCTTCTTCTTTTGGGTGCGCTTATTATTGTAGTAATTAAGTTTAATTACAGCGCCGTCTTAATTACCGTCAGGTCGACATGTATTGCATAATTTGTGGTCGATTATAATTTTCAGCTAGTTTATATATATTGTTATTTCTACAATAACAAGTAAATATAATAATCTCTAATTAGTTATCAATGGATAATAAATAAGACCGCTTTTTATTTGTATATTTCCTAGGCCTTAACTGACAAGTAGGCATGCTAGCTTTTTGCGTACGTAGTTCCTATATATTCAAGTATATATATTGATTCCATGCATGGTGTCTGTAGGTGTGGAATAATTCCAATTATCCAAAACGTACGTACTTGGATGTTTTGTTAGATTAGAAGCATTTTCATGGGCTTAAAGTAGAACATGAATTTTACCTTATTCTAAGAACAAAAAACAAAGAAAGAACATCTTTCATATATTCTTTGTTATTACATTGTGCTCAGGGATAGCGAGGAACATGTTATGCGATATTGTGATCAGCTTTCCCGGACGAACAGTACTGCTCTCGTGAGGTTGTAATTTGCTTCTTCCTTATCTCTACATTTGCAAACTCTAAATAATTAATCGAGATGATCACTATTGCTGGATATTTCAGCCACGTAATGCATGTAGTTGATGTTATAAAATATAGTCTTTCGCGCCAACCGATTAAATGGCCTGCATGCAGTTGATGTGATAAAACATTACGTAATAAATATTCTGAGCGAGTTTAATTTGTTGTCTGGTAAATTATATATTTTTCTATTAATCTTTGCTCAGGGTTAAGATGCAGCAAGTATCCTTGGATAATGGAGATAACAAAGAAGGAATTCTTCATCCAGATGGATCGTTCATGAAAACCTGGCATGAGATTCTTTTAGTATCGTGTGTGCTTGCCGTGTTCGTGGATCCTTTCTTCTTTTATCTTCCTAGGATCAATGATGATAACAAGTGCATTGTGTTAGATAAAAGATTGGAGGTTGCTGCCATTTGCTTTCGATCAATCACTGATATGATTTATGTTGTGAATATCGTCTTGCAATTTCTCTGTCCTTATAAAATCAAGGACCCCCATGATATTGGACGGACAAGAATACATACAAAACCTCAGGAAATAAGAAAGAAGTATTTATCAACATACTTCGTAGTTGACATTCTCGCTATTCTTCCAATCCCACAGGTACTAAATCTTAAAATTTTACTTTAATTTTATATGTTCATGATATATATTAATAGGCTAAATGATTAACAACTTTTTTTATAGGTTTAATTTGGGGAGGACTCTATTTGTAGGAAATTTAAAATTTGGTCCAGAATTATTTGAATTTTCCCCTATTTTCGTTTATAAGATGCTTAAGTTTGAGTGACATGTATGTGAGAAACTTACAAAAAAAAAAAGAAGACATTTATGTGAGAAAAAGAATATAAATATTGATAACTAGTTATTTGAATGAATGAAATCTCGCGTCTTGCTCCATTAATATTAGATCTTAAATGACCTACTTCTTACTATCTATTCAGGTGGTAATTCCAATTACCTTTACTGAAAGGAGAGGTTTGAATTCTTTAAATCAAAGAAAGTTCTTGAAGGCTCTTGCTCTCTTGCAATATGTGCCGAGAATTGTCCGTATCTATCTCACATGGAAAAAACTCAACGAGACTTCCAACAGAATTCAAAAATCTATCCATGCGAGAGCTGCTTTGAATTTGTTTCTGTATATCCTCGCGAGTCATGTAAGTTTGATTCTCAACTTCTCATAATTTGTTTACCTGATCTTAATTTGTTTTATTATTTAGGTCTTTACTTTGTTATCTTATTTTGGATATTCTAGCACTGAAGGATTCTCGTGTAGAAAGTTCTCGTCAATACTTTGAAAGTTCTCCATAACTTAATCCAGCTATGGAGAACGCGGACGAATGCATACATGTGCATCACTGCATACATAAGTTCCTCAACCTCAACTTCAAGTCATTCATAAACTAGGAGCACAGAGTTTTTATATATACAAGTTTCTCAAAATCACGGTGAAATACTACTTGATTATTTTTTATTTATTTCCGATGGAATTAAAATTGTTTTTCATATCTACAGAATTCTCTCTTTCTTTTCTTAGTTTACTCTGTTTTCGGTAGTGTCTGTAGAACGTACTGATCTTTAAGAGATTTGCTGGTCGTTAGGTACTGGGTGCCTTTTGGTACTTTTTCTCAATCGAACGGGAGATGGTTGCTGGTACTTCGCCTGTCGAAAAGATGATGGCTGTAATAAATTACCGAGTTCTTTTAGCTGTGATGATCACGGTTTCGCAAATTACACAGTACTTCTAAATGACAATTGCCCAGTACAAACACCCAATAAAACCCTCTTCGATTTCGGAATATTCCTTCATGCCCTTCAGTCTGATACAGTGTCGTCCACGGATTTTTTGCAAAAGATAATGTTCTGTTTCTGGTGGGGACTCAAAAATTTGAGGTTTGCGCCTTATAGACTCGTTTTTTCTTTCACATTGAGCAAACTTCACAGTAGCTTTTATCGGTTCCTGTTGTCCTTAAACATATCATGCTGTATTGCAAATGCTTACACTTTCTCTCATAAGAGTTTTGTTCTTCCTGCCATTTGCTGAACCTAAAGAACAATACAATGAAACAGGAGTTCCTGTAATGTATTTGGCCACATCTCCTGTGCACTGTCTATGGATTCATCATTCATCTTCAGTAGTAGGAACACCTTTGTGGTTCTCGGCTGTTGCTCAATTCTGACGGTCATGATATATATAGTCAGAAAAACCAAAAAAAAATGAAAAATTTACCAAAGGAGAGAATAGTCCGTGGATAAGAAGATGTTCGGGAAAATGATTTCCGTTTACATATATAGTACTCCAATATTCTAAATATTACAGTCTTACAGGTGGAAATATTAGTTTAGATATTGTTGTTTTCACAGATCAATAGACGTTTCTAAGACAGAAGTCTCATGAGTTACAGTTGTTCCAATTTTTGCAGTTCTTTTGGTCAAAACCTTGATACAAGTACCTATTTCTGGGAAAACTGTTTCGCAGTCATGATTTCGATCTATGGCTTGCTTCTGTTTTTGTACTTCATTGGAAATTTGCAGGTTGGTGCTCCATCTTTTTTAAGCTTCATGGTTCTTATTAATATAATTGTGTGTGAGACAGTGAGAGGATCAGAGATATATAGCATTCAATTTCTAACGTAGAAACGTCTAAACTTGTGTTATACCAGATGTATATGCAGTTGAAGACATCTAAACAGTTGAAGATACTCAAGAATAAGAAGGAAAGGGCAAGGATAAATGATAAAAAAAAAAGCATAGAGTCGTGGATTTCCAGAAACGGGCTCCGATATGGTACTCTAAAGGAAGATATCATCTTCACACAGGACAAAGCCTGGAAGAGAAGGAGGATGTTAATATAGACAATCCGTTCGATCTTCTTCCCACATATCTGAAAATAGAAATTAAGCACCATCTCTCCTTGCCCCTGTTAGAGAAAGTGAGTCCCTATATATATGTCTTTGAATAGGCAATAATATCCCTGATATCTCATTATTAATCAGATCCTCCCAATTGTTTCAATTCAGGTGCCAATATTTCAAAACGGAAGTCAAAACCTCTTAAAGCATTTGGTTGCGACTATCTCAAGCACGTGTACTACTACGAAGGCAGCTACATTGTTAGGGCGGGAGAACCACTTGATCGGATGCTCTTAATCACGGAAGGTGTCATATGGAAGTTCGCCTCCAGTAGTGAGGAAACCGTCTCCTCAAGCTGGGTGTGTTTGGAGAAGGGTCAATTCTGTGGAGAAGAGCTTTTAGATTGGGGGTTCAAATCTACCAGTCCCTCACCGTGTCTATCTAACCTCCCAATCTCTCCCATGACACTCAAAACCCATACAAAAGTCGAGGCCTTTGTTTTGACTGCCGACGACTTGATGGGTCTACTGCGCCGACATTACATAACACCTTCTCCTTCACACGCAGCTTCTACTAATCACAATGGTATTGGTGAAAAGTAATATCTCATTTTTTATGCCTTTTGTATTAAGTCGTGTGCCAAAGCCTCCACTTAGTTTTCCTGTGATAGAGTTGCCAGTTGTTTGAATTCAAGACAGTAAGAAGATTTGTTGGGTAATATCACTCTGGATGTATCGGGTTATTTCCCGAAGGAGTTTTTAGTTTGCACAATTATTTTTTGCCACTTCCCGATCGAAATGAGATCACTTGAGAGTGGAATTGAACAAAAACTATAAACAGAGAAGGTGAAATTAATTTAATAAAAAACGAAAATAATACAAACCAACTTGGAAGAATTTCAAGATTACTCGTTGGGGAACTGTGTCAGATACGTCAATTTCTCTTCTATTAATGTACATAAGATATTTGACAGAAGTCCCCACCGGTCGATCCCTCTACTGTGCTTTCATCTTCAGCAAGTGTAGTCCTTTTGTCTTCCACCCGGTTTCTCAATCTGCTGCCGTGGTGACTGTACGGATGGAAACCAACTAAGAAATTGTGATGACCCTTACTCGAAAATATTTTCACATAGTTTGTTTTTTTTTTTTTTTCCACCATGATAAATTTTTTCTAATAATTTTGTGGTGCTTCAGCCATGAAAAAGGGGGAGCAATTTTACCGAAGTGTGGAGGGGAAAGGGCAGGAGAAAGCCATTTTCTTTTTGGACCAATTTCAAGTTTTCCTTGACAGTTAGTTTGCAGCTCCACCAAACGGCACTATAAGCTGAAAACGTTTTTCCTCGAACCGTTTAGCAGAAAAATGATAAAACAACTTTTTATGGGCTTGTCTTGTCAACATATCGATGCTATTTTGCTGAAGTGAGCCCAATTCCAATTTTCGTTTGTGTTTTCTTTTGTGGGCTGGGCCTTTACATTCGATCTCACTCATTTCTGCAGTCCGCACATGACCTCTTTTATCATTATTGATTTTGTCCACTGGCCGAATGATACCAGTTAATAACAACCCATCAAAAATAATAATAATAATAATTATAAGGAAAAAAAAGAAGAAGTTAATTACAATTTCTCTCCTACGAACTAATACCTAAAGTAAATATACCATACTGCCCCACAGCTTATCCAAGATAGTGCACAGAGATGAGTCAGTTACATATATTCTTGTTGACTTTTTTCTTTCGAGCTACAAATATATATATTACTTTTTCAAATCTACAGAATTCCCTCTCTGTCGTTTACCATGTTACTTCATTATTTGTGAACTGATCACCGCACGAGCCCCTATTTGCTTAGAAAAATAAATCTAAACGTTGGTGGACCTACTTTGTACGTATTTATGTTTAATTAGTTGGAGGAGTTGAGTGAACATGGGCGAAATTTTCCCGTCTTTGTTATCGATAATTTTGGAGTTAATGTATATATATTTGAATATTTGGGCCCCATCATGTGTTTAGCTGGCGAATTGACTTTATATTAAATGGAATTACTATTGGATGGAATTGGCTAATTAAGACATGGAAACTTAATCGCTGATACCCGATAGAGACTTTACGTTTCATATTAATTAAGAAAGACTTGGGTTAGGCTTTGTTATCCCAAGAAAATATCGACAAAAGAAAGACTTGAGCTATCTAGGCATTGTTTTAGTCAATGGTTCAGTAGTACCGATTAATTAGCTCTTCAACTCTTTGGTTCCATCAAATTAATTCGCAATGTCTGGTCAGCTTGCTTGTTTGAGTTTATTATGAAACAACTTTGATTATATTATTTTTATAAGTAATTTTTCACCAATTCCATCAAATCTATGTTATCTCGAACAAAAAAATAATTTACCATAAATTTTTGTCTTTTACCATCCAAACACCGGTCTTACAAAATAATTTATTTCTCTGTTAAATCATTATTTTCATTACATACAATAAATTTTAAAAAATTAATTAAAATTTTATGCTAAAATTTTGATATGCAAATTTAATTAAACCTACAGGCAAAGAGTACCTGCGACAAAGCCAAGCTTATCAACTCTTTGGTTCGATCAAATTCCCAAGTCTCCCACCCTGGTTGTAATTTGAGTCTATCATGAAACAACTTTGATTATTCTTTCTATAGGTAATTTCACAAGAAGCATCGCTTCTTGACTAATTCCGGCATGCACTGTGTAGTCTATATATATATTTATATATTTAACAAGTTGGTACATATGTTTTTTTTTTTGGCGGTTATAATTTGCGGGAAAGTCGCCAAGTTGGGTTGTTTCGTACGTGTTACGCACTATGATGCACAGCTGGTAGGTTGACTTCGACTAAATTAAATTTTATTGGTGGGCGCGAAAGACTATATCTTATAATAAGAAAAGATCCTAGAGGATATACGATTAATTAATGCGAATATATATATTCATGACCAGAAGATATATATATCTATATAGTTTGATCTAATGTCTAGCATTTGTGCTTGATATTGATCAGCTACTAATTCGTCCCTGAAAACGTTCACATGTTTTCCATATTTCTAGGCATGAAAAATCCAGCTTTTGCAGAACTAAAAAGAAACTCGATCGTCGGTTCTAGCTGCAGTTATTCTTTAGCTTGAGTCTCCGCGGACACCGCCAAGAGATCAAGAGGCTGATCATGATGACGTTAGGATCTTCTTCTTTTTGTTGCTTATAAGCCGCCAAAGAAATCAGTAGTGGATAATATATAAGAGCGTCTTTTATTTGTACATTTTGTCAGACTTAACTGACAAGCTGTAGGTATGCTTTTTGCGTACATAGTTCATATATATTCAAGTATATATCTTGATTTACAAATTATTTAAAACTAAAACTATTTGTTATCTTAGAAACATTTTGATCTGCTTAAAGTAGAACATGATTTTTCTCCTGAAACATCTTTCATATATATTCTTTGTTATTATTTTGTGGTCAGGGATAGCGAGGAACAATTACCTATGCACTACTGTGATCAGCTTTCCCAGACGAACAGTACTGTTCTCAAAAGGTTGTAATTAGCTTCTTCCTTATCTTTATATTTGATAACTCTAAATCGTGAAGATCACTATTGCTGGAAACTTTCTTAGTTTTAGCAAGCTAGCAAATATCCTAACAGGGCAAATGTACGGGATCGATATTGCAGCCGCGTAATGCAATTAATTAGCATGCAGTTGATGTGATAAAACAATACGTAATAAATATTCTGCATGATCAGTTTAATTTGTTGTATGGTAAACAATATATTCTTTGATTCTCTACGCAGGGTTAAGAGCCACAAGGTTCCAAGGATTATGGAGTTAACTAAATAGGAATTCTTCATCCAGAGGGGGGTTCATTAAAACCTGGCATGAGATTCTTTTAGCATCGTGTGTGTTTGCAGTGTTCATTGAACCTTTCTTCTTTTATCTTCCTGTGATCAATAAGCATAACACGTGTGTTGTGAAAGATAAAAGATTGGAGGTTGTAGCCATTTGTTTGCGATCAATCACTGATATGATTTATGTTGTGAACATCGTCTTGCAATTTCTTTGTCTGTATAAAATCGAGGACCACCGTGATATTGGACGAGCAGGACTAGTTACAGAACCTCGGGCAATAAGAAACAGCTACTTGTTGTCATACTTCGTAGTTGACATTCTCGCTATTCTTCCAATCCCACAAGTACTCAATCTTAAAATTTAATTTAAATTATATGTGCATGATATATATTAATACGCTAAATAATTAAGAACTTTTTTTAGGTTTTGGAGGGTAATCTGTACGAAATTTAAAATTTTCTACGCAATTTTTAAAATTTTCCCATAGTTTCGTTTATAAGATACTTAGTTTGAGTGACATGTGTATGAAAAAAAGAATATAAATATAGATAACTAATTGTTTGATATATCTTACATGATCTACTTCCTACCGTCTATCCAGGTAGTAATTCCAATTACCTTTTCAGAAAAGAAAGTTTGAATTCTTTGAATCAAAGGAAGTTCTTGAACGCTCTTACACTCTTTCAATATGTACCGAGGATTGTCCGTATCTATCTACAAGGAGAAAACTTAACAAGACTTCCAACAGAATTAAAAAATCTATCCATGTGAAAGCTGCATTAAATTTGTTTCTGTATATCCTCAGCAGTCATGTAAGTTTGAATCTCAACTTCATATTTGTTTACCTGCTCTTAATTTGTTTTATTACTTATTTCTACTTTGTTATCACATTTTGGATATTCTAGTACTGAAGGATTCTTATGTAGAAAGTTCTCGTCAATGCCTAGGAAGTTCTCCATGGCTTCCAGCTATGGAGAACGCCGATGAATGCATACATAAGTTCCTCAACCTCACTTTCAAGTCATGCATAAACTAGGAGCACAGAGTATTTATATTCAAGTTCTAAAATCATGATGAAATACTAGTTAGATTCTTTTTTATTCATTTCGAATGGAATCAAAATTGTTTTTCATATCCAAAGAATTCTCTTTTTTTTTTTATTTGTTTACTCTGTTTTTGGTAATGTATGCAGAACTTACTAATCTTCAAGAGATTCTGGTCCCTAGGTACTGGGTGCCTTCTGGTACTTTTTCTCAATCGAACGGGAGATGGCCTGCTGGTACTTCGCCTGTGGAAAACATAATTGCTGTAAATTGCCGAGTTCTTTTAGCTGTGATGATCAGGGTTTCGTAAATTACACAATTCTAAATGATGATTACCCTGTACAAACACCCAATACCACACTCTTCAATTTCGAAATATTCCAGGAAGCCCTTCAGTCTGATACAGTGTCGTCCATGGATTTTTTGCGAAAGATAATGTACTGTTTCTGGTGGGGACTCAGAAATTTAAGGTTTGTGCATTATAGACTCGTTTTCTCTTTGCACATTGAGGAAACTTCACAATAGCTTTTTTCGGTCCCTCTTGTGATCGTTAAATATATCATGCTGTAATAGTATTGTAAATGCTTACACTTCCTCTCAGAACAGTTTGTGTTCTTCCTGCAAATTTGCTGAACCATGCAAAGCAATGCAATAAAACAGGGAGTTCCTGTATTGTATTTGGCCACACCTCCTGTTTATTTTCTGTGGATTCGTCATTCATCTTCGACAGTAGGAAGACCTTTGTGGTTCTCGGCTGTTGCTCTGCATACTATATATATCAATTCTGACGGTCATGATATGAGAAGAGGCTCCTCATAATCATATCCGTTTACATAGTACTCCAATATTCTAAACATATATATAAAGTCTTACAGGTGGATTAGTTTAGATATTGTGGTTTTCACAGATTAGTAGAAGTACGTTTTTAAGACAAAAATCTCATGAGTTACAGCTGTTCCAATTTTTGCAGTTCTCTTGGTCAAAACCTTCAATCAAGTCCCTATTTCTGGGAAAACTGTTTCACGGTCACGATTTCATTTTGTGGCTTGCTTTTGTTTTTGTACTTTATTGGAAATTTGCAGGTTGGTGCTCCATCTTTTTTAAGATTCAGGGTCCTTATTAATATAATTATGTGTGAGATAGTGAGAGCATCAGAGATAGCATTCAATTGCTTGAGTAGAACTCCATTGTTACAAAATTTCAGTAGTTTGTGATTCTAATAAGTATTCTATTTATCACTCCTTGATGTTAAACTTGTGTTATACCAGATGAATATGCAGTTGAAGATACTCAAGGACAAGAAGGAAATGGCAAAGATAACAGCCAAAAAAACAAAGCACAGAGTTGTGGATACATAGAAACGGGCTTCAGTTTGTAGGTACTCTAAAGGAAGAGATAATGTTTCACACAGAACAAAGGCTGGAAGACAAGGATGACGTGAATGTAGACAATCCATTCGATCTTCTTCCCACATATCTGAGAACGGATATTAAACGACATCTCTCCTTGCCCTTGCTAGAGAAAGTGAGTCCCTATATATTTGTATGTCTTTGGATAGGCCGCAATATTAATATGGTTACCATATAAATTAGATCCCTTCTTAATTTGCTTTGAATTAGAGGAGAACCACGTTGTCGACTATAAGGCATGTCTCATTATTAATCAAATCCTAACTATATAAAGCATTTGGTCTGCGACTATCTCAAGCACGTGTACTACTATGAAGACAGCTACACTGTTCGGGAGGGAGAACCACTTGATCGGATGCTCTTAATCACTGAAGGTGTCGTATGGAAGTCCGCCTCCAGTAGTGGAGGAACAACCTCCTCAGGCTGGGTGTGTTTGGAGAAGGGTCAATTTTGTGGAGAAGAGCTTTTGGATTGGGGGTTCAAATTTGCCAATCCCTCACCGTGTCTATCCAACCTCCCAATCTTTCCAATGACACTCAAAACCCATACAAACTAGAATTGATGGCCAACGACTTGATGGCTCTACTAACTAGAATTTCTGAAAAACTCCGACTTAGAGACTAGTGGCACAAATCATTTTAGGTTTTCCCTCATGTTAGTTGGATATTAAAATTTTAAAATTTTGTTTTTTTTTCTAATTGTTGCATTATTTTAAATTATTGAAAACTAAATGTGTTGTTTAATTTAAAATTTATGTCTAAGGTGGATATACTCATTTTGGTCTCTATTTTTATTAATATCTAATTTTATATTATGTGCTAGTCTTGAAATAAGAATATTTTTTTAAGTCTCTACCCTTGTGCATAGTTGGGGAGGAAAAGAGGAAAGGTGGGATAGGAGAACCAAACGAGGAGAGAGGTGGGGACGGGGAAGGTGAGTTCAGACTCGGAAGGGTTCCGTGACAGGAAGGGTTGTTGAAGAAGAGCGGCGGTGGACGAGAGGATCAGGCTTCGGGCGAGTTTGGGATGCGTATCTTTTTGTGTTTTGGGCTATAGCAGATAGTCGTCTTAAGTTTCGGATGGATTTGACAACGGTGACTTTGGTTGGCAACTTGGCATGCGATTTTGCGTGAAGGTCTCGGGCGGGCTATCCAGTTTGAGCCTAGGCATACAGCCGGCCTAGACTAGTCAGGATAATTGATGGAATGTGTGTTCCATGTGTACCTGTGGTGACCTGTGTGGCTGTGACAATTGGACACGGGATATGGATGACGTTGCGATTGGCTGGAGTACAGTACTGTGAAAAGGACGAGGTGTAATGTTGGGAAGCAGGGCAGTTGGTTTTGTAAAGATTTTTAAGATTTTTAAAATTTTGATACAATTGTTAATATTTAGGTAGATTGAAATTTTATATATTTTATATAAAAGTTAGTAAAAAATTTTAAAATATTTAATTTTGTTAGAGTTTGTAAAAAGTTATAAAAAGAGAGTAATTGATATAATTTTTTAATAAAAAAATATTAGAGTTAGTGAAAAAGTATAAAGAGAGAATATTTGTTATAATTTTTTTTAAAGGTATTTAAATTTGTGTGAAAAGTTATGGAGATTGTGTAAAAAATATTGTATTTGTATATGAATTTTTAAGATTTTGGATGTTCGTTTTAATTTGTTGAATTCTATTGGTTATGTTTGGTTTGGTTTTGAAAATATTTTTTATGTAATAATTAAGATAATTTTTTTTATTGTTGGAAGTAATGTAAATTCTCTTGGAACTGGTGAAAAATTTGTTAAAAGTTGTTGGAATTTGTTAAAATTTGTTAGAATTTGTAAAAATTTATTGGAGTTTATAAAAAAATATTAAAATGGATGAAAAAGTAATTGTGTAAATTTTTTTGAAAATTACCAAACATAACCATTATATTCTAGAATATTTTTACAAACAAACATGATTCTAAACTTGATCAGCTGACAGCTGAGCCCATCAGTACTCTTGGCCTATTGTCGTATTGAAGCAAAGAAGAAAAACAAAAGAAATGTGGAAAACGTTGCTCAAATTTCAATTCTTGTCAAATCTTGTTCTACTGTTGGCAGAAGAAATAAATTAGAGCTATCGGAGGAGACTTGCATCTACATCTCCGTCGCATTGAACAGTATTTTGGGCCTCAAAATTTTAAATATTAAAAAAAAAAAATTTATTTTATAATTATTTTATTAAATTAAATGATTGAATATTTGACGACCAACACTGCCCATGCCTTAACATTCACGCAATCCTTTTTTAGGCTAGCGATGGATCCAGAAGTGAATCGTCAATGCGGGAGGTTCGGCAACTACAACAGTACAGAAGGCTACACGAAAGAACTAAACCAGAGGCAGAAATGGATGACGATTGTTCTTGCATTGAATTCTCTATGGCATTTTTTTTTTTTTTGTGTACCCTTACGCCAGAACACGTGAAGTGCGTTTGCAACAAATGGGGAGGTGTAAATGTTGGCACCTAACCTAATTAAACTTGCTGAGTTCCCACCTGTCTTGGCATGAGAATGGTCTTGATCAATGGTTCCTAGTATCCGTCTAGTAAGAATCTGTATGCATGGGCAGGAAGAGTAGTTGCCTTTATTTATGACTTGCATCTACGTACGTACAGAGTCTTAAAATCCTACGATAAACCCAATCTTTAATTTGCCCGTCAAGATTTTATCCAAATCCCAAACGGGCGAGGTGTGAGTAATGCGCGCAGTTGGCACCCAACTAAGCTCCAAACCCTGCCAGTCTTGTCCATTTAATGTCGTCGTATTGAAGCAAAGAAAAAAGACAAAAGAAATGTGGAAAAAGTTGCTCAAACCTCAATTATTGTAATATGTCAGCAAAAAATAAAAACTAGAGCAACCAGAGGACGACCAGAGGACGACTAGACTTGACTCGAGGATAGAAAAAAAAAAGAAAAAAGAAAAAAAGAAAAAAAAAAGACTTGACTTGGGGATAGTTTTGGTCAATGGTTCATGGTTGTTAGGATTTTTATTGTTTTGGCATTATTTTGTGTCAAAATATGTCTTGATCGAGTTGTATTTTTGTTCACACATTTGTTCAAGTGTTAGAGTCAATGATCTGACAAAAGTCTTCATCACGTTCAATAAACGTTCAACAAGCACTCGAGCGTTCCTGAAAAATTTCATACAGAGACATTACGTTCAACCAGCGTTTAACAAAGCACTCGAACGGCCTTGAAAATTTTCATACAAAGACATCACATTCAACCAGCATTCAACTCAGCGCTCGAGCGGCCTTGAAAATTTTCATACAGAGACATCACGTTCAACGAGCGTGCAATGAGCGCTCGACTAATCAGCTATGATTTCATTCAGACACACAAGCGTTCAATGAGCACTCGACCGACGCTCGAGCGACTTCCAGCGAATTTCAAAAATTGCTAGATTTTTGGATTTCCTTGTGGATGATTTTTGAAACCCTACTAGGGTTCGTGAGAGGCCGACTAGAACGTGATATATAGGCTTCCTTTGAGAGTTTTTGCTGCCCCTTCCTTGAGAGAAAAACCCTAGAAAATTAGTGCTTCAAGTTATTGAATTTCTCTCTATTCTTCCTTGGTATTACTTTGTTCCCTTCATAGTGTTGAAGGTGTGTTGAAGAACAAGGGTGTTCGTGAAGATCCTTAAGAAGAACCTCAAGGGTTGAGGTGATTGCTGCTTGGAGCAGATCTAAGCAGGGGTGCTTGGATTATTACATCAGGGTTGTCAGAGTCAAGCAACTGGGGTTGCCCGTGTCTGAATCACTTTGTAAGGATTTCTTCTTAGTGGATTTTGGTGGCTGCTAGCCCGGAGTGGTTTTTCCTTTGAATGGTTTTTCAAAGGTTTTCCACTTCGTCATCAAATCTCTTGTCTCCTTGTTTGTTTGTTTAATTTCTTTACAAGTTATTTATTGTTTGATGATTGTGTTGGTTGATTGATATATCTAGACTGATCAATTTTAGAACTTGTTTTAAAATTGATATTGAATGTTAATTTTTAGATTTCACCTATTCACCCCCTCTAGGTGAAGTTAGGGTCTAAACTAGGTTTTTCAATTGGTATCAGAGCCTAAACTTGGTCCTTGACCCTTAGTCTAGATGGACAAAAGTCAGTCATTGTCCGTGCCTCCATATTTTGATGGAAGCAATTATGCTTACTGGAAAGTTCGCATGAAAGCCTTTCTGAAATCTCTTGATGAACGTGTCTGGAGATCTTGTGTTAAAGGGTGGTCGCACCCATATCTGAGGTTGAAGGTGTTAAAACACCTAAAGATATTAGCACTTGGACTATCAATGAAATCATGAATGTAATTGGAATAGTAAAGGTTTACATTCTATTTTTATGGCTGTGTCTGCTGATGAATTTAAACGTATATCTATGTGTGAAACATCTAAGGCAGCCTGAGATATTCTGGAAACTACTCATGAGGGAACCAAAACGGTAAAGAATTCAAAACTTCAAATGTTGACCACAAAGTTTGAAGAGATTCGAATGAAAGAAGATGAAACATTTGATGAATTCTATGCTAAGCTGAATGACATTGTTAATTCAAGCTATAATCTGGGAGAAAAGATTCCAGAACATCGAGTAGTCAGGAAAGTTATGAGATCTCTACCTGAAAGATTCAGATCCAAAGTCACTGCAATTGAGGAAAGTAAGGATCTCGACACTGTAAAGATTGAAGAATTGGTAGGTTCTTTGCAGACTTATGAAGTATCATTGCCTCAACCTAAGAAGAACAAGTCCATTGCTTTGAGATCAATCAAAGAAGAGATCTCCTGATTCAGATGAAGAAGTTCTTGATGATGCACAATTGCTATGTTTGTCAAACAATTCAAGAAATTCTTGAAACCAAGAAGTGGTCAGCGATCATTCAACAAGAATTCTGAAAAGAATCAGGGTAGTTCAGTGGTTTAGAAAGGACAAAAAGGACAAACACATGTCTAATGATTCCAAGAGTAAAAAACTGAAGTGCTTTGAATGTCAAGGTTTTGGTCATGTCAGATCAGAATGTCCAACATACCTCAAGTCAAAAGGAAAAGCTATGAATGCTTCATTGAGTGATGATGAGTCAAAAAGCAGTAGTGATGATGAGAATTCTTCCGAAGATGAACAAGTAAATTTCATGGCTTTTGTAGCTAGTACTGATGGTTTTGTTTTGCAGGAAATTGATGATGATTTTGAGGATTCAGACGTTGATGGCAATATTGAAGAAAGTCTTCAAGAAGCTTATAATAAATTGTTGAGGAAAGTCTGAAGCTTCAAAAGACAAACAAATCTTTTCTCAAGAAAATGCACGAAGTGCAAAGTGAAAAAGGTGAACTTATGAGTAAGTTTGAAGAAGTCAGTGCAAGAAATGTGGAACTTGAGGCTGAAGTAAAGATACTGAAGTGTGCTCTCGACAAGTCCAATACACAACTTCAACAATTTTCCAGTGGAACAAAGAAGCTTGATCACATGTTAAGTCTTGGACTTCCATCTGGAAATAGGAAAGGACTTGGCTACACTGAGTCTCAGGGTGCTTCAACTTCAAAGACGACATTTGTTCCAGCATCTATACTTGGAAAAATTCAGAAGTGAATAGACCAGCTCCACAGGTAAGCAAAGGTAAACAAATTGTTTCTAAATTTATTGATTCTAGGTCACAAAAGAAAAATGCTAGGAATCACACACCACAAAAATTTGTTCCTACATGTCATTTTTGTGGAAAAGTTGGTCACATTAGACCAAGATGTTTTAAATTGCACAGACAAGAGAAATCTTTGAATCAATCTTCGTCTAATGACAGTCATGAGAATTTAGCTTATCAAGTTAAAATGTTGTTAAACAAAAAATTTCAGCAATTTTCAAAACAATCACATGTTCAAGAAAAAGTTTGGATCAAGAAAGATGAGGTAAATTGTTTTAATTCGTTGTAGCTTTTAAATCTCGATGTCTTTCGTTGTGGTATTTGGATAGTGCTTGTTCCAGGCATATGTGTGGTGACAAATCCTTTGTTCACAACACTTAAAGATCACAAGGCTGGATCTGTGACATTTGGTGATGGTGGTAAAGCACCAATACTTGGAAAAGGTACAGTTGAAGTTGAAGGTATGCCTCCTTTCAAAAATGTTTTGTTTGTTGCTGGATTGAAGGCAAATTTGCTGAGTATTAGTCAAATTTGTGATTCTGGATTTGAAGTTCGCTTTGGTAAGAATTCTTGCTCTGTATTTGATTCTGATGGTGAATGTGTTGTGCAAGGTACTCGCACGTCTGATAACTGCTATGGTATTAGTCCACATACTGAATTGAAATGTAGTAGTGCCAACATTGATGAATCTGATTTATGGCATCAAAGACTCGGACATGTGAATTACAGAGATTTGTCTAAAATCTCTAGGAAAGAACTAGTTATAGGCTTGCCCTAAACTAGATAATGTTAAAAATCGAGTGTGTGGACCGTGTCAACTTGGTAAACAAATAAAATCAGTTCATAAAAGAACTAGTGATGTTCTGACTAAGAGACCTCTGGAATTATTACATATGGATCTCATGGGACCATCTAGAACTGAAAGTCTAGGTGGCAAGAAGTACATCATGGTGGTGGTGGATGACTTCTCAAGATTCACTTGGGTGGATCTTCTAAGAGAGAAGTCTGATGCTTTTGAACGAGCTGAAACTTTATTTAAAAGACTAATGAATGAAAAGGGTTATTCTATTATCAGAATCAGGAGTGATCATGGTAAGGAATTTGAAAATTCTAACTTTCTTGATTTTTGTGCAAATGCAGGTATACATCAAGAGTTTTCTGCTCCAATCACACCTCAACAGAATGGAGTTGTAGAACGAAAGAATCGTGTCCTTCAGGAAATGTCTCGAGCGATGATTCACAACAAGAAGGTAGCTCTTCATTTTTGGGGTGAAGCAATCAACACTGCTTGTCACATTATCAATCGTGTCTACCTCAGACCAGGTATGAACAAGACTCCATATGAATTATGGAAAGGTAAGAAACCTACCGTTAAATATTTCAAAGTTTTTGGCAGTACTTGTTATATTCTTCGGGATAGAGAAAACACTGCTAAATTTGATACAAAGAGTGACAAAGGAATTTTCTTAGGTTACTCTTCAAACAGTAGAGCCTTCGTGTGTATAATACTCGTACTTTACTGTTATGGAGTCCATTAATGTTGTGGTGGATGATGCTTCAGTTGAGTCTAAAGATAACAAGAATGAAGAACATTCATCTGTTGAAAATGCATGTGCATGTGATTCTACAGGAGACACTGATGTAGTCTCTGATTCTGAAGTTCCTACTAGCAAGGAACCATCTTCTAGGGTTAAGTTAAATCACCCTAAAGAAAACATAATTGGTGATCTCAATGAGGGAATGAGATTGAGAAGAAAAGTGTTAAGTAATTTGACTTACACTAGCTATGTTTCTCAAATTGAACCTAAAAAGTTGAAGAAGCTCTTCAAGATGATTTTTGGATTAATGCTATGCATGAGGAATTAAATCAATTTGTTCGAAATGATGTGTGGTATTTAGTTCCTAGACCTGCAGATACAAATGTTATCGGTACCAAGTGGATCTTCAAAAACAAGACAGATGAGAATGGTACCATCACCCGCAACAAGGCAAGGTTAGTTGCTCAAGGATATACACAAGTGGAAGGTATTGATTTCGATGAAACCTTTGCTCCAGTTGCTCGATTAGAGTCAATACGTATTTTACTTGCTATCTCTTGCTTCATGAATTTTAAGTTATATCAGATGGATGTCAAGAGTGCCTTCTTGAATGGTGTTCTTCAAGAAGAGGCATATGTTGAACAACCCAAGGGGTTTGTCGATCCAAAATTTTCCGATCATGTGTATCGCTTGAAGAAAGCTCTTTATGGCCTTAAACAAGCACCTCGAGCTTGGTATGATCGGTTGACGACTTATCTTCTAGATCATGGTTTCTCGAGAGGAGGAGTTGACCGAACACTATTTGTCAAGAACATTGACACAGATATCACTGTAGCTCAAATCTATGTTGATGACATAGTCTTCGGTGCTACTGTTGATAATCTTGCCCATAAATTTGCTGAAGCTATGCAAAGTGAATTTGAAATGAGTATGGTCGGTGAACTAAATTACTTTCTTGGTTTGCAGGTTAAACAACTTAGTGATGGGTTATTTATAACCCAATCAAAGTATGCCAAGAATCTCGTCAAGCGTTTTGGATTGGATAGCAAGAAACATACCCGGACTCCCATGAGCACAAGTGTGAAGATAGCATCAGATTCTTCTGAGAAAAGCGTTGATCAAACTCTCTATCGAAGCATGATAGGTAGTCTTCTCTATTTAACTGCTAGTCGTCCTGATATTTCTTTTAGTGTGGGGTTTGTGCTAGATTTCAGGCTAATCCTAAAGAATCCCACTTGAGTGCTGTCAAACGTATCATTCGATATGTTAATGGTACTGTAGATTATGGAATCTGGTATTCCAGGGACACTAATATAGACTTAGCTGGTTATTCTGATGCTGACTGGGCTGGTAACGCTGATGATAGAAAAAGCACCTCTGGTGGATGTTTTTACATAGGAACCTGTCTAGTCGCTTGGATGAGTAAGAAACAAAACTCAATTTCTTTATCTACTGCCGAAGCTGAATATATTGCCGCAGGTAGTTGTTGTACTCAATTGATTTGGATGAAACAGATGCTTAAGGACTATGGTATAGAACAAGATTGCATGACAGTGTTCTGTGACAACACTAGTGCGATAAACATATCTAAGAATCCTGTTCAGCACTCTCGAACCAAGCATATCGACATTCGTCATCACTTCATTCGTGATCTTGTGGAATCTCGGACTATTTCCTTAGAACACATTTCTACCGAAAATCAATTGGCAGATATCTTCACCAAACCATTGGATGGACTCAGGTTTGAGTTTCTCAGGAAAGCCATTGGTGTTTGTGCTGTCCCTTGATTTGCATCATTTTGCATCATTATTTTTTTTTTTTATCTTGTTATTTGTTTATTTTGTTTTCTTTTTCTTTTCTTCTCTTCTTAGTTTTTCTTTATTTAATATATAAAAAAAGGAGATTGTGTCGCTCGTTGGTTGGTTTAACTGATTGGTACTATCTTTTATACTTATTGGACATATAGTCATTTTTCGTGCATGAAACCTTCAATACTCCTTCATCTTGTGTCTGATAAATAATGTTCTTGTCAGTTGTGCTTCTCGTCTCTGGTTGGTCCTAACTGGTATGATTTTTAAAATATTTACTTGACTATATCTATCACAATGCACACTGAACTTATTGGATGATGCTTGACCGCATGTGTGAGATTGTGTGTTGGCAATCACAAGTGAAGGGAACCATGCATATCTGGTTGAATTGACCTCTGACTAGTTGAACCTCCAACAGAAAAAGTCAAACGAAACAAAAAGAAAAGAAAAGCTCAGAAAAGCAAAAGAACCGCAAGTCAAGAAAAGAACAAAGAAAGTTTGAACTCTTATGTATTGATGTTTCATACTCAGGGGGAGTAAAAATTATTGCAACAAAGTTGCATTTTTAGGTCCTAGTGGCATTGGGTTTGACTTTCGCCTGATGTGTCATGGTTCTCCTTTACCAGTGGTTTCTTTTTGGTATGCCGTGACCACCTCACAAAACTAAGGTCTTAAGCTTCTCTTATTTTGTTGCGGTCTTTCACACACGTGTCGTTTGTATTTTCTAAATCATTGAAGTTTACACTGCTCAGAGACTTGTGGCTCCTGCTTGTCTATATTATTTCTCATGATCATAAGATGGTTTAGTATTTATTGTTTCATGTTTTCTGAGAATTACTAAGTCTTTTACAGTATTTTGGTGTGTGCTTTTCTATTTTTCCTTCCTCGTTTGATTTACGTTCGATGGTCGCTCGAGCGTTTTTTATTCCAGAGACTTTTCGTCCGACATTCGCTCGATAGACGCTCGAGCGCTCTTATCGATATCCCTACAGAGACTTTACGTTTGAGTCTCGTTTGACACGCGCTCAAGAAAAGAACAAAGAAAATTTAAACTCTTATGTATTGATGTAATGCTATGCATGAGGAATTAAATCAATTTGTTCGAAATGATGTATGGTATTTAGTTCTAGACCTACAGATACAAATGTTATCGGTACCAAGTGGATCTTCAAAAACAAACAGATGAGAATGGTACCATCACCCGCAACAAGGCAAGGTTAGTTGCTCAAGGATATACACAAGTGGAAGGTATTGATTTCGATGAAACTTTTGCTCCAGTTGCTCGATTAGAGTCAATACGTATTTTACTTGCTATCTCTTGCTTCATGAATTTTAAGTTATATCAGATGGATGTCAAGAGTGCCTTCTTGAATGGTGTTCTTCAAGAAGAGGCATATGTTGAACAACCCAAAGGGTTTGTCGATCCAAAATTTTCCGATCATGTGTATCGCTTGAAGAAAGCTCTTTATGGACTTAAACAAGCACCTGAGCTTGGTATGATCGGTTGACGACTTATCTTCTAGATCATGGTTTCTCGAGAGGAGGAGTTGACCTAACACTATTTGTCAAGAACATTGACACAGACATCACTGTAGCTCAAATTATGTTGATGACATAGTCTTCGGTGCACTGTTGATAATCTTGCCCATAAATTTGCTGAAGCTATGCAAAGTGAATTTGAAATGAGTATGGTCGGTGAACTAAATTATTTTCTTGGTTTGCAGGTTAAACAACTTAGTGATGGGTTATTTATATCCCAATCAAAGTATGCCAAGAATCTCGTCAAGCGTTTTGGATTGGATAGCAAGAAACATACCCGGACTCCCATGAGCACAAGTGTGAAGATAGCATCAGATTCTTCTGAGAAAAGCGTTGATCAAACTCTCTATCGAAGCATGATAGGTAGTCTTCTCTATTTAACTGCTAGTCGTCCTGATATTTCTTTTAGTGTGGGGGTTTGTGCTAGATTTCAGGCTAATCCTAAAGAATCCCACTTGAGTGCTGTCAAACGTATCATTCGATATGTTAATGGTACTGTAGATTATGGAATCTGGTATTCCAGGGACACTAATATAGACTTAGCTGGTTATTCTGATGCTGACTGGGCTGGTAACGCTGATGATAGAAAAAGCACCTCTGGTGGATGTTTTTACATAGGAACCTGTCTAGTCGCTTGGATGAGTAAGAAACAAAACTCAATTTCTTTATCTACTGTCGAAGCTGAATATATTGCCGCAGGTAGTTGTTGCACTCAATTGATTTGGATGAAACAGATGCTTAAGGACTATGGTATAGAACAAGATTGCATGACAATGTTCTGTGACAACACTAGTGCGATAAACATATCTAAGAATCCTGTTCAGCACTCTCGAACCAAGCATATCGACATTCGTCACCACTTCATTCGTGATCTTGTGGAATCTCAGACTATTTCCTTAGAACACATTTCTACGAAAATCAATTGGCAGATATCTTCACCAAACCATTGGATGGACTCAGGTTTGAGTTTCTCAGGAAAGCATTGGTGTTTGTGCTGTCCCTTGAGTTGCATCATTTTGCATCATATTTTTTTTTTTGGTATTTTTATTTTTTAATTTTGTTTTCTTTTTTTTTGCCTTCTGCTTCTTAGTTGTGTTCTTTATTTAATATATATATATATGAATAAGGAGATTATGTCGCTCGTTGGTTGGTTTAACTGATTGGTACTATCTTTTGTACTTATTGGACATATAGTCATTTTTCGTGCATGAAATTTTCAATACTCCTTCAACTTGTGTCTGATAAATAATGTTCTTGTCAGTTGTGCTTCTCGTCTCTGGTTGGTCCTAACTGGTATGATTTTTTAAATATTTACTTGACTATATCTATCACAATGCACACTTAACTTATTGGATGATGCTTGACCGCATGTGTGAGATTGTGTGTTGGCAATCACAAGTGAAGGGAACCATGCATATCTGGTTGAATTGACCTCTGACTAGTTGAACCTCCAAAGAAAAAGGCAAACGAAACAAAAAGAAAAGAAAAGCCAGAAAAGCAAAAGAACGCAAGTCAAGAAAAGAACAAAGAAAGTTTGAACTCTTATGCATTGATGTTTCATACTCAGGGGGAGTAAAAATTATTGCAACAAAGTTGCATCTTAGGTCCTAGTGGCATTGGGTTTGACTTTCACCTGATGTGTCATGGTTCTCCTTTACCAGTGGTTTCCTTTTGTATGCCGTGACCACCTCACAAAACTAAGGTCTTAAGCTTCTCTTATTTTGTTGTGGTCCCTCACACACGTGTCATTTGTATTTTCTAAATCATTGAAGTTTACACTGCTCAGAGACTTGTAGCACCTGCTTGTACATATTATTTTTCATGATCATGAGCTAGTTTAGTATTTATTGTTTCATGTTTTCTGAAATTACTAAGTCTTATAGAGTATTCTGGTGTGTGCTTTTCTATTTTTCTTCCTCTATTTGACTTTCGTTCGATAGTCGCTTGAATGCCCATGTTTGGTTTCTTCCAGAGACTTTTCGTCCGACATTCGCTCAAGAGACGCTCGAGCGCTCTTGTCGATACCTTACAGAGACTTTACGTTTGAGTCTCGTTTGACACGTCTCGAGCGCACGTGTCTATTTTAAAAAAAATCAAACGGGGCGTTTCTTAGAATAGGGCGCGTGTGAGGGCTCCATTGTAGAGAATTATATGTTAAATGAATGTTTAACTTTTTGCTCAAAGTATTTAGTACGGTTGAGATGAGATTTAATAGAAAAGACCGGAATTATGCCGACATGGATGATCGAAGTTGTCATTTTTCTGTGTTTACTCAAATGTTCGACCGCTGGGAGCTGGTAGGGTGAAGATTTAAATATAAAGGAATTTTTAAAAGCACAGTGGTATGTACTCAACAACTGTTCAGAAATCAGCCAACATATAGAGTAAGCACAAATAAGAATATTTGCTCACTTAAACACTTATCAGTTCATTATATTTTAATTTATTATAAAATATCTTATTTATTTATAGCGAGCACTTGGAAGAGATGAGAAGGGAATCACCAATAAATGTTGATAGGAGGCACGAAGAAGAATTTCCGTTATGGTTTAGAAATCGGGTATTTATTTAATTTTTTCCTATTATATGTTTAATTTTAAGTGATTATTTTTTTTCAGTCAAAGTTAACACGTGTTTACTATTTTAGGTTCAAACTATGCGCATTGAAAATCCAAGTTCGGTGTCGGATGATTTGTATGCATTAGCATCCGGTCCGGATCAACGGGCACTTTCTTACTCTGGGTGTATAGTGAATGGAGTTAGGTTTCACACGGTCTTTCGTGAACAGTTTCGTAACACTCAGAATAGTGGTGTGGTTGTTCGGGGGACCACGATGGGGAAGATGTTGATTTTTACGGTCAGGTCGTGGATATTTATGCGTTGCGTTATTTGCGGGGGAATTTAGTTTATTTACTAAAATGTGACTGGTTTGACTTAAGTACTCAAAACTTAGGTCTTGAGAAAAGTGGTCGGTTTGTTAGTATTAACACATCCCGAAAGTGGTACAAAGATGACCCGTTCGTGTTAGCTTCTCAGGTAATCAAGTTTTTTATATCGATGATATCAAGTTGGGCGGTCACTAGAAGATTGTTCAAAAGATTACCCCTAAGAAACACGTATGATATTCCACATATTGAGGAGGAAGCTAGTGAAGATGGAGAAGGACCGTCGAACCGTGAAGCATACTAGGAGAATGAGTCTATTGAGCTTTTTGTGGACTTTAGCTCCTTTAACATGATCCCGTTGACTAGAAATGAAGTCGAGACTTATGTGCCGGTAACCGATAAGAGCGATCAACAACAACGTGAAGTAGAAGGAACCGATAATTCTTCGGAATCGTTCAGTGAAGATTGTAGTGATTCTGAAGAATATGACTCCGAGGACTAAAGTAACTTTATCGTTTCAATTTACTTTGCATTTCTATTTTATATTCATTTTGAGTAACATGTGTCATTGTGTTTTTTTCTCTAATATTGATTTATTTGGTTACAGGACGACATCATGCCAGCGGGAGGGAAACGTCTTCGGTGCGATTCATCAATTCGAGCTGAGAGTAGTCCGGTACACTAGCAATGTCGGGTCCTTCACTTAGGGATAGAAACGAATTACCGTCCCCTGACACAGCCAGTCCAGTAGGCACCCAAAGTAGTTGTGCGTGTAAGTATCTTACCCCGTCAATCAAAATTAAATATTATGACTTTTAAATTTATATGCTTAACTGAATTTTAAATTTATTGTTCTTCATTTGTAGCGATGTCCGGAATCAGACATGTTCGAGGTAGTACGCGTGGGATTGCCTTACTCAAGGCTCGCACCGGAGGAAAGCTTACTGTCCATATCCCTGATGGACGTACGGCGGTGATGACAAGGCGTCCTCAATGCTCTCGAGTCATATTGGTGCGCTTGTTCGACAACATGTCCCATTTGATACGAGTAAGTGGAAGGAGGTCCCCGAAGGAGTTAAATCGTATGTGATGAACCGAGTGTTGGTAAGTATAATTTTTTAAATTTTAATTGTTTAAACTTTTTTGCGTTTCTAACTGTTATATATGTTAAGGATGACTTCCAACTAGATTACGACCAAGCTGAGGATCGGTTCACTGTGACGTCTACGATGAACACAGCGTACAGGACGCACAAAATAGAATGTTCCAGCATTACTCGGTGTTCAATTCCAAAGAAGAGGCATTAGAACACCCGTATCCCGAGATGAACAAGGAAGAATAAACTCGTGTTTGTGATTTATTCGCGAGCGAGGAATTTCAGGTTAAACATTTTTATTCTGTACTGAACGTTTATTTTATTTTATTATTAATTGTGGTAACAACTGTAAATGTACAATGCAGAGGAGGAGTGCAATCAACAAGGAGAATAGAGCTAAGCTGAAGATTGTACACACATCGGGAGCGAGGTCTTTCCAACGCATGAGAGCGTTGTTAGTAAGTAATAAATTTAAATTTAAATTTTTATTATTTAAATAAATGACTTAGGTATTTTAATATGCACGTTTTATATTTCTTTTGGTGTACAGAAAAATCCAGAATCTGATGAGATTAGTCCTGCGTTGCTTTATAAAAAGACGCATACTAATAAGGATGGCATGTGGACATCAGAAGATGCACGAGAAAATTTTGTAAGTTGTAACATTAAATTTAATGATGCATTCGTGTGCATTTATGTTTCATATGTGCTAGTTTTTATTTTATTTTCTAATTTTTTAGGAAAAAATGAAAGCGTTACAGTTGCAGTACGAGTCAGAGGGAAAGTCATACACCGAAGTGGAGATCTTCGCTGAGGTGTTGGGGACGAAAGCGGGTTACGTGCGAGGTTTAGGCCGTTCAGTACGGTCTGTTGGATCATCTTCATCAGTATCGTCCGTTGATTTGTCCCGGAAGTTGGAGGATGCCAGATTACAGATTGAAGAGATGAGGGCTAGACAGTTGGAATATGAAACACTTCTTGTCAAACAGTCAGATATGGAGCAGACGATGCGAGAGCATCTACAGATGATGGAGGAGCAGCAACAGAAGAAAGACGAAGAGCTGATGCAGATGATGGCAGAGCAGTAATGAAAAAAAGACGAAGAGCACCGGAAGATGATGGAGGAACAGCAAAGGACCCTAGTGGAACAACAAGAACGGAGGATGCAACTAATGGCGGAGCAGATGCGTGAGCAGCTGGTGGAGCAGATCAGACAGCTGCAATCTCGTTCGACACCCAAACGAAAATTTGGGTAGATTTATATATTTTTACTACTTTCTTAGCACTTATCGATTACCTATTGTATTTACTTTTAATAACGATTGCATATTTATAGATATTTTATTATTTAATGAGCATTGAATATCTTTTTATTTGTATTATTTGTAAAATATTTTTAAAATTTTAATAAAATTATTTGACATAACAAGAAAAACGTTCGAACGGTATGAGTGGAAGTCCGAACGGTTAATTGGCGTTGATAACGTGCGCACGCTTAAAATTCCGTCCGCACACATCACGTCAAATTAGTCCGTCCGAATGGTTGTTTTTGCGTGCAAACGATCTTTTATCTAGCAAACGTGCACACGCTAAAACTAACGTTCGAACGTGTTCAACAGAACAAGCGTCTGAACGTAATGCGTCATAGTTCGAACGGATTTGGAGGATGACAAATAAAATTTCGTCATAAATGAAACAACGGTGCGGACGTCTTTATAAGGGCGTCCGGAGGGAAAGTCTGTACATGTGCACAGTGTTGTATACCCGTGCGCACGGTTGTAGATGACGAAATGAAAATCGTCACCCGGGAAGAACCGTTCTCATTAATCGTCCGAACATATTTAGATTACGTTCGCACAGCTCATGCGAATGGTTAAATTGTACTGCGCATGACGATTTTCAATTTTTTCGCTATGGAAAAACACCGTTCGGACGGTGTGGAAAACGTCCGAACGGTTTCGAGCAACAGAACATCAAAATCGTCACCCAAAACTTTGGCTGACGGGTTTTAGGTGACAAACCGAGTGACAACTCAGTTTTGTCACCCAAAACATTAGGTGACGAATTTTGTACTTTGGGTGACAAATTTTTTGTCACCCAAAGTCTTTTTTCTTGTAGTGTAAGTCCCATGCGTTATAGTTGTTCCAATTTTTGCTGTTCTCTTAGTCAAAACCTTCAATCAAGTACCTACTTCTGGGAAAACTGTATCACAGTCATGATTTCGATCTTTGGTTTGCTTCTCGTTTTGTTCTTCATTGGAAATTTAAAGGTTGGTGCTCCATCTTTTTAAAGCTTCAAGGTCCTTATTAATATAATTGTGTGAGACAGTGAGATCGAGGAGGAGAGATAGCATTCAATTGCTAACATTGAACTCCATTACAAAATTTTATTAGTTTATGATTCTAATAAATATTGATCTGTGTATCACTCGTTGATGTTAATTACAAGAGAGTCAAATACATAGAGAACTAGGAATGTAAAGTGCTAAATTCATTCTTTTCTATCGATTTCAGTTTTTTTAACAATTAGCAATTTTTTGGAGGATTAGATGATCTAAACTTGTGTTATACCAGATATATATGCAGTTGAAGACATCTAAACAGTTGGAGAATTCTCAAGGATAAGAAGGAAAATGCAAAGATAAGAGCTAAAGAACAAAGCATAGAGCTGTCAGTTGTGGATAAAAAGAAACGGGCTCCAAGATGGTACTCTGAAGGAAGATATCATGTTTCACACTGGACAAAAGCTGGAAGAGAAGGAGGACGTTAATGTAGACAATCCATTCGATCTTCTTCCCATATTTCTGAGAAGAAAATTAAGCGCCGTCTCTCCTTGCCCCTGTAGAGAAAGTGAGTTCCTTTCTTTGGATAGGCAATAATATGGTTACCATATGAAACTAGGCCGGGTGTGTTTGGAGAAGGGTCAATTCTTTAGAGAAGAGCTTTTGGATTGGGAGTTCAAATCTACCAACCCCGGACCCTCACGGTTGATCTACCAAAGCTCCCAATCTTTCCCATGACACTCAAAACCCATACAAAAGTTGAGGCCTTTGTTCTGATGGCCAACGACTTGATGTATCTACTGAGGAGGAATTCCGATCCTTCACATGCAGCTTTTGTTATACATACAGCTTGGCGCCACAGTAATCAATACCACCTTTGGCAACAGAAAACGAAAACCACCTAATCCTACGGCACCGGAGCTGCCGCATCAATTAAGGAACCAGCACGCAACTCCATTCAGCTCATGACTCCTATTAATTGACGTGGCAAAATCCCACTCAATCATGAGGCACTTATGATCTTGGTACTTCAAGACAACTTCAAAGCTGAACTTGTTATTTGTTGAAAGTAATATCTCATTTTTTTATGCCTTTTGTATTAAGTCGTGTGCTTAAAAACTCCACTTAGTTATCCGGTGATAGAATTGAGAGTCGATTGAATTCAAGAGGGTAGGAGGATTTGTTAGGTAATATCACTCTGGATGTATCGGGTTATTCCCTGAAGGTGTTTTAGTTTGCCACTTCACGAAAGGAAATGAGAATCACTTGTGAGTGGAATTGTACTTAGCTATAAATAGAAAGAGGTGAAAATTAATTTCACAAAAAACAAAAAACAATACAAACCACACTGGAACAAGTTCAAGCTTACTGGTTGGGAAACTGGGTGTGAGATGCATCACTTTCTCCTCCATGAATGTAGATAAGATGTTCGACAGAAGCCCCCACCGGTCGATTCCCCCTACTGTGCTTTCATCTTCAACAATAGTCATTCTGTCTTCCACATGATTCCCCAATCTGTCTTCGGTTGAGCAGTCGTCGTGACTGTTGGATAAATATTTTTAAAAATATTTTGTCATAGTTTTGTGTTTGTTTCCACGTAAAATAAACGAACTAAAAGAATATTTTCAGCCGTAAATATTTTCTGAAAAGATAGATAAATTTCGGTGTTTGGATGACACCCTTAAAATTATCGGCTGTTTGCTATACTTGATTGTATTTGATTTTGAGTACATCTTATTCTTTAAAAAGTTTATTCAGATTGGACTAATATGTGAAAAAGAAAGACCGAAAATGGCCCCACCATGAGAAATTTTTCTAATAATTTTGTGGTGCTTCAATCATGAAAAGTAAGGTTGTACACTGATACGTACGCAGTGTGCTGGTTAACCTAATCGGTATGCAGCCATATCGTTACCAGTAGCCAATATCCCTTAAAGTTGAGGATATCGGCTGGTGAACCGTCCAACGGTGGGCGGTTTTAGAAAGACTGAAAATAACCCCACCATGGGAAAATTTTCTAGTAATTTTGTGGTGCTTCAGCCATGAAAAAGCCATTTTCTTTTTGGACCAATTTCAAGCTTTCCTTGACCGCTGGCGAGTTTGCAGCTCCACCAACGGCACTTTTGCTGAAAACGTTTTCCCTCAGAACGGGTGTAGCCACCAGAAATACGATAAAAACGACTTTTATGGGCTCGTATTGTCAACACGTCGATGCTGTTTTGGTGAAGTGAGCCCAAGTTCACTCACGTGAATTGTTTAATTGAATTACACAATTTGATATGGATCAAGTCGTAATCCTTCATCCCTCACTTAATTAATGTTTGCCTTTTCATGATGACCAAGAATTTCGGTGCTGGCCATATCTAATTAATCAAGATCCATGCAATAATACTTCTCTCTGACGCGCGTGCATACGTTTGTGTACCCTTACGTCAGAACACGTGAAGTGCGTTAGCAGCAAATGTAACTTGAGGATAGTCTTGGTCAATGGTTCATCGTCTAGTGCATCAGTGAGGGCAGGATTCAGGAAGAGTGTTGCGTCTATTTATTGCTTGCATCTACAATATCTCCATTGCATCTCAATATATACAGCGTTAAAATCCAACTTTTGCCCGTCTGCTTTTTGTCCAAATCCCAATCTCCCTCGCGTGCTCCAGTTTGTCAGGTTCAACGCAGTCATATAATTACACAATATTCCATTTCTATCTAATCTGATACATATAATTTGAAACTATTTCTTCTTTGGTTTTCTAAGCTCATGATGATACATATTTCTTCTTTGCTTCAGTTATGATCAGTAAACGTTTTCCAGCGTCGGCAGCAGAACGGGACAAGTTAGTATCTTCCCTTTTTTTTTTTCTCGTCATTCCAATATGTGCTATGTTATATCTCCATACCAAGCAGGCAGGCTCATTGTTGGGTAGGCGGCTTAGGCGCCTGCCTCAAGCGGCAAGCCCTTTCCCAACGAAAATGCGAACTGCTTTTATGCATGCCAAAAAAAGAAGATAGAGTCGGTGAAAGTACTGAGATAGCGTCGAGAGTCGTATCACTTCATGACCGATAATCTTTTTTGTACTTTTTTCCCGGACTTAACTCATGAGAAATAGGTATATATACTTTTTGCGTACGTAGTTCCTATATATATCAAGTATCTTGATCTATCTAAAACGTACCTGTTCGTTAGCTTAGAAGCATTTTGATGGGCTTAAATTAAGTAGATCACAAGATTTTTCTCCGTATTCGCAAAACAAAAAACAAAAAATTAAGGACATCTTTCATATATGCTTTGTTATTATATTGTGCTCAGGGAAATCGAGGTGCAAGTTCTGCGCGGTTGTGCTGATCAGCTTTCCCCGGAGAACAGTGTTCCCAGGTTGTAATTAGCTTCTTCCTTATCTTAATTATATTTGCTAACTATAAATCTAGAAGATCACTGTCGCTGGAAAGTTTCTTAATTAGTTTTAGCGAGCTAGTTGGGGCACATGTACATGTACAGCAAGAATATTGCAGCCACATAATATTAATGAAATTAGCAGTTGATGTGATAAAACAATACGCAATAAATGTTCTGCATGAGTTTAATTTGTTGTCTGGTAAATTATATATTGTTCTATTCTCTTCTCAGGGTTACGAGGCCGCAAGGATGGTGGAGTAACTCAGTAGAAATTCTTCGTCCCGAGGGGTCGTTCATTAAAATATGGCATGGGATGCTTTTAGCATCGTGTGTGTTTGCAGTGTTCGTGGATCCTTTCTTCTTTTATCTTCCTGTGATTAATGAGGGTAACACGTGCGTTGTGGTAGATAAAAAATTGAAGATTGTTGCCATTAGCTTGCGATCATTCACTGATATGATTTATCTTGTGAATATCGCCTTGCAATTTCTTTGTCCTTATTATAAAAATAAGGACAGTGATACTAAACCACCTAGACTTGTTAAGGATCCTCAAGAAATAAGAAAGAAGTACTTGTCGTCATACTTCGCGATTGACTTTCTCGCTATTCTTCCAATTCCACAGGTACTAATTAAATCTTAAAATTGTACTTTATTTTATATCTGCATGACATATATTAATAGGCTAAGTAGTTAAGAACTTTTTTTTTAGGTTGGACCCTATCTATAGGAAATTCAAAATTTTCTACAGAATTTTTTAAATTTCCTCGCAATTTTGTTTATAAGATACTGATTTTATAACAAACAAATTTTTAAAGAAAATACAGTTTGGGGTCAGTTTGACCCACTGAAGGCCTTGTTTGAATACCAATACTTTTTTGAAAACTTTGGCAATGTTGTGAAAATTGAGGTAGATTAGAATTTTATTGAATTTTGAGAGAAAGTGTAAAAATTGAAATTTTATGAAAGTATGTGAAAAAGTGAAGAAAGATAATTTGAGATAGACTAAAGTTTGTGAATGTTGTGAAAATTGAGGTAGTTTAGAGTTTTCATGGATTTTAGAGAAAGTAGTGAAAAATAGAATTTATGGGAGTAGGTGAAAAAGTGAAGATATAATGATTTGAGTGAATTTTTTATTTTTATTGTAATAAAAAAAAGATGATTTGATGGGGGAGAGAGTGATGATTTTAAAATTTTTCTACTATTATTTTTTTTACCAAAATTTTGAGTAATTATATTTGCATTCAAAATTTTGGATGGGTCAAATTTTTTTCAATAATTTGGGTTTGCAAACACTAAGAAAGTTTGAGTGACGTGTATGAGAAAAAGAACATATATAAATACAGATAACTAATTGTTTGAATGAATGACATCATGCGTCCTGCTTCATTCATATATCTTATATGACCTACTTTGTACTATCTATTCAGGTGTTCACTCTAATGATCTTTTCAAAAAGAAATGAAAGGAAGCTCTTTAACGCTCTTGCTATCTTTCAATATGTGCCGAGACTTTGTCCGTATCTATCTGACATGGAGAAAACCTAACGAGACTTCCAACAGAATTCAAAATTCTATCTTTGTGAAAGCTGCATTAAATTTTTTTCTGTATATCCTTGGTAGTCATGTAAGTTTGATTCTCAACTTCATATTAGTTTACCTGTTTAATTACTTATTTCTACTTTTTTATCATACTTTGGATATTCTAGTACTGAAGGATTCTCATATAGAAAGTTCTCATCAATACCTAGAAAGTTCTCCATAGCTTAATCCAGCTATATATATATGGAGAACACCGATCGATGAATATTGCATAAATTTGCATCATGCATGTATACATAAATTCCTCAACCTCAGCTTCAAGTCATGCATAAACTAGGAGCACAGAGTATTTATGTTCAATTACTCAAAATCATGGTGAAATACTTACTTGATTCTTTTTTACTCAATTCAAATGGCATTAAAATTATTTTTCATATTTCCAGAATTCTCTCTTTCTTTTAATAGTTTACTATGTTTTTGGTAATGTCTCCTGAAGTTACTAATCTTTAAGAGATTTGCTGGTCGTTAGGTACTGGGTGCCTTTTGGTACTTTTTCTCAATCGAACGGCAGACATCTTGCTGGTACTTGGCCTGTGAAAAACATGATGGCTGCAAATTACCGAGTTCTTTTAGCTGTGATGATCGCGGTTTCGGAAATGACACATTTCTAAATGATGATTGCCCTGTACAAACACCCAATAATACCCTCTTCGATTTCGGAATATTCCTTGAAGCCCTTCAGTCTGATACAGTGTCGTCAATGGATTTTTTGCCAAAAATCTTGTTCTGTTTCTGGTGGGGACTCAGAAATTTGAGGTTTGCGTCTCATCCGCTCGTTTTGTCTTTGCACATTGAGCAAACTTTACAGTAGCTTTTATCGGTTCCCTTTTGTGGTTAAACATATCATGGTTTATTGTAAATGCTTACACTTCTCTCAGAAGAGTTGTGTTCTTCCTGCACATTTGTTGAACCATGCAAAGAACAATAGAATAAAACCGGAGTTCCTGTAATGCATTTGGCCAGACCTCCTTTGCATAGTCTATGGATTCATCATTCATCTTCAGTAGTATGAACACCTTTGTGGTTCTCGGCTGTTGCTCTGCATACTATATATATCTCAATTCTGACGGTCAGAACAACCCAAAAAAAAAAAAAAATGAAAAGTTTACCGAAGAACAGAATAGTCCGTGGATAAGAAGAGGCTCGTGATAATGATTTCCGTTTACATATGTATAATTACCCCAATATGCTAGACATACAGTGGTACAGGTGGCCTGATTAGTTTAGATATTGATGTTTTCACAGATTAATAGACGTTTCTAAGACAAAAGTCTCATGAGTTACAGTTGTTCCAATCTTATGCAGTTCTTATGGTTCAAACCTTGATTCAAGTCCCTATATCTGGGAAAACTTCTTTGCAATCATGATTTCGATCTGTGGCTTGTTTCTGTTTTTGTACTTCATTGGAAATTTGCAGGTTGGTGCTCCATCTTTTTTAAGCTTCAGGCTACTTATTATTAATATAATTGTGTGTGAGACAGTGAGAGCATGGGAGATAGTATTCCATTGCTAACATAGAACTCCATTACAAAATTTCATTAGTTTGTGATTCTAATAAGTATTCACCAGTTGATATTAATTACAAAGAGAGTCAGCTACATAAAAACTAGCAATTTTTCGGGAGGATTAGATGATCCAAACTTGTGTTATGCCAGTTGTATATGCAGACGACGACATCTAAACAGCTGCAGACAGTCAAGGATGAGAAGAAAAAGGAAAAGATAAAAACTAAAAAAGAAAGCATAGAGTTGTGGATAAAAAGAAACGGGCTCGAATGTGTACTTACTCGAGAGGAAGATATCATGTTCCGTACTCTAAAGGAAGATATCATGTTCCACATAGAACAAAAGCTGGAAGAGAAGGATGACGTTAATGTAGACAATCCGTTCGATCTTCTTCCCACATATTTGAAATTGAAAATTAAGCACCATCTCTGCTTGCCCCTGCTAGAGAAAGTGAGTCCCTACATATATATGTATGTCTTTGGGTAGGCAATAATAAGAGATGTCTCATTATTAATCAGATCATCCCAATTGTTTCTATTTAGGTGCCAAGTCAATGCCTCATAAAGAAGTTGGTCTACCCCTGTCTCGAGCATGTATACTACTCCAAAGACAACTACATTGTTCGGAAGGGAGAACCACTTGATCGGATGCTCTTAATCACGGAAGGTGTCGTATGGAAGTTAGCCTCCAATAGTGAGGGAACCGCCTCCAGTAGTGAGGGAACCGCCTCCTCAAGCTGGGTGTGTTTGGAGAAAGGTCAATTCTGTGGAGAAGAGCTTTTGGAGTGGGAGTTCAAAGATTCCAAAGTCCTAATCTCTCCCATGACACTCAAAACCCATACAAAAGTTGAGGGCTTTGTTCTGATGGCCAAAGACTTGAAGGATCTACTCAAGGGCAGCTCAACCTTTTTGGAGTCTTTATACAAGTCATAAAAATGAGGCATTTTAATGCAAAAATTAAAAATTAAAAAATTAAAATTAAAATTAAACCATAAATTTGCTTCTTGCCTTTTTAGATACAAAATTACTAATTAAAAGTTTGTATTCAAGTTTATCCAATAAATCAGTTTTGATAGATAAGCATCTTAATCTATCTTGCGACATATTTATTCATAGATAAGTTTTTATAATCTTTCTGATGTTGGTGTGAAAAAGTGTTTGAGAACTTAATTAGCAATAAATAGTTATGTACCGTTAAAAAAATTAAGTTAGAATTTAATTCTTAGAGAACTTAATTAGTAATAAAGTAGTTGTGGTAGATAGGATTCTAGGTTTTAGGAGTAAAGATTTATTGTGAATGATACTATTATTTTGAAAAGTGACTTTGATAGTTCTAATTTCTAGGACGTGTTATTTATTTTTAATAGGGCCTTCATAATTTAAAATTTTTAATTTTATAATATAAGACCTTTATAATAGGGGGTCTTCCTAATTATGACGACTTAGGCAATCGTCTCACCTACCAACCCCTTTCAGCCGCCACTGGATCTACTGATTAGGCATAATTTTGAAGCACATTCTCCTTCGCATACAGCTTCTGCTATACAAAGAGCTTGACGCCGCTCTAATCAAAAACGAAAAAATAAAAATAAAAAGGAAAAAGACGTGTTGGACAGGGAGAATTTAATTCCACCCATTCCTGCGGCACCCGGAATGCCACTGCATCAATCTGTCTTCCATTGAGTTGCCGTTCTGATGGTTGGATGGAAACTAGCTAGGAAATTGTGAACCTTATTGCAAAAGTTTTTGTCATAGTTTGTGTTTGTTTCCACGTAAAACAAAGGAACTAAAAGAATGTTTTCAGTAATTAATTATGTTCTGAAAAATTATTAAATTTCGTTATTGTTTGGATGAACTCCATAAAATGATTGGAAAACTATTTGGTTATTTGGTATACTTTACTTGTATTTGATTTGAGTATATCTTATTCTCTAAAATATTCAGATTTAATGGCCCCACCATGAGAAATTTTGTCTAATAATTTTGTGGTGCTTCAGCCCCGAAAAGGGGCAGCAATTTACCGAAGAGAAGTGAGGCCGGAGGGGAAAGGGGCAGGAGAGAACCATTTTCTTTTTGCACCAATTTCAAGCTTTCCTTGACCGCTAGTTTCAGCTCCACCAAATGGCACTAAAAGCTGAAAACGTTTTCCCTGAGAATGCGTTTATGGTTTAACCACTAGAAATACGATAAAACGACCTTTATAGGCTTGTCTTGTCAAAATATCGATGCTTTTTTGTTTAAGCGAGCCCAATTATTTTCGTGTCCCCCTTTTTTTATTTTTTTGGAAAATTTTAAAAATTATGGTCTGATTTTTAATGAAATTTTAAATAAATGCTTAAGTTTTTATTATCCATAAAAATTGTCTAAATTTAGACTAGTCCCTTACGATGATGTGACATGCTAAATGTCAATATATATTATATATATTATGTGGCATGTCACTTGTCTTAAATAAAATAAAAAATATAATATATTTTGATTGTTTAATATTTTTTATTTAGTTTATAACTTTTGTTTTTTTACTTGTTTTATTGTTATAATCATCAATTCTCTTACAAATTGAGACGGAAATGTGACTCAAAAGTGATATTGCAAGTGTATAAGTCTAAACAATGGTGGTATTTGAGTGTTAAAATTTTGAAATTTTTACCTAATTAAAAAAACTACAAAATAATCTATCTTCCATGAAATCATTATTTTTTACTATAAAATTCATTTAAATCTTCTCTCTCTCTTTATTTTTTCATCAACTCTAATACTACAAAATTTCGACACTCAAACAATGGTGATTTATCAATTATAGAAATTCAAACACACTTTTAAAATTTCTTAAAAAATCAGAAAATAATTTTTTAATTTTCTGTTAATTTTTTCAGCCAGCGCGAGAGCAAGGATTTCCATAGAGAAACATGCCAAAACAGCCGAAAAAAATCAAATGGCTCAATATGAGGGGGCTTCCCCAGTCCCCAAAATCTCCTTAAAAAACAGATATTGTTTAGCGTTTTTTAATGTGTGTTTGGCCATTTTTTCTATATATTTTATTATTTTTAGCTTTAAAAATATTTTTTTTATGTAATTGGCCCTTCAGTAGTCAATTCTTGACTTCGTCCCCGCTGCATAGTATGTTTTACAATCTTTTGTCTAAATTACATAGTTTAAAATAAGAGATAGATAAAGTGAATCTTATAATATCACTGTATCTGTCTCACATAATACATTGATAGGGATCGAGTCATGATCCTTCATCCCTACTGAATTAATGTTTGCTTTTTTCTTTCGTGGTAGCCAAGAATTTCGGTGATGGCCACGCATATCTAATCAGGACCCATGCATTAATTGTTATCTAATAATTCTCTAACGTTCAGGTGGTTTTGGAAGGAAAATGGATGGAATTCTCTCTAGCTAGCGTGCATTATATATTCTATTGTGTACCCTATACGTCAGAACAAGTGAAGTACTGCGTTAGCAACACGGCGAGGTCATGTGATGAATGCAGTCGGCACCTAAAATTAGAGCTACCAGAGGAAACTTGACTTGATCAAGAGGATAGTCTTGGTCAATGGTACTTCATCGTCTAGTAAGCATCATGTGAGGGCAGGAAAGAAGGTTGCGTCTAGCTATTTATGACTTGATTTATCATGTGAGGGCGGATCATTAAAACCTAGCATGGATCTTTTAGAATCGTGTGTTTGCAGTGTTCATGTACCCTTTCTTCTTTTATCTTCCTGTGATCACCAATGAGGGTACTACTTGCGTTGTGTTAGATAAAAAGATTGAAGATTGTTGCAATTGCATTTTTTAAAGAAGGTTGTTGCCATTTGCTTGCGATTATTCATTGATATGATTTATCCTGTGTGAATATCGTCTTGCAATTTCTATCCTTACAAAATCGAGGACTACAGTGATATTAAACAAACTAGACTAATTAAAAAACCTTGGGCAATAAGAAATATATATATATATATATATCGTGGTGGGTGCAGGTGCACAATCAAAACGTCTGGCTGGCAAAAAACACTACGTACTACTAATACAAATGCGATGGAGGAAAATCCCTTTCACAACAGCAATTTGATTGAGTTTTGTATTGATGACATCATTGATGCTGTCTGAAAATTATACCGTTCAGGCTTCCGTGAAGAATATATGTCATAGGGGCTATTACTGTCTTTCTACCATGCTTGTTTAGGGACCGAAATGGAATCGAAAGTATAGGTTGTCAAAAGCTACGTTCACATTTTAAAGGAATAGTTCAATAGCTAAACGGGCCTTTAAAGTCAAAGTGAGAAAGCAACTCCCCGAGGCGTTTTTGAAACAGAAAGAAGCCTGCAGAGAGTGAAGGAGAAGAAGCAACGATGGGTGATGGCGAGGCAGTGAGAAGCGAGTGGCCGCTGAGTCCTGCAGCTCAGTTGTTTCATTCTCCAGGCTTCAACTGTTATATCATCGCCGTCATGGGGTGCAAGACAAGCATCAATCCTGACGTTGTTAAAGCTGGTTTAGAGCAAACTTTGCTTAAGCATCCAAGGTTCTCCAGCAAGCAGGTAAGGAAAAAGTACTATATATAAAGTATATTCTTCTTTGCTGTGAGGTCTTTGTGCGTTCCCTCTCTAGAGTTCCTACCCTGCATTTTTTTTTTTTTTTTATCTTTTTCTTTTCTTTCTTCTGGTGGAGGTTGTTCAGAACCAAAGTTCATTGCATTCCACAAACCAATTTTTAAAGAAAAAACAGTTTGGGGCCAGTTCGACCCACTGAAGATCAACTTTGGTATTGTCTTTTTGCAAAAAGTACACAATCAAAGTTTGAGCAATTCAATCAAACATCTGGAAGCCCCCACAATTAAATCACTAATCTTAACCGAGCTGACACTCCACCAGGTGTGCAACTAAAATCGAAAGCTTTTCACTTTATTGGAAAAGAAATGAAACGAACAGGAAAGAAAGACAAACGACATGGTAAGGCTCCTTCCGACAAGGGAAGCGGAATTTTTCATTTCAATTGGCTTTTCCCACCCCATCATACTTTGGCATTTGCCACCAGCATTTACTTGTTCGATTCCACTAGAACCAGCACTCCTAATGGACACTTAAGACAAGTCCTTCTCAAGTGTTAGTGGGCTATCTGTCCCAATAAACGACATAGGGATGACCAAGAAAAATAAAAAGAGGTAATACCATAGTGCTCCTCCTAATTATATGTCAAAATTAATCTTGACTCCCTAAGTTTTAAAATGGAGATTTGCGTCTCTTATGTATGAACATAATCAATCATCACCTTCTATTTGATTTGATTGTTAAACAACATACAAAATGACCGAAATGCTCCTCCAAGACAAAAATATTAAAAAAATTAAAAAAATTCATTAAAAATAAAAAATTATATATGAAAATTTATTGTAAATAAAAATATTGAAACTCTTTTTCAGTAATCTAAACGTATGACTTAAGTACCACATCAAACTAAATGCGAGGATTGATCATGTTCAAAACATAAGGGACACAACTTATTGTTTTGAAACTAAGAGGGGTGTGATTGATTTATGCTCATATTTAGGGGGCGGACCATGATATTACTTAAAAAAAAAACAATATAGGGATGACTAAGGTGTTGAATATACATGTGTGAGAAAAAAAAATGGTATCAACATTGAAAAGAAGTCGAGATTAATATAGCATAATTCGGCTCAAACTTATAAACTTAAATTTTTAAGTTAAGTGGTGTCTCTATATGTTAAATTATCAACCCATTAGGAGACTCCCCAAGTGTTCATCTCCTAGGAGCATGGGCATTAGAGGTGCGGCACAAAGCAAATCCGAAAGCCAATGTTTAGTACAAGGGAATATGATCATATTCTCCTTTGGTTACTTATTTGGGCATGCACATGACACTAGTCAAAAAGCAACCTATCCTCAAATTACGGGCAGCGTCAATTTTTCTCAATAATTGTCTATATTTGACCTTTTGCTTGTTAAAAAGGGTGTCTGATCAATTAATGTTTAGTGTTAGACTTTAAGATTTACTTATGTAATATTATATAAAAACCTTTAAGAATATAATTATAATAGTCTAATTTTGATATAATAACTCAAAATATCACGGCAAATTTTTTTACAAATAACTTGCAAAATATTTTCATGTGTTCTCATCTTAAACAAGATACTTCTTTCTCTTTATGATATATAGTTATTGCGATTCCTATTTGTTAATAGTGTAATTGCTAATCGAAATAATAAATTTAACTTTCTAATAATTTAAACATTTAAAATAAACGGTGCTTAATCAGAGTCAAGCTGGTCTGAGTAAAAAATCTAACCAAAAATTTTAAGTCTCTAATTTCAATAAAAATATTTTTGTATACTGCTTACAGCTCTCTAACTTTTTTGTTTATGACACAAAAGGTTGAGTATGATAACAAGCGCTTCGGAAAGAAAAAATGGAGTTGCACCACGGTAAATCTTGAAGATCATGTCATCGTTCCGGAAGTGGACCCAAAAATAGAATTTCCTGACCGATTTGTGGAAGACTACATATCAAATCTTACCACAACCCCTCTGGACCTCACCAAACCGTTGTGGGAAGTACACCTTCTCAACATTAAAACCTCGGATGCAGAGTCTGTCGGGGTTTTTAGGATCCACCACTCATTGGGCGACGGTGCATCTCTCATTTCCCTTCTCCTAGCTTGTACAAGAAAAACCTCGGACCCAGAAGCATTACCTACAATTCCAGTGAAAAAACGGGCAGGTTCAACTCATTCAGGCAGGTTTTGGTGGTTCTTACTAGCAATTTGGTACCTTTTAAAGTTGATTTGTAACACTTTTGTGGATTTACTGCTGTTTGTGGCGACCATTATGTTTTTGAAAGACTCAAAAACACCGATCAAAGGTGCAGCTGGGATTGAGCTTAATACCAAGAAGTTTGTGCACCGGACGGTCAGCTTGGATGACATGAAGCTCGTGAAGAATGCAATGAATGTGGTACGTATGTTGGATTAAATGAAAGATCCAGTTATTTGTAAAGTTCATGCTGCTCAAAACTTTAGATGGACAGATATGAGCTGCATTAATTAATTAGTTAAGGTCTACCAATTATGTCAATCTCTCTGAATTCTACCGTGCACTTCGGACAAAAAATTGTAAAAGATCTTAATCCAAAATTAAGTATGTGACAAAAGGGAGACTTCCCCAGTTTTAATGTTGTATTTCTAGTGGCCATAATTCTCTTTATTCAAACTCATAAACTCATGATCCTATGCGCGTGACCTAGTTTTATGCCTTTATACTTCCTTTTGGTACTCTCCAATTACTTGTCTTGGCTGGGGACCAGCAAGACTAGTGTTTAGGCCTTAGGCCTGCCTTTTTTCGTATTAATTTAAAAGTGTTTGTGAAATTCGAGACTACTAACGTACCAAGAAACTGTGGAAACTTATGGTCCTTGATAGGCTATATCTATGCATTTTGGACTTAAGTTCATGTCAATTGCCATTTTGTAGCATTTAGATTTTGGTAAACTTCGATGCTTAGTGAGGCCCACCAAAGTTTGCACATAGTTGGAATTTCGACATAAATTTTGGCATTGCCTGAGCAACATGTTGCTAACGATTTATGTCTTGGGGGTCAGTTTTTGGCATCCTAGATCTCTACGTAAATCATGGAAGATTGCTGGCTATAGTAGACTGACTGGAATTTTCTGGTTTGGAATTAATATTGGTTCTCTCCAATTTTCTGCCTTGCTTGCTCTGCGTATGAGGAATCTATACTTTTTGTTTCTTTTTCCATTTTAAAATTTTACTGTTGGTGAATTTTGTAGACCATAAACGACGTTGTTCTGGGAATAACTCAAGCTGGCCTCTCGAGATATCTAAACCGTAGATACAGTGAGTATCAGTCAATTGTTATCCTCAATTCAGGGTGATTATCTTGTAGTATTATTGAATTATTTTACCTCCTTTATCCTCATTCAAATTCCACTCGGCAGGTGAGGATGAGAAGAATGGGCAACCAAAGCAGTGGAAAAGCCATACTCCAAAAAGTACCCGCCTTAGGGCGTGTATTCTCGTCAATCTAAGACCAGCTGCAGGAATTCAGGTACATCATCTTCCAACATACTTCGGAGAATAGTACAAATCAATACGCTCTGATAACTCCAAATGGTTCGTCAATGAAGCTCAAGTATGTCAATTACGTTTGCTAACATTCTTCTTTATCTAGGCGCATAGTTGCAGTGATCTGGGAGACAATTTTTGTAATCGAAGTTTATGTTTCTCACGTGCTCATGTTGGTAACTGAACAGGAGCTGGCGGATATGATGGCCAAGGGAACCAAGGCCAGGTGGGGCAATTTGTTCGGATATATGCTCCTCCCCTTCAACATTTCTTTACAAGACGACCCATTAGATTATGTGCGACAAGCCAAGGCCACTATCGATCGAAAGAAGCTTTCACTTGAAGCCATGTGCACATTTGCGAGCTCTCAGTTAGCGCTTAGAATATTTGGAATGAAGGTACACCAGATCTCTTTAGATCTTCTCAGTCAGACAAATACAAATAACGTTTGTGAATCCTTGGCGTAGGGTTTTTTTTTTAAAAACCGCTGTCTGCAAAATCAACGAAGAATCTTACTCCTCCATAGTTTCAACGGCCAATATAAGTCTTGATTGTATTGGGATTTGCTCATTATGATTAGCTCTTGATTTGTGTCCTAAATATGTTTCTTGGATAACAGGTTGCTGGTGCTATAACCTACAGAGTTATCTCCAACACTACGATGGCCATTTCTAGCGTGGTTGGTCCGCAAGAAGAAATAAGCTTTTATGGCCATCCCATGGCTTACCTCGCTCCTAGTGTTTATGGGCCCCCACATGTAAGTCGTCCCGTGAAAATGAGAACCTTGTCTTCCTTATTATAAGAAATTTGATGATATTTCCAGTTGTGGCAAATGTAGATGGAACCATGTTCCTTACGGGTCCTATATATATAATGCTTTCTTTGTTCTTCCTTTTGTCTTTTTGGACATTTCGTCTGCAGGCACTGTCAATCCATGTCCAAAATTACGTTAACAAGATGACCATTGCTGTGGCAGCAGACCCAAATGTGATTCCCGATCCTCACCAGCTTTGCAACGACTTAGAGGAATCGCTCAAACTCATCCATGACTCTGTACTGAAGAAAGGACTCATCAAAGATATTGTCTAAGAGGACGATAATTCGTAGAAAAGGAATTATGTTTCTCAGTGTTACACCAAAACTATTGATTAAACTTAATGTATCAATAGCTTGGGTAGTTCTACCTTGGGAATCAACAGGAATTAAATTGTGTGATAAAGAACTATGATTAAAAAATTAAATAAAAATTGTTTTGTTAATTTTTATAGTTAATTTTAAGATTGCCCTAAAATAAACAAAAAATAGCCGATGAAACTAATAAAGAGAAACTATTAAGGTTTGAATATTCATTTAATAACTCATGATGCTTTTGATCAATTATACTCAATTGGATGAAAATGATGATTCTCTCCAACTGAAAGCTCTAACAATAATCTTGCAAAGATATTCATATGATAGGATTTATGAATAATAAATGGTTTGATGGTAAAGCTGTAATTTCATATCAGAGGATTCTTAAAGCATTTAATGTATCTAGAAATCACAATGAATCAATAGGAATATATATATGGATGAGAAATTAATCTACGAATCTCGAAATTCATCTCCAACTCAAGTGCGTTTTTCACCCTTTATATGTACGAATCTCGAAATCTTCGTGAAATCCAAAAGTTGTATATAACTCCAAGAGCTTTCAAACACCGTATAGATTGCATTATTTGTATAAATAACAAATTAATTATGAATTTTCTAATAAACATGTTCAGATACATGTTTCTCTATTATGATTCAAAATTGCTTCCTTAAGTTCATATGTTGTTTCCCTCCATCCAATCCCACGAATTTGAATGAACAAGAGCCCTCTAAGCTCTCATCACCATTAATTGAATAGTATTGAGTAATTAAAACACTTGTCTTTCAATTTAATTACGATTCCCTACAAACAGATAAAATATTTATGCATTAGAACTCTTTTTCCAATAAAGCACATCAATCAAATTTGATTAAAAATCAAATGCTAATTTCATGGATTAACTGAAAATGAATGTGCAATGTCCCTAATAATATGTTAATTATCCCGAGTCAACAAATGTAATTGTTGTTTCAATAATGTTTAATGGCCTTCTAATTGACATTCTTACCACTACAAGAAATGTCACTTTTAGTGACAAATTTTCTTAAAATAACGTTTGAACGTTCTACCAGGAGTGTAACTCTTCAGTATCACACAACCTCCCCTTGAAATTCTCTCTCCTCCACTCTCGCTCTCAGTTTATCTCTGTGCTTGCTCTCTGTGATAACCCAGTTTAAAAAAAAAAGGCAGCGCGAGGATTCGAACCTCAGTGCCGTGAGAGGTAAAGGGCGAGCAAGCCACTGGAGCCATGCGCTCGCGTGGTTAAAATGGTGGGAGTAGTTAATACTTAAATTTCTTTTCGCCCGGTTTGATTTTTTTGTAAAACGTTGCGTTTCGACTCTTCTTCTTCCTCAGCCCTAATTCTCGAGTTTTGCAGCAGTTACATGGCTTTTCGCCGACCAGTTCTCTCTCTCTCTCATAAATCACTCTCTCTCTCTTCATTTTCTCACCCGTTACACCTCTTTTGGCCTAGATTTCGAAGCCTATTCGACTCCTTTGCAAATATCTCGAAAATTCTTCATAAATAATATGATTTATCATGTTTTATGGGGGATTTCGAAAGGACATCTGTTTCAAGATTTTGTAATGAATTTTTCGGCCAAATCTTGGGTTCTCCTCAACTATAAAAGGGGGAGCTCGTTCAGAGGTCAAGCACACCTCTCAATTTCGACCTCAGTCATTTTTTTTGAGATCTCTATATCTCTCTTTCTCTGTCTCTCTCATTGTTGCGAATTCTTGAAGTTTTTTTTCGGTGCCGGTTGTGCTAATAGCGGGGATATCGATTATTCAAGCGAGTCAGGTAAGCGGGGTAACGATAAATTTTTCTCGATAATATGAAATGACGGTTTTGGGAAAAATTATACCGAAGGCTGTTTTAAATTCTTGGTTTCACTGTTATCCAATTACTGTTTATACTGAAATATAATTTTATGTTTTTTATTTACTGTTTTATGTTTTGAAATCTCGGTGGCAATGTGTATTACTGATTACTGTTATTACTGTCTCTGTTGGTACCAACTCACTGATTACTGATTACTAGTGCATCTATTCTTCGGAATGATTGCACAACCCTGCCATAGGGTAAACATGGCTTACTGATATTGCCTAAGGGAAAAGTTCCGAACTACTGAAAAAGAATCATTTGGAAATTTTATTATTAATATTCTTTTTTATTCTCCGCTTACTGAGTTGTCGAACTCACTCCGTTAATATATTTCTATCTTCAGAGTATAAGGAAGAGCATGCTGAGGATCAAGCTTAGATGGCATGCGGGCTGGGATAGATGAGGAAAGGAGTTTTGTTTTTAGATTTATGTTTTATTTTTATTGAGAGGTTTTAATTTTAATGATGGTTTAAAAGTGAGAACTTTACAAGTGTTTGGTTTCAGATAAACGAAAGAATTATTTTTATTTTAAATTATATTTTTTTACTGTTGTCAAGAGGAAAAAGTCCACTATTGGACCCTACTGGGTCTGGGGTGTGACAGCTCTCTCTGCTCACTGTTGCTCTCCGTCTTATCCATCTCTCTACTACTTCTCTCTGTCGTCCCTCCTCTCTCTCCCTCTTTCTAGAGCCCTTACTGTGCATAGACTACCAGTTGTTATTGGAGGAATTAGAATGTATAGGAAAGAATCTGAAGTTCTTTAGTAAATGAATTCGCTTTAATATTTGTCTGTATGATTCATTGACCAAAGCATGGAACTTGATATCAAGGCTATCAACAGTTTGGACCTAATTTGGATCGGATAGGATCCAAGTATGATAACCCAATTATATAAGCTAGAATCTAAACCTGAACCTGATGGAATTGTAAGAAACTAAATTTTGGAGTTGATGGAGCCATTGATAGCCTGTTTTACATGAGCTGCTGATACTATGATTTGCATCATTATTAGAAAGTCTGGCCTTACACTTCAAAGTTCTCTGTGAATATATTCTCTTCAGTTCTTTTGATTTCTGCAGCCTCTTTAAATGCACACAACTTGCTTTGTCATGGTCAGGTAGACTAGAAGAATCAGTTCCTTATGCAAGTTAACATCCATTATTAGAGGATTGCTTTTGTAAGTTGATTATTTGTGATTCCATAATCTTTAGTGGTTGTCCCGATGATTTGTGGCTTTTGGTTTTCAAAAATTGCTTAGATTTTTTTGTCTTGGCATCGTTCCTATCGTACCTGACCAGACAACTTACATACATCGCATTGAAATGGTCTCAAGGCATGAGCTTTGTTTTTTTATCCAAAACTTGAATATCGACCGGACCTTTCTTAATTTATAAGAATAGTTGCTCTCAGTATATGGCATATTTCTTTAATGGTCAAAATTATTGTATCATATTTGAAAAACCTAGTTTAGACCCTAACTTACCTAGAGGGGGGTGAATAGGTGAAATCTAAAAATTAATGATTCAATATCAATTTTAAAACAAGTTCTAAAATTGATCAGTCTAGATATATCAATCAATCAACACAATCATCAAAGCAATAAATCAACTTGTAAAGAAATTAAACAAACATACAAGACACAAGAGATTTAATGACGAAGTGGAAAACCTTTGAAAAACCATTCAAAGGAAAAATCACTCCGGGCTAGCAGCCACCCAAAATCCACTAAGAAGAAGTCCTTACAACAGTAATTCAAACACGGACAACCCAGTTGCTTGACTCTGACAACCCTGATGTAATAATCTAAGCACCTCTGCTCAGACCTACTCCAAGCAGCAATCACTTCAAACCTTGAGGTTTTCCTTAAGGATCTTCACAAACAGCCTTGTTCTTCAACACACCTTCAACACTATGAAGGGAACAAAGTAATACCAAGGAAGAATAGAGAAAAACTCAATACTTGAAGCACAAATCTTCTAGGGTTTTTCTCTCAAGGAAGGGGGCAACAAAAACTCTCAAATGAAGCTATATATAGTTCTAGTCGGCCTCTCACGAACCTAGTAGGGTTTCACAAATCATCACAAGGAAATCCAAAAATCTAACAATTTTTGAAATTCGCCGAAAGTCGCTCGAGCGCTCGTTGAACGCTTGTGTGTCTGTATGAAATCATAGCTGATCGGTCAAGCGCTTGTTGCACGCTCGTTGAACGTGATGTCTCTATATGAAAATTTTCAAGGCCGCTCGAGCGCTTGTTGAACGCTAGTTGAACGTGATGTCTCTGTATGAAATTTTCAAGGACGCTCGAACGCTTGTTTTCACGTTTGTTGAACGTGATGAAGACTTTGGTCAGAATATTGACTCTAACACTTGAACAAATGTGTGAACCAAAATTACAACTCGATCAAGACATATTTTGACACGGAATGATGCCAAAACAACAAAACCCTAACAATATTTAATGTGCAACTTAGTAAAATCTTCAAATTGGCCCTTTTATTAGCTTATTAGAACTTTGAAAAGGAAAATGAGTCACGAAGCATAACTCTTTTGCTTTTTATTTTTGTTATGCATGCCTTATGTTGCCTTGTTCTGTTTCGTTTGTTAAGTAACAATGCTCAGAATCCTTCCCATTTTGATTCTTAAAATTGTCCAAGTGATTCCTTATTTAAGTATCTTGCCTGTTAAGGTAGAGACATCTGTTGAGAAGTCTAGTTGCTAGGAATGACTTTTTTTTCTCGTCTTGTTCTTTTTCTTTCTTGATAAAAGGTTGTGTAGAGTAGTATATGTTGCTAATAACTCATGCGTGCAGTTAACTATGTTGTCTCTGTAAATGGCTTGCTTAATAGGAGCTACATTTTCTTCACATTTTAAGTATTTGCTTCATTCTCTGTTATGGAATTTGGAGCTTGTGCTTATGCCAATACAAGTAGTCACCTAGGGGCCATTCGGTCATCTCAACTTTAATGCATAAGAGATCTTATTTGTTTTAAGAAACTGTTGTCCCTTTTAATTTGCTATTTTCTTGCGTGTATTTTCTTGCTATTTTCTATTGTTTCATTTTTCTCTAATCCTGTTGTTTGTTTGTAACATTTTTGTGTTCTATAATTGCATTTCAGGATCAAAATATGTGATTGAGCAATAATGGAGCATATGGCAAAGAATATGGAGCAATATAGGAAATGACCCAATTTCACCCATTGAAGGGATTTAGATCAGGAACAATTTTTTATTTTTATTTTTAATTGAACAATAGGCATGTAGTAATGTTTTGTTTTGTTGTATTTTGAATAATTTTTATTTATTTATTTTATTTCCTTTTGATAATCTTGGAATCTTTACTTATTATCTTATTGAACTTAGTGTACATTATTTAAAATAAAATTAAAACATTTCTTGAACTTCAGAAAAGTAATTTCAAATGGATAAAATAATTATTCAAAAAATTTGTGACTAAAAAAAATGTGGTAAAAAGTCACCCTTTCGTAATGACAAATAAAATATGTCACAAAAAATAGTCTTTAATGATAACAATAAAATTCATCACAAAAATAACCTTTGTGACAAATTTAAATTTTGTCACAAAAGGTCAAAAACAAAGTATACCTATTCGAACGGGTTACATGCCGTTCGGACGGCTATTTTGTGACGAAATTACAAATTTGTCAAAAAAGATAAAAATCCGTTCGAACAGGCACTACAAAAAAATAGGTCTATAGCGGCAGTCTTTTTAGCGACGGTCGCTAAAAACACCGCTATAGACCTCCATTCCAGCGTTTTACTTTAAATGCAACTAAAAACACCCCTATGGCTGCGGTCACTATAGCAGCGGCGGTCACCGCTATATACCTCATGTAACGCGGCGGTTTTGTCAAAACTGCGACTATAAGGCCAATCTCTAGTGGCGGTCTCTGAACCGCCGCTATAGATTATTTACCTACAGTGGCGGTCAGTATGACCGCCGCTGTATCTTGTACTTTTAGCAGCAGTTTTGAAAAAAATCGCTGCTATAAGTATAGTTGGAAAAAAATTTAAAAAAAATCCAAAATTATATGTTATTTAATGTTAATAATTATTTTATAGACTATTTTATTCTTTTAATACATAATTTTATTTTGTCACGTGTTTAAAAAAAATTTTAGGAGACCTACTTAATAAAATATGGAATTAAAAGGAGTTTTATGAAAATTGAAGTTGTTATATGGAATTAGAAATAATGTTATGAAAGTTATATCTTTGATTGTTATGGTAATTGTATTTTTATTGACTAAATCTAAGTAGTTTAGACATCTATTATCATATACTATAATGAGCATATTGATGCAGGGGGAGCGAGTTAGACGACGCTGAGCTGTCAGATTACACATTGATGGCGCTGAATTACCTTGAGTGGGTAGATCAGCGCAAGGATGGCAAGAAATCGTAATCTAACCTAATTGGGGTAGTTTTCGTGCACGTGTCGGTTTTTTGGTCATAACTTTGGCTACGAGTATCCGATTCGCACCCATGACCCCAATTCGGAAAGCTCTTTTCGGCGCGCACGTCGAGATCACCAAGCGACACTTTGTTACACCTCGTTTTGAGCCATAAATCTGCTGTTTTCCCTCTCAAAAACCTATTTTTAGTTATGATTTTCTTTCCTTTACTGTTTAGGAATTATTTCTGAACCCGATTTGGGCCAGCTTTTGGCAGTTTATTTAATTTTGGTAAAACCCCATCCCTCCCGGCTTGTGGGTTGTTTTTTTTAGAACATGCATGATTAATATTTATTTGTAATAATTAGTAATATAATAATATTTAATTATGACATATTATTTAATTTCAAACAAAAACATATTGTGAGATTAATTAGCTTATTCAATTAAAGTACATAACTTAATATCTGCTCATAGTTATTATGGTAATTGAATATTTTATTGATTATAATTAACAATTATATTTCAATAATTTGTAATATAAGACTAATTAATTAAGATTCAAAACGGTGTCCCCTACCTAAAACGCTGCCGTTCCCCCCCACCTCCCCCTCCTCTTTCTTAAAACTCCCTTCGCGCTCTAAAACGGAAAATTCCCCCTCCCCGCGCGCTAGCCAAAATTCTTAACCCCTTTCCCCCCCCCCCCCCCCGACAAGCCTCACCCCCTGGTCCCCTAAGTTCCCTCTCCTTACCGTCATCACCACCCACCAGGCCACCTTCCAGCCTCTCTCCCTCTCTCTCTCCCCCTCTCTTTGGCATTATCTTGTTCTTTTGCAATTTTCCCTGTTTAAGGTTTTTTTTTTTTTTGACAGATCTCTTTTGATTTCAGTTGGGTTTCATTGATTTTGTAGGTAAGCTTATTCGATTTCATTGGGTTTCTCCATCGCTGCCCTCTCCGTTGTTGCCCTTTCGATTTCAGTTGGGTTTTTTTTTTTTTGACAGATCTCTTTTGATTTCAATTGGGTTTCATTGATTTTGCAGGTAAGCTTCTTCGATTTCAGTTGGGGTCTCTCCGTTGCTGCCCTCTTTCGATTTCAAGTAAGCTTTTTTGGCAGTGTTTGGCTGTACAGAAAGTTTGGGAAGTGAAAATGAAAATTGAAATGTATCATGTGTTCCTTTGTTAGCCCAAGGTTGTTTTATGCAAAATAATCTTCAATTGATTTTGATGATAACAAAGTCTCTAAGTTTTTAAGGACTTTAGATTTTACAATTATCAATCCTTTCTCTTAAAAGGATTTTTGTCAAGTATCATTGTTTCTCTCTTTAAAAATTCTCTCTAAGCCACTTGATCTTCATTGTACTTGTTAAATGATCATCTTTTCATTGTAAATGGTTTTGAGAATGATTGAATTGGGATAGTGTTGTTAAAGAAATTTTTTTGTCTAAGTGTTGGAAGTGTGACACATTGACACGAAATTGAGGCCATAAGTGTCGACACACATGTTCGACACATTGAACTCCCGAAAGTTTGCTCTCCAAGGCCATTCAAAATGAATTTTTGGCTAAGTATGGGAAGTGTCGACACATTGACCTAAGTGTCGACACATTGAACTAACACCCGAGACTCCTTTTTTCTTGTCAAAGTTCAATGTGTCAGCACATACCACATGTGTCGACACATTGTGTTATTTTGCAGATTTCTTTGAGCAATGTCAACTTATTCAAAAAGGTATCCAAATGTCTCAAATGACCTCCAACGGCACTCAAGCTTTACAAGAAGACCCTTGGTGCCCTAGAAGCTTTAAATAGAAGAAGATGGAGAGAGAAAAGGAAGAGGTTGCGCCATTAACACTTGCCCTAATTTCTAGAGAGAGAAAAAGCTTTCAAAGAGAAAGGAAGCTCCACCATCCAAGAAAGCTCGTACTCCCACCTGAAAATACTGTAGCTCTCTTGCAAATCTTGTCTCTTTGCACACCTCAGTACCTCATACTTGTTTATTCAGCTTAAAGAGCTTTTACTAAGATTCTCTTTGTACCCATTCTTGAAAAACACGTGAGTGTTTGTGAAAAACACTTGTCCTACTTGTTGTGTAGAAGAAATCCTCTAGGTTGTGAGGATTTGAGAGAGTGAGTTAAAGTGTAAGCTCGAAAACACTTTGTAAAGGTTACTTAGCACCCGTGAAGCTAAGGTGTACTTACTATTTGGAAAATAGTGAAGGAAGCCCAAGGAAGTCAATAGCCTTGGGGGTGGACGTAGGCAAGTGTTGGCCGAACCACCTAAAAGACACGGTGTCATCTCTCTATCCTTATCTCCTTTATTGTTGATATTTATTTGTTGCACTTGTTTGTCTTTTCTTTCATTCTCTATATTAGTCCTTGATTATATAGATTTATTTTTCTGCTCCTTAGATCGGTTCCTTAGCATATTGGGTTTAAAAGAAAAAGGGAGAAAAGTTTTATAAACCCAATTCACCCCCCCCCTCTTGGGTTGTTTTTGACCTCTCAATTGGTATCAGAGCTGAGGTTAGATTTTAAATGACAACCCTAGTTAGCACCTCCTTAGCTGAAGGGCAGTCGACAAATCGACCTCCTTATTTAATGGAACCTCCTATAACTATTGGAAGGCAAGGATGAGAATCTACATCCAAGCCGTTGATTATGATCTATGGAGAATCATTTCAAGAGGTCCTCGATTTCCTAAGGAGCAGATGGAAAGCTCAAGGAAGAGAAAGATTTTGATGAGAATGATCTTAAGCTCATGTCTCCAAATTCTAAGGCTATGAATGTTCTATACTGTTTCTGATTCAAATGAGTTCAATCGTATCTCTGGATGCGATATTGCTAAAGAAATTTGGGATAAACTTCTAGTACCCATGAAGGTACGAATCGCAAGATTAGATTAGTATTCCATGAGCTATGCATTTTGATTAGATTTGTATCTATTTTTTCATGTGCTCTGATGATATCTATCTCTTCTATTTCTACTATTTTACGATGATAAATCATAAATGGGAAATATCTTTTCTAAACATGATGAACATGGGAAGATTCTCAGGTCCCTAAATTGGGAAGGCAAAGCACACCTCAGACTTCAGAAGAGGATCTTCGACTTGACGAAGCTCTAAGCTCAAAAACACTCTTAGCACCCGCTAAGGTGTATTTCTAGTGAAGGAAGCCCAAGGAAGTCAATAGACGTAGGCAAGTGTTGGCCGAACCACCTAAAAACAGTGTTAACTTGTTTGATTTAGGAGATTTTTTTTTGAGAGACGAAAAAAGAAGTTTTTAAACCCAATTCACCCCCCCCTCTTGGGTTGGACTCACAATTGGTATCAGAGCTGAGGTTAGGAAATGACAACCCTGTTAGCACCTCCTTAGCTGAAGGGCAGTCACAAATCGACCTCCCTTATTTAATACTATAACTATTGGAAGGCAAGGATGAGAATCTACATCCAAGCCGTTGATTATGATGGAGAATCATTTCAAGAGGTCCTGATTTCCTTCTCAAGGAAGAGAAAGATTTTGATGAGAATGATCTTAAGCTCATGTCTCTAAATTCTAAGGCTATGAATGTTCTATAATTCAAATGATTTAATCGTAATGCGATACTGCAAAAAAATTTGGGATAAACTTCAAGTACCCATGAAGGTACGAATCAGTTAAAGAAACAAGATTAGTATGCTTGTTCATAGCTATGAGCTTTTAAGATGAAAGATGAATCTATTCTTCTATGTTTACTCGTTTTACTGATATCATAAATGGGTTAAATCTCTTGGTAAAGAATAACTAAATGAAATGGTAAGAAAGATTCTCAGGTGTCTTCCTAAAGCTTGGGAACCCAAGGTCACCGCATTCAAGAAGCTAAGACTTGACAAAGCTTCCTTGGACGAGCTCATGGGATCTCTCATGACACATGAGATGAACAAGTAAGGGAGATGAAGACGAAGGAAAAGGAAAAAGAGGCATTGCCCTAAAGCCTCATACTCTAGTGAGATGAATCTTCGAAGATGATGAGGAAATGGCTTATTCACAAAAGATTCAAGAAGTTCTTCCGAAGAAACAAGGAGATAAAAGATTTCAAGAAGACAAGCTACAAAGGTGATAGCAGCAAAAAGAATGAAATTATTTGCTTTGGATGCAAGAAGCCGGGATAAAGGAATGCCCCAATTGAACCACAAGAAAGTCCAAGGATTTCAAAGAAAAAAGAAAGCATTTTTGCATGGGGAGAATCCGATGAAAGTAATAGTGAGAGCGATGAAGAAGTTGCAAATCTTTGCTTCATGGCAAAGGATAACGAAGATGAGGTACAAAACTCTTCAATTACTCATTTACTTTTGAGGAATTACAAGATGCTTTTGATGAACAACATGTTGATTGAAAAGAATATTTTCAAAATATTGTTGTCTTAAAAAGAATTTTGAAAGTATTGCAAAAGAGAATGATACTTTGAAAAGTCAAATCATTTCTCTTAGAGATGATCTTGCAAGGACAACAAAAGAAAATGAGAAAATTTGCAAAGTGAGTCAATGTTTTAATTGTTGAAAATGACACCTTGAAAGTGAAAGTTGACTCTCTTACAAATGATCTTGCAAGATTCACTCAAGGAAAGAAGAACCTTGATATTCTCCTTGGTTCACAAAAATGTTGTTTCAACAAAAGCGGAATTGGCTATAAATCAAGTGGATATCAAAAGTTATATTCTGATATAATTATTAAAGTCATCAACACCTTTTTATATGTGTAATTTTTGTGGAAAGCATGGACACATCTCACACACTTGTCCAACTAGAAAAGGATCCACTCATGGGATCAAATTTGTATGGATTCAAAAAGATAAGATAAAGGGATTTGTATCATCTAATACCAATGGACCCAAAAAGGTTTGGGTACCAAAGATCAACAACTGATTTTTGCAGGAATGCTTGGAGTCCAAGGACATCAAGGAACATTGGGTACTTGATAGTGGATGCTCCAAGCACATGACCGGAGACAAAAGTTGGTTCAACTCCTTTTGTCTTAAGGATAAAGGCTCAGTACATTTGGTGACAATGGAAAAGGAAAGATACTTGGCTTTGGAAGCATTGGTACGTATCCTAATCCTACAATTGAAAATGTTCTTCTTGTCAAAGGCCTAAAGCATAATCTCCTGAGCATTAGTCAATTGTGTGACAAGGGAAACCGAGTCATTTTTGAATCATCAATATGTCTTGTTGAAAATATTGAAAGCAAGAAAGTCTTGTTTGTTGGACATAGATTTGAAAATGTGTACATTGTTCATTTAGAGAGCATCTCCTCAGAAAATATAAAATGTTTTTCTGCTCTAAATGATAAAGACAGTTGGTTGTGGCATAGGAGGCTTGCTCATGCAAGCATGGACCTGATTTCTAAACTTGCCAAACGAATCTTGTTTCGGGTTTGCCTAATCTCACTTTTGAAAAGGATAAAATTTGTGCAGCATGTCAAAAGGGCAAACAAACCAAAATTTCTTTTAAACCTAAAAAATTGTGTCCACTTCTAGACCACTCCAACTCTACACATGGACTTATTTGGTCCAACCCGAACGTTGAGTTTGGGTGGCAAACGTTATGGCTTTGTTGTTGTTGATGATTTCAGTAGATTCACATGGGTTCTATTCCTAGCTCATAAAGATGAGTTTTCATTTTTGAAAAAATAGCAAACAAAATTCAAAATGAAAAAGGTTTTGCTATTTCTAGCATAAGGAGTGATCATGGTAAAGAATTTGAAAATTCCTCCTTTGAAAATGTTTTGTGGAGAAAATGGTATTAACCATAACTTCTCGGCTCCTAGAACTCCTCAACAAAATGGTGTTGTAGAGAGGAAAAATAGGACTCTTGAAGAAATGGCTAGAACCTTGCTTTGTGAAAACAACTTGCCTGATTATTTCTGGGCTGAAGCAGTTAGCACAAGTTGTTATGTTATGAACCGTTGCATGATTAGGCCTATTCTCAAGAAAACTCCTTATGAGCTATGGAATGATAGAAAACCCAACATTGGTTATTTTCATGTTTTCGGTTGTAAATGTTTTGTGCTCAACAACAACAAGGACAACTTGGGTAAGTTCGATGCAAAAGCGGATGAAGGTATATTTCTTGGTTATTCAACTTCTAGCAAAGCTTATCGTGTTTTTAATAAACGTACCTTAGTTGTTGAAGAATCAGTTCATGTTGTTTTTGATGAATCTAATACTCTTATGAGAAAAGATGATGAAGATATTGTAGATCTTGATAAGCTTACCATTGACCAAGACAAGGGAGAGGCACTAGTGCAAGAGCAAGAACCTCAAGAGCCTCAAGAAGAGTCTCAACAAGATGATAATGATCTACCAAAGTCTTGGAAATACATCAAGAGTCATCCTCTCCAACAAATCATTGGTAATGTTGAAAAAGGGGTAAGAACTCGATCCTCTGTACATCAAGCAAATAATCTTGCCTTACTTTCTCAACTTGAGCCTAAGAACTTTTCTGAGGCTAAAGATGATGAAAGTTGGATCCATGCTATGGAAGAAGAATTAAAACAATTTGAGAAAAACCAAGTATGGCATCTAGTTCCTAGACCCAAAGATTATCCAGTTATTGGCACAAAATGGGTTTTCAGAAACAAAATGGATGAATCTGGGGTTGTAGTGAGGAACAAAGCAAGATTAGTAGCCCAAGGTTACAATCAAGAAGAAGGAATTGATTTTGATGAAACCTTTGCTCCTGTTGCTCGTTTAGAATCCATACGCATGCTTCTTGCTTTTGCGTGTTATAAAGATTTTAAACTTTTTCAAATGGATGTAAAAAGTGCTTTTCTAAATGGATTCCTTACTGAAGAAGTTTATGTTGAGCAACCACCAGGATTTGAAGATGAAAATCTTTCAAATCATGTATATAAGCTCACAAAAGCGCTTTATGGATTGAAACAAGCACCTCGAGCATGGTATGAAAGGCTAAGCTCTTTTCTCATTGAAAATGGTTTCTCAAGAGGTAAAATTGATACTACTCTTTTCACTAAGAAAAAGATAATGATTTGCTAATAGTTCAAATATATGTGGATGATATCATTTTTGGATCTACTAATGAATCTTTATGTCAAGAATTTTCTCAAGTTATGCAAGGCGAATTCGAGATGAGTCTCATGGGAGAATTGAACTACTTCCTTGGTCTTCAAATCAAACAAAGCAATGAGGGAATCTTCATCAATCAAGCAAAATACAATAAAGATCTTCTCAAACGTTTCTGCATGGAAAATTCAAAACCGATGAGCACCCTATGAGTCCATCCACTAAAATGGAAAAAGATGAGAAAGGTAAAGATGTGGATCAAACCAAATACCGAGGTATGATTGGCTCTCTTCTCTATCTTACTGCTAGTAGACCGGACATAATGTTTAGTGTTTGCATGTGTGCTAGATATCAATCATGTCCTAAGGAATCTCATCTTCTTGCAGTTAAAAGAATTTTTAGATATCTGTTGGCACTCAAAATCTTGGTTGTTTTATCCTAAGAGTGTTGAATTTAATTTACAAGGATACTCGGATGCGGATTATGCCGGTTGTAAAATTGATAGAAAGAGTACTAGTGGTGCATGCCAATTTCTTGGACCTCACTAGTCTCTTGGTGTTGTAAGAAACAAAACTCTGTAGCTTTATCAACTACGGAAGCCGAGTATATTGCCGTGGGCAATTGTTGTGCACAAGTATTGTGGATGAAACAACAGTTGGAAGATTTTAATCTTCAATTCTCTCTCATCCCAATAAAATGTGACAACACCAGTGCGATAAATCTTACTAAAAATCCAATTCAACACTCTAGGACAAAACATATTGAGATAAAACATCATTTTATTCGTGATCATGCTCAAAGAGGGGATATTGTTCTTGAGTTTGTAAATACCGACCTTCAATTGGCGGACATTTTCACAAAACCCCTCAATGAGGATAGATTTTGTTTTATTCGCCAAGAGATAGGAATGAAGTTTCCTTGATTTGAATTATTGTTAAATACTTTGATTTGAATTCTATCTCTTAAATTGTGTATTGATTGCTTTGAACATGTTTTTGAATGATGATTGATCATTTCTATATGGTTCTTAGCATTAAAACTATTTCTAAAATATTGTTTCATGCAATGTGTCAACACTTGGTGTAGTGTCAGCACTCTGGTTTAATGGTTTTTCACCCATGAAGAAGTATGTGTCGACACCATGATATCATGTGTCGACACATCAGCCTTTCACCGAGAGCCATTTTTTTTATGGCTCGGGTGCATGACCAATGTGTCGACACATTGCTTATGTTTATTGTTTTTTAAAAAAAAAAGGAAGGGCACGGGTGGCATATTGATCTCTTTTGAGTTAGGGTTCAGTTTTTAGGCCTCCTATCTCTCTCTCCCTCTCTCAAACCGTGCGGCTAAGTCTCTCTCTCCCAAATTTCAGTTACCCACTCTCTCTCTCTAAAAACCCACCGGCCGAACCTCCATTTTCTCTCAAAATCCTGCTCTAAAATGTCTTCCAGCCGACATACTCGCTCCTCTCAACGAACTCCAGCCTCTGTGGCTTCCAAAGGGAAGAAGAAAGCAAGGACAACCGAAGAACCCACTCCCTCTCCTGAAGACTACATCTACAGGTCAGGTCTCTGCAAAAATCGTTTTGTTCAAGACTTTCGAAATAGAAAAGTTATTCATGGCCGATGGATTGATTTTGAGTGGTTTAGTGCTAATGGATTTGATTTCCAAGATATGTTTGAGTTTCAAGGATGGGAAACTCTTGTGTCCATCAAAGAGAACTGCTATGTGTACCTAGTGAAGTTAGTATTTGCTAATTTTCAGTTCTCTAAGTCAGAGGATGCTGATAGCTATGTGAATGGGAAAATGTTGGATCTATCTAGTTCCTCTTTGAATTCTTTGGCAAATGCTCCTGATGATGGGAAGAAATTTTTTGAGAATCATGGATGGGTAGGATTGTCTGAAGTTGATCCTCTTCATATTCTTAGGGTTGTTTTGGATAATCCAACCCTAGATGAAATTATTAAACCCACAGCGAGTGATTTAAGTATTTCTAGACGTATTCTCCATCATATGGTCTGCAATATTATTCTACCAAGGACGGGAAAATTTGAGTACATAACCTTCTTGGACTTATTTGTTATGTACTGTCTAATTACTCGTACTCCCATGAACCTTGGTCATCTCATGCTCAACCATATGAAGGCTGCAAATGAGAAGAAGAACAAGGGCTGCCTTATGGGATGTTCTTCACCCGTGTGTTTCACATTCTTGATGTTGATTTGGGAGGTGAAGTACGGGAACCTCCAAAGGCACAAAGAGTACAATCAGAAGACTTGAGGTTGATGGGGTTCACACAAAATGATGAAGGTTTTGGATAAAGAAAGCTGATGCAACCCCTCAAAAGCGAAGTCATAAGGGATCGGATTCTGATGCAAACAGCAAGGATGAAGATGAAGATACCTTTACTCGAACTCCTTCCACTGCCACCAGAACTCCGAGAGCACCATTCTCCCTCCTCCATTTCCTTCTTTGCATATGGAGTCATCCTCCCGAATACCCCCTTCCACTCTCATGTGCCTCAATTTGAATCTCTTGAAGCTTCGTTTGGGGAGATAAAGGAGGAACAAAAGAAATTGGGTCAACAGTTGGAGAATTTATCCCTTAACATGAAGACAGGCTTTGATGACATCAAGCAGTTGTTTGCTGCTCATGATGCACGGTTCAATCTTCTTGACAAGGATGTAGGCTACTTAAGCACCAAGTCAATAAGCACCGAGGTGCCAAGGTGAAGACTGTCGATGAATCCTCTGCTCAAGATGTGTGAATGCCACCGAGCTTAGTCTAGATGTTGATCGAAAACTTCGCCTCTTGTCATGAAATGGACCTATTGGTTCTCAACGACTTGGACCAACTGGTTACGCAAATTTGACGTCGATCATCCTCCTCCTCCCTGATCTCCTTTGCCCTCACTCACCTCTCCTTGCCTTCTTATTTTTGATGATGCCAAAGGGGGAGAAAAGTGCCTAGTTGTAATGCTGATGCCTTAACTCTAATTTGAATTTCTTCTTTGTTATGTTATGTTATCCTTGAACATCTGGATATTATGTTTATTTGTAGAACTTCTCTCTTAATTTGTTATGAATGGGAAGTACTTGTGAAAAGGAAGTACTTGTGAAGATTTTGATAAGATTGCCTAAATCCCGCTTCAGGTAGTTAATTCTATCTTTTAACTCTTTTTATATGAAGTCTTGTGTTCTGATTGATAAATTTGAAGTTGGGAAGTTTGGAGAATGTTCATAGAAGTGTTGTACTTACTTGTTAAATTTTGAGAAACCTCCTTTTTACAAAGGGAACTCTTGCAAAATTTTTTAAAAATCTCAAAGTCCTTTTTGCTAAACATATCATGAAAAACTCCAGCTTGTTCTCAGGGGGAGCTTTTCTATTTGTTAGCAAATTGTTATTTTTTTATGGTTTTGTCATCATCAAAAAGGGGAGATTGTTAGCCCAAGGTTATTTTGCAAACAATCTTCAATTGATTTTGATGATAACAAAGTCTCTAAGTTTTTAAGGATTTTAGATTTTACAATTATCAATCCTTTCTCTTAAAAGGATTTTTGTCAAGTATCATTGTTTCTCTCTTTAAAAATCTCTCTAAGCTACTTGATCTTCATTGTACTTGTTAAATGATCATCTTTTCATTGTAAATGGTTTTGAGAATGATTGAATTGGGATAGTGTTGTTAAAGAACATTTTTTTGTGACTAAGTGTTGGAAGTGTCGACACATTGACCTAAGTGTCGACATTGCACTATCTCCCGAAAGGTTGCTTTCCAGGCCATTCAAAGTGATTTTTTTGGCTAAGTTGGGAAGTGTCGACACATTGACTCTATGTGTCGACACATTGAACTAACCCTCGAAAGTTTGCTCTCCAGGCCATTCAAAATGAATTTTTGGCTAAGTAAGTGTCGACACATTGACCTAAGTGTCGACACATTGAACTAACACTCGAGACTCTTTTTTCTTGTCAAAGTTCAATGTGTCAGCACATACCACATGTGTCGACACATTGTGTTATTTTGCAGATTTCTTTGAGCAACGTCAACTATCAAAAGGTATCAAATGTCTCAAATGACCTCCACGGCACTCAAACTTTACAAGAAGACCCTTGGTGCCCTAGAAGCTTTAAATAGAAGAAGATGGAGAGAGAAAAGGAAGAGGTTGCGCCATTAACACTTGCCCTAATTTCTAGAGAGAGAAAAAGCTTTCAAAGAGAAAGGAAGCTCCATCATCCAAGAAAGCTCGCACTCCCACCTGAAAATACTGTAGCTCTCTTGTAAATCTTGTCTCTTTGCACACCTCAGTACCTCATACTTGTTTATTCAGCTTAAAGAGCTTTTACTAAGATTCTCTTTGTACCCATTCTTGAAAAACACGTGAGTGTTTGTGAAAAACACTTGTCCTACTTGTGTAGAAGAAATCCTCTAAGTTGTGAGGATTTGAGAGAGTGAGTTAAAGTGTAAGCTCGAAAACACTTTGTAAAGGTTACTTAGCACCCGTGAAGCTAAGGTGTACTTACTATTTAGAAAATAGTGAAGGAAGCCAAGAAGTCAATAGCCTTGGGGGTGGACGTAGGCAAGTGTTGGCCGAACCACCTAAAAGACACGGTGTCATCTCTCTATCCTTATCTCCATTTATTGTTGATATTTATTTGTTGCACTTGTTTGTCTTTTCTTTCATTCTCTTTATTAGTCCTTAATTATATAGATTTATTTTTCTGCTCCTTAGATCGGATCCTTAGCATATTGGGATTTAAAAGAAAAAGGGAGAAAATTTTTATAAAACCCAATTCACCCCCCCTCTTGGGTTGTTTTTGACCTCTCATCCTTTTATTTAAAACGTAGAATGCGTGTTTTAGGGTATTGAATGCTTGTTTCTAGTGGTCAGTGATTGTGCTGCACTTCATCTTTTCTGATTGTTTCAGTTTTATACATTCATGGTTGATTATATAGGTCTAATTTGAATGGCCCTTTTGTTTGAGTAGGATGTTTCCAAACCATCAAGAATATTGTAATTGAGCATTATATTTATTCTATTTCGAAGTTGAATTGGGAAAAAATTTTGACATTTCTTCAGGTCTTGCACAAGATGGATGTAGAATGGATGCTTCAGCTGTTCTTTATACAAGTGTTAAATCAACACATGCTTCAGTTTGCACCAGAAAAAGAAAAGAGGAGGAATGGTTTGGGCACGTCAGCTGGGTAGGGAGGTAAAGTATATGTGGGATAGGTTACGACTGTTTTGACATTGCTTAGATTTCCCAATGAAAATGTTATTGTGATAGCTGATGAAAGTAATTCCATCTTTTATGTTGTAGGCTTTGATATTACAATTAGCCATTGCCATGGTTCAAATAGATGTTGATAACATGAGTCCTGCATGTTGTAAAATTTTTGAGGTATTGCTGTTGATTGGGCTATTCCAAAGAAAGTATATAACAGTGATGCTAATGCAGTTCTTGCTTCAAGAGATGGTAATTAGATCCTGCTCTTGTTTAAGTACAGTTTTTGGCTTTTTGTTCTATTCTCTAGATGAAGAGGGTATTTGCAAGATGGCTTTTGAGCTGATTTTTGCTTTTGACAAAGTCATCTCTCTTGGGCACATAGAAAATGTGACTGTTGCACAGGTGAAGCAACACTGTGAGATGGAAAGTCATGAAGAGAAGCTGCACAAGTTGGTACTGCAGAGCAAGATCAATGAAACCAAGGATCATATGAAGCAAAGCTAGCGAGATTGAGAAAAGCAAGGTTTTAATAACATGTCCAATAGAGATTCTTTTAAAGCTTGTAATTACATCTTATTACAGTATATTCATAATTTGTAAAGATTCTTGTGTTTGTTGTAAAATATTATTAATCAATAATAATAAAGTATATTTTATTTTATTATCCTTGGTCTTTAAATTTTTACATCCAATGAATTATGATTATTAAAATAAATTTGTATTACCGATTAAAAAAGCATGTATAGAAAAATATAGGAAAAAATTAGTGGTGATTTGGAAATGCTGGCCAAAAAAAAAAAAAAAAAGCTCCAAACCTAGAGCAGCGGTCACTGACCGCTGCTATAGGGGGCACCTACCGCCGCTATAGACGCCTATAGCGGGGTCTATAGCGGTATAGCAACCGTTTGTGACCGCCGCTACAAACCTTTAGTGCCAAAACAGCACAATTGCGCCTGGGTATATAGCGGCGATCGAAACTGCCGCTAGGTGACCGCCGCTATACACCCGAGGTCTTCACCAGCGGTCATCAAAACCGCCGCAATAGACCTATGCCGACAGGTATATGGCAGCGATCGAAACCACCGCTAAAAAACCGCTGCTATAGGTTATAGCAGCGGTTTCCGACCGCTGCTATAGGTCGGTTTTTTTGTAGTGAGGTTATACTCCATTCCAACGCAAAACCCGTTCGAACTGGTTATATGCCGTCTGAACGGTTTTACGTGACAAAACATGAAAATTGTCACCTAAAACCTTTGTTGACAAGCTTTAAGTGACAAACCGGGTGACAACTCAGTTTTGTCACCCTAAACCTTTGGTTGACAAATTGGCACTCAGGGTGACAAATTGTTTTTAGACCCAAAGTGATTTTTCTTGTAATGGATAATCATAGTTTATGATTCCTAAAATCGTTATTTAAGTACAAAAAATTTTGGTTTAATTTTTTAAAAAAAAAAAAATTTACATTAAAATGCCTCATTTTTATGACTTGCCTAAGGCCCTAAAAAGCTTGAGTTGTCCCTATGCCCAGGCTGCTAGTGAGTGAGCCTCCAAGTTGCTGGCTCGAGGAACCTTCAAAGGATAAAATAAAGGGATAGAGAGAAGAAAAGGATAGAGACTGAGAATGAGAGATGCAATTTTCTAGGGGAAAAACTTGCTTGCAGAAGATCCTTGAAGCTGGGATAGTAGAACGTATTCCATTACTATTGCAGAGTCACCTTGAAATAGAAAATTTGATATCTTCAAATCAACCGCTTTAGATAAGGCTAGAAAAGCTGCTTCTGCTTAACCAATCAAAGGATCGGTAGCTTTAGAACACTGAGTCCAGACCCGGAGGATGTCACCATTTGAATTAAAGAGAACAATCGCACTTATGGAGAAGGAGGGACAAATGGCAACATCAAAGGTCATACGATGATAGTTTCTTGGAAGAAATGATCTACACGGCACTTTATGAAGAAGTCGTGGGGAAATACACCATGCTGCTAAGTGCTCCTGATGAGTATGTAAAATTTGTTGTAGAAGGGCCGCAGGTTCAAAACGAATTTGCTCATGAAATAGCTTGTTTATTGCCTTCCACAAAAAATCTATCATTAAAACAGCAAAAAGCTGAAAAGAGTGGTTGTCACCAGTCGGAATACCAAGAAGCCGAGTTGGATCTAATATGTAATGAATCCAATCATGAACGTACCTGTGTTGAAAAAGCTCAACATTTAGATTCCAAGGGGACAGATGCCAAAGCTGCCAAGAATAGGAGCATGAGAAAAGAAGATGATGAGTGGATTCCAATCTATCTCGACAAAGTAGACAAGAGGAATCTCCCTAAAATGAGGATTGCAACTCTAAGCTATGTTGTGACTTGTAGGTAGAATATCTCAAGCCACCTTCCATAAAAGGAGCTTCGATCTTTCATGCATATAAAGCCCCCATAATTTCTTCCAATCAATAGGTGGACCAATGCTTAAAGAGGATGAACGTTCTGAAGAAATTTGCCTATAAGCTGATTTAACCGTAAAGTCGCCTTTTGAATCAGGAGTCCACTCCTCTTTGTTGTCAACACCAGGACGTGGAATATAGATTTGGAGAATACTATCAACCAAGGAGTTATCAAAAGTATTGTTCAAAAGGATGACATTCCAAGGTCGAGAAGAAGCATTGACGAAGTGACTAACCATTAAAGCAGAATTTAGTCGATGCAGCCTGCCCCTGGGCTGGGGTAGAAAAGATGAGAGATTTGGAACCCACGGATCAACCCAAGTACGATTGTTTTCCCCTGTGCCTACTAAGAAACAACGGCCTTGAGAAATGGAGAGACGCGATTTGAGGATTCCTTGCCAAATCCAAAAGGAGGAAGCTTTGCGCTCTACTCGCATAAATTCTGAATTTTTAAGATACTTGGCTCTTAAACATTTAACCCAAGGCCTTGGTGGATTCATTCTTTTCTATCAATTTCAGTTGTTTAAACAATTAGTAATTTTTAGGGAGGATTAGATGAGCTAAACTTGTGTTGTACCAGACGTATATGCAGTTGAAGACATCTAAATAGTTTAAGATACTCAAGGATAAGAAGGAAACGGCAAAGATAAGAGCTAAATTAGAACAAAGCATAGAGTTGTGGATAAACAGAAACGGACTCAACTATGGTACTCTAAAGAAAGATATCATGTTCCACATAGGACAAATGCAGGAAGAGAAGGAGGACGTTAATGTAGAGTACAATCCGTTCGATCTTCTTCCCATATTTCTGAGAAGACATTAAACGCCGTCTCTCCTTGCTCTTGCTAGAGAAAGTGAGTCTCTTTCTTTGTTTAGGCAATAATATGGTTACCATATGAATTAGATCCATTTCTTAGCTTTGAATTAGAGAAGAACGACGCTCTTGTCGATTATAAGGGAAGTTTCATTATTAATCAGATTTTCCAATTGTTTCTATTTAGGTGCCAATGTTTCATACAGAAGTTGAGGCCTTTGTTCCGATGGCCAACGATTTGATGGGTCTACTGAGGAGGAATTCCGAAGCACATTCTCCTTCACATGCAGCTTTTGTTATACAGACAGCTTGGCGCCCCTGTAATCAGTACCACCTTTGGCAACAGAAAACGAAAACCACCTAATCCTACGGCACCGGAGCTGCCACATCAATTAAGGAGCCGGCACGCAACTCCATTCAGCTCAGCTCCTATTAATTGACGTGGCAAAATCCCACTCAATCCTGAGGCACTTATGATCTTGGTACTTCAAGACTACTTCACTTGTTATTTGTTGAAAGTAATATCTCATTTTTTTAGGCCTTTTGCATTAAGTCGTGTGCGAAAAACTCCACTTAGTTATCCGGGGATAGAATTGAGAGTTGATTGAGTTCAATAGGTTAGGAGGATTTGTTAGGTAATATCACTCTGGATGTATTGGGTTATTTCCTGAAGGTGTTTTTAGTGGGTTCAGTTATTATGTTTTGCGTTAACATATCTTTAAATTCCAACGCTGAAATGGTGCCATTTTAATTAAATTGTTCCGACCCGCATCCGACCCGGATAGAAGTGTTACTGACCCGCATTGAAATCAGCCGAATTGGTTTTTCCCGCAGATCTTCGTCTTCGTTGCGCGCACAGCAGCCAAATCTCCGCAGTCATCTTCCATGCCAGATTTGTCTGCAATAAAGGCTAGCTGGAGCCTTATGAGTAAATGCATATGATAATTGATCAGCGTTCATGCCTCGCAGCAGATGACGCGATTTGATGCAGATGGCTTGCAACAAGAAGCCAGGGGATAGATGGCATACACGCACACTGTGAATAGACTCGTGGGAGAACATCCAGAAGCATGGAAAGTTAAAAGAAGAGAGAAACACTGAATTAGATCAACGAGAAAACTGTGAGAAAAATATTGCGGTTTAATCTCTGTGGGGTCCAACCTTTGTAAGTCTTTGAGCAGGTATCGACTAAGGAATAAGGTCCTCTCGAGTGAGTTGCTAATATCTTGTGTTAATGGACCTTAGTGTTTGTTCTGCTTAGCCTCTAAACACTTCCATAGGGCACAAGACCACAAGTTATTGAAAACTAAATACAGAAAGCATTTTTCTTTTCTCCCAAGCAACTATTACATTCAAGTAGAAAATCTCAAATGTATTACAAAACAGAGGGAGTCTGAAAAATATGCTCCGTGGATCAAATTACTTTTCACCCATTTGTTTGAGTACAGCATGAGAAAGAGAATAAAGGGAGCAGATGCAGCCTTAACGAGACTGCTCTGCAATAGCACTTGCTGACACCGTAATCCTCTCGATCGTAAACTGATCTGTAGTTCCATTGGAAAAGGATCACACTATCCCATTGACGTTAAAAGCTTAGAAATCCAAGAAGTTTTAAGCCCATTGGCATGAAGATTACGCAGAAGAGAGGATGTTACTCAGCAGTCTGCATAATTGGGCATTGCTTTTCCTTTTTTCTTCTTTTTTGCTTTCTCCATGATTCTAATGTTGGAGGCCATTTGAAGTACCCCATAATCCCTTTACTAAAGTCAATGAGAATACAATCCATTTTGTTACAGAAAAAATCAATAAATATATTGTTGTTATGCGTTCTATCCCCTGGGTGTGAGATGCATCACTTTCTCCTCCATTAATGTACATAAGATGTTCGACAGAAGCCCCCACCGGTCGATTCCCCCTACTATGATTTCATCTTCGGCAATAGTCCTTTTGTCTTCCACCCGCTACCCCAATCTGTCTTCGGTTGAGCAGCCGTCATGATGTTGGATAAATATTTTTAAAAATATTTTGTCATAGTTTTGTGTTTGTTTCCACGTAAAATAAACAAACTAAAAGAATATTTTCAGCCGTAAATATTTTTTGAAAAGATAGATAAATTTCGGTGCTTGGATGACATCCTTCAAATTATCGGAAAACTACTTGGCTGTTTGGTATACTTGATTGTATTTGATTTTGAGTATATCTTATGCTTTAAAAAGTTTATTCAGATTGGACTAATATGTGAAAAAGAAAGACCGAAAATAACCCCACCATGAGAAATATTTTCTAATAATTTTGTTGTGCTTCAGCCATGAAAAAGGCAGCAATTTTACCGAAGTGTGGAGGGGAAGTGGGAGGAGAAAGCCATTTTCTTTTTGGACCAATTTCAAGTTTTCCTTGACCGCTAGTTTGCAGCTCCACCAAACTGCACTTTTGCTGAAAACGTTTTCCTTCAGAACGCGCGTAGCCACCAGAAATACGACAAAAATGACTTTTATGGGCTCATCTTGTCAGCACATCGATGCTGTTTTGGTGAAGTGAGCCCAAGTTCACTTACGTGAATTGTTTAGTTGAATTACACAAGTTGATATGGATCGAGTCGTAATCCTTCATCCCTCAATTAATGTTGCCTTTTCATGATGACCAAGAATTTCGGTGCTGGCCATATCTAATTAATCAAGATCCATGCAATAATACTTCTCTCTGACGCGCGTGCATATGTTTGTGTACCCTTACGTCAGAACACGTGAAGTGCGTTAGCAGCAAATGTAACTTGAGGATAGTCTTGGTCAATGAGGGCAGGATTCAGGTAGAGACGTAGAGTGTTGCATCTATTTATTGCTTGCATCTACAATATCTCCATTGCATCTGAATATATACAGCGTTAAAATCCAACTTTTGCCCGTCTGCTTTTTGTCCAAATCCCAATCTCCCTCGCGTGCACCAGTTTGTCAGGTTCAATGCAGTCATAATTACACAATATTCCATTTCTATCTAATCTGATACATATAATTTGAAACTATTTCTTCTTTGGTTTTCTGAGCTCATGATCATACATATTTCTTCTTTGCTTCAGTTATGATCAGTAAACGTTTTCCAGCGTCGGCAGCAGAACGGGACAAGTTAGTATCTTCCTTTTTTTTTTTTGTCTCGTCATTCCAATATGTGCTCTGTTATATCTCCATACCAAGCAGGCAGGCTCATTGTTGGGGAGGCAGCTTAGGCGCCTGCCTCAAGCGGCAAGCCCTTTCCCAACGAAAATGCGAAATAAGGGTGGGCACGGGAACGAACGGAACCGGAATTGCCCATTCCGGTTCCGGTTCCGGTACCCACCGGAACTCGGTTCCATCTGGGCCTAAAAGGCCCAGATTTAGTTTAGGCCCATTGACCCAAAAATAAATTTTTAAGTTGTGTTTTGTGGGCCAAACAACTTTAAATTAAAATTACAACTAAACAACTAAATTTCAAAATAATATTTAACTATTTTATGATTTCAAAATAAACTCTAAATTAAAATTACAACTAAACAACTAAATTCCAAAACAAAATAAACACTGTCAAAATAAACTCTAAATTAAATTTACAAAAAAACTACTAAACAAAAAATTAACTATACAAATAAGTAAACAACTAAACATTCATCAAATAATCCAAATTGGAAAAGGCAAAATTCTAAATTAAAATTACAATACTTTTTTAAATTTAGAAAAATTATACCGGAACCGGAAATTCCGGTATTTCCGCCGGAATTTTTCGGTTCCGATTCCGAAATTCCCTAAAATGTTCCGGTTCCAGTTCCGGAATAGGCCGGAACCGAAACTTCTACCGGAAACCGGATAAATTGATCACCCTTAATGCGAAATGCGTTTATGCACGCAAAAAAGAAAAAAAAAAAAAAAAAAGAAGAAGAAGAGTCGGTGAAAGTACTGAGATAGCGTCGAGAGTCGAATCACTTCCTGACCGATGATCTTTTATTTGTACTTTTTTTTTCCGGACTTAACAGAGAAATAGGTATACTTTTTGCGTACGTGGTTCCTATATGTAATACCCGAGTTTTTTTTTTTTTTGAAAATTTGAAAAGTTGAAACGGTGCGAAGGGATAAGCTTCCGCAGCATATAATTTGAAAACTGAACGGTTCAGTTTTCATGGCCGAACACCTCTTTCATTCAAACTCTGATTTCTCTTCAAATTTAATTTGAACGAATTTTCGCCCTTTTCAAACTTGTTTAGAGATTTGTATCTATGTTATTTTTGAAAATTGCCCAATATTGAAGTTTTCTCTCATTTGAAGTCTCTCTCCTCTCTCTCCTCTCTCTCTATCACGAAACACTCTTCTCTCACCTTTGGAGAAGCGATTTGCCGGGGTTAGGTAATTTTTGGAGGTAGGTTTAATTTAATCATGGTTTAGAGTGGTATTTCTTTGGATTGATTTGGGTTATGTCGTTTTATAGACGACGTTCGTTCGTCAAGTATTAAGCGATTTTTCTTCGATTTCGTCGGTGCATTTGGGTGAGTTTTTCTCTAAGTTTCTATCTTTGATAGAGTTTTAGATATGAGATTTCTTAATTTTTCAAATTATTTTTTGGGTTGCAGGTGGTTTTGAGGAGATTGTGGGAATAGCGTATTCTTATAAGTTATTGGAGTTCAGAATTTTATTATTAGATTTACAATGGAGATATGTGAGGATTAAGATGAAGAGATGACTGATATTTTAAATGGATTTTAGTGACTCTTCAGCAATTCTTTGTGAAATCTTAAACTTCGGTTAAGCATTGAGGTAAGTGCCTTTTCAATAAGATTTTAATTCTCTAAATTTTTGTGAAAACTAAGTGCACGAGTTGTTTAAATTTTTTTTGAGATGAAATTGATTAGAAAATATGTCTTTGTGCGAGGCTAAATCTCTTGATATTGGTGTTATAAATTTTTAAAACGTGCACTATTTTATATTGCTTTGATTCATTATATAAGAAAAATGCACAAATTTTTGATAAAGATGAAATGATTTAAATTTCATGAATTTGTTTGAAATATCTAACTTGAAATGTTGGGTTGTGGAAATATATTTATTTTGTGAGCATATATGGAAAATTTATCTATGTGCTGATGATATATCTATGTGGTTTTGTGGCCAATGTATCTTTGTGGTCTTTATGGCCAATGTATTTTTGTGGTCTTTGTGGCTAATTTGATACCTCTCGTAATATTTAAAAGTCTTTGTAGCCTGAAAGTCTATGTGACCATTGGTGCTAACTATAAATCTAGAAGATCACTGTTGCTGAAAAGTTTCTTAATTAGTTTTAGCGAGCTAGTTGGGGCACATGTACATGTACAGCAAGAATATTGCAGCCACATAATAATTAATGCAATTAGCAGTTGATGTGATAAAACAATACGCAATAAATGTTCTGCATGAGTTTAATTTGTTGTCTGGTAAATTATATATTGTTCCATTCTCTGCTCAGGGTTACGAGGCCGCGAGGATGGTGGAGTAACTCAGTAGAAATTCTTCGTCCCGAGGGGTCGTTCATTAAAATATGGCATGGGATTGTTTTAGCATTGTGTGTGTTTGCAATGTTCGTGGATCCTTTCTTCTTTTATCTTCCAGTGATTAATTAGGGTAACACGTGCGTTGTGGTAGATAAAAAATTGAAGATTGTTGCCATTAGCTTGCGATCATTCACTGATATGATTTATCTTGTGAATATCGCCTTGCAATTTCTTTGTCCTTATTATAAAAACAAGGACAGTGATACTGAACCACCTAAACTTGTTAAGGAACCTCAAGAAATAAGAAAGAGTACTTGTCGTCATACTTCGCAGTTGACTTCTCGCTATTCTTCCAATTCCACAGGTACTAAATCTTAAAATTGTACTTTATTTTATATCTGCATGACATATATTAATAGGCTAAGTAGTTAAGAACTTTCCCTTTTGGTTTGGGGGACCCTATCTATAGGAAATTCAAAATTTTCTACTGAATTTTTAAATTTCCTCGCGGTTTTGTTTATAAGATACTGATTTTATAACAAACAAATTTTTAAAGAAAATACAGTTTGGGGTCAGTTTGACCCACTGAAGGCCATGTTTGAATACCAATACTTTTTTGAAAACTTTGCAATGTTGTGAAAATTGAGGTAGATTAGAATTTTATTGAATTTTGAGAGAAAGTTGTGAAAATTGAAATTTTATGAAAGTATGTGAAAAAGTGAAGAAAGATAATTTGAGATAGACTAAAGTTTGTGAATGTTGTGAAAACTGATCAGGTAGATTAGAGTTTTAATGGATTTTTAGAGAAAGTAGTGAAAAGTAGAATTTATGGGAGTAGGTGAAAAAGTGAAGAAATAATGATTTGAGTGAATTTTTTTATTTTTATTGTAATAAAAAAGATGATTTGATGGGAGAGAGAAAGATGATTTTAAAATTTTTCTACTGTTATTTTTTGAACAAAATTTTGAGTGATTATATTTGCATTCAAAAATTTTGGATGGGTCAAATTTTTTTCAATAATTTGGGTTGCAAACACTAGGAAAGTTTGAGTGACATGTGTATGAGAAAAAGAACATATATAAATACAGATAACTAATTGTTTGAATGAATGACATCATGCGTCCTGCTTCATTCATATATCTTATATAACCTACTTTGTACTATCTATTAAGGTGTTCACTCTAATGATCTTTTCAAAAAGAAATGAAAGGAAGCTCTTTAACGCTCTTGCTATCTTTCAATATGTGCCGAGACTTTGTCCGTATCTATCTGACATGGAGAAAACTAACGAGACTTCCAACAGAATTCAAAATTCTATCTTTGTGAAAGCTGCATTAAATTTTTTTTCTGTATATCCTGGTAGTCATGTAAGTTTGATTCTCAACTTCATATTAGTTTACCTGTTTAATTACTTATTTCTACTTTTTTATCATACTTTGGATATTCTAGTACTGAAGGATTCTCATATAGAAAGTTCTCATAAATACCTAGAAAGTTCTCCATAGCTTAATCCAGCTATATATATATGGGGAACACCAATCGATGAATATTGCATAAATTTGCATCAATGCATATATACATAAATTCCTCAACCTCAGCTTCAAGTCATGCATAAACTAGGAGCACAGATATTTATGTTCAATTACTCAAAATCATGGTGAAATACTTACTTGATTCTTTTTTACTCATTCAAATGGCATTAAAATTATTTTTCATATTTCCAGAATTCTCTCTTTCTTTTATAGTTTACTATGTTTTTGGTAATGTCTCCTGAAGTTACTAATCTTTAAGAGATTTGCTGGTCGTTAGGTACTGGGTGCCTTTTGGTACTTTTTCTCAATCGAACGGCAGACGTCTTGCTGGTACTTGGCCTGTGAAAAACATGATGGCTGCAAATTACCTAGTTCTTTTAGCTGTGATGATCGCGGTTTCGGAAATGACACATTTCTAAATGATGATTGCCCTGTACAAACACCCAATAAACCCTCTTCGATTTCGGAATATTCCTTGAAGCCCTTCAGTCTGATACAGTGTCGTCAATGGATTTTTTGCAAAAATCTTGTTCTGTTTCTGGTGGGGACTCAGAAATTTGAGGTTTGCGTCTCATCCGCTCGTTTTGTCTTTGCACATTGAGCAAACTTTACAGTAGCTTTTATCGGTTCCCTTTTGTGGTTAAACATATCATGGTTTATTGTAAATGCTTACACTTCCTCTCAGAAGAGTATGTGTTCTTCCTGCACATTTGTTGAACCATGCAAAGAACAATAGAATAAAACCGGAGTTCCTGTAATGCATTTGGCCAGACCTCCTTTGCATAGTCTATGGATTCATCATTCATCTTCAGTAGTATGAACACCTTTGTGGTTCTCGGCTGTTGCTCTGCATACTATATATATCTCAATTCTGACGGTCAGAACAACCCCAAAAAAAAAAAAAATGAAAAGTTTACGAAGAACAGAATAGTCCGTGGATAAGAAGAGGCTCGTGATAATGATTTCCGTTTACATATGTACCCAATATGCTAGACATACAGTGGTACAGGTGGCCTGATTAGTTTAGATATTGATGTTTTCACAGATTAATAGACGTTTCTAAGACAAAAGTCTCATGAGTTACAGTTGTTCCAATCTTATGCAGTTCTTATGGTTCAAACCTTGATTCAAGTCCCTATATCTGGGAAAACTTTTCACAATCATGATTTCGATCTGTGGCTTGTTTCTGTTTTTGTATTTCATTGGAAATTTGCAGGTTGGTGCTCCATCTTTTTTAAGCTTCAGGCTCCTTATTATTAATATAATTGTGTGTGAGACAGTGAGAGCATGGGAGATAGTATTCCATTGCTAACATAGAACTCCATTACAAAATTTCATTAGTTTGTGATTCTAATAAGTATTCACAGTTGATATTAATTACAAAGAGAGTCAGCTACATAAAAACTAGCAATTTTTCGGGAGGATTAGATGATCCAAACTTGTGTTATGCCAGTTGTATATGCAGACGACGACATCTAAACAGCTGCAGACAGTCAAGGATGAGAAGAAAAAGGAAAAGATAAAAACTAAAAAAGAAAGCATAGAGTTGTGGATAAAAAGAAACGGGCTCGAATGTGTACTTACTCGAGAGGAAGATATCATGTTCCGTACTCTAAAGGAAGATATCATGTTCCACATAGAACAAAAGCTGGAAGAGAAGGATGACGTTAATGTAGACAATCCGTTCGATCTTCTTCCCACATATTTGAAATTGAAAATTAAGCACCATCTCTGCTTGCCCCTGCTAGAGAAAGTGAGTCCCTACATATATATGTATGTCTTTGGGTAGGCAATAATAAGAGATGTCTCATTATTAATCAGATCATCCCAATTGTTTCTATTTAGGTGCCAAGTCAATGCCTCATAAAGAAGTTGGTCTACCCCTGTCTCGAGCATGTATACTACTCCAAAGACAACTACATTGTTCGGAAGGGAGAACCACTTGATCGGATGCTCTTAATCACGGAAGGTGTCGTATGGAAGTTAGCCTCCAATAGTGAGGGAACCGCCTCCAGTAGTGAGGGAACCGCCTCCTCAAGCTGGGTGTGTTTGGAGAAAGGTCAATTCTGTGGAGAAGAGCTTTTGGAGTGGGAGTTCAAAGATTCCAAAGTCCTAATCTCTCCCATGACACTCAAAACCCATACAAAAGTTGAGGGCTTTGTTCTGATGGCCAAAGACTTGAAGGATCTACTCAAGGGCAGCTCAACCTTTTTGGAGTCTTTATACAAGTCATAAAAATGAGGCATTTTAATGCAAAAATTAAAAATTAAAAAATTAAAATTAAACATAAATTTGCTTCTTGCCTTTTTAGATACAAAATTACTAATTAAAGTTTGTATTCAAGTTTATCCAATAAATCAGTTTTGATAGATAAGCATCTTAATCTATCTTGCGACATATTTATTCATAGATAAGTTTTTATAATCTTTCTGATGTTGGTGTGAAAAAGTGTTTGAGAACTTAATTAGCAATAAATAGTTATGTACCGTTAAAAAAATTAAGTTAGAATTTAATTGTTTGGGAACTTAATTAGTAATAAAGTAGTTGTGGTAGATAGATTCTAGGTTTTAGGAGTAAAGAATTTATTGTGAATGATACTATTATTTTGAAAAGTGACTTTGATAGTTCTAATTTCTAGGATGTGTTATTTCTTTTAATAGGCCTTCATAATTTAAAATTTTTAATTTTACTATATATAGACCTTTTATAATAGGGGTCTTCCTAATTATGACGATAGGCAATCGTCTCACCTACCAACCCCTTTCAGCCGCCACTGGATCTACTGATAGGCATAATTTTGAAGCACATTCTCCTTCGCATACAGCTTCTGCTATACAAAGAGCTTGACGCCGCTCTAATCAAAAACGAAAAAATAAAAATAAAAACGTGTTGGACAGGGAGAATTTAATTCCACCCATTCCTGCGGCACCCGGAATGCCACTGCATCAATCTGTCTTCCATTGAGTTGCCGTTCTGATGGTTGGATGGAAACTAGCTAGGAAATTGTGAACCTTATTGCAAAAGTTTTTGTCATAGTTTGTGTTTGTTTCCACGTAAAACAAAGGAACTAAAAGAATGTTTTCAGTAATTAATTATGTTCTGAAAAATTATTAAATTTCGTTATTGTTTGGATGAACTCCATAAAATGATTGGAAAACTATTTGGTTATTTGGTTATACTTTACTTGTATTTATTTGGACGAACCCCGAAAAGGGCCAGCAATTTACCGAGAGAAGTGAGGCCGGAGGGGAAAGGGGCAGGAGAGAACCATTTTCTTTTTGCACCAATTTCAAGCTTCCCTTGACCGCTAGTTTCCAGCTCCACCAAAAATGGCACTAAAAGCTGAAAACGGTTTAATTAGCCCACTAGAAATACGATAAAAATGACCTTTATGGGCTTGTCTTTGTCAAAACATCATGCTGTTTCGCTCAAGCGAGCCCAATTATTTTCGTGTCCCCTTTTTTTTATTTGTTGAAATTTTAAAAATTTATAGTCTGATTTTTAATGAAATTTTAAATAATGCTTAAGTTTTTATTATCCATAAATTATTGTCTAAATTTAGACTAGTCCCTTACGATGATGTGACATGCTAAATGTCAATATATGTTATGTGGCATGTCACTTGTCTTAAATAAAATAAAAATAATAATAATAATTTATTTTGATTGTTTAATATTTTTTATTTAATTTATACTTTTTTTATTTGTTGTATTCTAATAATCATCAATTCTCTTACAAATTGAGACAGAAATGTGACCGAGAAGTGAATTTCTTTTTTTTATTTGTTTTATTTTGAAATTTTTCTAATTAAAAAAAACTATAAAATAATCTTTTCCATCAAATCATTCTTTTTTATTATAAATTCATTTAAATTTTCTCTCTTTACTTTTTTACCAACTCTCATATTCCAAAATTTTGACACTCAAATAATGGTGATTTGTGAATTATAAAAATTTAACATATTTTTAAAATTCCTTAAAAAATCAGAAAGTAATTTTTTAATTTTTTTCTGTTATTTTTTTCAGCCAGCGCGGAGAACAATGATTTCCATCACCAGTAAAGTACTCAGCTTCACGATTTTAATTTGGAAGATTAATATTGCGTGAGATCAGCCGGCAAATAACACAGAGCAAAATGCCAAAACAGCCGAAAAAAATCAAATGGCTCAATATGAGGGGGCTTCCCCCAGCCCCCAAAATCTCGTACAAAACAGATATTGTTTAGCGTTTTTTTAATGAGTGTTTGGCCATATATATATATAAGGACACGTGGTCCTGATATGATATTGGTGGTATTTGGCCTAAAATATTAAATTGATTATTAATTAAAATTGATCCTAGACAAGGTCTAGGAGTAGCTCCACGAAAAGGAATAGGAGGTAATGGAGGAAGAGTACGACCCTTTACCTTGGACTGATCAACAGACTGCAATAATCAACAAATAAAAAAACATGGTAAACATTTATCATGCTTAGGCATTGCATCCCCACATGCATTTAAAATAATAGAAACTGATGCATCAAATCTTAGTTATGGTGGCATACTCAAGCAACGCATGGATGACTCTGTTAAAGAGTAACTCAATGCAAATATGATCCTTCTAATATTGGATTTTCAAAATTCACTATTCGAAGGATAATTTCTTCCAAAGAATGGGGTCAGCAATGGACTCTTCAAGCCTTGTCTGAACCATTTAGACAATTAAAAAATATCACTTTCTATGACTATATTGATGCATGGACTTTTGCTTTATTTTTTGAAAATAAAACCCATCGTCACACATGATTCATACGTTTTAAAGGCTTTCAATGCCCTGAACCTATGCCTCATTGGTTTATCCAGTGGTGGGATCGATTCGTGCTGATGAAAAATTGCTTCCTCAAGGATTAAAAAAAGCTTATGATTAATGGGCTCTTGATCCCCATGATACTCCAGCTCTTGAAAAATACCCTTCCATGAAAAATCCTTCTTGCAAGAATATACCCATTCTCCTTCGTTTTTTCATACAATTTAACCTTCTTCCTTGGATGCTATGTTGGAAATTTGTTTTTACCCATGAAAATAATGCCAAAAATAGAATTTTTATTTTTATTCGAAGATGAAGAAGAACTCATTTTCCCTATAGAAATTCACAGTTAAAAAATCAGGAATGGAATTATTAGAACCTTTGATATATTCAATATCAAAATAAAAAACAGAAAGGATTGCTTGCTATCGGGCAAAAAGATGTTTGGAAGCAAGATTTTTTACATCTTTTATTAAGATATCTTTAGCAAATTGACAATCAACACGAATTAAAAATTTTTGAATTAATAAATCATCTTGAAATTTTGAAATATAAAGAACGATTGCTAGTACTTCTTGCTTAACAGTACTATATTTTTGTTGGGTTGTATTCCATGCATGAGAATGATATCTTACTATTTACTCTTTAACAGAGTCATGCATGCGTTGCTTGAGTATGCCACCATAACCAAGATTTGATGCATCAGTTTCTACTATTTTAAATGTATGTGGGGATACAATGCCTAAGCATGGTAAATATTTAACATGCTTTTTTATTTGTTGGACTATTGCAGTATGTTGATCAGTCCAAGGTAAAGGGTTTTTCTTTAATCGGTTAAATAAAGGTTTGCATATTTTTCTTAAATCTTTATAGAACTCACCAATATAGTTTAATTCTCTCATTTTTAAAAGATAGTTTGTTGTAAACTAGGGTCTTGGAGTTTTGAAATAATTTCTAATAATAATTGATCAAATTGTGACAACACTGATATTTGTTTTTAACAGGTACAATTTTCTTCAAAACAGTTGCAAAGCTGAATTTTATCATTATCAGAAGAAGAACTTTCGTATACAAAAATAGTTGAAGAATTATTATCTGATACAAGCATTTGATAAAAAGTATTTGTATTAAAAAATATTTTACATCATTGAGCTTTTAGTTCGGAAGAAACATCTAATTCTTTTATTTATTTTTTAACATAATATTTATTAGCAAAATGACCTGTTTTTCCACAATTCCAACAAGTAATATCTTTTTTCTTGGTTTTTTGTTTAGTTTTCGTATGGGACAGAAAAGATTGCTTATAGGATTGGGATTTATTATATTTATTTTTAGATTTATACAAATGTTTGTAATAATTCTTATGATGTTTTTTATGTTTTGAAGGAGTAAAGGAACAGAATAACCATATTGTTCACAGAAAAAGCCTAATTCTTTACGAGTTTGTTTTTTCTCTATTCTAAAGTTTTATTTAATTTTAAATCATTACAAATAAGTAAACTAGTTCTATTTATAATATTGATCATTTCACCATAAGTATATTAATCATATAAAATAACTCCTTGATCATTAGCTAAATTAATACGAACTTTTTAAGCAAAATAGAAAGGTAAACTTGCTATTAATTTTTCTTTCCAATAAGCCTGATTACAATCATCATGCAACAATACTTTTGATAAAAATACATCTTTATACCATCGAAAATCAGCCATTGTAGGACATTTAAGATTTAGCAAAAAATCAAAAGAACATTCTTGATATATTCCTAGGTCACCTATAAAAATTTTTGTAATAGTATATAATAAGGTATTAACAGAATCAGGTATTTGTTGACCATTTCTAAGGACAAGATTGCCATCAGTATCTCGTTTTATTGCATCTTAGATAGTATTACGTTCATTATCAATTAAATATCTATCCCACCAATGTTTTAATTGAACAGTAAAACCAGTTAGTACACAGTAGGCCTGCAAGTCCGGTCCGGCTGCCGGCGGAGGTCCGGCTGCCGGCGGAGTCTCCGTCACCGGTTCTGGTAAGATAAGCTCCGCCTCTTTCAGGAACCGGAGCCGGAGGTCGTGTTGGGATATTAACGGAAGCGGAACCGGAAGCGAAATTTTCCGCCGGTTCGGCGGAAAATCCGGTTCCGGCCCTTTTTTATTTTTTTCCCCTTTTGTCTTAAAAAGAGCGTCGTATCCCGAGTTATTCGAATACGACGTCGTTTAGTTAGTTATCGTCCTCCTAGCTCCTTTCCCCTCTTTCAGGAACCGGAGCCGGAGGTCGTGTTGGGATATTAACGGAAGCGGAACCGGAAGCGAAATTTTCCGCCGGTTCGGCAGAAAATCCCTGTTCCGGCCCCTTTTTTTTTTTCCCCCTTTGAGTTAAAACGACGTCGTCCCATTTTCAATATGACGACGTCGTTTAGTTGTTGCCCTCCCCCTCCCTAAATCCTTTTCCTCTCTTTCCCCTCCCCTCCCCCGAGTCCCCCCCATCGCCGCAGCCCGCAAGCCCGCAGCATTTCCCCTCCCCCTCCGGCCCCCCCCGACCCCGAGTCCCCCCCAGCCGCAGCCCTTTGCCCCTAATTTCCCCTCCCCCTCCGGCCCCCCCCGACCCCGAGTCCCCCCCAGCCGCAGCCCTAATTTCCCCTCCCCCTTCGGCCTCCCCTGACCCCGAGTCCCCCCCAGCCGCAGCCCTCTGCCCCTAATTTCCCCCCCCCCCCCCCCAAACCCCGAGTCCCCCCCAGCTGCAGCCAATTTCTCCCTCCCCCTCCAGCCTCCCCCGAACCCGAGTCCCCCTCAGCCGCAGCCCTAAAATTTTCCCTTTCCCCTGCCAGTGCTGCCACCCTCTCTGCCTTCCTCAGCGTTCTCACTTCAACCCTTGGCACACAATTTTTGGCTTCCTTTCGGGCTAAGCAAGAAGCCAGAGGACTGTATGTCTCTCTCTCTCTCTCTCTCTCTCCTCTCTCTCACAGCTACTGTTGTTAGGATTAGCTACTGCTATTGAATATTGATATTAGATTTGTATTGGCTATGATTGGGTTAGATTAAATTGTTGTGAATTTGTTGTTCAATGTTAGATTAAATTGTATTAGATTAGTTGTGAATGAAGGGGATATTGGTTGTGAATGAAGGGGATATTAGTTGACGGTTGTGAATCTGTTGTTCTATTAAATTGATTGGGAATCAAGGAGATATTGGTTGTGAATGAAGGAGATATTGGTTGACGGTTGTGAATCCGTTGTTCTATTAAATTGGTTGGGAATCAAAGGGATATTGGTTGGGAATTGTATTATATTATATTAAATTAAATTGTATTAGATTTTTTTGGAATTGTATTAGATTAGATTAAATTAAATCGTATTAGATTGTTTGGAGTTGTATTAGATTAGATTAAATTAAATCGTATTAAATTTTTTAGGAATTGTATTAGATTAGATTAAATTAAATCGTATTAGATTTTTGGGAATTGTATTAGATTAGATTAAATTAAATCGTATTAGATTTTTTGGGAGTTGTATTAGATTAGATTAAATTAAATCGTATTAAATTTTTTAGGAATTGTATTAGATTAGATTAAATTAAATCGTATTAGATTTTTGGGAGTTGTATTAGATTAGATTAAATTAAATCGTATTAGATTTTTTGGGAGTTGTATTAGATTAGATTAAATTAAATTGTATTAGATTTTTGGGAGTTGTATTAGATTAGATTAAATTAAATCGTATTAAATTTTTTAGGAATTGTATTAGATTAGATTAAATTAAATCGTATTAGATTTTTTGGGAGTTGTATTAGATTAGATTAAATTAAATTGTATTATATTTTTTGGGAGTTGTATTAGATTAGATTAAATTAAATCGTATTAGATTTTTTGGGAGTTGTATTAGATTAGATTAAATTAAATCGTATTATATTTTTTGGGATTTGTATTAGATTAGATTAAATTAAATCGTATAAAATTTTTTAGGAATTGTATTAGATTAGATTAAATTAAATCGTATTAGATTTTTGGGAGTTGTATTAGATTAGATTAAATTAAATCGTATTATATTTTTTGGGATTTGTATTAGATTAGATTAAATTAAATCGTATTAGATTTTTGGGAGTTGTATTAGATTAGATTAAATTAAATCGTATTATATTTTTGGGAGTTGTATTAGATTAGATTAAATTAAATCGTATTAAATTTTTAAGGAATTGTATTAGATTAGATTAAATTAAATCGTATTAGATTTTTGGGAGTTGTATTAGATTAGATTAAATTAAATCGTATTATATTTTTTGGGAGTTGTATTAGATTAGATTAAATTGGCCAAGTGCAACCCATTGTGGTCATAAAACTCGGTGTCACCACAAAGATCAAGGGACTTCGGCTATGAGATCCCACTTAAAGGCATGTGTAATGTATAATAGAACTCAAAGTAAATTGGATAGTTCTCAACAGAAATTGACTTTTGATATCAAGGGGGCATGTAGTGGATCAGTGGGAGTGATGAAGATAGACTCATATAATCTCAAGGCTATTAGAGCTTCTATTGCCAAATTTATAACTGTGGATGAGCTTCCCTTCAGAATAGTAATCAAGGATGGGTTCAAAGACATGATTCATACCCTCGAGCCCCGATTTAAAGTGCCATATCGAATTACAAGTAATGAAAGATTGTGTGAAACTTTACTTGGAAGAGAAGTGTAGATTGAAGGCTAGTATCTTACTTAATGACCACGAGTTTGCTTCACCACTGGCACATGGACGTCAGTCCAAAATATGAATTATATGTCTGTCACTGCACACTTCATTAATAGTACTTGGAACTTGCACAAAAAGATACTTGCTTTCTCTAAGGTGTCAGATCATAAGGCCTCGACAGTTGGGATGGAATTGGAGGATTGTATGTTGGAATAGGGGATTGATAGAATCCTTACAATCACTGTCGATAATGCCTCCTCTAATAATACAGCCATTGAACATGTAAAGAGTAGACAATTGCTTTTGGAGTTTCGGCCTGGAAAAATAGTTTGTAATCATGATTGTTTGCATATGAGATGTTGTGCACATATCTTGAATTTAATTGTGCAAGATGGGTTGAAGGAGTTGGATGATTCTATGGCCAAGGTAAGGAACTTGGTCAAGTATGTTAAGTCATCTCCCGGTCGAATGGATGAGTTTAAGAAATGTGTAGCGAAAAGGAAGTTTCCCAGTGATGGATTTTTGCAGCTTGATGTTCCTACTTGTTGGAATTCAACGTATATTATGTTGGATGTAGGTGAGAAATATCATAGAGTTTTTGAGGATATGTTGGCAGAAGATGGAATTCTTATAAGCTTCCTGCGTGAAGATGGGCATGGGAGGAAGGGACTGGGTCCCCCTGGATTTGAGGATTGGGAGCGTGTGAGACATTTTACGAAGTTTTTGGCGCTCTTCTATGAAGTGACGGTTCGAATATCTGCTTCGAATACGGTAACAGCAAACTTATTTTTTGCAGAACTAGCCAAAATTCATATGCATTTAGGAAAATATGCAGCTAGTGGGGATTTGTTCTTGGCAGACATGGCAAAAAAAATGCAAATCAAGTATGATAAATATTAGGGTGATTTGACCAAGGTTAACAGACTATTGTTTGTTGCAGCGGTACTTGATCCACAATATAAGATTATATACTTGGACTTTTGGTTCAAGAAGGCTTTGGGGGTAGAGTTAGGTGCAAAGATGACTAATCTTGTAAGAGGGACCTTGGATCAGTTGTTTACAGAGTATGCTAATATGGATGGGTCATCTAGCAGTGGGAGCGTATCTGCAAGTCAAGGCCAGCTTGATTTTGTTGGGTCATCTAGTTCATCAATAGATGATCCTCTTTACATGGAATTCACACAATTTAAGGCGCAACAGAATTTGCTGGATAACAAGTCTAAAATGGAGAGATATTTAATGGAGGATATTAAGCCCAGAGATCCTAATTTTGATATCCTCAATTAGTGGAGAGTGAATGCACCAAAATTTCCGTTCTTGCACGAATTTCTCGAGATGTTCTTGCCATCCCTATCACTACAGTGCCTTCAGAGTCTGTCTTCAGCACGGGGGGTCGAGTATTAGATTCTTTCCGGAGTTCGTTGGCACCAAAAACGGCGGAGGGACTCATTTGTGCTCAAAATTGGTTGAGATCCAAGATCATATCATTCTGCGGGTGATGAGGATAAGGAATCTGAAGTTACTGATGGGACAGAAGATCCCTCTAGTTATATGATGGACATAGGTATATACAAAATTTTACATTTTTACTTTCACTTTATTAAAATTTTTTATGAGCTCCTTGTTAATAAATTTGTTTTTTTGCAGAGATAATTTCTAATGCTGCATCGATCGTGGATTCGTGATTGATTGACGTTTGGTTATGTTATTAATTTCTTACTTGAGTTGATACTTCTAAGTTTGTATTGTAATATTTTGTTATTTCAAGTTAGTTTCAAGTTTGATTTCAGATTTATTTAATATGAGATTCTGTGAATTGCATGTTTTTATATTTTTATTTTTACATTTGTTTGTGAATTACATGTTTTAGGATTTTATTTGTGAATTGCGATGAATGAGTAAAATTTTCATTTATTGGAAAAAAGCTTAAATGGGCCGAAAAATATGGCCCAAAAAGTTGTTGGAATTCCGCTATCGCTTCCGCTTCCGCTTCGCTTCCGCTAAGTCCGCTAAGAGTCGGAAGCGGAAGCGGAGTCGATTTTGGCCATCCACTAATTAACGGATCGGATGTCGGAATGTTAAATTCCGCTTCCGACTAGTCCGCTATTCACCCCTAGTACACAGTTAAGAACTTGACATTCCGTTCGAGTATTATTGTGTAAGACATTAACATACATAGCCATTTCATTCAGAATAATAAGAATTTCATATTCAGATATAACGTCAATATTCCATTCATAAATTTCATTGCAGAAAATGAAGAAGTATATAATAAATGTCATTCTTCATATTGTAAATCAAGAGGTGTGGGTCGAGGATAATAATTTCTGGAATTTAAGTGATAATATTTTGATGCATTTTTTGTATGTTTAGTTTTAGAGTGATGCATTTTATTAAGATTTAAGTCTTCTTGGAATTGAGATTCTAATTGTTGTAAATTGAGCTCAGGAGTATCAGATTCAGAATCAAAAGTAATAGGACTAGAAGATGAACTGGATTGATTTAAAACTTATATTTTAGAAGAAGAAGCAGTATTTTCATTCTTTTCATTTATTGATAATTTGGCAAGCAGATCATTAATTTTATCTAATTTTTCTGTGGTAGCTTCTGCTCCATTTAAAGGAGGCATGGGTGGTAATTCATGAGGAATAAACATAGGTTGAGGTTTGGAAGTTTTGACAGGAGCTAATGGTTTTATTAAAGATTCAAGTTTTGTTAAAAGAATGCCTAGTTGATTCAACTAAATATTTGTATAATTATTTTGTTGAATAATATTATCAAAGTTTTTATCATTATTGTTTAGAGTATTGACTTTATAAGGAGTTGCAAAATATTGTTTTGATTGATGATCTACTAATGGTGTTTTTAGAGGATAAAATTCATAAATCTGTTGACTATTAGTGGTAAGCCATGGTATTTTTTGGTAAGAACATTTAAAGTAAGTAAATATTGTTCAAACCATGAAAAGAAAGGTATATGCTGTTGAACTATATTTAAATGATTGATAATAAACACTGTGTATATAAGCTTGTTCTAGTTTATCATAAGTATCAAAAAACCAAATATTTTCTTAATATTTTCTAATGAATCAAAATCTTTTCGTAAGATATTTTTATTAAGAACAAAAGCATTTTGTAAAACATGAATAGAATGAGATCGTTGTAAAGATATTATTTCTGATTGCGTAGGAGAAGTCTTATTAGGAGGTTCAATTTGATTATCATAGATATAAATTTGTGCAGAATTATCAGATTTAATAATATTTGGAGGAATAAAAAGTGGTATATAAGGTGATATTGAAGAAGTACTTATACGAAAAGAATTCAAGGCAGATTTAAAATTTCGAGAACTTGTAGAAGGAGATAAAGAGGATACAGAGGAAAATCGATTTGATGAATTATTCGTATTATCTTTATTAAAAGATAAGTAACAGATTCATCTGCATGTTGAGTAAAATATTCTATTTGCTTTATTTTCTTTTTTAGGAAGGGATTATTAATGGTAATTTCCAATCATCGGGTAAAATAACATCATCCCATTTGATCATACGTGGAATTGTAATATTTGAAAATTCATTACTAGTAGTTAAAAGTAAAGTTTCACCAGAATGAGGACGAACATTGATCTAGGATCAAGAGTAGTCTTCATTAATTTATAATGGAGTCTATATACGAAGCAAGGTATTGAGCACCTTCCATCATATCATGACCCATGGATTTTATATTTAATATTAAAGAATGTAAAATAGTAGGATCTGATAAAGAAAGAGGAAAACAAGGATAACAATTAAAATATATAGGACCTTGATGTAAAGAAGATTCAACTATTCCAAGTAAAGAATTTGAAAATTGATTATGTCGGCCATCTCTTAAACATAAAAGAACAGAACATTTAAACCTTGACGAGTTAAAAGGGTCGCTGCTATTTGGACTAAACCCATATGCATATATTTAAATCCTTGTGTTAAATATTTTTTAATCATATCAGATTTTATTAAATGAATGGTTTCATATTCTTTGCCAATTGGTATTAATTGTTCAATGGTTTTTATTGCATAATCAGTAGTAAACGCAAAGGAAGAGTGTTTATAAAATTGAGAATCTTTTTTTTTTTGGTATTACGCTTACCAGACTCTCTGTTTCCTAAATATTCCAACTACCTTTCTTCATTCCCTGCTTATCCTTGCAATCCTTTGGTCTTCTTCTTTTCTCGCAATATCAAGTTTTCAGGTTTCAAGTTTCCAGTGAACAATATGGTTATTATGTTTCTTTACCTCCTTCAAAACATAAAAAATATCATAAGAATTATTATAAACATTCGTGTATATATATATATATATTATTAGTTTTAGCTTTCAAATTATTTTTTTATGTAATTGCCTTTCAACAGTCATATATAGGGATGGAGTCGTAATCCTTCATCCCTTCCTTTAATGTTTGCTTTTCTTTCATGATAGTCAAGAATTTCGGTGCTGGCCAATGTGGCCATGCATTCCTAATCAAGACCCATGCATTAATTGTTCCCTCATAGTGCGTGCATTCTTTTGTGTACCCTTACGTCAGAACACCCCCGAAATACTGCGTTAGAAACAAACGGCGAGGTCGTGTGATTAATGCAGTCGGCACCTAAAATTAGAGCTACCAGAGGAAACTTGACTTGATCAAGAGGATAGTCTTTCTCAGTGGTACTTGATCGTCTAGTAAGCATCTGTGTGGGCAAACCCTGAGCGGTAGCTCAGTGGTTACCAACTTACCTCCTCCCCTTAGGGAGGTTACTTTCGGGGTTCGACGCCCCTTATCCGCAGGCTATGCCTGCTGCCACTGTTGACCAAAAAAAAGCATGTGTGGGCAGGAAAGAGAGTTGCCTCTAGCTATTGATCATGACTTGCATCTACAATATCACTACATGCACGGGTGATCTTTTATTTGTATATTTTTAGTAGAAAATTTTCATCTAGAGGGCGGTTCATTAAAACCTGGCATGGATCTTTTAGCATCATGTGTGTTTGCAATACTGTTTGTGGACACTTTCTTCTTTTATCTTCCTGTGATCAACAATACGGATAACACGTGTGTTGTGTTAAATAAAAAGATGATTGTTGTCATTTTTTTCTGAAGAATTAGGTTGTTGCCATTTGCTTGCGATTATTCATTGATATGATTTATTTTGTGAATATCATTTTGCAAATTCTTTATCCTTATAAAACCGAGGAACTGCATTGATATTAAATGAACTGGACTAATTAGAAAACCTCGGGCAACTAGAAAGAGGCACTTGTCATCATAGTTCGCAGTTGACTTTCACGCTGCTCTTCTAATCCCACATGTACGAAATCTTAAAATTGTACTTTGCTGCATGATATATATTAAGTTAAATAATTAACATGATATATAATTTATTTTATAACGTGGTGGGTGCAGGTGCACAATTTTCAAAGCGTCTGGCTGGCAAAAAAACACTACTATTAATACAAATGGGATGGAGGAAAATCCCTTTCACAACAGCAATTTGATTGAGTTTTGAATTGATGACAGCATTGATGCTGTCTGAAAATACCGTTCAGGCTTCCGTGACGAATATATGTCATAGGGGCTATTACTGTCTTTCTACCATGCTTGTTTAGGGACCGAAATGGAAGCGACAGTATAGGTGCCAAAATTTTGGAGAGGTTAAAAGCTACGTACACATTTTGAAGGAATAGTTCAATAGCCAAACGGGCCTCGCAAAGTGAGAAAGCAACTCCCCGAGGCAGTCTGCAGAGAGGGAAGGAGAAGAAGCAACAATGGGTGATGGCGAGGCAGTGAGAAGCGAGTGGCCGCTGAGTCCATCAGGTCGGTTGTTTCATTCTCCAGGCTTCAACTGTTATATCATCGCCGTCATAGGGTGCAAGACAAGCATCAATCCTGACGCTGTTAAAGCTGGCTTAGAGCAAACTTTGCTTAAGCATCCAAGGTTCTCCAGCAAGCAGGTAAGGAAAAAGTACTATATATAACGTATATTCTTCTTTGCTGTGAGGTCTTTGTGCGTTCCCGGCCTTTCTTGACTTCCTACCCTGCATTTTTTTAATCTTTTTCTTTTTTTTCTTCTGGTGAAAGTTGTTTAGAGCCAAAGTTCAGTGCATTCCACTGTTGTGACGAGAATCAATATTCAGGATCGTCAGAGTAGAAAAATGAAAATAAAATTAACAATTACAAAAGACACTAAGATTTAAATAGTTCGACTTTGAATCTTACATCCAGTAGTAAAAATTTAAGAAAAAATTCACTATAAGAAAGATAAAGTAGAAAGAGTCATGACACAATACTCAAACTCAAAGTCTCAATATACTTAATTTCTTCACACATAAAAAAGATGAGAATAACAACAAAACCCTCTTAATATTCGGCGACATTTTTCTCTCGTTTCTCTATTGAGTTTTTCCGCTACTCTCGTTTCGAAACAACTCTTCTTGTTTTAAAATTGCACTCCGCGAAGCATTTTCATAAATGCAAAGAATTAAAGTCTTCGACAAGCTGCGCAATTATAGCTTCTCTTGTAGCTTGTTGTTCCCTTTAGAAAAAGTAAACTTTCACTTGTCAAGAAACAACACTGTATTTAATGCAACGTTGAAAACTAACTTGACGCAATAGTAGCTATAGGTGAAAGAAAGAATGTAATGCATTAAGGTGTTCACCGGTACCGCCACCGGTACTGGTACTAGTAACCGCCCCCGCTTAGTAGCGGGGGCGGTACCGGTTCATAATTTCACCAAAAAACGGTGAAATTGGCGGTGGCGGTGACACCGCCAACCGCTGGCAGGTCACCGCCAAAACCGTATTTAAAAAAAAAAAAAATTTGCCACCATACGACGTCGTTTTGTTTTAAGCGTAAAACTTTTGGCTTAGGGTTCCCTCGCCCCCCGACCCCCGCTCATTTCCTTCGCAGTTCGCTCACTCTCAGCCCCCCTGCCCCTCCCTCGCATTCGTTCACTCCGGCTCAGCCCCCTGCCCCTCCCTCGCAGTTCGCTCACGCTCCGGCTCAGCCCCCCGCCATCAAGGTACATCTTTGTAGAAGCTGCTGCTTCTTCCCTCTACCCAAACACTCAATTCACCAACCACGAGTCGCTCCCATCGTTGCATGAATCGTTTTCCAACTTCACCAAAGTATTCCCCTTCTTGGACAGACGAGCCTGATCACATCCGAGCCCAAGAGTATAACCATCTCACCCTCTGCCTGATCACATTGGTAAGTCTCTCTCTCCCTCTCAGACTCTCTCTCTCGCTATCTGCCTCTCTCTCTCTCTCTCTTTTCGAATCTCATCTGTCTCTCCGCCTCCTACAGCGCCACCGGCCGCCGTGCAACAGGACAGCTCAGGCGTCTCAGCTGCTCTGTCTCCCTCTGTCCCTCACGGTATGTATACAGTTCCCTCTCTGCCTCTTTTTTTTCATACCGAATTGCTGCCTCTAAATCTTAAACGTTTAATCAATTGTTAATTGTGAAATTAATCAATTATGGATTGTTAATAGTTATAGCTTAAAATTTAAGCCCCTATGTATCAACCGATTGGCATTTGGCAGTGGCTTATAGCTTAATTGTGAAGTCAAATTTCTGCCTCTTTTTTTAGGTGCTCAGTGATTGTGATTGTGCTTAATTTGGCAGTGGCCTTGTCTCAGGTATGTCTTTCTATCTCATCCCTATATAAAATTCAGTTACTTAAATTGCTTTAGGGTTTGTGAAACTGTTGTCTGTTGGAGGATGGGCTTGCATACTTGTGGTTTGTGAATCTGTTGGAGGATGGATTTAAATTGGTTTGGATGCTTGTGGTTTGTGAATCTGTTGGAGGATGAGATCGAATTGGTTTGGATAGTTGGATACATTTGATTGGATTGTTGGATTGGTTATTTGGTTTGACAAATTGTTTACTTTGAATTGAATTTGATGTTATGTTTTGTTTTGTTTTTAAAAACCGTATTTGTAAAGATTTTCAATCCCTTTAAACTCTAAAGCATACATCGAAAAGGCCAATTTTTGCTAACTTCAATTGTGGAAGTGGTTGTAATTTAATATGATCACATCTAAAGCTATTTGAATTGGCCAACATTTTTATTTTTTTTTAAATCAAAATTTGATCAATGTAGCTTCTCAAATTATTTTACACTTGAATTTTTTTTTGTTTTCTTTATTTTCAGATGGATTTGACACAATCACATACTCCTAATAGTGAGACTCAATTGGGAAGTGAAAGTAGTCACACTTCTAACTTGATAGGTAGTAGTGTGGCTACTACACCTTCTCAATCTTGTCCAGCCACTCCTACGGAGAGTATGGAAACAACTGGGGTTGATCCACGTGGGTTACCACCACTTCCTCCACTTAAAAAGAGGAAGAACTCACGTGAGTCTCCGGTTTGGCAGCACTACACTAAGGTTGTTGATGAAAATGATGCTATGAATGTTAGAGCCACTTGTCACTATTGTAAGAAAGATTTTCCTGCCCATCACAAGAAGAATGGGACATCGGGGTTGAAGCAACATTTAGAGTCTTGTGTTTATTACAAGAGGACTTTAGCTGGTCATGTGGATGTTGGTCAGATGTTGTTGAATCATGATGCATCGAGGGCGAGTAGTGGTGATGTTGGGGTGATGGGGGTCACTCGTAAGTTTGATGAGAAGGCTATTAGGGAGTTGATAGCAAGAATGGTAATTATAGATGAATTGCCATTTCTCACGGTTCAAAAGGTTGGGTTTAGGGCATTGATGCATTACTTAGAACCTAGGTTTAAGATGCCTTCGAGGTATACGTTGATGAGAGATTGCATGTCATTGTATTTAAGGGAGAAGATCAAGTTGAAGGAGGGGTTTCGGGTGAATAAGTATAGAGTGTGCCTCACCACAGATACTTGGACATCAATCCAAAATTATAACTATATGTGTGTGACTGGACACTTTATTGATTGTAATTGGACGTTGCATAAGAGGATCTTGTCATTTAAGAGGATCCAAGACCATAAAGCATCAAGTATTTTAAAGGAATTAGAAGATTGTCTGCTTGATTGGCATATTGATAGGGTGCTAACGATTACGGTTGATAATGCATCTTCTAACGATGCGGCAATTCACCAATTCAAAAGAAGACAATTGTTTGAAAGTATTGGTGGTTCAACTTTGAAGGTTGTGTGTGGACATGAGTATTTACATTGTAGGTGTTGTGCACATGTTCTTAATTTGATTGTCTCTGACGGGTTGAAAGACGTGCATAATTCGATAGCTAAAGTCCGCAATATGATCAAGTATGTAAAGTCTTCACCTCAAAGGTTAGAAACTTTCAAGAAAGCTGTTGCAGAAAAAAACATTGCATATGGCCAATTCTTGAGTCTTGATGTTACAACCCGTTGGAACTCCACGTATTTTATGTTGAATGTGGCTGAGAAATACCAGAAAGCATTTGATCATATGATGATTTTGGATGGCCATTTTGTTATTTATTTGCAAGAGGATGGGCATGGGAGGCAAGGTTTGGGTCCACCTACATTTGAGGATTGGGAGGCCATTCGTGGTGTCATAAAATTTTTGAAGTTATTCTATGAGGTCACTTTGCGGGTATCGGGATCAAACTTGGCCACATCTAATGCATTCTTTGAAGAATTGACTAAGATTACTAGACATATCACAAGGTATAGATCTAGTGGGCAAAGGGATCTTGTGGATATGGCATGAAAATGCAGTCGAAATATGATAAGTATTGGGGTGATTTAGAGCAGATTAATGGATTTTTATTCATTGCAGCATTGATTGATCCTCGATACAAATTGGGGGCATTGGAGTATTGGTTCAAGAACCAATTAGGGGAGGCAAGGGGGAAGGAGATGACAAGCAAAATAAAAGGTGTATTTGAGAGGATGTTTTCCGAGTATAGTAGTGCCTCATCTACTAGTACTAGTAGTGGTAGTGGTAGTGGTAGTGGTATTAGTACTACCACTCCTCCTCCTTGTGCTGTTGTCGATAGTACTACATCTATGGTTGATGTTGATGATGACGGTGATTACTTTACTGAATGGAGAATTTCACAGCGGGCGTTGGAGTCCAAATCTGAGATTGAAAGGTATTTATCTGAGGGAGTTATTGAGAAGAGTCCAGAATTTGATATTCTGAATTGGTGGAAGGTGAACTCTACAAGGTTTCCAGTTCTTTCTCAGATAGCCCGTGATGTATTGGCAATCCCCATCACCACTGTGCCCTCTGAGTCGGTGTTTAGTACTGGAGGACGGATCTTGGATCCTTTCAGGAGTTCGTTGGCTCCAAAGACTGCTGAAGGACTAATATGTGTTCAGAATTGGTTGAGAGGTGACCCTATTGTGGGAGTGGTTGAGGCTGAACTTGATGTATCTGATAACATAACTGAAGATGAAGAGACTTACAGGCTCGATTCAGGTAAAATTATTCTTTGGTTAAATTTTGAAATTTGATACTCAATATAATGTAATCATTATAATTTTATGCTTTTATTTCTTAATTATGTAGAGATATCGACTTTGACGACGGAGATCGAGATGGACTAGGACGCATGTTGCACTTGCCCACCTTTTAGTCCTTTTTATGCTATTTTATTTGAACAATGTTTATTTGATGTGTCATGTATGTATAGTGTTGTTTTAGTAATTTTATAGTGTTGTTTTGTATTATGTATTGTTGTAGTTTAGTTAACTTGTAAGTTTTCTAACTTGTATTTGACACTTTGTTAACTTGTAACTTGTTAGTGAAAATTAAAATTACGTTTTAGTGTTTTAATTGAGAATGATCAATATTGGATTTGGTCATTCTCAAAAAAATGGGGCATATAGAAAAGGCCATATGATAAGAATCTCCATGATTAAACTTAATTATTGTCATGGGGATCAATAATATGGCCTACATGTTTAGATACAATTTTCACTATATTTTTTTTTTTTATTATTTCATTATTTTTTTAGAACTAACAGAGTGAGGAAAAAACATTCACTTTGCATATGGTAGTCATCCTTTGTGAATATGAACCATGCCATCACACCATTGTTGCCATTAAGTTTAAAAGGCAAGTACAAGTCTTACTTAAAGATGGAAATTACCCAAAGCCAAGAATGGTCGGCAAAGCTATGATAAAATAAACATAACCCTTTCTTTGAAAAAGGGGTCTAAAATGCCCAAAAAAAGGGGGTCCAAATGGCTCAAAAAAAGCCCTAAAAATGGGGTCTAGATGGCCAAAAAAAGATCCAGATGCCCAATAAAAGTCCAAAAAAGGGGCCCGATAGCCCAAAAAAGGGGGCCCAAAAGGCCCAGCGGTGGTAGCGGTTCACCGCCACCGCCACCGGTGATACCGCTACCGCTGGGCCGGTTATATGTTACCACCGGTACCGGTACCGGTGATAATATATTCATCACCATCGTTAGCGGTGGCGGTGGCGGTTGGAGGTATAACCGTCACCGCCACCGCCACCGCCACGCACCTAATGCACACCCCTACATTAAATACAATTCTTTGAATAAGAATTCATGCCCGTGAAAGCTTTTGCCTTTTGTCATAAGACGACAAAAGAATGTGAGTCTTGACTTTTCAAAAGTCAAGCTACACACGTAACATCCACAAACCAATTTTTAAAGAAAAAAGTTTGGGGCCAGTCCGACCCACTGGAGATCAACTTTGGTATTGTCTTTTTGCAAAAAGTACACCATCAGAGTTTGAACAATTCAATCAAACATCTGGAAGCCCCCACAATTAAATCACTACTCTTGTGCAACTAAAATCGAAAGCTTTTCACTTTATTGGAAAAGATATGAAACGAAAAGGAAAGAATGACAAACGACAGGGTAAGGCTCCTTCTGATAAGGGAAGCTGAATTTTTCATTTCAATTGGATTTTCCCATCCCATCATATATACTTTGGCATTTGCCGCCCGCATTTACTTGTTCGATTCCACTAGAACCAGAACTCCTGCTGGACACAATTAAGACAAGTTCATCTCAAGTGTCCGTGTCTCTTATGTTATGAACATAGTCAATCTTTACCTTCCATTTGATTTGACTATTAAACTATATATAAAATGATCAAAATACTCTTCTAAAATTATTAAAATATTAAAAAATCATTAAAAAATAATATATACAAAAAATTATTATAAATAAAAAAATATTAATTCTATTTCATTAATTTATTTATTTTTAATTTATTTCTTATATTTTTTATTTTATTTATTTTATTTTAATTAGAGGGACATTTCAATCATTTTGTATTTTTTTAACGTATGACTTAACTACCAAATCAATCTAAAAGTGATGATTGATCATGTTCAAAATATAAGGGACACAAATTGTTGTTTTGAAACTTAGGTGGGTGTAATTGATTTTTGCTCATATTTAGGGGGCATACCATGATATTACTCCAAACAAAAAACAATATAGGGATGACTAAGTTATTGAATATACACGTGTGAGGAAAAAAAATGGTGTCCACATTAAAAAGCAGTCAAGATTAATATAGCATAATTAGGCTCAAACCTATAAACTTAAATTTTTAAGTTAAGTGGTGTCTGTATATGTTATATTATCAACTCATTATAAGGAGACTCCCCAAGTAGTGTTCATCTCCTAGGAGCATGGGCATTAGAGGTGCGGCACAAAGCAAATCCGAAAGCCAATGTTTAGTACAAGGGAATATCATATTGTCCTTTGGTTACTTTTGGTCTATTTGGGCATGCACAAGACAGAGTCACACTGGTAAACAAGCAACCTATCTCAAATTACGGGCAGCGTCAATTTTTCTCAATAATTGTCTATATTTGACCTTTTGCTTGTTAAAAAGGGTGTCTGATCAATTAATGTTTAGTGTTAGACTTTAAGATTTACTTATGTAATATTATATAAAAACCTTTAAGAATATAATTATAATAGTCTAATTTTGATATAATAACTCAAAATATCACGGCAAATTTTTTTACAAATAACTTGCAAAATATTTTCATGTGTTCTCATCTTAAACAAGATACTTCTTTCTCTTTATGATATATAGTTATTGCGATTCCTATTTGTTAATAGTGTAATTGCTAATCGAAATAATAAATTTAACTTTCTAATAATTTAAACATTTAAAATAAACGGTGCTTAATCAGAGTCAAGCTGGTCTGAGTAAAAAATCTAACCAAAAATTTTAAGTCTCTAATTTCAATTAAAATATTTTTGTATGCTGCTTACAGCTCTCTAACTTTTTTGTTTATGACACAAAAGGTTGAGTATGATAACAAGCGCTTCGGAAAGAAAAAATGGAGTTGCACCACGGTAAATCTTGAAGATCATGTCATCGTTCCGAAGTGGACCCGAAAATAGAATTTCCAGACCGATTTGTGGAAGACTGCATATCAAATCTTACCACAACCCCTCTGGACCTCACCAAACCGTTGTGGGAAGTACACCTTCTCAACATTAAAACCTCGGATGCAGAGTCTGTCGGGGTTTTTAGGATCCACCACTCGTTGGGCGACGGTGCATCTCTCATTTCCCTTCTCCTAGCTTGTACAAGAAAAACCTCGGACCCAGAAGCATTACCTACAATTCCAGTGAAAAAACGAGCAAGTTCAACCCATTCGGGCAGGTTTTGGTGGTTCTTACTAGCAATTTGGTACCTTTTAAAGTTGATTTGTAACACTTTTGTGGATTTACTGCTGTTTGTGGCGACCATTATATTTCTGAAAGACTCAAAAACACCGATCAAAGGTGCAGCTGGGGTTGAGCTTAATACCAAGAAGTTTGTGCACCGGACGGTCAGCTTGGATGACATGAAGCTCGTGAAGAATGCAATGAATGTGGTACGTATGTTGGATTAAATGAAAGATCCAGTTATTTGTAAAGTTCATGCTGCTCAAAACTTTAGATGGACAGATATGAGCTGCATTAATTAATTAGTTAAGGTCTACCAATTATGTCAATCTCTCTGAATTCTACCGTGCACTTCGGACAAAAAATTGTAAAAGATCTTAATCCAAAATTAAGTATGTGACAAAAGGGAGACTTCCCCAGTTTTAATGTTGTATTTCTAGTGGCCATAATTCTCTTTATTCAAACTCATAAACTCATGATCCTATGCGCGTGACCTAGTTTTATGTCTTTTTATACTTCCTTTTGGTACTCTCCAATTACTTGTCTTGGCTGGGGACCAGCAAGACTAGTGTTTAGGCCTTAGGCCTGCCTTTTTTCGTATTAATTTAAAAGTGTTTGTGAAATTCGAGACTACTAACGTACCAAGAAACTGTGGAAACTTATGGTCCTTGATAGGCTATATCTATCCATTTTGGACTTAAGTTCATGTCAATTGCCATTTTGTAGCATTTAGATTTTGGTAAACTTCGATGCTTAGTGAGGCCCACCAAATTTTGCACATAGTTGGAATTTCGACATAAATTTTGGCATTGCCTGAGCAACATGTTGCTAACGATTTATGTCTTGGGGGTAAGTTTTTGGCATCATAGATCTCTACCTAAATCATGGAAGACTGCTGGCTATTGTAGACTGACTGCAATTTTCTGGTTTGGAATTAATATTGGTTCTCTCCAATTTTCTGCCTTGCTTGCTCTGCGTATGAGGAATCTATACTTTTTGTTTCTTTTTCCATTTTAAAATTTTACTGTTGGTGAATTTTGTAGACCATAAACGACGTTGTTCTGGGAATAACTCAAGCTGGCCTCTCGAGATATCTAAACCGTAGATACAGTGAGTATCAGTCAATTGTTATCCTCAATTCAGGGTGATTATATTGTAGTATTTTTGAATTATTTTACCTCCTTTATCCTCAACAAAGTAAGAATTTTTTTGTACTCCTCTGTTTTTTAGGAACAATGCTGTTCGTATCAAGAGATGATGCTGAAGAAGCAAGATTAGATGAACATTTGATGGCTTTTTATCCAATTTGCTTTTGCAAAATTACAAACACCAACTGTCACAAAGAGAAACAGAAACATATTACAACACTTCAACTGCGTACTGTCCCAAAATCCACTTTCTGCATGCCTCCCTTTGTTTCACAGTCACGATTTCGATCCGTGGCTTGCTTCTGTTTTTGTACTTCATTGGAAATTTGCAGGTTGGTGCTCCCATCTTTTTTAAGCTTCAGGGTCTTTATACTCGTTGATTGAATTATAAGAGAGTTAACTACACAGAGCTCTAGGAATATAAATTGCAAGATTCATTCTTTTCAATCGATTTCAGTTTTTTAAACAATTAGCAATTTTTAGGGAGGATTATATGATCTAAACTTTGTGTTGTATCAGATGTATATGCAGTTGAAGACATCTAAAAAGTTAAAGACATTGAAAGATACGAAGGAAATGGCAAAGATAACAGTTAAAAAACAAAGTATAGAGTTGTGGATACAGAGAAACGGACTCGAATATGATACTCTAAAGGAAGAGATCATGTTCCACATAGAAACGAGGCTTGAAGAGAAAGATGATATTAATGCAGACAATCCATTTGATCTTCTTCCCAAATATCTAAAAATTGATATTAAGCGCCGTCTCTCTTTGCCCTTGCTAGAAAAAGTGAGTCCCTATATATATATATCTTTTGTGCCAATAATATGGTTACCATATGAATTAGATCCCCTCTTTGCTTTGAATTAGAGGAGAACGACACTGTAGATAGCTACATTGTTCGGGAGGGAGAACCACTTGATCGGATGGTCTTAATCAAGGAAGGTGTCATGGAAATCCACCTCCAGTAGTGGGGGAACCGCCTCCTCAGGCTGGTTGTGTTTGGAGAAGGGTCAATTTTGTGGAGAAGAGCTTTTGGATTAGGGGTTAAAATCTACCAGTCCCTTACAGTTACCGTGTCTATCCAAGCTCCCAATCTCTCCCATGACACTCAAAACCCATACAAAAGTTGAGGCCTTTGTTCTAATGGCCAACGACTTGATGTGTCTGCTGTCCAGAATTTCGTAGCACCTTCTCCTTCACAGGCAGCTTCGACTATACAAACAACTTGTCGCCATTGGCAACGGAAAATAAAAACGGATCAATTAATGAGGTGGCCAGCTCGCAACTCCACTCAGCTCTGCTCCCCTCAGTAATTGACGTAGCAAAATCCCATCCAATCCTGTGGCACTCGGGCGCTTCAAAGACTACAACCTAATATGATCTTGGTAATTCAAAGCTCTCCTTGTTAATTGTGAAAAGTAAAATTTCATTTTTTAGGCCTTTTGTATTATGTCCTGTGCAAAAAACTCCACTTTGTTTTCCAGTGATAGAGTTGCCAGTTTTTTTGAATTCAAGAGGGTAAAAGGATTTGTTAGGTAATGATACACTCCGGATGTATCGGGTTATTCCCCGAAGGTGTTTTTAGTTTGCACAAGGATTTTTTTGCCACTTCCCGAAAGAAGGAAATGAGATCACTTGCGAGTGGAATTGTACTTAAGATGTGAAAATTAATTTAAGAAAAAACAAAAACAATACAAACCAAACTAGAACAATTTCAAGGCTACTCGTTGGGGAACTAGGTGTGAGATGCGTCATTTTCTCCTCTATTAATGTACATAAGATGTTCGACCGAAGCACCAATCAGTCGATCCCGCCTACTGTGCTTTCATCTTTAGCAAGTGTAGTCCTTTTGTCTTCCACCCGGTTCCTCAATCTGTCTTCAGTTGAGCCGCCGTGCTGACTATTGGATGGAAACTTGCTACGAAATTATGAGCCTTATTTGAAAATATTTTTCTCATCGTTTGTGTTTGTTTCCACCTAAAATAAAGGAACTAAAAGAATATTTTCAGCTATTAATATTATCTGAAAAAATTATTAAATTCGATGTTTGGATGACATCCTTAAAATGATCGAAAAACTATTTGGCTGTTAGGTATATTTGGTTGTCTTTTATTTTGAGCATATCTTATTTTCTAAAAGGTTTATTCAGATTCAACTAATATGTGTGAGAGAGAGAGAGAGAGAAAACGAAAATGTCCTCACCATGAGAAATGTTGTCTAATAATTTTGTGGTGCTTCGGCCATGAAAAGGGGCAGCAATTTTACCGAAGAGGGGAAGGGTGGGGAAGGGTGGGGGAAGTGTGGAGTGCAGAGGGGGAGGAAAAAGTCATTTTGTTTTTGGACCAATTTCAAGTTTTCCTTGACCGCTAGCTTGCAGCTCCACCAAAGGGCACTAAAAGCTGAAAACGTTTTCCTGAGAACGCGTTTACGGTTTAATTAGCCGCTAGAAATACGATAAAAACGACATTTATGGGCTTGTCTTGTCAAAATATCGATGTTGTTTTGCTCAAGCGAGAGCCCATTATTTTCATGTCCTTTTTACTTTTTGAAAAGTTTAAAAATTATGGCCTGATTTTTAATGAAATTTTAAATAACTGCTTAAGTTTCTATTATCCATAAATTATTGTCTAGATTTAGGCCACTTCCTTGTGATGATGTGGCACGCTAAATGTCAATATATGTTATACGGCATGTCACTTGTTTAAGTAAAATAAAAATATATATAATATATTTTGGTTGTTTAATATTTTTTATTCAATTTATGACTTTTGTATTTTTTTTTTTATTGTTATAATCATCCATTCTCTTACAAATTGAGACGGAAATGTGACCCATAAGTGATATTGCGAGTGTATAAGTCTAGACAGTGGTTGTGTTTGAGTGTTAAAATTTTAAAATTTTAAAATTTTGGCCTAATTAAAAAACTGCAAAATAATCTCTCTCATCAAATCATTCTTTTTTACTATAATAGTTGATGAAGCCATTTTTAACCAACCTATCACAATATCTATTGGGCCAAGAACCCGAGGGAGCTGGGCTTGAAGTCCAGCGCTTGGGATGGGTTAAAAGGTTTGAGCTCCTCCTTGCTTCCTCCTACAAGCAAAATAAATAATTAAGTCAGGACTTGAAGTCCTCTCTATAGGATTTCTCTGATGCCATAGTCAGTCGCCATTTTTTATATCTTTTATTTTCTGGTTTGATTACGACACAGAGAGAGAGAGAGAGTAAAGAGTGAGTCTTTCTGGATTTGCTTACTCTCTTATTTTGTCCCCCTTTCTCTTATATCCTCCTCTTTCCCTCTAGGCTGAGCTTTGACGGGTTGTGGTTTTGTACCTTTTTTCCCCTCATTTATTAAGGTGGGACCCATTTTTCCTCCTTTTGGTCCTTAGAAGGCAGTCTTCGCTCACTTATTTAATGGTTAGATATTATTCTTTGGGGAAAATAAATTTTTCACCCACAAACTACTATAAATGTTGCACTTTGCACCCTAAACTACCAATTTTGACACATTGCACCCTTTAACTACCAATTTTTAACACTTTGCACCCTTTATCAAATTTTCAACTAAAATGACGATAATGCCCTTGACCCATTTTGCATATATTGAAGATATTGTTGTCAATTCATTAATTTCTTAAGGGTATTATTGTCAAATGGAGGGTGCAAAGTGTTTAATATTAGTAGTTGGAGGGTGTAATGTGTCAAAGTGGGTAGTTTAGGGTGCAAAATGTATAACATTGGTAGTTTAAGGGTGCAATGTCTTAAAGATAGTAGTTTGGGGTGCAATGTGTCACTACCCCATAGTTTGTAGGTGAAAAGTATATTTTTCCTATAGCATCGTTTTTGTCAAAGAATGAGATGATTAACTTCCCCTTAGGCCTCGTCTTTTCATGCTCGATGTGACCCTCATTTAAGAGGGTTGCCGGTCTCTTCTCAATGGTGATCTGTGGTTAATGAGATTCTTGTCGTATTAGGATGGACCATCACCTTTTCTATCCGGCCAGGGCCTGCTACCTTTCTTATTGGGCTAAAAAAATCTATTCTCATCAAAATTCATGTAAAGCTTTTCTCTCCATTTTTTCACCAACTTTCATATTCCAAAATGTTGGCATTCAAACAATGGTGAGTTATCAGTTCTAGAAATTCAGAAATACTTTTTATTTTTTAATTTTCTGTTAATGTTTCAGCCAGCGCGAGAGCAAGGATTTCCATCACCAGTAAATGTACTTCAGCTTCACGATTTTAATTTGGAAGATTAGTATTGCGTGAGATCAGCCGGCTAATAACATATATAGAGCAACATGCCAAAACAGCCGAAAAAAATCAAATGACTCAATATGAGGGGGCTTCCCCAGCCCCCAAAATCTCCTTAAAAACAGATATTGTTTAGCGTTTTTCAATGAGTGTTTGGCCATTTTTTCTATATATTTTATTAGTTATAGCTTTCAAAATATTTTTTTTTTATGTAATTGACCCTTCAGTAGTCAACTCTTGACTTCGTCCCTGCTGCATAGTATCTTTTACAATGTTTTGTCTAAATTACGTAGTTTAAAGGAAGAGATAGATAAAGCGAATCTTATAATATCATTGTATATAGATCTGTCTCGCCTAAGTACATGGAAAGGGAATATTGAGTCGTAATCCTTGGTTCCTAACTTATTCAATGTATCGTTTTTTTTTTCAGTAACCAAAGATTGTGTGTGCCTGGCATGCA